>JAOWBP010003659.1:4952786-4973458 GCA_028571105.1 Tragopan temminckii | reverse complement strand
GTGTGTGTGTGTGTGAATAAGTCAGCTTGTACCTTTCCAGCCAGTGGAATTGGAGCGTAAGCAATGGGATGCAATTGATTGTAGTGATTTAATGCTGTTGGGGCAAGCTTTTCTTCTTATTCACTGACTCAAGAAGGTTGTCTTGCAATGTTTTTCTAATGCTTTAGTGTGTTGCCTAAATCAAGCAGTACAAATGGTTACCAATGGAAATCAGAAACTCGCGTATATTAGATTTAGATTGCAGTGGTTACCATGGGAAATTTAATTCTTCTTTATGAAAAGAGAATAAGTTTGTTCTCTTTTGTTACTTTTTCTCTCAACATGTGAAAAGTTGAAGTGACGATGTGTTTATTGGGCTTATATCCTTAGAGTGTGCAGTGCAAGCTCTTACTGAAGTTCAAGGGAATTGGACAGGAGTCCTTGAAAAATGGATCTCTGTCTTCCCCAGCCAATACTCATTACCTGAAACCGGCTCAGCTAAGCCCTGTGCGAGTTAATGAAAGCCTCCAGTCCTTTTCCCTTGAGTTTGCTTGAGGTTTCTCTGGAAGATAAATCCTCTGTTTCACTGGCAAACTTGAGAGAGACTACTCATAGCTGGAAAGTGCTGTCAGAGTAACGCAGCTGGTGATGACAGAAACCTTTCTCCTTTTCTGTTGATTCGATGTAAAGGAAGTGGAACTGTATGCTCAAATCAGTGAGTCATCAGAGCCTCTGTTGTGTGGGTATGTTTCAAAGAAAGGCAAGCAGGCCAAGAGATCAATGGATGATGCAAAGGGGCTCCCACAACACTGTGGTTGTGGCTTTTGCTGCAGCTCTGTTATCTTCCTCAGACAGAAGCTTGTATTTTTAAGTCTCCTTTGTTCCAGCCTACCCCCAAAGCAGGAACAGCTGCGTGCTATCAGAGCAGTGAGGAGTTATGCAGGGATTGCTCCTGTGAGGGTGAGAGGTGTTTGTGGGAACTCCACCATGTATCTCAGAACGCGTGGCGTTGGTATTACGAAGCCACCAAAGCCTGAAGAGTGAGGTTAAAATGCTATCAGTGTTGCCAAGAAACTAAGCGATCAGCTGGCAGACCTTTCTTTGCTAAGTGCTTCTCTTGGGTCAGTGCAAATCAGCTCAGAGCTGGCGCATAACAGGGAGGCAGGCAATGAATCATCTAAGGGTGCAGGCATCTGCTGTGCCTCACCCCAATAATGAAGCTGGCTTAAAGCTTCCTATAGAAAGTAACTTGAGGTGGAGTCTACTTGGTGCACAAGTTCTTTGGGCACTGGCTAGTGTTAGTGCTCAAGTTTGCTCTTCTGTAATTACCTACCTTTACCTGATGGATGGCAGGGAAGCTGGCTGTCCTGCACTCCCTCTTATATGTATGATTGAATTTGTCTGTGTACTATACCTAGAGACATTTTTGAAAGATGTGCTGAAGAGGATCTGGAGCAAAGGAAGGTTTTTGCTGTCCTAGGGTATTGGTACTATGGAAATGCTACTGTGTGATAACAAAAAGGAATGGTAACCCCATTTTACCTGCTTTGCGTTTGCTGTTTTTGAGTCTCCTGGCAGTGAAATAACATGCAAGGTGAGGTTCAGTGGCTGATTCCCAGGGTGCCAGTTACATTTAAGAAAGTAAATTCTGCTAATAAGGATTGAAATGCGGGTGTATTTTGCTGGCTGGAGAGCTGTTCAAGTATTGTGTGCTGTTGTGTAATGGATCTCAACTGGAAAACCCTACCAGAACAGGGCAGAGATTAAGGGTTAGTGCAAACCTGGCTCTAACCCTCCCCTAGCAGGGATCCAGATGCCTCTGTGAGCACAATGCCTTTAGCAAAAATCTATATTCATTGAACTTCTGACCCCAGTCTCTGAAGTAATGCCAAGTATGTTTAGCACACATACAAATGATGTGGAAATCATTATTGGCTTGCTTGTGACCTGCTGAAATATGGTTCCCCTCCGGGAGCTCCGTTTGCATTTTCCTCAGTCGCTTTGGGTACTCAATCTTTCACTAGTCTCACATGCTATACACATTGAGCATTGCTGTGCTGTTGCCTGCTTACTCCAGACCTCTTCCTTCCTTGAATTTTCTCAGGCAGCAGTAGTAGGGCTCCTGTATTCTCCCCCACCCTGTGTTTACACTGTGAGTCCAGAATGGCTCTTGACGCAACCTGCTTGTGCCGTGCTGCCATGTTTGCTCTGCCTTCTCTTGGTGTCTTCACCATCCAGGTGAAGGACATACAGACTTGTGGGCTATCATGCAGCTGCATGGATACAGATGGCTTGCAACTCTAATGGCAAGGCTTCTTCCAAAATGAAGTTTCATTTCTCTTTTTTTCCTCTGCATGCATGCATGGGCAGTGGTAAAGCTTTTCTCTGAATGTCCATTGTGAGAGCCCCTTCCTTCTCTTCAGCACAACAACAAGCTCCAAAAGCTCACAAACCTCTCTGAATTACTTGACTGAGAGACAGAGAAATATACATTTTTTCTTTATTTCTCAAGCAAAACTACAAATGAGCTTTATCCTTATGACAAGACTTATTGATAGTCTTTCCACTTACTCTTTAAATAAAGATTTTAATGCTTGGGCTCTTTCTTGCTGGAGTATCTCTGTGTTTTTGCATGGAAATTATCAGAACTGAGTGAAGTCTTACCTTGTATCAATCTTCAAATGTTCTGCATGTTGATACTTCAGCTTTGCAACTTACTGCTTACTTTTTTTCTTTTCTTCTTCTATTGTACTTATTACTAAAAATCAGTCTGCTTGGGAATCCTACCATTTCACTGAGCTCAGGTGGCTAGGAGCCGGCCAAGCTGTGCCTGCATGTCTCTGATGCTGCTTTACATCCTGCCATTCACTCTGTGCACAGTATAGAGGCAAATGTTGCTAAGTGATTCTTTTCTTTAACCTTTCTTCTTTTTATGTCAAGGGGGAGCAATTTGTGCATGACAGACAGCTGGAGTGGTGCGTGCCCCATGGCATCCCACTGCTCAGGAGTGCATGTCGTCCTCGGGACCGAGGTGAGCAGGGCAGATCTGGAGCAGGGCAGGAGGGAATCAAGCCTCCTGCTCAACTGGACCATGTGAAGGAAGCTTTCCAGGCTCCAAGGTTTTCTTTTGTATCGGTGTGCAGGTGTGCATGCCTGTGTTTTCTTTCTCTTGAAACTTCAGCCATCTGGGAGATGCTTTCAACATAAGCCTGTGCACCTGTGATGCTGTCCAGCATACTCAGGGCTCTGGATTGTGGACTGGAGGTAGCTGACATGACTTCTCTCACAAAATTTGAGAACCTTCTGCCAAGTTAATGAATATGAATGCATCCATGAAGTAGTATGGAAACGGTATGGGAGCGGCAAGGTGGCAGTCTGGCCCTTGGATTTGCTGGAAACCCACGGAGGATCCAGAGAAGTCCTTGATTGCTCTAGTTTTGCCTTTTCGTTGGAGATAACGTAAGTGGTGATGATCATGGCGATCTGTTCCTCTGAAGCTGCCCTGAGTTTTTGAGGTGTTGCTCTGCTGCTGATGTAAGGCAGAACTACATGTGTTATCCAGACTAATGGTAAAACCTGCCCTGTGGGGATCAGTGGGAACATTGCTACTGACTGCAGTGATGTCTGAGTTCTTTTCTACCCTGAAGGAGGGATCAAAATCTGCAACGACCTTTTAGAAATACTCATCAGTCCTTAGGTATCATCTATAGAAGTAGTGTAAATATTATTCAGCACTGTGAGTTCCTGCATCTGTTTGGGGTCAGCAGTCTGCTTTGGAGGAGCTGTCACTGACTTTGCTGCCGTTTTTGTGGTTGCACACAGAGAGGCTGGCATGACAACAGTGGGCACAGGAATACTCGCTGTGCTGGTGTCCTTGCAGCGTGCAGAGAATGGATTCAGCCCTGCTTCTGCCTCTGGTGGAGCTTTGCAGTGGTTGTCCAGCACTTTGATTCAGGTTTTTGAGCCTCAGGAGGTGCAGAGCCTGGCAAATGTGGGATTACCCACTGACCACAAACTTACAGTGCCTGTCTGCCTCCCCCCACCTTGTCTGCCTAAATTTGTGTGTGTGTGTGCAAAGCGTTCTCAAGCTGCAGCTGGGTGCCAAAGGCTACTGGAGCTGAATGTGGGGAGCTGCAGCTTCTAGTCTTCTGGAAAAGCCAGGGCAGATGTGCTGGAGGCCCATGGGAACAGACAGGAGCGAAGAATGAAGCATTTTGTTGCCAATGAGTGAAGCGTTAGCTGTATTGCTGTAATTGCAGGGAGCTGAGTACAGTGGCAGCTTACCGGCCGGATCTGCAGCTGCACGAAGCACCCAGGACTCTTCCCTGTCAGGCTCTGGTAAGCAGCTCAGTTCAGGGCTCTCAGGGCAGATTTGTGGCAATTTAATGCCACCTTCTGGTTGCGAATGTAACAGCAGAGATGCTCCTTAAAAAATGAATTTACTGCTATCTTGATCAACTGCCATTGTCTAATTTCTTCATTAACTTTCTCGAACGCTTAGATATTAATACTTATACTGAGTAATGTGGAAGTTTTCCTTCGCATTTAAATGGAGAAATAACAGTGATGAGAGCAAAACAACCACACTGTGATCTGCTGCAGAAAACCTTGAAGGGAGAGAGCCGAGGTTACAGAAAGGGCTCCCTGCCCTCACTATGGGCAGTGTGCTGCAGTCATTTCTGTGCCTCCAGTTTTCAGTAAGCAAGTACATATTTGCCCTCCCAGAATGTCATCCAGTGATTCATCACTACTTAAGGTTTGCTACTTTTTGCTGTTTTTTAAAACTATTGAGATAGCCTTTGTATCCAGCAAAGGAGACTTCCCTCCTCAAGGGGTGCGGATAATTGAGTGACCTTAGATTAGAATAGTGCCATCAGAAAAGAAGGAAGTGACATGAGCTTCCCGTATTGCTCATTAATCCCTTGTATAAACTGTTCGCTGGCTGTGATTAAAGTCAATACAGATCATGACTGGAATGAATTTGATATCACAAGGTTAAAGGATACAAAACGTCGAAGATGCAATGCAATTACCGGCAGTGAGATGAGTGCTGTGGGGGGGGGGAAGATATTCATCACAGGGCCCTTCGCTCGTGACTCTTTCCCCGGTAGGGGGTGCAAAGGTATCGCGTATTGAGAGGAGAAAGTCTTGTCTTTTCAGCCCTAGATCTGGTTATCCGCTGCCTTGCATTTGGGAAGTCTTTGACAGCAAAGGAGGGCGAGAGCATAGGAGATGCCGAGTGTAAGCAGATGGAGAAGCGTTATTTGATAGAATTTCATTTCCCTTTGCACATATGCCAGTTGCTATATGTGATGCAGCCTGGCAGGGAATGGGGTTCCTTCTATTTACTATAACTCTCTTCTATTTACTAGTTAGTATTTTATTGTTACTGACAGCACAACATTTCTGTGTCTCTTTTTTGGTGTGAAAACATATTTTATTTTCATATTTGGGCTATGGAGCAGCTGCTGCTTTTTCATTCCTCATCACAAAGCTTTGATGCCACCTTTTGCATATAAAGATTTTCTTTTCATAAGAAAGAAGAAACTTGCTTATTGGTGCACATCAAGAAACAAATTCTACCCAAAGGTTGGCAGGGCTCCCTTGTTTATTATTTCCTCTTGCATTTTGGCTGTTTGCTATAGAAACTTCATTCTCTGATGAGCACTAATTTACTGCTCTAACAAATTGTTCTTGGCATACATCTGCTTGCACTAATTCTACACAGAAAGACCAGCTTCTGTTATACCTCTGGGGTTGTGATGACAGCTACATGTTTTTACAATAATAAGTTATTAATAATTGTAAAATAGTCTGGGTAGATACTGTATAGGGTGATAGTAGTGGTAAAATTACTTGAAAGGAGTTAACAATTACCAGGCAGACTTTTTGTCGTAACAGTTCATTTCTTGACAAATATGGTTATCTTTGTGCTTGATTAAACATTTACTTCTTTCAAGCACGTTTGCTTTGTTTTACTTCTTCCTCATATAGGAATTCTCTTAAGGTTATTTACTTCAACAGGAGTTTTGTATGGGAAGGCCTTAACTTTGTATTTTCCAAGCGTTCTTGAGGATCATCACAAAGATTTCCTCTCTGAGGATGGATATATAGTATTTTATGTTCGCTGGAGATACTTGAATCTTAAAAACTCAACTTTCTTAGAAAACAAATTTATCTCTGGCAGAGCTGGTTTCCTCTAAAGGGCAGTCTGCTCGGATGCTTGGATATTGTTGTCAGCTGTCTTTATTTGCTCCCAGTTTGTCGGACCCAGATTTCACAGTGAAATCTGCAGCATTTATGCAAGAGCACAAAGCAAACAGCAGCTGCTCTGTCTGGGCTGCTTAGAGCTGATTAAGCTGCAGTGAGCTGTGCTGCCAGTGGCTGTTGGCCCTAGGAGACCCCGAGCGAACTCCCTCCAAGTTCCCACAGGCAGCTCTGTCCTGTAAATCTGAGACAAATCAGGAGCTGAGCCATGCCTGGGCTCCTTTGACAAACAGGGGGTTGCAAGGGTGTTACTCTTTCAGGACAACAATCTGAAATGCACCTCTATGTCTTGGGCTGGCAGCCTGCTTTTGGCAGCTCTTTGCAGCATGATATCTCTTCTGCGTGTGGAAGCACGGTACTGAATATCCTTTCCATCTAGCCAGCACGTCCCTGACACGGTGTGCTTGGAGCTGACCCTATGGTACACCTTTGGGTTAGTGGTGGCAAAGCAGGAGAGCTGTTTCCTGCACTTATCCCAGCTAAGGGCATGTGGTGACTGCTGGGATCCATGCCAGAGCCACGTCAAGTGTGTGTGGATGGCTCAACTCAATGTTTGTGGGTTACTATCATTTTCTGCCTGTGATAAGCCACCCCAGGGCATGTATTTTGGAGATTATCACACTTCTTGGGTGATTAAAGTCTAGAGACAACCTGCGGCATGTGATAATCACCCAGAAATCCACTGCCTGGTAGGTATTGTACTTTAAGGAGATCATACCATTTTCTTCTGTAATTTAGAAAGCTACTGCAGCAGTCTGGTGCTGCTGTGACTGTGAGATGCTGGGAGGGAAAAGAGACTTTTGGGTACCCCAAAGCAAGGGTGGCTTTGTAAAGAGGTGGGCTGCCTGCATCATGCTGTGTCTGCTGCTTCTGCTTCTCAGTCCGCAGTGTCTGACAGGCAAAGTTAACTTCATTATTCCCAGGATGAGATTAAGCAAAGGTGATTTTTTTTTTTTTTTCCCTTCTTTCTTTTCCTGCTGTAACATGCGATGGAAACTGGCTCTTCACCTTCAGAGTCATACTGACAGAATATATGTAGTTTTCTCCAGGAGACTAAAGACAGCGCTTGTTACCCAGGAAATGTAATTGTGTTTGTGTTATGTATCCCTTCCTGGCTCGCTGTCCTGTATTTTTTATCTTGGATCACAGGCTCTGTGCCCTGATGAGGCTGTGCTGCTTGGCTGTTGGCACACAGTGGGTCGCTCAGAGGGGCTGTGACTGTGACAGCAGCCCTGAGGGCATACGTGCAAGTGGAGATGTCTGAAGTGCCTATCCCCTCCAAGGAGAACATCTCACCTTGGGTTTTTGTCTCTGATTTTTGAAGCAGTGTCTGTACCACTGCTGGTAAGGAAATATCGGTATCTGAACACCAGGCATAGATGATGAACTTCATGTCATTTTAGTGTACCGTATGTGTATTTTAGAGGATCTGAAAAAAGACCTGTGAAGGAGTTCTGGGTTACATATGGTATCTGGGTGCTGTCCTGTGTTGCCTATGCTTTTGCAGCACGGTAGATACGTGAGCCTGCAGCCCAAAAGCTGGGAAGTCACCAGAAGGTCAGTGTGAGATTTTAGGAGCAGTACATGCAATGGTTACTGTTTCTGTCCTTTGATGACCTCTTTCTGTCGTAGCTGAAACAACATGGGTGGTTATCTGACATGTTGGGTTTAAATGTGGTTTTGCACTGATTCATTTCTGGTGTGGTATGTCCTTATCACTACAGGAAGATATGGAAGACCTTGAAAAGAAAATAATGTAATACAAATGTATTTAATAACAGGTCCACGGATCTTGGTGTTTTGTAAGAGATCAATGTTATTTTCTTGTAGCATGCAGCCTGTTCGGGTCTCATCTGCAATCTGCTCACAGGGAGTGTTTGTGTGCCTCTAGTTAGGGGTCTGTAGGAATGCTCCGCTGTCAGGAAGGTTGTCTATGAGCCACAAATTTGTCTATGTAACTGCGAGTGATTTCATGTGCTATGGCCACGTTTTCAGTGTCTGTCAGTAGATTTTTTTATTTATTTATTTTGCCCCAATTTCTTGTCTGTTTCTCTTTCCAACAGCCATTCTACAAATGACTACATGGAAAAGCTAGATTAAAAAGTCACGTAAGCTGCTTTAGCTGTCATTAGTTTAAATATACTGAGTAAACTTTCATATGCTACATCAATTCAGTAAATGGAGGCAGGTCACTGCATTAAATGGACCCACGGGTGCTCAGGCCATCAGATGCTTTCCCTCTGCAAATGGTGCAGGGATTGCTTTCTCTCCATAGCTTACCTCTTGCTAGAAATGGTCTACTGGGGAAACGATTTGATTTGTCAAGAAGTGGACTCTTCACTAGTTTATCACAGTTCACTACCTGCACACACCTTTCTGGGAACATAGAAATAATAAAAGCTAACCAGAATGGGTGTGAAACTCTATCCCAATCTCTTTACTCAGTCCTTTGTTGTCATTACCAAAGAACATGAGAATGGCAAACTTCCACTGTAGAAACCAAATAATTACTTGTTCCATTACACTGGTGTGGCTTAAGAGCTTCTCCTGGGCATAGCTTATGGGATGTCTCTGCTTCTTCAATTTGGTTATGAAGCAGCTTCTGCAAGCAATTCCTGCCCATGCTGCGAACAGTGATATTTTCTTCTATCCTAGAAGAATATATGTAACTTCTTCAGGATTACAGGGACTATCTCGTCTTGCAGTGTACTGCTGATCTCTTTCCTCCAATTTCAGTAGGTTGTAGGAAAGTTCTTTCCACGCAGTCTTTGTGCGTGGAATTACTTCTGGATGTCCATGAAGCAAAACACAGAACTGTAGATATAGTAAAGTCTGTCTTATTTAAATGAAGAAAGAAAAGAAAGGGAGAGAGCAAAACCTTTGGAGCATCTTTCATCTAGTGTGGTATAGTATTTCATATTTATTACAGCTGTGCCCACTGTAGAGCCTAAGAAGATTACAGTAACTTGTGTTTTGTAAGAAAATGAGAGCACAGCTAATTGCTTCATTTGCTAATCTCTTTAACGGTATCAGCAAGCAAGTTTTAAAAATTCTGCAGAATGAAACTAAGCTAATATTTTATTCTGAAGAGCCTAGCTTAGGGAACCCAGAGAACTACTTCTGAAGCAAGTAACCTGCCTGGGATGTTTGTCTGCTACCTACTGTAGGGGATTTGATCCGACTCAGAGGTTGCTAGAGTCACGAGCCCAGAACAAATACCCAAAGCTTATTTACTGTCTCAGTTGACTTTGGTTTTGTATCCAGGAGCAGCTGAAAACTTTATTCTCATACTATGAAACTTGCCCAGGAGACAAGAAAAACCTGATGTTTATTTAAGGAAAGCATACTAGAAGAAGCACAAGGCTCATGTTCATTACTACAGGCTCTTTTTTTCATGCTTACAGCCACTTGGATTCTACTTTTGATAAAGAGCCCTAAGACCTTTTTTCTTTTTTGGTCCGTTTATTTGGCTGGATTTAATAACTTCTTGAAGATCACAGAGTGCCACAGCAGTGGTCATGGCAGGTCACAAGAATTTTTTTCTGATTGATTATTTCTGCTTTGACCAGCCCTATCTGTACTCTCCTTCCAATCTGTATTTAACAGATGAGCGTTTCTCGGTAATGAACATTTGTGAATATCCCAATCTGTGTGTGTGGCAGCCCTCCAAGTGAGGGAGGAAAACTGTGGGAAGAGCTCCCGCTACTCATTTTACTGCTCAGCTTCAGGCATCTGTTTAATTGTTCCCAACAAGCTGAAGCAAAATGGACAGGCAGACACAATCAGATGTAGTCTAATTTGCATTTCTATGACATTTTCCATGCCAGGGTAGGGTTTGGCGGTCATTTTCTCCCTGGAGTAGGAGAAAATGCCAGACTCGCAGAGAGTGGATTTCCCTTCTCTCCATGTGGTGCCTGAAAAGAGCAAAGTAAGGCGTGGGGAAACTTGCAGCCTCATTAAATCCAGTACTAAACTTTTGACATGAACCCATGACTTTAAGGACGTTTCACATGGTGGCTGTTCACTCCAGGGTGATTGGGTTATTGAGACTCCTTTGCTGTTAGGAAATATAAACTAAGTGCTGATGGAAAAAGCATAGCTGGCCCAGGATAAGCATTGGTTTGGAGACAGGAACAGAACATATAGGTTAATGAGAAAGTATGTAACCTATAAAAGTCTGTGTTAAAATCCACAGAGTGAGTTTTGGCCTCATCAGGCAGGACGTGCCCCAGCTGTAAAGCTGTCTAGATTCTATGGGTGCTGGTGCTGATTCCTCGGGGCTACACGTAAACTTTTCTACCCAAATGTGGGCGACCTCTGCTCTCTGAAAGCCCTTTATGAGATCCATACTTGGATGCTGGGGGTGTATTTCTTCCTGAAGCAATTGCCAAGTGCAAGCTGGGCTTCCCACTTTGCATTTTTTCGTTGTATGGTTTTACCTCTTTTCACTAGTGGCTAAAGATGACCTAATGATGGACCTCCCATCGCTATGGGGCATGTCTGTTTTGCTTATGAAAGTCCTAAGGGCTGTCCTGGAAATGTTAGTGGGAGTTTGATTCACAAAAAAAGGCTTTCATGTTCGGTTTAAGCCATTTGCAAATGTAGCTGGGATAAAGAAGCTGCATAAGCCACTCCAGATTCTTGTTCACTTCTTGGGATAGTGTTTGCATGCTGAATGCTGTAACCAAATCTGCACTTGTATGACAGTCTAATAGCTTACAAGTCTAAAAAGCTGCTAGCGAATTCACTGCTGTTGAGGTGATCTGATTATATGTACCAAGTATCTTAGTACATCTAGATCATTGCTAGTACAAGCCTAGCGATGTTTCTAACTTCTTTCTTAAATGGCTACTTCTGTGTAATCAACAGAAGTCAACTTCAGGTTAAAGCCAATTTAAGCTGGATGCTAGATTTAGCATTTATGGTGCTAAAAAAAATTACAAGAAAATAGATACTACATAAGTGGCCATAATCTTCTCACTGTCTGTGATGCTTGAGTGGCAGAGAATGGGGTGCCAATCTGAGATTAGAAATCTAATTTTAGGGAGCTAACGAGAGTCACATTGAAGAAAAACGGCAAAGGTGGATTAAATTTTGTAGACTTAGTATTTTTAATTGGGCCTCACACCTGCTTAAAACTTTACAGTCAAGGCTTTAACTGAAGCTTGTGATTCCAAATGCTGTCTATTTCCACATATATCAATCTAATAAAATCGAACTAGACACTTCAGTTACACCCTTGATGGAACAACCAAGATGCATTGACAGAGGTTATTTTTCTTCTGCTGCTTGACGTTTGACAAGATTCCATGCCATTATTATTTGATTGCTGGAGGCACTACTTAACTGCCTCCTCTGCGTTCCTTCCAAAAGGACGGTGACGAGCAAGTCCAGCCCAGGATATGAGAAACAAGTGCAAACTGCACCTCTGCACCTTTACTTCTGCTCCTTGGTCACCGTATTGTCACTTTGCCTCTCTATCAGACCAGCGTAAGTGGAAAGAAGCTAAAATTCCCAAACAAGCAATTTTGCTCAATTGACAACATTTCTTATCTCGTGTACCTTCATGTCAGCTGGAGCTCACTGCATTCACTCCAAGAGAGCACCACGTTAAAACTTCATCCCAAATGAATAACTTTTTTTTCTTTTTTTTTTTTTTTCCTTCTATTGTCCTGTGAAAGGAAGAGGAAACATGCTTGGGGTAATACAGGAATGAGAAACAACTTCAGGGGCTGTAAAATCATTTAGCCCAGTCTCCTGTAGATAGCAATTGAGTTTATTTAAAAAGGAAGCAATCAAGATGCCTGTTGCTTCTGGGACCACAACGTGGATGCGTATGTGAAAACAAGTACAGTATAAAGAGATTTTTTGCTTTATTTTTCTTGTCGAGAAGGAGCAGTGGTGGATGAATCCTTCGTTGTCTTGCAGGAGTCCTTTCCTTAAATCAGTGCTTCTCCCTGTGCACGAGGCCATCCCCACAACTTTATCTCTGCATCCTTGCCAGTTGCAACCCATGTAGCATCATTTCATCCATCACAGAAATGTTGCAAGCACTTTGAACGCAGTGGAGGCAATCCTTTTGACCAACAGCTGAGGAAATAAGATGTTTGTAAGGAAAGAGAACTAGGAAGGATGATCATAATAGGTAGGTATTGAAGGTATTTTTATATATATGAAGGTATTTATAGAGCTCTCTATATAAACAACTCTGCAAGTGACGTTGGTTTCACTAGTGCCCCTGTTTTAAATACTGCTGGAATTGTTTCTTTTATTTCAAAGTTGATTTTGTTCATCTTCAACTTTTATTCATTGGATGTTTGTCGTCTGGTTTGGAAAGCTCCTCATTTCTATCTTCCCAAAGTGCAATTACACGTACCGTGTGATGACTGCGTATGTAACACTATCTACACTTTCTCTTCAATGAGCTGCATATGTTGAGCTCCTTAACCCTCATGTCAGAAGGCTTGGGCTTATTTGTTAAAGCCAGAGAATTCATTTGTGACACTCACTTGAACTCAGTCCAACATCTTCAAATCCTCTTTAAAATGCAGACACCAGAACAAGATTCAGTAACCTGGTAGGGGTCTTGGCAGCACTATGCAGAGATGGTAGAATCTGTCATTATTTCTCTCTTTTTTTTTTTTTCCTTTTTTTTTTTAAATTCAAGAATCTCATTAGTCCTTTTTGCTATAGCATTGCCCAGACAGATTACAGTGAGGCGATTATCTATAACGACCCCTAAATCCTTTCCTGAGCTCTGTTTTTTCAAAGCAAATTCTTCCATTGTGTAAATATAACTGACAGCTGTTCTTGGATCTTGAACACTTGAGCTTACCTACATTTATTTATGTTATGACCATTTACCCTGGTGACTCAGGTCATCCTGCAGTTACAACCCACCTATTTCTTAGTTTACTACTTCACAGACTTTTGTCTCACCAGTAGTATGGAGAATATCAAATCTCTCCAGCATAAAAATGCCCCTGTTCGGTGGTGCTTTCCCACAATTGTATTTTAAGATCTCTCAGTGGCCTACTTTATAATCTATAGACTTTGTTCTGTGCTAATCTTATAGGATGTGAAATTTGTAGTATTTTACTAATCCTCCAGTCTTCATTAGCAACACGTGAGCCTTTGCATTTTTGTCCTGGAAGCAAAGATCATGATCCAGACTTATTTCCTTTGTAGGCAGGTGCAGTTCATCCTAGGCTGCTTGTGCTCATTTTCTACCCTATTGGCAAAACACTATTTTTTTTTTTTTTTTTTTAATGCATAAGATATGGGTGGTGTCAGTAGGGAAATGTGAGAGGTTTGTGATGGTCAAATGGCAAACAGGAAAAAGATGATCTAAAAATATTCCTTTCAGTGTTAAAGTCTAAGATTGTTTTCCTTATTTCACGTGTTCCCACTGTTGGGGGAGAGCTTATGTATGGCCCTGGGGGCTATCCTCCAGGCACTGGACATAACGCGTGCCAAGTGTCTCTTTGTAAGAGACTTAGTAAATCAGTTCACTGCGTTACCTCCATTAAGATTTTTTTTTTAATCTGTTTCAAGAAAGATGCAACCTTCTCAGTGAATGGAAGGTTGCAGGGCTCCCTGGGGGATACATTAGATCCATGCATTAGAGGTGCTGTTCAGCCAGGGATCTGGGATGTGCTGCCACTCAACGTGTTGCTGGATCAGAAGCTTAACTACTAAGTGTCAGTTAGCTTTGAGATTTCAACTGACTTTGGATAGTGAGGGAGCTGACGGATACTGCCCTCAAAGCGTTGATTTTTTTCCCTTCTCTATTTATTTGACATCATTTTTCCTTTTCCATCTATAGTTAATAGCAGCTTTGAACTTCTGCTTGTATAGCTGCTTTTCAGCCCCATGACTTCTCATCTGATGTAACACGATTCACCTGTGAAGCTACCTGTAGTTTAATGATGGGTCATTCTTTCAGGGAGAGAAATCAAGAATGATGCTGTGGTATCTCCTCGTGTAGTGGCAGCGTGCCCCCCATCTCAGGGCAATTGGCACAAATCATTGAACACCATGAAGGAAAAAATCTGTTATCTTGCTATTCACTAAACAGTAAACCAAACTCAAATAGAGACTTGTGCAGCAGTTAGAGCTCTTCAGCTGTTGTCTGCAGGGTATGATTTTTCACTGCTAAGTGGTAAAATTCGTCAAAAACTTATCGCTCTTGCTGTTAAGACCTTGCTCTCTGCTTCCAAATATACCATTTTCTCTTTTCATTTTTGTAAGTAAATAAATCATTATTTCCATCATTTCAGTCTTTAAAATAAGGTTTCCTTCTCCTGAAGTAGGGAAATTCTGCAGCTCAGCACAGTGAATTCAGTCAGCTCCAGCCCTCCTCTTCTGACAGATCTATAATCTGATGTCGTACTCTGGACAAAGCCTGGTTTTAAAAATTTCATACGTGACTTTCACAAGAAAAAGAAAATCCTGCCTGTGGTAATCCAAAGATGTGTTAATATGTTTAAAATTAAAAACCATCCAAACAAAAGAACCCCGAACTCGTCAGTAAACCTAGAAGCCTTGAATGTACAATCTTAACTTTGTTAACAGTCTTTCAAACTTGTATCTGATTCAGATCTTTTTAAAAATGTTTAAAATCTTTTTTCTTCTTCTTCTAATATTATAGAAGATATTATGGCACACTAGCAAATTTCTAAACAACACCAAAAATAGGATATGTGTGTTCACTACTTAGAAATTATCATTTTATTTCATCTTGATGCAACACACCCACTCCCCAGTTTTCTCTGCAGAGAATGCCTGTAACAAAGTACATTGTGATTGTTGATTGTGTTCTCCTTCCTGTGGTAATTCATACAGAACCTTGATGATAATCTTCTGATGGATGGTCTCTAACTGTGAATATGTACACGATGTTCATGTTACCGACTGTTTTTTGCGTTTTGCCTCTGAAATGCAAACTCTCAGTAGCACAGGCTGGGCTGTGAGTCTCCTCTCAGTCATCTCTATGGGTGAAATGTGAACAGAAACTTTGGTGAGACACAATGGGAAGGGTAAATACTTGACTAATACTTTCTGTCATCACATCATTGGAATCCTACACTATGCTTTTAATCCTCATATCGAAGCTGCTTGAAACAAATCACTAGCTGAGTGCGTATTTAGGCATTTGGCAATTCTTTTTCCTCATCCTGACTAAAATAACTCACTTCACTGCTTCACAGCAATGAATTCCAAAGAGATATGGTGGTAGGCTAGGAACAGCACAAATTCTTCCTCTGACCCAGTTTTTAATGCCCTGGTCGGATGTATAAGAGGTGCTAGGAAGTATACATCAGGAACTATATGGAGCGCATGAAGAATGTGCACTGCAGAAAAGCTTGACTCCCTTTTATTGAACTGTAGGGTGGCTGTAAGTGTGGGTAGTGCAGAAAAGCTGAGTCAGCAAGACCTTGATTTGCAGTGTTATTGAGTACACAGAAACTTCATTTGGAGTTGTGGGCGTTTAATAGGACTTGAAAATAGGACTGTAAGAGATGCTATTTAAAGTGAGACGTTTCTGTGCTGAAAGAAAACCTGAAGAAATTATGCTGTTTCTGGCTAGCGGTAAGAAGGAGAAATGTCTTCTACTTCTAAAGAAGCCTGTTTCTCACCAGAGCATCAAAACACTGACTCCTCTGACCCAAAGGAGCAAATTTAGTGGAAGCAGACTGTCAGTAATAAGAAAAGTAGAGTGGTTCAGTAATGAATTGGACCTTGATGTGATAGGCTTTCTCAGGATGATGACGGTTTCTTATTGCCGGGATTGAGGTGACCAGAATGCTGGAGGGTACCATGGAGGCAGTGTTGTGGTGAAGGCTTTAAGAATAACTGTGTCGTCAACTGGAAGTCTGTGTGAGACTTCTTGATGTACTGCAGCTTGCTTTCAGACACTTTTCTGAAGGGAACAGCATGCTGGTTGGGACATTTATTAGTGGTCTTTAGCCAGTTCTGCTTAATTCTGATAAATTAATGTTGAGAACTAGTTTATATCTAGAAGAGGACTTTTACCTTGGTGCCTTGTTCCTGGAAGCCTATATTTCCATCCTTTTCTTTCTTTCTTTTCTAGAGAGTTGGATTATCTATGATCCAATATATGAGCCATGAGCAATTTCATTTCTTTTGCTCTCTTGTAGGAGTATGCTCCTCACCAGCTACATCCTCTAAGCCAGCCCTCTCCCCTATCTCATCCATTCTATATAGGATCCTCCTTACGTTTGATCACCCCTGTGGCCCTTTTCTAGCTTTTCTGTTCCCTCTGTGAGTTGGAATGACCCAAACTGTGCATCTTTTCCAACAAGTCTGAGCACAGTGGCTTTCAAGTGATGTGAGGTTGTGTCCTCTTTTGTTTCCTATTCGTTTCTAGTGATTTTTAGCATTCTGCTGGGATTTATCAGTATGACCCTGTTGACAAGATGATTTCAAGACCTGCATAGGTCTCTCTCCTGAGAAAGAGATAATTACACATTCAGAGTCTTTCAGTATAGGTGCATATTTATTCTTAATCTCTGTGACCGTATTTTGTCATCTGCTCGCTTAACGTTATGTGTACCTGAGATACAGGTCTTAGCTGTCAACTGAATATGTGACTATTCTGAGTAATCTTGTCATAACATTATTTACTGCTCTGTCAATCTGATCCATAGCTCCCCTTAGTTTTTGCTCAGTGTTTGATAAAATATGAATGTTTTAATGATGGACTGTGGGATTGTTGATTGTCCTGGTAAGCAGCAACTGCAGAATCTGATGCAGTTTAGCGTGTGATACAGTTGAATGTCACACTAATTCATCTGAATGGGAGCCAAGCTAATATTCCTTACTGGAGTAAAATGTCCACTAACATGTTTTGATGGAATTAGGATGGCAGATTCATTGCAGAAGTTTGGAAACTCCCATTTTGGGTGCATAGAAAATGCACTGTTCAGATGGATAAGCTATTAATACAGACATGTGGCATAATTCTGGATTTTCTAATCTTCTAGTAATTCAGGCGTCACCATATGGACAAACTGCAGTTTGGTTTGGGGAGGCCTCAGTGGGTAAATGAATACCCTACTTCAGTTAATTTGCTGAGCTTTTATGTTAGTCTGTCAGGAGAAAAAAGGTGCTTTCCAGCATACAGTTTATTTGCAGTGACATATAAAATGAGACTAATGGCAATCAAGACAGGTTTAGGGCAGCTTGTTTGACAAGCAGCTCATGATAGTTTCAACAGTAATCCATGGGGCTTTCTTTCATTGCTTGTAGTCAGTGCACAGCCTTTTCAATGTGGAATCACCTTTGCATGTACATACCACAATGCACACGTCTTCCTCTACTGCGTTGCTTTCACTGGTGTACCTGCATTAATGTGGCTTGATGCTGTAATGGGTTACTTAGTTTTGTTATCAACCTCTGCTTTCTCAATCTTCTGTCCTGTGAGGAACTGCCATATTCCTCCTCTGTAGTTCTCATTGCCCAAGGCATACACAAAGCTGTCCACAGTTGGCACTGTCTTGGCAATAATGGCAGGAATCTGTAGGGAGACACGATAGGAAAATGTGCCGATGAGCCAATGGACTGATTTTAGGCTGGGCTCAGTTTCCCTCTGTCAAACAAATACCTTTCCCTGATGGCAGAAGCTTGCTACTCTGGAATGATGAAAAAGATGAAAGCAATTTGTTCAGTTGGAGCCTCTTTCTTAGGAAAGGACAATCTCCAGGAGAGGAAAGTTAGATCAGCATCACCCAAAACTAGGATATTTCAGCAGAGCGTGAACATGAGGAGTGGAGGGTATGCCATGGACACGTTTGTATGAGTAAGTGGGCTAGTACTGCTAACATACTTTGTGGGATGCTAAATACCTAAATACAGTAACACTTTTAGTGATCTGAAAGTGGGCTGATGAATGAACAGAAGCTGAGAGGTGCATTGTAATATTAGTGAGTCCTGGAGGCACCTCAGATCTGAGGCTCATAGGAAAAAGAAAACATCATAACTGCAAGAGTTGCAGCCTCTCTTAGGAGAGGAGGATTAGGAAAAATGAATGGGACAAGCAGTCTCTTCAAAACTGAAAACTTTGAGGTGGTACTTCACTGTGGCTGGGACACAAAATGCTTCTCCAAATCATAGAATCATTTGGGTTGGAAAAGACCACTAAGATCATCTAGTCCAACCATCAACCCATCACCTCCACACCCACTACCATGAAGCAGTGCAGGCTGCGGTTCTGTACTGACTACTGAAGAAAAAACCACAACAAAAAGCAAAATTCCTCAAATGTAGCTTGATCTAAGCACTAGTTATAATGTCTGCTGTATTGCTGTGCTAAACTGTTTTGCCTTAAAAATGGTAGATGAGTAGGTGGCTTCGTGTAAGCAATCTACTCGTATCAAATGTTGTTATATCAAATAGGACTGTTAGTGTTCAGGTTGGTATTTTTCCATGCGAATGGAGGGGAGAGCGTGAGAGGAATGTGTAAGAGTTCCTCCAGGTGCCACAGACATACCATTCGGTATTTTGGTGAAATGAACATCACGTTTTCAACTGCTGCATAGAAACACAGAAGGCAGTAGGGACCCCAGCAAATGACCAGCGTCTTCAAAGGTAAGCCAGTGTTAAACTGAAAAACAAGAGCAACACAGTCTTTGTTTTTGTCTCACAACCTCACGCTGCAACAGGCAGATAGGAAAGATCCTGCAGGCCACGCTCACTAGCAGGAGAGCATTGCCCAGCAGAGTGCCGTAGCCGTCAGTGTTGGAGGCATGTGAATACAGCCCCCTTTGTGCTGAGGGCTGCTTGCACAGTGAACCTGAAGCCCTGCACCTCATGTGGGGCTGGGGGGAACAGTCCTTCCTGGGCAGAGGAGACGAAGCACCTTGTTCTTGGCCTGTGACATCAGCATATGTGCTACACGCAGTCAGTAATGGCTGCAGAGGGGAAGGGCAATGAATGCTTCTGAAAACAGATGAAGTGATTTTTTTGGCAGACTTCTCGAGGGCCTTGAAGGCAGGCAAACTGTGAAAGTATCACAGATATTGATGAATAGGGAGGTGATATTTTCACCCTTACATTTTCTGCATTGTAATTACTTTGCTTCAACTTCACTGCTATGGAGTAGTATAGGAAAAATTACACGCTATTGCAAAAACTCACTGGAAAGAAAAGACTTATAATAATGAAAACCAACATTTGTTTGAGAAATATGTAGAGGGCATACATATGTACGTATTCCAGATTGCTACAGACCAGTCTGCCTGACTGTCTCTGCACATCACCCTTGAGAAGTGATAGTCCTTACAAAGTGCAGGGGTTGGAATATACACACCAGCAACGCGTAGCACCCCAAACTGCATCTAAAGAACAACTGGCAGAATCACCACGTTACATTCCCATAAACCTGCCGCTCCTGAGCAGTTCCATTGTTCCCAGCTGATGGAGATTTCTGAATTTCCTCAGCTGAGTGTAAATGTGGTGTGCTTAGGGAGGTTCTTCTCCCCCCTGCGGCACACATCTCTGTTTCCTTGTGGTGGTGTTGTTCTGGATGACTTCCAAGGCTGTCAGCTATGAACCTGTAGCAAAACTAGAAACAATGATCCCTCCTGAGCAGAATTTCTCTGGATGATTATTGATGTGCTGTTAGCAGATACTGTGTGTGCTGCGTGTTAGTTTTGTGATTGGAACTGGGCTGGTGGTGGAGTGGAATCCTTGGAGTCACCACTCCAATTGCTTCCCCTGAGGGGAATGTTTTCCCCATTGGATCGGGGGAGATGTGGCTGTGTCCAGTCAAAAATTGAGACCTCTAAGGATGGGATTTCCATGCTACCCTCCTGCTCAGAGCAACGTGAAGTGATGAGATAGCCCAGAGGGAGCTGAGCCAAAGCCTCTGTGGAAGAAACTGTATTTCTGAAGACTTTTACCCTGCTGGCTGCAGCCCTATTTTGGCAAGGCAGTTGCAGGGCAGAGGAAGCTTCCTTACCTTATAGTGCCCGCTTTTCTTGAACTTCTGGTGTATGGACTGATAGGCTGTCATCATGATGAAGCCCGGGATCATGAAATTGAAAATGGACAGAGCAAAAAGGAATGTGATATAGTTTCTGGAGAGGGTGAGGAGGGAAAAAAGAGGTGGTTAATTTCTCTTTTGTGCATCTCTGTAAACTTTCTGCATTTATTAATTAATCTGTATTTTTAAAATTGCCCAAACCACTTTTGTTAGCTTGCTTTTAGGCTCAGAATTTTCTGAAGTTGTGCTGTGCTGTTGCATGTGGGATGGACATATTGCAGAAGGTCACAACAGGCGTTTGGTTGCTAACCCCAGGCATCCTTATTAGGACATCAGGGCTGGACTGCATAAAGAAGTAGCGTAAAGTGTTTCAAGTCCTAAACCCCCAAAAGATGCAGCTTATGACTAATGAGCAAGGGAA
>JAOWBP010003659.1:4938070-4948959 GCA_028571105.1 Tragopan temminckii | reverse complement strand
TTTAGATCTCTGGAAGATTTATAAATTGGCCAAATATTAAGTTGATTTTCACAGAAAGAGCAAAAAATATATCTCTGGCACAGTGGCTACCTCTCAACTAGATTTCAGGCTGATATTCAAAAGGAATTTCTCAAATGAAAGGTCAACAGGATTTTCTAAAGTGGAAGGGACAAAGTGTTATAATAGCTGAAATATTCCAGATAATAGCTAGATATTCCAAATAATGCAGCTCATCCCAGGCTTTGCGCATGGCACGTATCAATTAAAATTGGCAAAGTTTGTCAAAGACAAAAAAATATGCAGAACTGTCTTGCTGAGAATGATGTATATCAGTCAGAAGTAAAGTAGGCACTGGTGCAGTGGGAAAAGCAGCAGTGACTGGAGCACACAATATCCATATTTTTGTAGGGATAAGAAAGCTGCACTGTGTAATGGCTTCTGTTGTGCACAGAAAAAAAAAGCCATTAGAAAAAAAAAGCTCTTTAAAATAACCTAAGAAATGGGATATTTTTATTCCCTTATTTTTTTTTTCCTGTGGTCCTCCGTGACTGTAAAGCCGTCTTGGTAATTATATCCTGCTTCAGTAAAAATGCAAGAGCTGTTTAAAGGCTGGTGTTTCATCTTGCAAACGGATGGAGGAGCATGACTAGATGGAGAACATGTGACAGCGTGGCTGCCGCAAGTGTGACAGGAGGTGAAGACTTGCCCCTAATCTGGCTGAGCTGACAGCTGCAATTGGAGCAAATGGTAGTTTGCTAATCTTCCCAAACTGATATCACAACCCAGATTTCTCTGTATGTTAAGGATTAGACACAAACTCTCTGCAGTCCTACTTGTTGTAATTGAATGCTGCTGTGAAATCCCCTCTGATTTTGTTCTTTTCTGTTGTAATATTGAGAAAAGCACTGACAAATCGCTTCGGACTTTCCTTTTGCCCCTAATTCTTAAACGCTGGTGTGAAATCATCAGGATGTTTTGATTCATGTTATTAGCATCCAGAATGGATGGAGATTCTGTTTATTTTTCCTCCTCATCATCATGAGCTCTCATGTTCTCATCAGTACGTTCTTCCTCAAAAAAATTGATTCTTGATAATTGAGTGTCTGCTTGAGGAATGCTGTAAGAGAAGTGTTCTTGGAAACTCTTAGGGCATAAAAACATGAGGGATGGTGTAAGCGAGTCTGGGAAGAGTATTAGTTTCCAAGATGAAGATAAAAGGTTGATAGCGTTGTTTTTCAGCCAAAGGTGCTTTGTACCTTCTGTACAGGCATGCAACGCACGTGAGTGTTAACAGGGGTTTAATATATGGATTGAGAACACAGCACAGCCTGTAGGCTTGGTACGTCAGATCTATGAAATATGACTTAATCATTCTCATACTCAGCATGTGACAGATGAAACTGGGAACTGGCTGGTTTTACTGGAACAGCCGAAGAGAATGAGATTTTAAGAACACCTGTTCTTGTTTTGCTTTTTTTGGTTCAAAATGCTCAGTAACAGCAGCTGCTTGGTCATCAGTACATAACTATTTGAGCAAAGTGAAGAAGTTTGTGCCCTTAGGGTATATCTGTCTGTGCCCTTAACGTACAATGCTCTTGGCTGGAGGAGTGCACGACACTAAAGCATTAAAGTCAATGTTGCAGAGAGTAAAATATCTTCCCAAAGATGTGCTTGCTTTTCAGGCTTCCTCTCTTATAATGTACAGATGCCACTCTTCTCGCTCCAAATGCATTTTATTGTCCAGCGGGTGTTGGTATGGATGTAGCTTGCAGCCTGAATTATTTGGGGCCTTTGTCTGGATGTGAAAAAATGCCATTTCTTTGCCCAAGCCGAATTCTTGACCAAAGTTGCAGAACAAAAATTTGGCAACCTTTGTGCCCTCAATCACATCACTCAGTAAGCCTTGTTCTCTGTGTGCTCTGAGTTTGTTTTAACACTCTCTGTTCTAATCATACGGAGGCTGTGCCTGAATGGCTGTGTGGATGCTAAAGGTGGCATTGAAGTGCTACAGCTCAGCAGTCTCTTCCCTGGCCAGCTTTTAAACTTTGATTTAGGACATTTTATATGAAGTCATTTGGACATCCTGTGCTTTAGCACAAGGAAAGGAGGGCTGCCATTGTCTATTAGCGCTGCCAAGAGGACACAGTGTTTTTGGGAATGGTGTGCTCATGTGGGGGTACTTCAGGCTCCTCATTCGTCTGTAAGGCACCCAGCTGCAGCAGGAGAGCTGGAAGCTGCAGGCCTGCATGGAGGCTCTCTGTCATTTCTCCCAGCTGGCAGAGCTTCCACACCACTGCTGGAGTGGCCAAATAGCAGGGGCTGGGGCTTTCCTGGCATTACAGAGTGTTAGGATTTGCTTTCAGAATAAGTTTGTGTTTAGTGTCATGTCTCTTTCCCTTTTCCAGATGAAAACGTTGCACACCCTCTGCTTCGTCTCTGCCTTTTCTTACTAACTTCTGAAATACTGACTGCTTACAACAAAATGTAAACAAAATGTAACAAAGTGTAAACTGGCAGGTACCAAGCTGATGCATTTATTGTGACGGTTGGTGTCTGGGGGAGGTGAGACCCCTGGAGCAGCCACCACAAGTCTATCTTATTAGACAAAGGCTAGCGTCATCCCCGAGTGCCATATGCATAGGAAAGCAAGATTTGTTGGTGCCAGTGCTCACAAGATTGCTCTGGTTTGCTTTACAGCAGATGATAGCACCTACTTGTGTTTCCTGACTTCCATGCTAAGAACGTATGCTCATTTCCCAGATCTCCTTAACTGCAGTCATGGCTGGAGCACAGCTGGTGGGCCAGCACAAATTCAATGGTCTCTGTGGACACCAAACCCATCTCAGCACCATTATTCAGCAGAATTTTTCTCTCACAAATCCAATACCACCAATGTTTGGGAGATAGCTCTGTGACAAAAGGCTGTGCCTATCTCTATAAATCCATACATTTGACATTCCTGTAAAGCCCCATTTTTCATCTAACTCAAAATGATGCTTTCATAAGTGCATAAAGAAGGCAAATTTATTTTTCTGTGTCAGCCTCCCTGTCTAATGTTAGATTTTCATAAACTCCAACTCCAGAGTGTCAGAGATAGTTAACAACTACATTGTTAAGAAAAACAAAAAACGTCCTTCACTAAGAGAAAGAAAATAACATTCCTCCTGAAAATAGTTATGCTGCTTTTACCAAAAATTTGCAGATAATTTATTCTTTGCTTGAGGATAGATGCAGTGCATTTCAGCCTTTGTAAGGGGGTCTGGAATGCAGCACAAACCCAAAAGAGGCTCATGCCCCATAGTTCCTGTGCATTATGCAGTTGGGTTGCTGTGCTGTTTGCCCCATCGTGCCTTTGCAGAAGGGCTCTGCTGTGGGCTCTGTGCCAGCTGCTGTTTGTTCAGAGCCAGCTCTGTAGCTACATCGACTTTCTGTAATTAGTAAACTCTGCGTGGGCATGAAGCTCTGTTTGATACAAAGCAGGGAGTTGGATGGAAGCCCAAGGTGCATAGATTTCTCTCTGAGGTGTTGGATTTTGTTTGGGACCCTGATGGTCAGTTACGGAGGAGTGGAAAGCATGACAACAGAGTTGGTATTTAGATGTGATCTGGAAGAGCAAACCATTCCCGAAAGTGGTTGGTTAGTGGTCGGAAAGGTGTCCCTTGGAGACAGAATTCCTTTACATATAAAAGATACGCAGAAAAATAAGCATGTGCTTGCTTGGCTTCTCTGAAATCTAAACAAGCTGGTTTTTAACGCGATACGGGTAAAAATGGTAGGTAAATTATAGCCTTACTTGTACAGTAGTGATGATACCGGTCCCAGGCAACTGCTGCACTGGAGCTAATGCTGGCTAGTGCTGTCAAGAAGCCCTGGAATCCATGAATCTGACAGCCCTCAGAGCCGTAGGGCCAGTACCTGTCAACAGACAAGCAGGGTGTTAAGAAAATGATAGAAACAAGTGAAGACACGTTTAGAAGCTGCATTAATGGAGGGGAGAAGGTGGTAGCTTGTGCATGTGTTTTCAAGTCTGAGAAACGTCGTGGAGGAGTTAACCGCGGTCTCTTGTAGGTGTTTACCTGTATTTACCTTGCTGTGGTGTACTGGTGTACTACAGCAGTTACTTTTACCCTGATTATAGAGAAGAAAATATAGCCCTGCATTTACATGTTGGAAAAGTATTTGTTCTAGTTTGAAATTTTGAAATTTACATTTCATCCAGTTATCCATAAGTGCAACATTTTGCACTCAGTGGGCGTAGATAATTGGTCAACTTGTGAAGGTCAACTCTCTGTTCAACACAGAGCAAAAGTTCACAATAACTATAAACACTCTAGATAGGAAGGCTGAGGCTTCCAAATATTTTTTGCAGACAGAATAAGAAGAAACATGAAATGGCCTTCATGTAAATGTCACCTTCTGGCATGTACCTTCAGTGTCCTGGTCACTCATGGCTTTTTTTCTCTCTGCCTTCGTCTAACCTGACTCTTAGGCTTATAGAGATGCCTGTGAGGTGGAAATGTTCAGCAATCTCTTTTCTCACATAATTTGTACAACACCAGTGTAATTCAGTAGAAGGCCCCTGCAAGTCCTTTTGGAAAGAGACAGCCAAGCTCTTCAGAGACTAGGAAACTTCTGCAAGGATTAAAACCAAGCACATTTAGATATATTAACCTTAGCTCTTCAGTTTCAGTTCAGAAAAGGCATCTTTATTGACTTCGGTGCAACTTACTTGTCCTAGACAACAATAGTCTATACACAAGGCAAAGCAGCTCCTTGCTAGAGCTTGTTGTCGACTTGTTAATTTGAAAAAATATTTTTATTTCCACTAGAAGGAAATCAGATTGTCACACTCCAGCTTGAAATGCTTTTGTGTTCTCTACTATTTCCATAGTTTAAAAATACACTTTTTAAGTGGGATTATTAATCAGCTGCTTTGTAGGATCTATTTTTTTATTAGTATGGTGCGCTTATGATTTGTTGGTTGCAATTACTGACAAAAATGCTTGGTGTAGTTTCTGTCGTGACTGAATGATTGACATGAGAATGTGGAAAATCACATTTCATAACTGATTTGAACTCTCTGCAAACTGTTCTGCGTTTTCAATTTCCCACAAATTTCTAGAATAAGAAATTTAATCAAAAAGTTCATTATAAACAACGGAAAGACTTGCAGATAAATTTGAGGTCCATCTAGATGTTTAGTCAAAAGTAAGACTATTTCACTGTTCAGTTAGTTTCTGATATAACTACCAGTAAAGTACTCTGGTTAAATGGTTTCTTTAACGAGCCGGTGGTAAAGTCTGCTTTTGTACTTGCCTTGTAGAAGTAGGGAGCACGTACCTGAGGAAGCTGGAAAAGGCAGCAATGAAAGCATTGATGCATATCCCACAGTCAGCCAGTGCGATGCTGAGAACCAGCAGGTTGCTGGGTGTTCGGAGTTCTTTGATTTTTCGGAATGAAATAATCGTCAAGCCATTCAGACAGAAACCAAGCAGGGCTGAAAACCAGAACAGTTTGATGTGACTCAACTGGAAATGGAAAATGTCTATAAGGATGGGAAATATATCCAAAGGGCTTACAGTTTGCTTGCAAGTTACGGACATTCAGTCACAGGTGACAGCTGAAGCTACTGCTTCAACCCTCGTTGGAGATGTCTGCTCATGCAGAGAAGAAATGCTTCAATTTTATTTGCAATTCTATGCTTTGTTTTAACGGAGAAACCTGATTGCCAGGCTCCATCCAGGAACACATGGGTCAGAGGGAGGGAGCTGCAGAGGAGGCAGCTGCACGCGGACCCTCAGCCAGCACACACTGCTGGCACACGCATCTCCAGGCCTGGCTGTGGCAGGGAAATGGGTCATGTTTAATGTAGATTGTTACACGCTTTTATGTTTCAGCACAGAAGTCCCTTGTCAGTCTTTGGGATTCCACCTAGGGTTAACCTAGAGGGTGCTTGAATCGCACCAGCTCAATCTTATTACTGCCCTTCGTCAATAGACTATACATGGAAAGGAATAATCTAATTATAAAAAGCAGTCACTGATAGATTAAAAAAAAAACAAGTTAATGTTTGTTGTCAGAGAGGAGCACTTAAGCAACCCCAGCTACTCACTTGGCTGTGCTGCCCTGAACCCCATCCTTCACCGCTTTAGACTCAAACTTTGTCCTTTGATGTCCTTTCCAAGATGGCCTGAATTATTTTAGCTCTGATGAGTCTCTCACTCAACATCTCATCTCTAAGGCTCAGTTAGACGAGAGGCAGTATGTCTTTTTCTTTGTGTTCTTCTTGGAAGGAGAAATGATGTAGCGCAGAAAAAAATCCATATCCCTTAATTCTCTAAAGTAGCGTTATTACTTGTGCTCATTGTCTTAATTCTGCAGTTACATAAGATGGATAATTTTGTGTAGTCAGAAATCCTGCTCCTGCTTTAATTACATTAATGGCTGATGGCATAACCATAGTAACAGCTGATGAGCGTCTTTCATTACACAAGAGATAATACAGTATTTCCAGGAGAAATATTTGGAGCCTTGTGAGGTCTGCTGTTCTTATTTCTTCCCTGCCAGCTTACCTCCCACCTGCAGGGTAACGCTGCCAACCCTCCCAAGTGTGCTCAAGCCCTTATGGGAGGTTTGTTGGGATCACATTTACAGTAGTGCTGAAGAGTTATTACTATATTAGCTTTGTCTTTTCCCCTCTTTTTGTGGAAGTTTTAGGCTTCATCCCACGCTGCTTTCTTAAAGGCCAGCATCACATATCTTTGAGTTTTTATTTTTAAAGCAGGTGATCTGTCCAATTAGTAAAAGTGAATGCAAAGTTTTCCTGTTTCTCGGCTCTATTTGCACATTTTGCAAACGGCACATACAAGCTGCAGCAAAAAAGGAGATCTTCATCACTTTTCTCTCAAAGTCTCTGGGAAGGTAAATTAATGTTCAATTATTCAGTCTTCCCAGTCAGATGGCAAAGATAAAGTATTACTGTGAACCCACTGGGCATGTTCACCCTAAAACCCTGTAGAAAATATTGAGTAGTCATGTGGCCATTTGTCTTTAGTGAAACGTAAATGTGCCAGACTGTTCCTAGCTGTAAGTGGAGGTTGCCAGTGAGTATTGTGCTTGGGCTTGAGCAGCTGCAGGTCCCTGTCCTGTGGGTGCCAGGTGGGGGCTGGCAGGGCTGCGGGACCAGACCCTAACAGGAGCCTGTCTGTCAGCCTGTACCAGCACACACCAACATCCTTGTTCTCCTGCTGCTTCTCATTCCTCAGGAATGAAGGGCAAATTTATGCATGGAACTATCAGGCCCTGATTGCTGTTGGCCGGGTATGGCTGTTAATTCTGTGTTTAAGCAGCAACTGATCCTGGGTCAGTAGCAGAAGCTTTTTCTTCTCTCTTCTTCCAAGGAAAAATTTCTGGCGCAGCTCTTCCAGCTTTCCTTTGCAGGCACACATGATGCTGTATTCTGGCTGAGCTTGCCTGCAAATGGAAGGTGAGCATCCTTCCCTCTGCCGTGCTGCACATTCATGGAGTGAGCTGATGAGCATTTGTCCCATTCTGCTCACGTGTATGGCTTCTCCTCTGTTGCTTGACCCCAGGATCCCTGCATCCCCGGTTGGGCAGCAAAATGCAGGAGTGGGGCCCAGGCCCTGACTGGATTCAGCTACGAACAGAGGCCAGTGACTGACATGGATGTGTTCCCTGCTGCAAGCTTGTCCTTCTCTAGCTGCAGGTACATGCAAACTGACAATTCTGTTCATCTCTCATCTAGGTGGAACATCTTAAGAAAAGCCCATACTGGCTTCATTAAATGAGTACAATCCCTCCTACCTCAGATTTTACTTCTTAATGCCATGAAAGTTTTTGAATCTCATGCTCATGCATTCCTGTTTGTTACTTTTACCCAGAAGCCATTAATTTCCTTGGTACTAGTGCAATTTGGATATATGCAGCAGTTCACAGGCTATTTTGGATCTATCATTTTTGATTATAAAATAGCCATCACAGCCAACAAAACAAGCAGCCTGATTTTATTGAGGGATCATCAGTCATTTCAACATCCTTCCCCTGAGGAAGATGAAATTGCCTTTAAAAGTCAACAACATAGTCTAGCATCCCAAATTCTTGATAAGAAATCTAAGTGGCAAGTACTTCCCTACCATAGTAAAGCTGTGCATACAGAGCAGATCTTCACTGCGAACAGCTGGCAGCCCACCAGAAGCACTGATAATGCAAACACAATAACCAGCACAGGTCTGGGTCAGTGCATCGCAAGTGCTGCTATTTGCTTCAGTTCCCGTCCACCACACCAGGAATAATGGAGGCAAAAATCTTAATTTTTTGTTGCCGAGGTCCCAAGCTGAGCTTACCTTCTACCAGTAGGGCTGTGCCGATGGCAAACACCTCTATCTCAGTGAAGCCTTCAGGGAGAGGATGTGAAGTGACCATTCTTGTGATAAAAATGCCAACAGATTTAACCTCTGCCCTCTGCTGTGGCTATGGGGCTGCCTTTTCCCTGCGTCCCCTTTCATCCACCAGCCCAAGGCTTCTTAAAGGAGTAGCCCACGTGCAGACACATGCTCATTATTATATAAAAGCTTTGGGGTTCTTACTCCCACCACTACAATCCCTGCAAGAATGTCATTAACGATGGGACTAGCATCAACCCGCACCCCTCCTTCCCCTGCAAATCGTATTTCAGACGCCAGCAAAATGAAAGCATTCATTGCAATTACAACAAGTTCATTGTAGAGACAAGATTAAGAACCCTGTCCAGTTAATTCTGCAACACTGAAAAAGAATTAAAGGTTGCGGAACGAAAGAAACATGTAATATATAATTGGAAAGTGACCTGAAAAACAAAGGGGCACTCACTGAGTTGGTAATTAGGGAAAAAGTAGGAACTGAGAAATTTTTCTACATATAGATCATCTTCTCACACCTTTTTTAGAAAATGGGCAGTCTGTTTTTCTGGCAATGACTGTTAGGCACATTAACATCTCTCCCTTTGTTAAATGAGGCTTACATTAAGGTGCACACTGGCACAGTCTGATTAAAGGAAAACGTGCTAATTATTGCATTGAGGTCCCAGGCATACAAAGATGTATATAAGTTGTCCAGTGGTGAATGCTCAAAGAAATGACCTTATTGTGCTTTCTGAGATATTTGAGGCTTGGGGTCCTGATGTAGTCAGGCTCTGGAGGATGTGCATCGTGCACCTTGTCCAGATTCTTATCTGCCAGCCCTTATGAGCAAATCCTGTAGTTTTTCTGAGATGAGTGCAAACCTTTACCGCATACCAGCAAGGTCAACTATTTTTCTTCTGTTTCTTTTACTACTGATTAAGTAACTCTGGGAATTTTCTTGGGTACTGGAGAATGGAAGCCAACAACATTCAGAGTCTGAGTGACTAGAAAATTTTTCCTATACAACTGTTATTTGAGTTGTTTTCAGTGCCTGTTCATTAAAAGCGAACAACTTGTCCATAGTTCTCCATTTTTAATCTACATTTAGAGCAGCAATAACTACAATAACTATTAAATGAGGTGTTTTCTTTTCAAGGGCACTTTACTCCGTCTTTCTAGGTTCACTTGCTTAATTTTTCTTCACTCTTTCCTGGCTCAGAATATCTGTTTCTTTTCTACCTACTTACCCATCACCTCGATTAACAAGGTGTCACCACCATGATAGTTTCCATTTTGATGCATAACATTCCTTATTTGCATAATCCCTCTCTGAAAGAGGAGCAAAAAGGGATCTGAAGCACAAGGGACGTTGACCTACCCCATCTGCTGTCCTGCACTGTGCTGACTTGGCTTCTGGTTGACTGAGACATCAGGCAGAGAGATTCTGACCCAGGTATGGCCAGGGCTTGTATATGACTCTCCTGGCTACACTGTGGAGGTGCATTCACAGTCAAGGGTCTTGGCTGAAGCCTGTGCTAAAGTGATGTTTTACAGTTTTCCCGAAACCCATGCTTACATACAAGCGGTGATGTGCAGGCGAAGTAATCAGAGCTTCGAGACTTATGAAAACATTTGACTGTGTTTTGTGACCTCTGTTATTTACTGTTTTTGATGTTGATAATTGCCTTGATGGATATGCTCTTGGATTTTCAAGTAGGATTCAGGATGGCAAGGTATTTGGAAAGCTATTTGATTTAAACAGAGCAAAATTGTGTTTCAACTCATAAATCCATTGTTATGTTTGTCTTTCCTTCATCTAGATGTCTTGTTGGAAAATAAGGTGATAGCCCTGCCTCCTACCATGGCAAATGACTGATCAAAGCCTGTGTTTTTAACAGCCATCCATTGTACATTCTTGCAAAAAATTAGTGCTAGATCTTGTGAATGTGCTGTAAATCTTTTTCGTGTGATGGTTTTGAAAATAGATGGCTCATTGTAATGCTTGTCAGCATAAAGCTGTGCAGCTCTTTCAGACGAGGGATGAAAGACATGGGTATTCTGTGAATTGCCTTCATGAGGGCTGTCAGTTACCTCACCTTCATTGCCAAGTAAACCTCCCAAGTGTACTATACCTCTGGTATTTTTTGTGCTGTGTACTAAAGTCTGTGATACAGACTTTGCTCATTCCGAACATTTTTTTTTTCCAGCAAAGAAGGTTGCTGCCTCAATCCCTTTTGCAATTAGCAGATCTTTATTAGAGTGAATACTGGGAAACTGTCAGCTGCTTTTCTTCAAGTATTTTAAATATTTTCTATATCTAAATCTTTTCATCAGTGCTGAGTCAAATAAAGCCAGTCACTCGCTGGCAAACTTTCCAGTTGTGGCTGGCTCAACACCTGATTTAAGTGCAGTTGGTATCAAAAAAAACTGTATGGATCAGGCTCTCGATAGGTATTTTGATGCTGAGTTAAGCTCTCTTTCTAATAATTC
>JAOWBP010003659.1:4912336-4924228 GCA_028571105.1 Tragopan temminckii | reverse complement strand
AAAATGCTGTATGGGGTTTTCAGGATTTGACCTCCAGAAATTACAAATAGAAAGGAATGATTTAGACACATGAATCTGTCTTGCTTTCAGTAAAACATTTTCTAAAGTGTTAGTTTTCTATACTTTTGCTCTCATAAATGTTGTATCTCTGTGGTGAAGTGACCATTGCATCCCTACAAACCTCCCAGTTTCACAGTGAAGCAGAGCTTGCTATAGAATATTACTAGCAAGTTGACCTTCTCCTCGCTTCATGAGCAGAGATCCTGTGCTGTATTTGGTCTGTATTACTTTATCCCACCCCAAACTTCATCAAACAGTTAAGGCTTCTTTTTACCTTTAATGTAAATGTAATGGTCCTTTAATGTTTGCTTTATTGATCCTTTTATTTTGAAATGCATTAGCATCTTCTTCTGTGCATTGGCATTGCTGTCTGTCAAAAGGACCATAAGAATCTGAAAGAGAAAAAAGCAGGAACACGATATGGGCCAGACTCAGATTCATACCACTTCAGTAAAGTGCAATCTCTGCAGTCAATAAGTGTGTGTACGTATGGATTAGTGCAAGCCAAATGTATTTACGGTGATGATGTGGGAATCAGCAGCAAGTAAGAAATGACAAGAACAAAGCTTTTGAAAAAAGAAAGGCAGATAAAATACTGTACTAAAATTTTCAAAATGTCTCAAATATATGTCTTCAAAAATATAAGCAAGTTGCATCTGTGTTTCTTTCTCACCAGGACGGTGCTGTGTAATGACCCAGAGATGACCCTCACCCCCGTGAACATCCCTGTAGATACGTTCAAGCTTCGAATAGAGAAGACAGCCATCCGCAGGGTGCCAGGGGAAGCTTTCCACGCTCTTCACAACCTGGAGTACCTCTGGTTGCCCTATAACTCCCTGGCCAGCCTCAGCGGGATCACCTTCAAGGGCCTCCGTCGCTTGCTGGAGCTGAGGCTAGATGGAAATGACTTAATATCATTTCCCTGGGAAACCTTGTCTGACATGCCACAGTTAAGGCTTCTGGATTTACACAACAATGAACTTACCTCAATCCCTCCAGATGCTGCTCGTTACATCAAGAATATCACGTACCTGGACCTGTCTAGCAACAAACTGATGACTCTTCCTCAGGCTCTTATTTCTACCTGGGCCAACCTGCAGGCGGTCCCTTACTTTCCCAACGATAACTCCAAGATCATCTTAGGTAAGAGTGACTGTGATTTTGCAGTAGGCAAAATGACAAGAGATCCCGATCTCGTAAAGTTTTCACTCGCTGTGGTTACTATGACGTGTACACTGCTCGTTTAATGCCCTATATGAAGTGTGCACATTCACTTACACCTTAACCAACTTGCCTTTCCACACCCAGCTTATTACACCCTAAACTTTATCACAGACTTGAGTCTTTCTTATAGAAAACCAGTTACTCCTCTTTAGGAGCTTTTTATTTATGAACACTGCCACTTTTGTTGAACATAAATGTGATTAGAGCTCCACATCTTTCAAGTGCTGTTTCCTACTAACAGCTGGCATGGAGTTGATTAGTTTTGAGCAGCATTAAATAAAAAGATGGATTCTTGTTATGTCCAGGTTAAAAAGGAGTAAACCTGCTGCTGAGCATAAAATCTGGGTCAGAACAGCCAGTTTGTCCTAGTATGTGCCTCTTAAGACTCTCGTTTATCTCTCCACATAGATTAAAACCTCAGTTTCCAAAGAGCCATTAATATAATGCTGCCTCCAAGAGTGAGAATCCACTTGCTGGTGGCATTTCTATGCTCCTCAGAAGTATGGTCCAGGTCAATAGTACATTTTTGTGTCAGAGAGTATATTAGAGACCACTGTCTTAATTACTCCAAATTGTGATATGCTCAGATGAGGTTCTGAGTACACTTATCATGGGATTACTGCTTAGCCTTTTAGCCATAGTACGCTGGTTCAAATCCTCAGCAGGTTGATGATGTTTCAGAGTTGTTGCCATCTGCTGTCTTTATTTGTTATGAACTGACATAGCTCCACTGGCTCTTTGCTCCATGGGATGTGTGCATCTGCAGGTATTGTGTCTACAACCATGGGTGTGAGTTCAGGCACTTGATGATAATCTTCGGAAGCATTTTCTCTCACTCTGGGAAGTGTTTGGCAAAATCTGCTCTTGTTCTCTGGATAAATTTAGGAGAGATACAATTTTTAAAACCAGGTCGCAGTGGAAAGAGACACAGAACTTGAAAAAGAATCCAATTGCCATGTAAAAAACTTCTAGTGTCCTTAGCAGGTGTTAAGGTTTGATTAGCAGGAAAGGAGCAGGTGTTTCCCCATCCTGTTTTGCAAGGTGTGACATCAAGTTCTTTAAGCCCAGTGTTTGGGATTGCCCATTTTGTTTGTGGCAAGATGAGACACTGCTGAGATCATTTTCTTTTCTTTCTTTATTTTTCAGAGTAAAGTTGCCATAAAAGCATTCTTCCATTCAATATGGAAGTGCATGTATTGTCAGGAAGAACAGATCATTTTGTTGCTCATAGCCAACCTGAGTGTTTGCACAAGCAGCTGCACACAGGTTGCCTGTTCTAGGATTCTGAAAAATTCATGTGAGCAAATGAGTATCATGCTAGCATTCATATGGTAATGTATAGGCATGCCACCTCCTAGCTCGTATTCTGCTGACATCTATGGAGAAACGTGTCCCTTTGCAGAAGCAAAATGAGAGTACACAGCTGCGTGTCTCTATTTTGCCCTGCTGTTTCATATGTTTCATTTGACTGTTTCATATGGAGGCATAGAAAAATCCAAGAACAGCAGAGAATTAGCTCAGTCCCTTCCCTTGTCTACACTGCATCATTGTGAATCCTCTGCAGGGCCCTTGCTTGTTCATTGCTTCAAGAAAAAGTGGTTTCAGCATATAGTTTCCCGGCTGATAGTCTGTGCCAAGGCTGCAAGATTCTGAGTGTGAAGATTGCCCATGTGGCCTGCCTGTGAAAGAGAAAAAACAGATCTCAGAGTTAATAATGTAAAGCGTCATGAAGGATGGCTCTACTGATTATTTAATCTATGATGAGTCTGTACAGGAAATCAAGTGGCAATGCAAAAAGTTAAAGCTGTGGTTTTTTTTTTTTGTTTTTTTTTTTGCCAGAATATCTAGAATAAATTGTAATCTAGTAGTCAGAAGTAAGCAGATAACAAAAATAAAATAATACAGCCGAGATCTTAATTTTCATTCTTTCTTTAGTCTCCTGCCAAGACTCCCTTTCAAGCCTATGGAGGATGATGTGCAGTGGTCTCAGCGAGATATTTTTCAGCAGAATCTTTAAAACAGTTCATTTGGGGTCTTTTATGTACTCTGTGTTCCAGCTGACTCTAGCAAATTCAAGCAGCCCCTTGATGCTCATGGAGCCTTGTGCTGCACACACTGTGCTTGTGCCAAGTTTTGGTTCTTGCTGAAAAGCCGCAGCTTGCGTGACTGCTGCTGCCATGCTCCAGGGGCCAGCAGTAGCAGCACTGCTGTGTGGGCAGGTGTTTCTGCTTGCTGAGAATCGAGGGGATAGTAGTGCTCCTTACTTTCTGGCTGCTGCCAAGCCCTGAGCCCTGTCCTTGGGCTGCCTGCTGAAAAGAGAGGGCGAAGCCCCCTTGGAGACAGGTCTGGGACACTGAGCTCCTGTCTTAGTCTTCAAATGCATGCCTGGATTTAGTCTGAAATCCCCAGTGGCTGTGCTGCTAGCTAAAGCCATTAAAGACCAGAAGCTGTTCGTAGGACAGGCAAATGTGAATATTTCTGAGTGAGATGACATACAGATTTGGTCAGAATGCAGCGGCTTCTATTCGTGCCTGTGCGTTGCTCCAGATCTGATTTTGCTTTTTCAGTACCGTCTTCACAAATCTATTTTTAATGGGGTAGTATCTCTTCTTTTTTCAGAATTTGAGTTCAGTATGCACACACTGAAAGAGCAGAAAAGCAGAAAAAGAGAAATGTTCTGGGACAGTGAAGCAGGAGTGTTTTCTTTATCCCTTCCTATGTGCATATTCTTAATGTAGGTGCTATGTAATAGATGAGTATAAGCCTGCTGTTGGTCTGATTGTTAGCCTGACTATAGCTGGCTAATAATTTTAAAGATCACTGGCAAGAAGAATTTAATAGCCTGTGTCCTATTAGGAAAATGAAAACAAATAACCAACTCACTTCCATAACTATTTTTTCCAAAGTATATAACAATTTGTTTTGCTTGATTACACGCATAAATAGTGATGTGTTCTTGGCACAAATTACCTTGCTTTGAACTTCATGACTGTGATTTAATGTCCAGGTTTTGAGATACTTTAGCAAACCCCCTTTTCTCCCTTCTACTGACCAGTATTGTGAGACACTTCAACCTCAGTCAACAGCAGCAGAGGCCTATTGCTACGATTCCCATGCATACCCTTTTCTAGGGGCAGACTGGGAACCTATCAGTTTGTCCTGCTGAAAAAAAAGGAAACAAAATTGGCAGAAACAAAAATACTGTTGGAGTGACTGAGTGCTCTGGTTTCTTTTGACAGGTTTGCAAGACAATCCTTGGGCGTGTGACTGCAGTCTTTATGAAATGGTCCATTTCCTGAATTTCCAGTCTCCCAACATAGCGTTCATTGAGCCCAGGCTGAAATGCTTCACCCCTCGCAGCCTTGCAGGAGTCTTCTTCAGCCAAGTTGAGCTAAGGAAGTGTCAAAGCCCTGTTGTACATACGTCTGTAGCCAAAGTAAAGACCATCCTGGGCAGCACTGTGCTACTGCGATGTGGAACAACGGGGGTGCCCATTCCTGAGCTCAGCTGGAGAAGGGCTGACGGTGCTCCACTAAATGGCACAGGTACATTTAAGTTTAAGCTTTTTTTTTCCCCAGTGTGGACTGAGTGAGTGAGTCCTATACCATTATTTTCTGTGGGCTGCAAAGCATATGGAAGCTTATGACAGTAGCAACTTCCCACTGATAAAAGACCCAAAACGAGAAATGGGTGCAACATTAAGATTCACTGTAACTCACTGCAGAATCATAGAATGGCTTCATTGGAAAGGGACCTCAGAGATCATCTAGTTCCAACTCCTCTGCCATGGCAGAGTTGCCAGCCACTAAATCAGGCAATAGATCAGGTCACCCAGAGCTGCATCATCCAGCCTGGCCTTGAATACCTCCAGGGCTGTGGCATCCACAACCTCTCTGGGCAGCCTATGCCAGAGCCTCATTTTTCAGCCTCTCAGTGAAAAATTCCTCCCTGATATCTAATCTAGATCTTCCTTCTTTTAGTTTACAACCATTGCCCCTTGTCTTATCACTATCTACCCATGAACAAAGTCAATTTATCTCCTGTCTGTAAGTTGTCGTTAAGTACTGGAAGGCCACAGTGAGGTCTTCCTGCAGCCTTCTCTTTGCCAGGCTGAAAAAGTACAGCTCCCTCAGCCTGTCTTCATAGCAGAGATACTCCAGCCCTCTGAGTATCTTCATGGCCTTTTTCTGGACCTGATCCAATTGCTGTCTTTTCTGTGCTGGGAGATGCAGTATACCAGATGGGGCCTCGCGAGGGCAGAGCAGAGTGGGACAATCACATCCATGTCCCTGCTGCCATCCCTCTTCTGATGCAGCCCAGGATGCTGTTGGCTTTCCAGGCTGCAAGTGTACACTGCTGGCTCGTACTATGTTTTTCATCTACCAGGATCCCCAGGTCCTTCTTGGCAGAGATGCTCTTAAGGAGTATAGTAGTGTGTGTAATTCACTATAGCACTGAAATTCTCTGTAGGCTGTAAAATTGCTTACATGTTGATGTAAATATCGTCAGATAAATACATGCTATCATTTTTTGTTTTGTTTCACAATTGTGCTGGTGGTGAGGTGACTTGAAGGGTTTTCAGCAAATCTGTTGGAGCTGAAGAAATGAGATATGTCCAGCTGTAGCAAGAGACTGTCTTAATTTAGTTAGTTATTCAGTCACTGAAAAGGATTCCCACTGACTTCTTTTATGGGCCTTTAAGAGTAGGTGTGAGCTACTATTAATCAATTAGGGAACGTCTCTGGAGGAGAGATGTCTGACATGAATTCAACTGGAATTCAGATCTTCTGTGGCGAAGAAGAAAGACTGCAAACATGCAACATTAAGGCACTGATAGATTAAAAATAATAATTAAAAAAAAGCACTGAACCACTGAGGAATACAACACTCCAGTAAAAATGCCGTGCTTCAAATGATTCACTCATGAAGGATTGATGAGGCCTCTTAGAAAAATGCTCTTGAGGTGATATTGTGACCAACTTCCTCTCCTGTGCATACCCTGCTTATGGAGGGAGTCTTTGGATAGCTTCTGCCTTTGTGGACAATCATATTTTCATTTCCATTCTGACTGGTTGGACACAGAATTGCAATGTGAGTTGGTCCTTTAATGTGCAGGGAATTTATGAAAGAAACCATTGCTACATTCAAGGCAGATGCTCTTAGTTTTTTAAGGTTTTAGCTCAGAACCTGAACCTTCATTTTTTCTAATCCCACCAGGCGGTACTGTCTCCTGGGCCTGATTGGAAAGTGTGGGGTCTCAGCTACAAAAGGTTACTATAGCAGTGCATACAGAGGAGAGAGCATTTCTCCTCTCAGCAGTGGAACCACTTGTAATAAGTAACCTTTTGGTGGGATCTTCACAAGCTATTCCTCTGCTGTGCATGATGTACAGGTTGTAGCAGAGCCTCTCCTTATAATGATGTCTATCCTAATGCCGCAAACATTTCTCATACATTTTAAAGAGAGTCACAACAAAAAATAAAACAGAGGATGCTTTCCTGAAAATGTATGTTGAGTTTACTTGGAGTTACAACTGAGAACGGTGGATTTTGTGCTCCATCAAATCAGACTTGAGCACCTTTTAGTAAAAAGTTGGCTGAAAATATGCATTATTTCTCAGCAATGGCAGTTCCTGTGCCAGTGTTGTTATATCACTGAAATAGTGGTGTTCTGAATACAAAAGTGTGAGAAACAGCTCAGTGTCTACATGAATGGGGAAAGGCCATAGGAAGATTGGTAGCTTTGTTTCCTAGTATTCCCATTCAGTAAAAAATTAAATGGAAAAGATAAGTTTTGCTGCTATTCCATTCCATTGCCATTGGAATGTGCCTTGGTTGCCAAGGCTGGATCCTGACCCATGTGGGTTTGAGAGGTTTTCATCCTGTCTTACCTTTGCCTTTCAAATGTCTCATTTGTTTACCTTAAAATGGAAAGGAGAGGTATTACATGATCATCCTAAAGAGGCTGGTTAAATAATGGAGAAGGCGCTTTACCCTCCCCCCCTTTCCTCCCCCTTTTTTTTTTCTGCCTAAATAGAAAAATTCAAAAAATGCTAGTTTTTAACCTCTTGGCAAAAGAAATGAGGAAGTCAACACTCAGCTGCATACATATTGCTTAGTGGAGCTGTCTGCTTTGATAAGTGATCAGACTTCCCTGTGTTTGACTTGATATAAAAACCTGCCCTAATTTCACAGTAATAGGAAAATCGTTTTTCAGCTTTGCTTCATATATTCTAGACTAATCCATGTGTTATTTTTGAAGAAAATCTCCACTGTTTTTATTTTCTATGTCTCTGAGAAGTGCGTTCAGTGTTCAACTAGGTTGTGTTACAGCCCATTCCTGGTGCTGCTATAAATATTGTACCTGCACATGTGAAACTTCAGTTTTTTTGAAAATGGAGGAAACTTTCCTGTTTAGTTTGCAAGTTGTCTGTCAAATGGAGGGAAACAGCATGAAATGCTTCACATCCATTTGTTCTGATGCAGTTTAAATCCTAACATAGCTTTATTTTAGTGTTAATGTCATTTTCTTGGAATTACTTTAATATTGTAACGTACTTGGTGACAAAATTTTGCTGTCTCTGACAGATATTCTGTTGATTGAGACCTAATAGTTCACAAAACACACTATTAATTCTAGTGACAGTTGACTGTTTTACATTTTTCCTTCTTTGCAGTGCACCAAGAGATCTCTAGTGATGGGATGAGCTGGTCGATCCTGGGCCTGCCTGTAGTCTCTTACCTTGACTCTGGAGAGTACATTTGTAAAGCAAAGAATTTCCTGGGGGCAACAGAAGCATTCATATCCCTCATCATCATGGACTCAGAAAGCACAGATGACCCCAACTCCAATGCCAAAGGCACGTGGAATGGGAAGGCAAGTGGGATGGAGGCAGCTGCCTACAATGACAAGCTAGTGGCAAGGTACGTTATCACCACCTCCACCATGCCTACCCTAGGGGCTGGAGCAGGCACCGGAGAGGATCTCCTCATCCCAGCTGGAGCCCAAGATAGCAACCCCCAAAACCTACTGGTGAGCCCACCTACTGGTCAGCAGGAGCCAGAGCGAATTGTGAGATCTGTCAGGGTGATAGGAGATACTGACCAGAGTGTCACCCTGGCCTGGAAGGCACCTCTGGCGAAGAACACGACAGTGTTCAGTGTCCTTTATGCTGTCTTTGGAGAGAGAGACATGCGTCGGATCAATGTGGAACCAGGGAAGACCAAGGTCAGCATTTATGGACTGCTACCAAAGACTAAATACATAGTGTGCGTCTGTGTGAAAGGGCTGATCCCCAGGAAGGAGCAGTGCATCATATTTTCCACAGATGAAGTTGCTAGTGCAGGAGGGACCCAGAAACTCATCAACGTGGTTGTCATCAGTGTGGCTTGTGTCATTGCCGTTCCTCTGACACTGGTGGTCTGCTGCGGAGCACTGAAGAGACGCTGCAAAAAGTGCTTTGTGAGGAAACCCAAGGAAATTCAGGAGTCCTATGTCACCTTTGAAAGTCTTTCTCCTGGGGCCAAGGTGAAAGGAGTGGAAGGAGAATACTTAACTAGACATACCCCCGATGAGTCTAACAGGCTCCTCTCTGCCCGATCCAGTGTGGACTCAGAAGCAATACCAAAGATAGAGGGGCAACCTAATGAATACTTTTGCTGATAGTTACTAGGCTGGTCATTGGCTTGTTAGATGGAAAGCATGTGGCTGTATATATGACCGTGCTCCTACACTGCATGCCGTTGTGTCAATGTGTGTGTCTCGGACATATGCTGCAGGAGGATGCAAGAAAGTAGAAGATGCTCAGACTTTATAGAAATGTGTTGTCTGACCAGCTGGGGTTTGATGTTTTGTACTCAATCAAAAGCTTCTGTGCTAATGGTCTCGTTCTCTTGGACCATTCTTATTTTCATAAAATGATGCATGCACACTGAGTGTGAGGACATTAAGCAACACTTTTGAGCATGCTCTGCTCAGTGCTGTTTAGTACCTGCTCTGCAATATGCTAAGTGTTTTATTTGCAGCTCTTTTATGGTTCTCTGGTTTACAAATCGGGGTGTACTTGATAATTTTAATACAAATATCTGTGAATGTGAAGACAGAGTCTTACCTTTTATGCACCACATATTTGCATGAAACAGGCAAATTCATGCTTAACAGATAGCTAAATACAACTGTTTGTAGTACATCTAACAACAGCTTTATATTCTCAGTTCAAAGGAATGTGCAAAGAGATATGACTCGAGACAAAAAGCAATTGACTCGTAAGAACATGTAAGAGACTAAGTTTGAGAATGGCATTTTGATCTAACCACTGTTCTTCTTATCACACAATTGAACAACAGTACCATACAGACCTTTCAGTATCAGGCCTAGCTGTCATTTTCTAGCAGTGTTGTAATTAGTACAGTATGATTTATATCAGCTATGCCACTTAAAAATCATACAGTAGCCTCTTCTGCAAATTATGTGTGGCATTGTTATGTTTTGTACTGCAAAACCTACATTAGATAGTTCTGTAAAAATCTCCCAGAGCAGCCCTGTCATTGCTGCTGGCTGTACTGGTAAAACTGGTAGTGAAGATCAGAGGGCTTTGCTGGGCACTTGTGGTTCAGCCACGAAAATCCCTTGCTCTGTGTAAAGCAGAGGTGTGTACTGCTGACTGGGCACACTTCTGCAATACTTCTGCTGTGGCAGCAATGGTGGCAAAGGCTCCATGCTGATATTTGGGTTTCAAACATTTTGTGAGTTTGAGATCTCTGGTAAAAAAAAAAAAAAAAAGAAGAAGAAAGGCTAATATTTGTCTAAACGTGTTTTTCTAACCACGGTTTTCTAATCAGTTGTTTGTTACTCAAGTCCTGCAATTCTGTGGGAATTTGGATCTGAATACTTATCACAAAGCACTTCCTAGCCATGTAATTTTTCACTCCTGTCTCTTAGGTTGTAATACTGTATATAATGGCTTTCTGTATGTAATAAATATAAAGAAAATGCTTTAAGATCTGCCAAATGTTGAATAGGAGGGATCCAACCAAGCTGAAATGATAATTGATGAAGCCTCAGTCTTTTGGAATCGATTTGAAACGTATGCTTGTAAATGTCTTGGAAAGATCTCCACTCACATTCTGGATGTGTACGTACAACATGGATTTACAAAATTCAGTACGTGGACTGACACTCTGTATTTTGCAGGTCCTTCTTGTCCTGAAGGATTTCTGTGATGTCAGACTACTTGACCTGATGGAAAAAAAAACCAAATCATTTGATCTCAGCATAAATGCTAGCAGCAGAGAGTATGCTACAGTGGTTTCTGATAGGACTCCCTGTCCTCCTTATATTCATGAGAAGGAACTTCTCTTGTACCGAGAGAATTTTTCAGTCCCTCTATATAGCAATTCATGCTGCTGCATAGATTTTTATGTTTACAAATAACCTTTTTCAAAATGTATTTTAACACGATAGATCAATTGATGAAATAGGTAGTATCTAATAGATCTATTATTTATTTATACATTTATATTTCCCAGGACTGATTTCAAGTCTCATTCTTCAAGGTGGATTAAAAATGTTGTTCCGGTAGCAGTTTGTTGTATGGGTTGAAAGGATTGTTGTTTTCTTCAACCCAGTTCCTGCCCTCATCTGTAGTGGTGTAGCTTTGGGCTGTGCAGAAATCAGCAAGGAGCCCAGCCTAGCACGGGTGGCTAATTTTTAGTACTGAAAAATCAAGGCTGTCCTGAAGCTCTCCTGCAGTGAATAGAGTGGCCCTGCTGCCCAAGGGCTTTCCCACAAGTGAGGTTTGCAGCCATCTGGGAATGAGATGTATTTACCTTTTGGCTGCCTGGAGGCAGGGTAATTTGCCACACCTAGTCCTGGCAAAGAACAGTGCTTGCCCACTCCAAGACGCGGTCTGCAACCACAGTGATAAAGGCACCGGTTGGGTTAGTCCCATCACTCCTTACCTGTGGGGATGAGAAGGACAGATCATCCCATGGCCTTCCTTGTGGATGTGTTAAGCTTTAGACTCTACTAGATATTTTTGCACTTGGAATAAATAGCAATCCCAAGTAGAATAAATGTGATTTTCCATTTCTGTTTCCTATGGTGATTCTCACCATCCTGTAGGTGAGGCCAAATGCTTTAGCAGCTCAGCTGCTACTCCAAAACCAGAATATCTGTACCAGACTTGATTCACACAAGGTAGGCAATAGATTGAAACATGTGTAAGCTCTGTGTTCTGTGGTGTCATACTTTGCTGAACTGTATGTGAAATTTCAAACTGTTACAGGTAAACTGATTTTCTGCTGAATGGATGGCAGGTGAATTTCAAAACTTTGGATGAGATCTGCAGTTGTATGAGGCAAGTGAAAATGTGAATAAAAACCTCATTGCGCTTTTCTGTTTCTTTAACCCATGGGTGTTAGGGACCTCCTTTCAGCAGGGTCAGTGCAGGCAAGTGATGCTCTCCAGTCACAGCACGCCAAACAGAGCTGGCTCAGAGCTCCTCCCTGGGAACAGCTTCTTACTTGGTTAAGGTCAGTCCTTGGACAGAATGCTCTAAGGACCATTTCCATGCTCTCCCCACCTCCCCCCCCCCCCCGATCCCCACTT
>JAOWBP010003659.1:4830320-4846655 GCA_028571105.1 Tragopan temminckii | reverse complement strand
CCCCCCCCAAATGTACCTTATTCATGCTAAGTATTTAAGAGCATGCCTCCTCCCTCCCCAAAACGTGCTGAATTGAATCTGTGGGCAGATGACTTAACTTAAACCTTCTGAACTTAAATACTGGAAAAACCAGGGCTCCCTTTTTAAGAGAGATGTCTTTCACTATCGCATTGCTGAAGCAAAACTGTAGAGGAGAACATCTATGTGTAACCCTGTTCTTCTCATTTCAATGTATGCCCCTGGAATATTGCTAAGCTTGCTTCTGTGGGGTGAGAAGTAGTTGATGTGTCTGTTCTACCGAAAAATTATTTGCTAGAAACAGTCTTTCCAAAAAGCTGTTGCTACTGAAGGTGCAAGCGTTCTGTGTTGTATGTGAGAACTGTCTGGGATGCCTAAGAGAATTTGCACTTAAATGGAATGGCTAGGCTTAGCGAGCTATAGTTTCTGTGGTGAAGTGGATGCCTGTCTGTCTCTGACATAAACCAAAAAAGTAAATCCTTGCTTACTGCAAAACAAGGATGTGCTGGCTATTTCTGCACTGGAGCCTTATTCCCTTGCTGCTGATGTTAGGTTATTCATCTTGGAGAATGCAAAAGAGGAGAAAAATGTTCCCTTGTGCAGTTGGCTACTTATGATGCATTCTGCAGAAAAAGTTAAGTGAGACTTAAATCAATAACATTTTCAAGTTATCTACTGCATAAGTACAACAGGTCAGGCTTGCTTTACTCACCAAATGAAATTGCTGAGTATGTCGGCGGAGTTGGTTTCATTGCGGCTGAATTTCTGGATAGGAGTATTTCTTGAATTTGGTAGAGCTTCCCGAGCTGGAATGTGGGTGTGCTGTCCCGAGGGTGGAGCGGTGGTGACTGTCTTGTAAAAAAAAAAAAAATTCTGCTCTCCTTTTTTTTTTTTTAAGATGGGTTCGCTGAAAATTTTCTCTGGTTTCTCCCTATGTAACTCTAGCTAATGCTTCTCATCGAAACCCTTTGCCTCAAATCTTAGTAAGTTAGTTCCTGTGAACCTTTGTTCCAAACTGTGACCTAGCTCTTACACAAAAATGTTGTGCTGTTTTTCTTCTTAGCAAAGCAAATGGAATGGTGTTGAGGTTCTGCCTTAGTGTAAATGTTAGCGTGTAAAATGTTTATGCAGTAGTCTGTAGTAATTAATTGGCTTCACTTGTAAATAATGATCCAATTCTGCTACCATTAAGGCAAAACAACTAGATAATTCAGAATAGAAAATGGATATCGCTGACTTAAGTATGATACTACTTTCCTAATGAGTTAAATGCATTTCAATGAGTTCTTAGGTTAATTTACTCACTACTTGAAGATGGTGTTGGCAGGTAACTGATGTGTTGTTCCTCATGATAAGTGTGATGAAGGTTTGTTTTCCAGAGGAATGTCTATTTCTGAGATGAGAGGAGAACCTTATGCAGAAATGAATAGACTAACTCAATTGCCTTTTTCTTTCTGCTTACAGGAACAGAAAGTATCCTGGGCCGGGTCAGAAGGGACCTGTGATGACAAGTTCTTTGCCAGACTGCCCAGACTTCAAAGGCTGTGTCTGACAACACCGTCTGAATGCTTCCTGAACTCTGCCAGCCTGAGGTTGTGACTGCTGCCTTGGGGGAGCCTGTTCTGCAGTCTGACTGCCCTCTGATGAAGAAACTTGTCATTACCTCCTGTGTGACCATGCCCTCATGCAGCTCGGTGCGGTTCCCTTGGGTTATGTCCCTGCTGCTGGAGTGTGGAGATGGGCACTGCCCCTTTGAGGAGCTGTAGGCCTCCCTTGAGCCTCTGGGCTTGACAAACCATGAGACCTTGGTGACTTCTCGTAACTTGCCCTTTACCCCCCTCACCATCTTTGTATCATCTAGATAATGATCAACATTAAACTGCCACTCTGCTGAACCACGAAACGTGGTGCAATGTCTGCCCTTTTCTTGAATGCCTTAGGATACTGATTCTGGCTCCTGGGGAAACCTATTCTGAAAGCTCACCCCTCTCCTCTCTCTGACAAAGTTTTTTCATCATCTCTGCCCTGAACCTCCTCTGCTCTAAGTTCAGGCTATTCCCTCTCATCTCAGTTACCTGAGAAAAAAAGCTGACCCTCACCTTATTACAACTTTCTTTGAGGTAGATGCAGAGGAGTTTGAGTCCTTCCTTGAATGCTTTCTGAGAGCTCTGTTGATTACACTATGGTGCCCAAAACTGGCTGTACTGGTGTGGAATGGGACTGTCCCTTCTGTCATGTGGCTGATAGTACTGGGTCTGAGGCGCCTTGGTGTATGGTTGGCTGCTGGGGTGTGCTGCTGATTCAAGTTCAAATTGCCATTAACTGCAAGCCTCAGATTCCTTTCTGCAGGGCAGCGCTCTCATCTTCTGGGCTGCCAAACTTCATGTGCTTAGCAATAGTACAGCCTGCTACTGCATGAGATAAATCTGCAAAGCCTTCCTATCCTGGAGGAGTCCACAGCTCCTCCTAATCTAGCATCATCAGCAAACACACTTAATACAGATGGAAGTCCCACATCCTGATCATTCATAGAAGTACCCGAGAGAACTTGCCCCAGAAATGAAGCCCTGTGGAATGACTGGTGCCCATCTGCCAACCTCTCCCCATCTCACTTATCCTGACAAACACTTGGAGCCTCTTCTCTACCAACCTGAGTCATTGCTTAGCAGTTCATTTGTTTAAAGACATACAATGAGGAAAGGCTGTTTTCTGACACAGGATTGAATTTCTGCATCTCATCTTGCCCTATGAGTACCTTCCTTACTTACTCAGACAGCTAATATATGCTGGGAACTAGATTGCAGGCAAAGATACATCGCTTTTGTAATGCGGGTGCTCAACTGGGCAGTAGTAGGTGGCAGTGAACTAGGAGGAACAGTTACTGAATCAGAATGTATTAGAGTTAATGGAAGGATCCCTGTAATAGAGGAACATAAAAATATTGGTCTTGAATCAGTAATAAATTTACAGCTGATGAGTAAAGATTTCCTCCCACCAGCACTTATTATTTTTAAGGGCTACAATCCAAGTCACTTCACTATTCACATTGTCTGCATAGTAACGTTATTAGTGTGTGTTAAACTATTATTAGCCAGAATGGCTGACCAAGAAGTACGGTTTGCAGCTATGAAGACTAAAACCACCAAAAAACCCCCTTGCCTTGATTTGTAACATTTCCTGGATGCGCATGTTCAGAAAAGAGCTTCTGACATCTGTACCAGTCTTTATAATGTCTTTCCTTATAAACATAAATACAAACTCTCCTTACCCTCTGCTTAATCAAAGACCCAGGCTGTACAAATGTATTCCTCCATCATGCAAGAGAAAATATTTTTTCTCTTAATTTTTATGATAATTCAGAAATTAAAGCCCTAATCCTTAATTCACGTGGACTTCACAACAATGAATGGCATTTTACAAGTGGGTTCAAAAATCTGACCTTTGTTCTTAAGTTGTTTACGCTGAGCACCAACCCCTAGTCACAATGCACAGGAGCTCTCACCTTCTCCAGTTTCTATGCTCGCGTGTCATAATCTTGTCTGTAGTAATCACCCTTCAGCATCAACTCAACTTGCCAAGCTGAGAAAATAAATCCCTGCCCCCAAACCTATGCAAAGAAGGTCAAGGGTTGTTTTTTTTTCTCATTTGAAAAAAAATAAACCCTACAAGGACAATAGGAGGTCTTCTATACTTCTTTATCCAATATAACCATTCTCAGCAGTTTGTAGGTTCTTAAGTACTCAACACATCAAAATCCAACTGTAGAGGTAGTAAAGAGAAAGGCTTCAAGTATCATCTTAGTAACAGCACCGGCAACATGAGATGATACTACGAAATAAACAATGCTCACCCATCTCCAAAAATCACAGAAAAATTACACAGAGCAGGGATCTCGGGCAAGGATCTCTGGCAAAAGATCCTTCCTCAGTGGCAGACAGCCCTTAAGTGAGGTCTAAGAGGGGTGGAACCAGGTTCCACCCCTTCCCTTTGATCAAGTCAATTGCCTCCACCTGTGCTTCCCAGACTGACCTGGTCTCTTCTCCCAGGTGCTCAATCAGTGGTTCGGGCCCTGACTCTGCAGTTCCCTTACAGTCTTGTCAATCTTACTGCTTACAGTATAAGCTATTTAGACTACCTACACTGGCCTTGGAGAAGTCAGACAGAACCGCTTTGCAGAGGAAAGCGGAATTGCTCATCCTTTTCAAATGCTTTCCCAGGGAGACCGGTTCCCCCAAACTTCGTGAGCCTAGCAAAAGCGCACAAGAACGGGTCCAACAAATTCTGAAGACTAAAACCGAGCTCGCCGGTCAGTACTGCCAGGGAGGATGGCTGTGGAGACGATCAGGCTGACGGGCTTTTTTACTGTTCTGTTTCTAATGGTAGTCTGATCAAGTAAGACGATAAAACAATAAAGCCCGAGGCTAAAGTCCTTGTCAGACTCGCTGAACCCTCTTCACAATTATTTATGCGGAAATAGGAGGTCAAATCTGAGATTTCTCTTAGGAAAGACACAGGAAGAATTTGCTCAGGTCCCAGACAGGGCAGTTGCCTACTTCCTAAAAGACTTTCAATTGCTGTATCCTTAGAAACTAACTGGATTCCAACTCATCTCATTTCCAGATGTAAGTTTGCAATGGTAATACTCCAAGTATTTCACATATTTAAAAGAAAAAACTAGGAAAATACCCTTTCTTGGCAGCCCGAGTCATTAACCCTGCAGTACATTCTCTGCTCCAAGAAGAGTTAGTTTTATTTACCCCACAGGGGCCAGTGATGGGGTACGGTGTCCCTGGAGCCAGTCTATGGTCCAGTGCTCTTCAACATCGTATCCAATGACAGGAATAACAGGACTGAGTGCACGTTACACGTGTTCACTAATGACACTGAGCTCAGTGGCGCTGTTGATACAATAGAAGGGACAGATGCCATCCAGAGGGATCTACGCAAACCTGAAAAGCGAGCCCGCGTGAACCTTATGAGGTTCCTCACAGTCAAGCATCACACTTGAGTCAGTGCCTTCCAAGGTAGGAGTACAGACCAAGAAAAGAACTCAGTGAGGACAGCCATGTGGGAGAAGGACGTGACGGTTCTGGTAGACTAAAAGCTGAATGTGAGCCAACAGCACGTACTCACAGCCCAGAAAGCCAACTGCATCCTGGGCTGCATCAAAAGAGAAGAGGCCAGCAGGAAGAGGGAGGTGATGGTCCCTCTCTGCTCTGCCCTGACAGGGCCCCATCGGGAACGCAGTGCCCTGGCCTGGGGCCATCAACACAGGAATAATGCAGAGCTGCTGGTCCAGAGGAAGGCGACAGAAGTGAACAAAGGTCTGCAGCACCTCTCCTAGCAGGAAAAGTTGAGGGAATTGGGTCTGCTTATCTTGGAAAAGCAAAGGCCCCATTGCAGCCTTCTAGCACTTAAAGCGAGCTGATAAACAGGAGGGGCACTGACTTGTTACGGTCTGCGTAATGCTACAACAAACTGTTAAGTACAGCAATAACAGCAGGGCAAAGCCCTAAGCTGCAGAAACGAGGACGAGCCCAAATGTAGTAACTGCCACAGGTGCGGAAACAAAGGAAAGAAAAGCAGCTTACCTTCAAAAGGCCTCCAACAGGCAGACATCTTCAGCAAGATGCTCCCACCTCCGCTGCCAGCCCTTAAATGAGGTCTGTAAGGGGCGGATCCTGGCTCCACCCCTTCCTCTCGCTCGGCTGCATTGCGTGCACCTGAGCTTCCCTGGGTTGGCCCCGCCTTCCCTCCAGGTGCTCGGTCGCCGGTTCAGGCTGTGACTGAGCATTTCTGCTGCAGCCTGATAGTGGCGGGACAAGGCGGAATGACTTTAAACTAACAGAGAGGAGGTTTAGGTGACATATTAGGAGGCAGGAATATGGTACTCGGGGTGGTGAGCCGGCACGGGACGCCCAGAGCGGTGGTGACGGCCCCGTCTCCGGAGGCGTTCGAGGCCGGGTCGGATGGGGCTCTGGGCAGCCCGATCGGGGGGGTGGTGGCCCTGCCCGTGGCGGAGCTGTTCGAACTGCATGATCCTTAAGGTCCTTTACGACCCGAGCCACTCTGTGATAGAAATGGATCGACTGATGCTGAGCCAATTTTTTTTTTCTTCTTTTTTTTTTTTCTGTTGGTTTCACACTCACTATAAATGACTGCATAGAGATACATCATCGTAAACCAAACCCAAGTTAAGAGCAGAGCACTGACGGACAGAATTCAGCTGCGCAACGTAACACCCATGCACGAATTAGTTCTTTTGAGATCCAGTCTAATCTGCAATAAGAAACAACTTCACAATTCAGATTCTATAGGTAAAGGCCTGAATCAAACAACTCTTCTGATCACATTGTGGCGTGTTTCCCAAGCTTACTCAAAAAAATTTATTTTCTAATTTTCTCCATTTTTACCTCAAAGTCAACCAGTTAATACATTACTAGAATCATCAGGTGTTTGCCTACTGCATCTAAAGAATGAAAGTTGGGAAGCTAGAAGACAGAAAACAGAACGATCAAAAAATTCCCAAAAAACACCAAAAGCACATTGGTTCCTTCTGCTCCCTCTGGCTGTGGGATTAGAACCTCATTTCTTGTTACGGAAATCCTATGAATAAAAATGAAGCCGAGCCTCTGCCCTTTATCCTCTGCAAAGAAGGCTGTGAAACTCTTTTATCCCATTCAACTCATCAAAGGTATGCTGAGGACATTGGCTAAATCTGCCGACAAACCCAGTTCTGTAATAAAATATAAATCTGGTTACATAAAAAAAACTGATCACAAGCCTTCAATGGAAAGTTATTAGGCTGCCTGATGAAAAATCAAGAGCTTTGGATGAGTGAAACCAAAATTCTGATCGTAACCGAGAACAAACCAGGAGTTGTCATCACCGTAATTGTCACGTGATATTCCTTCTGACAAGATTTGTTCATACTAACCAGCAGGCAAATTTGGGTAAAACAACATATTGCTTTCAGTGCAAGAGAAATACGGATTTTTTCTAGCTGATTTATCAAATAAAGTTGAGTTCCATCCCAGTAAGTTCAAGCGTGACAAAGCAAGCAAGAATCAGTGCCTATTAGAAACGTAGCCAAGTGCTTCTTTCCATAGATTTCAAAATCAATAGGCTTTACAAAAACTACTGTGAGATTTTTCATCTGCTTGCTGTTACTGAATACAGAGCCCTCTGTCCCTCAGAGCTTTATCAGCTTTGTCAGCTCTGTGTGAGTATGATTTAATAGTAACCTCTGTTATCTTAATGCTGCCTGAGATACAAATGTCCATTCGGGTAACTGACAGATAAAGGGTACTCTTTGTTTTGTTGGCTTAGTCATGGTATACTTAAATTATGTGTCATGATTAAAATGTAACGTGGAGGAAAGTGAATCAAATTGCCGTAAGAACAGAAACATTTTAAAACAGTGTTTTTCTGTGTTCGTTAACATCTGAAATACTTGTTCTCCTGTAAACACATTCATAGCCCAACTGTAGCAGCTGAGATAACGCTCAGACTGTGGATTTACGTTCGTGAAAGTAGCAGAACGCTGAAAGAAAGCGCTGCTTTGGAGAAAAGAAAGAAAGGTTCTGAAGCAGCCTCGGGAGTAATTTTAGGAGGATGAGGAAATCGATAGGTGAAAAACACAGAATTTTCCCATATGGAAGCCTTCTTGCCCTTTCTTTCTCAGATTTCCAAATCCGTATCCTTCGTACAAAGGAAGGAGTGGGCAGTCAGGTGAAATATTCTTGTAAGAATTAGTTATGTAGGAAACAGTTGGATTCCACTTAACGACAACGGGATAGGAGCTCACGGTGACGTAACCGCTACGAATGGTTCTGCTCGACGACTTGAAGGATGCGAATAGGGGTGGGTTTCTTTTGCATAGATTCCCAAAATTCTGTGCTCCTTCCTCGCTGCCTTTGATGTAAGAAGTTTTGATACACGCTACTGTTCTAGTTACCGTTAACTTCTTATGCTAGTTTGTTAAAAACAAAACAACAAAACCAAACCTTGTTGCAAATCCGGCACGGGGATCGTAAGAAAACACAGGACCCAAACCCAAATTTCCACAGAGGACTTGACTTTACAAAACAATGAGAAGGGTTTAATTGATGAGAAATGCGTTACTCTTCTGGGACCTGAGATTCTATTTACGCGTACTTTACTCTGATTCGCTCATTTCTTGACAAAAAATGTTGAGAAGTTTCCATGTGAAGTGTTAGAGTGATTCCTACCTCTTTTCTTCTTTTTAAAATGACATCTTTTAATAATGTACTATTAGAAGCAGAATTTTAATAGTAACTCGAAAGGCCTAGGAGAAGAATTTCATGAAAATTGGGGCTGTTGAGCAGTACTGTCAATCTCTGACTGACTCGCGTCACGTCTCTACAGTTTCCCGTTCCTTGCAGGGCTCCTTACAAATACCTGAAAGTCATATTAGCTTTAGGTCTTGGTTTATTCCCATGGAAAAATCACACATGCTAACTAAATATAGTATGACAAGCTATTCTAAAAATGGAATCTGTGTACAAATAGCTTCGATATCTTGTACTGTAAACTTGTAAAGAAAATACTAACAGCAGCATTATCTACTTCAGTCTACTGTAAATAATTTTTGTCATGGTTCTCATCAGCCAATAAAATAAATTTATTTTCCAGTTAAACCATCTCCTGTAAAAAATATTCATTTCACCGAACATGTACTGAAAGAAGTTGGAAAAAAATAAATTATTGACTTTACCTGGCATAGAAAAGTTATTTATTCAGTAACATTTCTTGCTGATTTTTTTTTACCTTGAGGACGACAGAGATCTCAAATGAAGGTCGCTGTTTCAGACCTTGTCACGTTCAACTGCAAAATCCAGCACGCTCACTCACAGCGGAGTGCATTGGAATCAGTGTTGAATAAATGTTTACATTTAATAACATAATTCATTATGAAGAACCCAGACTCTAAATGAAGCCTCGTGTCCATCATATTGCCCTGTCGTAGGCCAAAATGCCATCTTTTATCATCATAATTTTCAATTACATTGTGACTTTTAGGAGGGAGCATCGGGAATTTGTATTACCCTCAAATAACTATTAAAAGATAGTGCCCAGGAAATGTAGAAGCTATCCAAACGCTCCGACTCTGTAGGATATGTGTCCCAGTACAGATCTCCAATGGTAACTGTGTCTGAGCTTCCAGGCTTTTGCAGCAATCGGTACCTAAGTGGCTGCTTAACAGGCAGAAGCCCTCATATTAAGATGAGTGAAAGGCAGCGGTGGCAGCGGATGACCTGCGTGGAAACCTGCAAGATGAAAAATTTGCATGCTTTCTAGGTCTTTACAGGATCCATTTTTATCTGACATGCTTTTCAAATTGAGAGACCTGTTTCTCTGTAGGAAGTACCATAGAGAAGGCTGGCAATACGTTACACTTTTATTCCTAAGGAAACGAGAAGGAATAAGATACCTTTATTTCAAAATTTTCTAACTGAAAATCAGTGAAGAATCAGAATCCCAATTTTAAAATGTCCTTCCATTGCTATGTATAGTCATTTTGTAATAGATATACAGGAAGAAACAAGGAAACGAGCCTTCAATATATTAATTATCTGCTACGTGAGTGAAGGCCACCAACTTATCTTACAGTTTTACTCAAAACCGCATAAAGGAGACTCTTGAGAATCACCGGTGAGCTCTGATTTTTGGTTGACATTGCAGGTACAAAATCAGTTCACATACTGTGTATAAAACGTCTGATTTCCAGCTACTAAAGCCCTTCTGTTGTGTTGTTAGGATAGTCAGCTCATTACCAGTAGTGCACACAGGAACGCTTGTTCTTGCTTTTATTAATATTGGTTTGTTTCCACAAATAGCAAAGGATGCCAGTCATCATTTGTGACCATCTATTAGAGAAAATTAACCTTGTAACACATTGAAAACAATATATAAAAAGCACAATATAAATGCAATCTCAATGAAAAAAAAAATGCTTCTAGCTGCACCTTGTGAAGCTGTTGTTAGAGATGAGTATGCCTTTCTGAGCGTGCCAAAGGAAGTCTCTTTCCATTATATTAATTGCACATGCTACGGAACAAAGCAAAAAGGAATCCTCTTTGCGGAACACCTATAGTAGCATTTTGAAAGGTCTCCGATGCCTTTTTAGGCCATGGTTTTTGCCACCCGCACAAATTCAGAGCTCATCTTTCAGTTACAGATTGCGGTTTCAGCGTGATGAAAATGACATGTGCCGAGTCACCTGAAATAACAGAAAGGAATATCACACAACCAAGAAAAAATCTGAAAGAAATGCTTATTTTTCAATTCTTACACCGCTTGACAAAATAAAATTTTAATTCTCTTAAGAAGGCAGAAAGTTCAGTAATAGCACCTTCAAACAGTTCAGTGTTTATTACTTGATGGTGAGAAAGGAGAAAAATAATGGAATGAAAGCATATGAAACTGAGGATTCAGAAGAAGAAAAAAAGAGTAAGCAATGTTTCATGTTACACTAAGAAACATTTAGAATTTTGTGCGATTCTGCAAAGAATCCCTTATGTTATTTCACTGCTTTTAAGTCAGGTCATTCAAGGAAATCCCACAAAGGAGCACAAGTAAATAACAAAATTTGAATTCAAGCGTGCACATCAGCACTCCAAAGCGAACCATCTTTTACACAGAGCATTGCGTCCAGCAGAGATGCAGTAAGACCAGGAAAATCTGACAGTTACAATTCAGTTTTAGTCAGAAATTATCTTTCAGTTAATCACTGTACAAATTAAGTTATTCATCCATAAATTGTGACATTAGAAATAATCAAAACCCAACCAGATCGCGTGACACTAGGAAATTATACGTATTTCTAATTTATACTGTACTGTAGTCTGTTGGGCATTTCGTTTGGCAAATTTAATATCAGCCTAGGACTTCTCAGCTTTCCTCATTTCTCCCTTAGCGAAATGATCTATTTGTTTCCTCAGTTCACTTCTCTGTGGCCTGTCCATATTTTCCTCTCCTCAGTAATTTAATTCCTGCCTTCATGAGTGAAGTACCATTGTGCTCATCCTTAGGTGGAGTCCGTGTTTTAACTTCACTTTCAAACACAGATTCATGGAATGCCTTCTGTAATTTTTTAAAAGAAGAAACTCGCTGAGTCAGATTAAAAGCAGAGGGAAAGCAGCTCATTTTCAAAGAAAAGAAGTCATTGGCACGAAGGTTTCGATTACAGTCCATAAAAATAAGACAGAAGAAAGGCATTAATTCCGTGCCCAATATAACCTTGCGGTACTGTGGTAAACCGCATTTCAACATTCAAGAGAACTGAATATTTATCGACTTAGTGCTGCACTGCAACGGAAGTTTTTCTTTTTCCCTTGTTCAGACACAGTGTTTTTCATTCACGTCTATTTAAGCGATCTAGAATATATATATCTCCATGCTTTTTTCCACCTTTCCACTCTCAAAACTGCTTAGCCGCATAATAATTCTTTTTCATCAAATCCCTTCAATTTAGATTCAGAATCGTTTCTATTTTAACTCATCACTGCACATAACTTCCATATATTTTCATTTCGTAGAGAAGAGTTATTTGCTTGTTCTCTCCTGTTTTATCTCATTAGTATAACTTGCTAAAGTTTCACCTTTTGTGGCTTTTTGCATAGAACTGTTTCTTTATTGTGAAAAGGAGGTTTGCACTCCGTGCTGTGTACAGCTAGGAAAAAATCTACTAAAGTTTAAAACAACACCCTGTCTTGCATTTTAAGGGCTAAGATAGCCAGCTTTGGTTGAGTAATCGTACAGAGGTACGTGGAATCAAAACACTCAATTGGGAATGTTGTATATATTAGAGAATAAACTGCAATCACAGCAGTTTAAAAGCAGCCTATTCTCGTGCCTCTGCAGCTAGATCCTTGTTTCATTATGCTCGTCAGCTGCTTTGAAAAGGTCTGACAAACTAATCGTCTCTTGATCAGCACAGAAACTGTCATATTTTCTCTTGGCCAACTGAAATGTTTCATTTAGTCCCTGTCTCGATACTCACTTGTTACAGAGGGTAGCTCTGGCTCACCCACTTGTTCACTTGCTTCTCAAGACTACTGCCCTATGTATCCTCAGAGATTTAAAGAAACTTCTCAGTTCTCCATTTATGATTTCAAAGCATCAGGCGAGGTTGTGCTGGGAGAAAGACGCCTAAATGAGAAACTAAACAGAAACCCAACTTTCCACACGTTTGAATACACCATTCCTTTTTAAAGAGTACAAAAAATTGTTAAGGAAAAAAGACTATTGCCCAAATGTCCTTTAAAATAACTGATAACGGAAATCTTTCCTATAGTTTTCTAATGCCTCCAAAAATGATGAAGCATTGTTCCCCTCTCAAAAAACAACATTTCTAGGGAGCGGTTTGTGCTGTGAATTTCCCTTCTGCATCGACTATGTGCTGGAATGAAAGAATCTACAGGAGGGAAAGAATCCACCTAGAATATTCTCCCATGACCTGCTCTTTCATAGAGATGGCTGTCAAATCACCTTCACTGAAGTACTAAATTACACAGACAAAATGTCATTCATTCTCCATTTGAGAAGAGAATGGGGAAATCAGAGAGGCTTCTCTGTAGAGAACAAGCATCTAAAGATAGAAATGCAGTGTAAGATTTGACTAAGCAACATCTGTAATATGAGAGGTGAAGGTGAGCTGGGAGGTTTTTTTTTCTCCCGGTTTCTTAAATTCCTTATCTCAACAGCTTAGCCAGTGTCTTTGTGAATCATCTTTTCTTTGTGAGAAGACAACTCTCCTCACCGGATGAGGACTGAAGAATCAGCAGTTTGTATGGATGTAGGCAATCCGAGACATCACTTTGAACTGCTGCTGCTGCACAAAAGAAAAGGCAACATAAAATTGACATGCGATGCCTGTAGAAGAGCCACTTGGCATCTCAGGTTTTCTTTCTGAACATAAAATCTGTCAATCTTCGTTGAGCATCTCAAATGCAGGAAAGTGATTTTAGAGGAAATTTTGTTTAATGTAGCTCAGGTGTGATTGAAGGTGCACAAAACAAGTGACAGAAGGTAAAAGCATCAGATACTTAAATTTCACAGACAAAGTGAATTGATACAAAGATACCATTTCAAATGTTACCTAAGATTAATGGCAGTAATTGGCCACCCAGACAAGACAACTCATGAAAAGGGTAGAATAAAGACTTTATAAAAATAAGATGACTGGTCAAAAAACAGAACAGCCCCATTAGCCTTGCTGTATAACAGTGTTTTAAACCTTGTAGAACAAGAAGAAAATTAATATTTCAAAGGCAGAATACAGTGACATAAAGCTCAGACCGTCTATGTCATCTGGGGTGCATGTAGTACAATTACTGAAGGTGATGATGTAAAAATGAAAAAAAATGTGCAGTAACCAAGCAGAAAGCATCCATTATTCACACAACTGTGTGTAAGAAAAGCACAGTGGAGGTGAGTGTTAGACGCAGTACTCAACTGAATTGCTTCTTTATGGAATTGCTTCTTTACTCAATTCCAAACATTTCCTATTATACATACAAAGATCTTAGAGGAAAAATGGTAGAGGATGTATAAAGAAGTGTTGGGGTATTATTTTTATTGGTTGGGAAAATCTTATTTATGTTCTTACTCCACAGCAGATATCACCACATATACACCAAAGAAAGGGTACTTTTACAGACAAATGCTACCTTATGTACTACTATTGCATAGAATCAGACAAAAAACAAAACAAAACAAAACAACAAACAAAAACACACACACAGAAAGACTTTCAAATGTAATATGGCAATATAGTAAATGTAATATAGTATATTCTTTCGCCAAATATATTTTTAAATTAATTTCACAGGTGTTTCTTCTTATTATGATTCATTGTGTCCAATAGCAAAAACGAATAACGTGTTAAATCGCAGTTAGTACCAAGGTCTTGGCACGAACCATAAGAACTAAAGAGGTGAATGCATGTGAACGCGCCTCCTACATGACTTACTGCTCATGATTTTGAAATCCAGTTATTTCTGTCCATAACAGAGGCAAGTCTGAGCAAGAATATCCTCGTAGTTTGTGAGACAGTTATGCTGATTATGGCAACTACGAAAACAAATAGAATTATATTGCCTATACATTGCAAATATGATTTTTCAAGACAAATTCCCTCCTCCATTTACAACTTCAAAGATCTCAACTCTTGATCAAGTCACGTGGGAAAAAAGGGAAAAGCAAGAACAGTTGCCTGAGAATTAGATAAAATGTTTGGATCAGATTTTGAAAGGGGGTCAGTTACATAAATCCCATTAGTTTCAAAGTGAGAAAAACATATAAGCATAGTACATAATCTGCCACATTTCACATTTTCGTGAAATACCAAGGCATTTGCCTTTATAATTTTTAAACAAATTTACTACTGCTAGTTCTATACAGTCTAAAATTTCTTTTATCCAGTGAAACAGCTTTTATATTTCTCTCTTTTACTCTAATGCGCTTAAACAACAAAGAACGCTTCCCCCCACCCCCTCTGCAGCTGCAGGGGGTAAAGGAGAAATGAGAGTACTCAAACATGTTGTTAAAATATGCGTGCTAATTAATGAGAAACTCTTAAGATAAAGTTATTGTAACTGTAGATAAATAAATAATAGGATACTAAAAGAGCAAATCTATTATCAAAATGTTTTCTATTTTGCATATATTACTCCATATACATTATAGGAGGGCTGTTCCAAAAGTAATGCTTCCTATTTTATTACACTGGCCTACAACATTAGATGTGAATTTTAGTGGTGTGTTAGTAGGATTTGAACCTTCCCACCAACATGCACTACATTCTGCTGCTGCGTGACAGATGGCAGCAGAGGGGCAGTCTGACAAAATGGTATCTGACATGAAAGTGTGCATGAAGCAAAGGTCTGTCACTGAATTCCTCCATGTGGAAAAAATGGCATTTGTTGACGTTCATTGACACTTGCTGAACATTTATGGAGACCAAACACGGGATGTGAGCACAGTGAGGAGGTCGGGGTGCGTTTCAGCAGTGGCAACTAAGGGTCACCTATCTGCTAGTGCAGATAGATATGAGTGCTGCATGCAGGCTCTTGTTCAGCACTGCTGAAAATGCCTGCATACTGGAGGTGACTGTTGAAAAACAGTATTTTGTAGCTGAGAATTTTCTCTCTCCATAGTGTCATTGTGCTGGTTTTATCTGTTGTATTTTCCATGGAAATAAATATGAGGCATTACTTTCAGAGCAAACGATGCAAATGTAATGTCGGCTGCCAGTCACTAGATTAGGTTATGACTGCATTTGCTTATAGAAGAAGCCTTCTAATATCAGGAAAGGTCTTGTAGTTTTGTGTGGATGTCACTTATTTGGCTCAAAAAACCTGAACACAGAGAATCTTTTTCTCATGTGCTCAGCAGGCATATCCAGCAGGCAATGGGTTTGTTTTGCTTTAGAACCGACTGAAAATACAAACAAGGAAATTACGCAAGGGTGAATTTTACATCCGGGTTTGGGCTTCCTCTTGTCACAGAAAAACACTCAGTGTTACACGGAACAGTTAAAGCTGCAAGACTTCCCTAGAGCAACCTGTTTTCCCTTCTTTCTGTGGTGCCAACATGGCAAAATAACAATTAGATTTCATTATACTAGCTTTCTCTCAGCTCTTTGTTTTATTGTGCACAGAAGTTAAACATGGAGAGAAAAAGAAAAGTAACGCACCAAAGAATGACTTACGTCGAGAGGTCTCAGTCACAAGCAGGAATATTTTCAGAATCTAGCGCTGATTATATAATAAACATGACATCACAAAAGAACAATATGTTAAAAAAAAAAAAGCTCATGAAATGTCTTCGTGGTGAGAATTACTTCATTTCAGATGAGGGAGAAAAGCTGTGCGATGTTACCCTCTCTGTAATTTGGGTAAAGTACTGTGGAACCTGTTGCTGTAAATAAACATGACTGAGAAAAATCCTTGTGTAACCATAGAAAGATCACTGTCTCTTCTCACCATGTGAATTTATGTAAGCTTCAGCAAACCAGTAAGAGCACATATTGATTTTCTATTAATTCAAAATCGGAGAAAACCATAACAGAGTTCTGGGGTGCTCACAATAAATGAAATTAATTTTCCCAAAGTCCAAACTCTTCTCTCTTTGACAGCAGCTGGTAGGCCATCTCTCACCAGCGTTTCCATCTTGTTTCCTCTTCCTGTCCAGTTGAGAAGAGGGAAGGAGCCCAGGTAGGTGTATAGCCCTGAGACAAATCTAACCCAGCAAGCCTGACATCACCTTCGCATTGTTCCTCATCTGTAGGCT
>JAOWBP010003659.1:4751685-4764135 GCA_028571105.1 Tragopan temminckii | reverse complement strand
TGGGGATTTCTTCAGCTCCACTTCTGATGCTGAATGGGCAGAGTATCGTTCTGGGGCTAAGAAAGGTAAGGAAGGAGCTGTCACTCCCCATAGCAAATGCATTGGCGTGCTGGGGGCTGTGCTGGCAGGCAGCCCACTTACCCGCATCCTTAAAATCTTGCTTGGCTGTGTGAGCTGTCCACACAAAGCTGTCCCATTTGCTGTGAGGGCTCAGTACAGGGAACCTAAGCAATCTCATATAGCTGGACTGTGGGAACTGAAACCTCAAGCACAAGTCTAGTGTCACCCTAGAGACAATGTAGGCCATGGATCATTCAGGGGCATCATTTAGAGGATGCACCTTAAAGCATCTGGTGATGAGAAAAGCATTTTGTTCAAACAACAGGGGGGCCTTTTTCTGAAGGAAATTTTCTTGTTTGTGGTTATGGCTCCTTCGCACACTGAGAGGGAGGGGTGTTGGGATGGCTGTGATTACTAGTACATGTGGATGACACGTACTTCATGTACTTTATACCAAACTGATCATTTTCTTCTTCAGCTCCAATTCCAACCTTCGTGCTCGGCGCTAACAACCAAGAGACCATGCATTGTTTTCCACATGCCACTGGCTGCGAATTAGCTGAGAACATCACTTACTTAGGTAATGTACTTGTATGATGCTGCTTTCAAGACATTTTGTGATCTTTGTGCTTTAACTCACCCCTCCTTTTTTTTTCTTGAAGTTTTAAGATGGCATCTCTTAATCTTGCAACAAGACTGGAGTTGAACTTTTTGTTCAACTTTTCTGTTGTTGTTGTTTTCTAACACACAATGAATTTTGATACCCAAAAGAAAAAGATGTTGAAAGACTCTTTTGATTGAGAACATATTCCCGTCCTGTGCAGTGGAGGTTTCCCATATGAAGCGTAATTGTGCTCTGCTGCATGGTTGTACTAGAGTAGCAAAGATAAAAAGTATAATCATCAAAGGTAATGAAATGATAGCAAAACTAAAAGGAAAGGTTAATTTCTTTTTAGAATCTTGCCTGACAAAAATAGTTACAAAGGAACTTGCAATTGGCTTTTTTATTTTCAGTGTTCATACCAAGCTTTTGTTATCAATTGATTGTAGGGAAGCAAGATAGCAGTGAGGAGAGAAAACTGGGGGTTGTACAAACAGCTTCACCATAAAGCAGATTTTGAGCCGTGGCACTAAAATGTCTACCTAGAATTTATGAACACAGAAAATGAGCTGCCTGTAAGAAAGGTTTCAGTCAAAGTAAGACAGGACTGCTAAATCTGGCTCTCTGCTTATGATACAAATGAGATTACCTGCAGCTTTTAAATCTCAGGTGTGTGCTTTTGCATTCATGCAGGCCGTCGAGGTCTTTTCAGTGGTACTTCAGGACTGCAGATCGCATACCTGAGTGGTACCGAGTCTCTGGAGGAGCCAACTCCTGCCTACAGCTTTAGTTCAAAGGATGTGACAGAATTAAAATCATCTTTGTTATCAACCCCAAACTTCAAGGGTGTAGATATATTGCTGACTTCCCCCTGGCCCAGAGATGTCGAGAGTTTTGCCAACAGCCCAGTAAGTCTTCTGTTTTCTGGTGGAATGAATTTCCAGGTGTATCTAACAAACAGTGGCATCTCTGCTTGCTTTGGCTGTTTGCAGAAGGACCCTCCTGACTGTTTTGTTTGTTTGTTTTTAATTTACTAATGTAAGGGCTTTGTAGGATAATTTCCTGAAAGAGCTTTCTTTCCATGGACATTATAGCAATTTCTATAGAAAAGCTAGTGTTCAATAATAAAGATTTTAGCATGCTATGCTCAGACCATGGGGCTGTACCTCCTGGAGATACTGTTCATTTGGAACTGTTTTTTTCTCAGCAAAGTCTGTGTCCTGCAGATTTGGTCCCACTGGGAGGTCATCTAGTCCAACCCACCTGCAATAAAGAGGGACATCTTCAGCTAGATCAGGGTGCTCAGCTCCCTGTCCAGCCTGCCCCAGGGACAAGGCATCCACCGCATCTCTGAGCAACCTGTTTCAGTACTTCACCATTCTTATTGTAAAAAACGTTTTCCTTATATCCAGTCTAAATCACCCTTCTTTTATCCTGAAATAATTTCTCCTTGTCTTATCACAACAGACCCTGCTAACGAGTCTGTCCCCTTCTTTCTTACAGCCCCACTTTAGATACTGAAAGGCCACTGTCAGTCTTCCCAGAGTTTTTTCTCCTATAGGCTGAACAGCCCTAGCTCTCTCAGCCTTTTCTCACAGGAGAGGTGTTCCATCCCTCGGACCATTTTTCTTGCCCTCCTCTGAATGCATTCCAACAGGTCCATGTCTCTCCTGCACTGAGGATTCCACATGTGGATGCAGTGCTCCAGGTGAGGTCTCACAGCACAGAGCAGAGGGGCAGGATCACCTCCCTCACCCTGCTGGCCACAGTGCTTTGGATGCAGTCCAGGATACGGTTGGCTTTCTGGGCTGCGAGGGCACAGTGCTGCCTCATGTCCAGCTGCTATCCATCAGTGCACCCAAGTTCTTTTTGGCAGGGCTGTGCTTTGTCCTTTCCTCCCCCTGTTTGTATTGACAGCAGGGCTTGCCATGACCCAGGTGCAAGACTTTGCTTTTTTGAACCTCTTTGTTCACCTGGGCCCACTGCTTGAGGTCTCTCTGGATGGCATCCGTTCACTCAAGCATGTTAATCGCAACACACACCTTGGTGTCACTTTCAAGCTTGCTGAGGGTGCACTCAATCTCACCATGAATGTCACTGATGAATACATTAAAGAGCATAAAGAGGATCCTGACTCTGCAAGGGCAAATCCAGTTCCACAATTATGATGCACAAGAAGCCTGGGACTGCAGTTGTCGTCTTAGTTTTCTGTAAGTCTTCATGCTGCCAGGATGTTTATGTTGTTTCATCAGAGGTAAAATTCATCCTAATTCTTGAATGCCTTTTCTGCCCTCTCTGAGCAGTCCTTCATCATTCTTCAACTGATTGTGTTTGCCTTACATTTAAATGGGTTTCTTTCCTCACTAGCATGTTTGATTTTGAAGAAGGTTATAGAAATGTCAGGTTTTTATTCCATTAAATTTTGTAAAGTTTTTTTTTCCTTGTATAAATATTGTTTTTTTTGTAATATCCTCATTGTGGCATTGTTTTGATATCTCAGCAGATTTAATCTGATCTACATGAGCTCCTTGACCCTAAAGCAGTGTACTAAAGGAGACTTCCTTAGTGATTTCTTCAATGGTGTTAAATAAAAGCTGCTTTCTCTGCTTTCACAGCTTACTTCAGTCCAGGCTTAGAAGGTGGTCAAGATGGTCACTCAGATTTTTTAGCCTTTTTTTCTCTTCAGTTCTTTAATCGGTAGTGTCTTACTCAGTAAGTACTTAGTACTTACATCCTGGTGCCTCTTACCAGATGCCCTTGCCAAGCACAGGTTACTACTGAAAACTTGCATTAGGCTTGGATGCTAGTTTGTGCTTTTGTATGGCATGTGAAAGGAAAAGGAAAAGTTACATCCCAGATCGCTCAAGAATAGCTTTGTCTTTGGCACTGCTGAAGTCCAGGGGTGTAGAAGTGTTGGTTGTAAAGGAGCTCTGCAGTCTTCCTGTCCAATCTCTGCCTTGAGTTGATGTTGCTGTGAGAGTGCCACAGGTGTTTCTTCAATACTTCTTGTTCCCTCTAACCAGTCTTTCTGATACTTGTGAACTTCATTGTTACCAAAGTAGATGTGAGTGAAGTTGAAAGTGAAGTTGAATCCCATTCACTGGGGCATCTCCAAGGGCTTGCTAAAATGGAGAGTGTGTCTGTAATTATTTCTTCAGGTCTTGGTCAGCTGTTCTGAATGGTTTGATTCTTCCTCTGTCTGGATTTTGAGGATATGTTTACATTGTGTCTAATTCGCAGTTGTAACTGTTGCTCTGCAGAAGGGACTTGCCTGTGAACTCAGATGATCTGAAACTTCCCTGGAGAAGTATGCTATGTGTAGCAGACACTTTGCTTTCTCGTTGTCTTTTCACTTCTGAAAAAAATACAGGATCCTGCCTCTGAAAGCATTAAAAAATGTGTCTTCCTTCTCCCTCCATAAAATAACCCCGCTACCACCAACAAAAAATCATAGAATCACAGAATGGCCAGGGTTGGAAGGAACCACAAGGATCATAAATCTCCAACTCCCCTGCCACATGCAGGGCCACCAGCCTCGCCATTTAATCCTAGGCTAGATAATACTAGACCAGGCTGCCCAGGGCCCCATCCAATCTGGCCTTGAACACCTCCAAAAACCAAAACAAAACAGCTACCCCACTAGGCTATGTGGTTGGAGAGAAAAAAGATGTAGGGATGTTCTCACTTAAAGAGACAAATTGTGTCCAGACCTTCACACTGGGATGCTCTGTAGTAATTCAGCATATTGTTCCACTCTTCTTGGTTTCCCTCAGCTTGGATTTCTGCAAATGTGCTGTTTGGATTAACAGATAAATATATTAGTAAATATAATACTCAAATAGACATCTTGCTGAAATGTGTGCTTCAGAACCTGAAGATTTCAGTAACAAGTCTTTAAGATTTCCTTGTGTGCTAAGACAGTGAAATCCCATCACTCCAGTAACAGCAAATTTGATGAATGAACAATAAGTTCTGCTTTTTGCCACCTGAAGTTTCTTGTGCAGTAAAAATGGTGTGAGAAGATAAATTGCGTAAGTGAGAATCAACTCCCTGGAGAAGTTCTTTTCCTGAGATGGTTCTTGGCTTTGACCATTTTCAGTGGGACTGAAACCAGCAAGACCTCAGTGAAGTTACTGCTGTTATCCTCTGCCACACCTGCTGCAAGGACAGCAAAAAGAAGTACAGAAAGGAAAGCTGTTTTCCTGGGAGTGGGTGGGTGCCTGTACAACTGCACTTCTTGTTGAGCTCCATGAGGTTCCTGTCAGCCCATTTCTCCAGCCTCTCCGGGTCCCTCTGGGTGGCTGCACAGCCCTCTGGTGAGTCAGTCACTCACCCCAGTTTTATATCATCTGCAAATTTATTGAAGGTGCACCCTACTCCATCATCCAGATCGTTACTGAAGATGTTAAAAAGGACTGGACCTAGTACTGTCTCCTGGGGTGCCCCCTCATTACTGGCCTCAAATGAAAATTTGCACCACTGACCTCTGCCCTCTGGTCCTACTGTTCAGGTAGTTTTCAACCCAACTCATTGCACATCCAGCCCATACTTCAGCAGCTTCCCTATGAGGATCTGTTGGGGGACACTGTCAAAGGCAATACCCACAGCTCCCCACTTATTCATCAGGCTGATTGTTTCATTACAGAAGCTCATCAGACTGATCAGGCCTGACTTCCTCTTGATAAAGCCTGATGATTTTCTATGCTTTCTTCTGCCTGGAAATAGTTACTTTTTACCAAAAAAATCTTTACCAAAAATAGTACTTTGTAGGTAACAGGCATTGACAATTTCTGAACTTCTGTTTTTCCCTGCTCTTTTCTTTCCTTACTGTGCTTCTCAGTCTAAGGCTAATGAAGAACAGACAGCCCAAAAGTAGTTCTAAGCCTGCTCTTTGGTTGTGTTTTGTTTTTGATTTCTCAGGGACAGGAGAAAACATTTTGTTTCCTTGGGAAACCTTAGCTATTCCTATTCACTTGACTCACACACTGAAGCTCTGGCACTCTGGAAGTGTGGTTAAAATGTACCTTAATGATTTTGACCTATATTGCTATTTGCCAAAATTCATTCTGTGCTGCAATTGCTTCACAAGATCAATAAAGGAAAAATAGGACAAGTTTGTAAAGTGAAATGACTGGATGTAAACCTTGTGTATGGAAAATGATGTAAATGAGAAGACTTGGGTTGGAGATAAGAAATCAAACCATGTTCACTTCCATGCTTCAAGGAATGGCAACAGCTATAGTCATAACCTCTACATTTCCAGCAAGCAGTTCAGTATAAGCAATTTATTTTCACTGCAGTCTGACAGAGTTTTTAAAATAAAACTTGTTTTATATTTGTAGGGAGAAATCAATACCAAAAAATGTGGTTCCACTTTAATATCTGATCTAGCTGCAAGTCTCAAGCCAAGGTATCACTTTGCTGCACTGGAGAAGGCCTATTATGAAAGGCTTCCTTACAGGTTTGTAAGACATTGTGAAATCTCATTTATTTTGAAATCAGAGTTCAGTTTTTAAAGAACACAGTGTTTTAAAGAACTTCAGTGTAATTTTATGAAGTCATCTGGTTCCTTTAAATCTTTGTTTTTCCAGTAATGAGTCGAGATTGTTTCTCAGATGTCTCTTCTGATCACAGTTCTTACTGCCTCAAAAACTGTGCAGTCCCTGCCAACACTTACCCGAGAGTGTCAAAGTGAATCTGACACCAAATCACTTGCTCTGAGTTCCATTTCAGTAGTGTTCAGCCTAGTTCTGGGGGTACTTCTGAAGGTGTATTGTGGAAAAGCTCTCATACAGTGAAGAATTTGTTGTCTTCAGATATAACTTTGTATACAAAATGTGACTGATAAAATAATGTAGGTGTCAGAACAACCTTCAGAGAAAATTAAGGCTGTCTTGTGAATGCTGGCAAAGATTGTTACCTTCATCATAGCAAATACACTTTAAAATGGAAGTTGTTTTCAGTCTAGTAAAATGTCCTCTCAGCTGTGTGTTCGGTCTGCTGTGAGATCTCATTTTTGTCTGCGTGGTTGTTGGTTGTTAGATCTCACAATTCTTTTTGTTCTGGGTGAAAGCCTACATGTAAATGATGTGGTGTCTGAGTTCCTTCATGGAGGACATGTGGTTTTTCCACTATTCTTTAAGTATATGCCAATACAATCACGTTTTGCTTCCATACAGAAATCACACAGTGCTGCAAGAGACTCCACAACATGTGACCAGATTTATTGCTCTTGCTGAAGTTGGCAATAAAAGCAAGAAAAAGGTATTTATACTCCTGAATATTCTTTTCTCAAGTACAAATAACGTGGCAGTAAGCCCTAATTTAGCTAGTCATAGGACAGTGTGAATCATGCCAAAGTGGAGGTGTCTGTTGAGTAACATGGCATTTGCCCATCATGTCAGAGGGGTACAGAATGCCAGATGTGTTCTTAAGCACTTCTGCTTCTCTCTACCTGGTCTAATGGCATTTAGCTGGAAGACAGCTGCAAAGGAAAATGGCCAGAAAGCTGCCATCCAGCCCTCTTCCTCAGCTGTTTTGGATAATTTTCTCTTCCCATGGCTTCCTTTAGGAAGAAAACAATTTACATGAGAACCCTTACAAATCACTTAAAATAACTTTTGGGGTGACGTAAGTTGCTTACTTTTTTAACCCTTATAAAAAGTTAGAGAGTATTGATACAGAAGGATGTTGGTAGTTTACAGCTGACCTCTTCAGAGTTGCAGTCATTGCAAAAGCTTTTTGCATTTGAGCCATCTGTTTTTCTTCCAGTATCTCTATGCATTCAGCATTGTTCCCATGAGCTTGATGGACCCTGCAGAGCTAGTAAAACAGCCCCAGGATGTCACTGAAAATCCATACCGAAAGTTGCAGAAGGGGGCACAGAAGACCAAAGTACTTGGGTGTGCAGAGGTACTGCTGCAGTCTGCTGCATGTCTGGTGCGCTCTGTGACTCTCTGGTCTGCAGGTACAGCAGGTTTTGGTTTTCATTTTCTAACCAGGAAGAAACAGCATGTCAGTTTTTCTTTGATTTGAACAAGCATCATGGGAAGAAACGTCCCTCAGACGGGAAGGATAGAGGGAGCTCCCAAACCAAGCAAGCCAAAAAACCCCGTAAGTATGTGGATGCTTTTTTTCCCAAGAACTTTACTGGAGGTATTGGTCCATTTCACTCATTTTATCTCAGGCTGTTCAGCTGTTCATATCATCTTGAAAATGTGCTAGATGGTGTGGGAGTACAGAGGAATGAACAGCCACTTGTTTCCTAGAAACCTGACAGTAAGTAGTTAAATGAAAGACAAAAGTATAGTTTAAAAACTAGATCTGAGGGGGTTGAGCCGATGCTGTTTACCTTGTGAAGCTGACTGGCCTTTAAATTTGACAACAGGCAGTTCTACAGACTAACTTGTTCTGTAAGGCATAGTGTGCCCTTGTGTACTTAGTATGATTTCCTTTTCTTGTTAAGAAATTCCAGAAGACTTTAGGAGCCTCGTTACACTGTTTTGCACTGGTACAAACTCCAGGCTTGAACCTTTGTTTTCCTGTGGTTCTTGGCAGAGCCTTATCTCGTACTGCGTTTGTAAAGCTGCTTGTCTGTTCCTGTACAAAGCCTACAGCTGTGAATGTGGTGTTTGACCCTAATAAAAGGCCTAGCTTATTGATGTCATCAGTTTATATTAAGGGTCAGATAAGGTATTGCAGTCTGGGTGTGGAATCACATGTTTTCAGTGTGAGAAATAGGCCAGAACTAGCATGTGTGTTTGACAGCATCTGTCCTTGTCAGATGCTGCAAGCATCAAGCTGCAAGCAGATGTTCTTGTCACAACTACCTGTGTGGTAGTTTCATCTCATTTTGATTTGTTTTTTTTTTTTTTTAAATTCACTGGTGCTTTTTTTACTAGTGATCTGTAAGCACTATGTTCCTGGAAATAATGTTCTTCCAGTAAATCGGAGCACTCAGTGATGATGTCAGTCAGCAAGTTGGTGACTGCCACCTGCTCCTCTTACTGGAACTTCCCATAGGGCATCAGTTCTCCAGCCAGATCCTGCTTCCCAGAGTCATGCCCTTCAGCACTGCATCAGCTGGGAAGGGGAGCTGGAAAATGCAGCTCTTCCATGTCTCGTTCCATTCATCATTGCAACCAACAAGCTTTATGCTAACACTTGTTTCTCTTTCCTATTCCATAAAGCACAGCCCACAGGGCCCTGTTGGTTCTGTCTTGCTAGCCCAGAAGTGGAGAAGCACTTGGTTGTTAGCATTGGCACACATGTAAGTAACAGTAGTACATTCTTTCCTACCTGCCAGCAAAATCATGTTAAAGTGTAGCAATATTTATTTCAAAAAGGGAGAAGAAAAAAAAAAAAAAGTGAACAACCTTTATTTGGAGCTGACTCAGTTTTCTTTTCAGTTTCTTTGCATTCACCCCTACAGAAGACACAAGTAGATAGTCACAAGTCTTTTGAAAAATAAAACATGGCCCTCTTTTGCTTGAGCAGATGAATTACAGAGCTGGAAGACTTTTGGTGTGGCAGCCTTCATGATTTGATTATGTTACAACCTGCCAGAACTCACTGTAAACTGGAATCTCTGCTGGCAGTAGGATGCGTTGGCTGGAGTTACACCAAAAGTACCTGGGATGACTGGTTCTGATTTTTTCACATGCAGATTAAACAGAAGATAAGACAGCTTTTACATCAAGATATCAAAGTACTTTTTGGAGGTTAATTAAATCATTGACACCTTTGCTTTGCCTCCAGTCCTTCCTCCTATATGGCATAATCTACTTGAAGATGCTACAGTGGCAACTTTATCTGGTTTTGGTTGGAAAGTAGATATACATTTTTGAAGGGATTTTCTTGTCAATGTAAGAAATTCTGGCAGCAATGGTAAAGTTCACTCAGGTGTCTTCCTGCAGGCCAGGCATTCTCTGGCACTTGAAAAAAAAAAGTTGTTAATAGTTGTTTTTAACCTTTTTCACTTTCTTTCCCTTTCTCGTTCCTCTAGTAATTAATGAATTGCTAATTAACAGTTACTAATAAGCGACATGGAGTAAAAAACTGTACTGTTCCTGAGGCAGAATTGCAAGACAAGGGAATACTCAAGAGTGCAGCCAGAGAGCACAAGTAAATTTCCACAGTGGTAAGTGTTGCTGATAGTAACTATGTGTATTCTTTCACTCCAGTGCTACCTTGCCCTGGCCAAGGGCGGCTTATTACCTGATCATGTCTTGATTTTGCCTATTGGGCACTATCAGTCGGTGGTTGACTTGTCTTCAGAGGTGATGGAAGAAGTGACCAAGTACAAATCTGCCCTGAAGGAGTTTTTCAGAAGCAAGGGAAAGAGATATGTCTTATTTGAAAGGAACTATAAGAGTCAGCATCTGCAGTTACAGGTATGGTTTCAGCGTATATTAAGAGGACACAGCTGTGCACTTCTCCATGACTGAATTGAAAGGGAAAGCTCACTTTCAGCTTTTCCAGAGTATGGGCAGTATTCTGCCCTCAAACAGGCAGAACAAAACCAAAACCCACGTTGTGTGATGGTTCTGCCACAATCCTTAAATTCTTCATATTATAGCAGCACAGCATTAACTGTGTTGAACGGGCAAGGAAAACTTCTCCCTGCATAGATATGATTTAAAAACCCCACGGGGATTCCAGACAAGGTTTTATAACTGGCTTCTTACTCTGATCTGCTGCCATGGGCGTACAAGCTGCAGTGCTCACCGTGCAACTGTAGTAGGCTGAAAATGTAAGAATATGTGCAGAATTCTGATCGTTGTCTACCAATACCAACTCTTTGGTTTGTTTTTTTTTTCCTTGTGCATCAGCCAGTTAGTGGTTTATTGTGGTGGTTTCTTTGTTTGGCAGATCTGTAATTGTATCAGAGCGGCCTGAAACTACCACAGAGATCAAAAAGGAGGGAGATTGTGCTGAGAACTTTTTCAGGCTGTTAGTTCTCAGCTTTTTATTCAACTCCTATAGAAGATTTCTCATAAGTTTAAATCTGTACAGGTGGGTGCTCACCCACCCTGTCTGATGATATTGCGCAGAACTGAGGAGCATACCAGCTCCAGTGATGGAGTGATTGCTTTCTGCGAGTCAGTGGTTTCCCTCATCTTTACTTCTTTGGAAACATTTGTCTCTCTCTCCAGGTGATTCCTGTCCCACTGGACTATACTTCTGAAGACATTAAGGAGTGCTTTATTACACAGGCACAGGAGCAACAGATGGAACTGTTAGAAATCCCAGAGCACTCAGATATCACGCAGGTACCAAGATACTTTCACCTCTCTTCAGCTCTGCCCTGTCAGGGCTGCTGTTTCCCTCTGAGGTCACTTTGTGGGGTAAAGTTAAGCTGTTTGGAAACAGACTTAATTTGGAGCCCACGTACCAGTTGTGTTCAGCTCCTCATGAAATTCCTGACAATGTCATAAGATGTGTTGCTTATCTGAATAGCAAGTCCTTTGCCTGCAGCATTTGTTGACTGCCCTCAGAGGGCCTCAAGTATATATCTTCTTTGCATTTGTTGGAGGTCTGCTGCTAGGTTTGTTCAGCACTTCTGTCACAATGCAGATTGCTAAGATGCCCCCTGGATTCCTCTGCCTGGCTTTTCCAAGTGGTAAAACTCAAAATATAACTAAGGTTTGTGCCTCATCTTTGTGCCTGACTTGAATGACAGGGATATAAGAAATAACCCTGGTCACGTTACTCTAGCCATGTGTGAGGCTTGCTAAACTCACTCCTACCAAACACCAGCCCCCTTTCAGCATCACTGCACATCAGGTAGTTTTAATTTCCCCTAGGTAAGAGTTCTCTAACCTGAAAAGTGCAGTTGTACTCTCTTCACGTTATTTTACTCTTTTTCCTCTATAATATACCATATTAGCCCAGGCAGTTCTGATCCAGGCTCTGTTATTTACTGTCCCTGTAATGCAATCTGCAGAGTTAAACCAGAAGAAATGTTAAAGCAGTGTACTGTTTGCTACCTTGCATTGCAAAGGCACACACTGTTCCAGAAGAAAGCAATCCATCACTTCCTCATTCTTTGGGGATTATGAGATCTACCACTGATGCAGTTTGGAATCTGTGCTGCAGCCTGGGTTGGCTTGTTTTGCTGTTTCCCATCTAAAGAACTGCAGCCAGAACCTCTCTCATTCTGAGTGGCGTCCAGGTGGGTAGGAGAGGGATAAGCCTCTTTCAGTGTCTCATTAGTGAAAAAGTCTGATGTGAATGCAGCTGGCATTGCACAGACACAGAGTAAAGCCCTCTTCTTTGACTTCCTGATGTAGGCAGGATGCGTATGCATGTGTCACACATGCCTTGGGAAAACATCTAGGAGAAACCTGGCTCCTTTTGGCACCAACGGCCTCAGCATCCCTCCTTCCTACACAGGTGGTGCAGCCAGGCACGCCGTACTTCTATGTGGAGCTGGACACAGGCGAGAAGCTCTTCCACCGTATCCGGGGCAGCTTCCCGCTGCAGTTTGGCAGGTGGGTGCATCACTTTCTGTACCCTTCCATTTCCCGTTCTCCTCCCTTCTCCCCCGCTCTTTTCCTCCCCTCCCTTCTTCTCCCTTCCTCCTTTCCTCCCTTCTCCCTGTTGTCCTTGGCACAGGGCGCTGTGCCGGGCGCTGATGCCGTCTGTCCGGCAGGGCGGTGCTGGCCAGCGGTGCCCTGCTGGCGCTCCCTCAGCGCTCCGACTGGCGCAGCTGCACGGCGGCCCGGCCCGAGGAGGCGGCGCAGGCCAGCGCCTTCCGTCGCGACTTCCAGCCCTTCGACTTCGCCTTG
>JAOWBP010003659.1:4739577-4751497 GCA_028571105.1 Tragopan temminckii | reverse complement strand
TCCTCACCCGCGGCGCTGGGGCGCGCTGACAGCTGCGGCTGCCGTGGGTTGCACGGGTCAGTCGCGGGAGCAGCGTGTCGTGATCGGAGAGCAGGTGCCGGCAGCCTGCGGGCTGTGTGCCTCGAGTGCTTGCACGTGCTTAAACCCCTGGGCCAAAAGGAAGGTTTCCCTATAGAGACACAGGTGAAATAACTTCAGCCAGAGTGCGAGCCCGTTGCCCAGCTCTCCGTCAAAGTCCTGCATGTGGGCTTTGAGGTGTTCCCAGGGTAGGGGGTGTATGGGACTGGGCGCTGGTAGAGAGTTCTCAGCAAGGGTGCATCTAGGGAGCGTAGCTCAGACCTGAGGCATTAAACCTGGCTGGCCAGCCGTCCTTCTTCCCACTCTTCGATAGAGTAGCCAGGGTTTTCACGAGCTTTCCATCTGTCTAGGTTGAACCATCCCAACGTAGTGAGAGCCTGTGAAGTTCCTGAGGAAATGAACTTCCTTGTGAACGATGTGCCTCTTCTGGCAATGGAGTATTGCTCGGGGGGTGACCTCCGGAAGGTAACGACTGCTTTGCTTTGTGTGGCACAGCAAAACAAGGGGTGGTGGTGCTGTCTCCATAGCTGTGGCCATCTATGAAGCCATATGTGTTCTGCAGAGCTTCTCTTTTTTAGTGTAGATCCAGGGAAGTAAATTTACAGTGACTACTTGAAGAGCTTATAAGCAGGGGGACTGACTTTTGACATGGTCGTAGTGATATAGCAAAGGAAAATAGTTTTAAAATAAATTTAGATAATAGAAATTCTTTACTCAGAGGGCAGTGAGGCCCTGGCACAGACTGCCCAGAGAAGCTGGGGGTGCCCAATTTCTGATGGTGCCCAAGGCCAGGATGGATAGAGCCCTGTACAACCTGATCTGATGGGGTGCGACCAGTCCATTGCAAGATTTAGAACTGAATGGGCTTTAAGGTCCATTCCAGCCTAAGACTAGATGCTAGCACTCTACGTGTCAGGGTTTGGAGTCTGATATGTCATTAACTCCTACGTGTCCAGTGTTGCATTGCTCTCAGTGCTGGGCTGGTGCCCCAGTTTCACAAACTTAGGCTGGTTCTTTCCTATCAGCTGGGAACTGTTCCTCCACAAAGCTGCAGCACCTACAAGAAAAGGAAACTGGCAGCAGCTGCATGGCCAGATAAAAGTCCATGCTCCGCTCCATTGTAGCTGTACACAGGAGGCAGTCACTTGTTTAGTGGTGGTGAAGTAATTTTCTGCCGCTTAAGTTCTGCTTAGAAATCATATCATCAGAGTGGTCAGGAAACTTTTCTTCTGTTCAACTTTTGTTGTTCTTCTCACCAGTGCTACACAGCAAACAGACTGGAGAAATCCGAGGAGATGTTAAGTGATGTAATGCATATCTGTGAGAACAGTTAATGTATAACTTGGCTTCATCTTACGTTTTAGTACTGTTCAAAACAATTGGGACAATGTTAAGAGGCTGAAAGGTTGGCAATAAAAGGAAGGGGCTATGTGTAGTAGTAACATACTGCATAGGTACATAGCTGTCCACATACCTGGTGATGCTTGGTTGTTGTATTTATGCAGTAAAAGTTTTGAGAATACTTGAAGGCAAATTGGAGACCTCAGCCAAGAAATTTGGGGTTATTTTAGCTCTGCATTCAGTGCAGTATTTGATTACTTAGCATTTAATGCATAGACGCTAGAGCAGCTTGAGAAGTACTTTATTTCAATCGATAACATGTAATGCTTTTTTCTTTAAAAAAAAAAAAAAAAAAAAAAAAAAAGGAAGCATTGTTTCTCATTTCTGGTCCCACACTTCTTAGAATCTTTCTCTTTCTCAGAAAGAGAATCTTTCTCAGTTGTTGGACATTGTGCTTTTCAGTGCTGTTAATTTGCCATTGTACATCCATAATCTTTTATAAAGCTTGGAAAAGCATCTGTGTCTGTGGGCCATGCACGTGTTTTATGCTTGTGCTCTCTTAGGGCAGTTTCCTCAGAAGATGAGGAACGCGAGGTTCTGGGAGCCTGGGGATCCCTGCTGCTCCCAGCCCTCTGTCCCTGTCTGAGTCTCTCGCCTACTTGCTTTCCGACAGCTTTCAGATTTCTGTGGTTTTATTCTTGCAGTCCAAATCTCTTCATCTCAGTGCAGTGATTTTTTTGTTTTCTTTCCTTCCCTCCCCTCTTTTCTATCACTCTGTTCAACAAGAATTATATTTGAGCTGTGCCGTTTTCTGTGTGGTGTTGGCAGGGGATGGAAGATATTGTTCCTGACTATTAATTGATGCATTATGAGTAAACATCATCATCTTTTTTTGTAGCTGCTAAACAAACCAGAAAACTGCTGTGGACTTAAGGAAAGCCAAATACTTTCTCTGCTTAGCGACATTGGTATGTAGTCTACAGACTTCAGTGTCTGTCTGTTCGTTTTGTGTGTATTTGTATTTACGTGTAATGGCATTTTCCTTTTTCAGCTCACCTGAGAAGGGAACTAACAAAAACAGTGGGCAAAACCAAACTGGGCTTCTATTCCAGAGCAAAGATCCTATGTCTCTGGTGATCGCAGAGACAAGAGGCTTGCACTAATGACATGTCCATGGAAAGGGACTGAAGAAGCTATATAGTGGTCAGCTGTGGGTAACTCTGTGACGTTAAGGTCACAAGTTTCCTGTTCTGTTCATGGCTCTTCAGATGCCAAGCTGAATGCCAATCTGAACGAGTATAACTTCTACTGCTTAAAAGCAAGAAGTTGTATGGGGTGTGTCTGTGTTTCTATGTGGCTTCACTCTGTAGAATGTGCTTAGTAGCAAAGAAATTCTGTTTGTTCAGGATGAGAGGACAGGACAGCCAATAAAGCAGAGTCGAGAGCAAGATGGGTAAGAGCATAGCAGAAGAGGAAGAGAACATACAAGCTAATCGTGCCTTGTATTGTCCAGCAATCTTCCGGGTAGTAGTTTGCTTTCAACTGAGGATTAATTAGATGAGAGATCCCAAAATAAGCACCTAAATGTTGAAAAGCTTGTCGTTTTGAAAGAGCTATTGTATGGTCCTATGTTAGAAATGTGACTAGCACAGTGGTGCAGTCTGTTGTCTCCTTTGCTTGCAACCAGAGTGACTACATCAAGATGCAGCATCCATTCAGCCCCAGGTTCCAGGGGGAGGTGGAGATTTTAGTGGCTGAATTCTTGACCACTGAAAGGTCTGTAAGAAAAGATAGGAGAGATGCACCTTAAAGGAGCTTCTTGGCTGCTCTGGAAGAGGATAGGTAATCTGTTGGAGAGTTATGTCTGCAGATGGTCTCCCTTGCAAGCTAGCCTTCCAGGAATGCTCCTCAGCAGAGCTCCTCGTCTTTTTATTTCTCTGATAGTTAACCAGTCTCTCCTAGGAATGGAGCCATTTTGGCAGGAAAAAATATCTTGAACACAGTGGTCTGGGCTTCTGGGCAGAATGATTCTCATGTCCTCTTTATGAGGGAGAGGAGAGAGGGTTGGTTTTCCCCTAAAGATTTGTTTTTCTGAAGCAGAAAAAGACTAGTACCTTTCTTAGTCAAAATGGTGCTGTGGTTTTTCCAGAGTCACTCCTGACTGGTGTTAGGGCTCACAAAATGGCAGGAGGACATGAAGCTAAAGAGGAAAATGAACTTGGTGTCTGTTCTCCGTAGGGCTGTGTAATGCAAGAGTCAGCCATCTGTATAGAGTTTACCAATCCTTAAGAAAGTGTGCGGAGACAAGTGTTCTGCATCAGTTTAATGGAGAGGTACTCACATTACTGGGGTGAGTACAGTCTCCACCAAGTCTTCGTAACTGGTGGCAGCCTGCCGGTGGAGTGTCCGCCCGGGACCACACCCAGCAGATACGTGTGGTGACCAGCAAGATGTCTGCACAACCCATTAGTACCATGACTATATATATAACAGCAGGAGACAATAAAGCACCACGTATCAGAATAAGCAAGGTCACTCAGAGAAAGCAAGGAGACTGAGTTGCAGCTACAGGGCAGTTTCTCACAAACAAGTTTCTTCCAGCTACATGCAGAAGCTAGAGGCAGTTTATTTGTGTTCCCAAGCTAACATGAGCCCTTTCTCATGGGCTGATTGCCTGTTCAGGCCATGATCTGTGTTCTTCCACGCAGGCTGTTTGCCAGCCTTGTGTCTGACAGCTTCACCTAAAATCAGAAGCGTTTTACTGTATAAAAGATTTATATGTTGCTAGTAATGCATTCTGTCTCTATCATGTCTTTGGTGAAGATTTGGAAGTGCCATGGAGAATTGCAGGTTGGAAACTGTTAAGTGTGTAAATGAGTGATAGACCAGTGATGGTTGCAGGTTTGGCTCTAGTGAGAGATATTGTGTCTCGAAGGTTAAAAAATCTCACACTTTGACAATTGTTTTTTGCTGTTCTGTATGTGGCAGTGTCCTGTAGCAGAGTTGCAAAATAACCTTTTATTTAGCAGCGGGTGGTGTTGTTTGGGTGGAGTAGTGATTTCCTCTCTTCCCACAGGCAGTTTTTCTCCTGTTGTTGTTGTTAGTAGCTTCACAGATACCTCAAGGCATTTTGCCTCAAGACAAAGTCCTGCCCCTTGCCTTTTCTTGGGTGCTCTGTTCCTCCAGTCACTTCCATGACTTTGTGAGGTTCTGAAAACCAGCCTGGCTAAAACTTGGTTGATTTTTTTTTTTTTTTTCCTGCTTAGCTCCCAGCTGGATCAGGGAATCAGCTCCCTTCTCTCACCTTTAAGTCAAGAGATCTGCCCTGCGGTTGTGCCACCAGGTCTGAGCTCACAGCAGCCTCCCCATTCTGAAGAACAGATGAACAGCTTGTTCAGTCCTGTAGCCATATGCGCAAACCCAGCAAATATCCTAAGTCAAGTTCTTAGTGGTTCTTCTAAATGAAAACATGTTGCTTTCAAAATCAAAGAAACTGGAGGTATTTTTCAGCTATGTCTTTAATAAGTGTGTTTTTTCTGTTAAATCACACATGTCTTTTAGGGTCTGGTATCCAGTATTTGCACGAAAACAGAATTATACACAGAGATTTAAAGCCTGAAAATATTGTTCTTCAGGATGAAGGTGGGAAGGTAAGTCACATCTCTGCAAACTGTGAGCAGCTTTACCTGAAAGAAATAAAAGAGTGAGTAGCTTCTGGCATTGAACTAGACTGAAAACTCAACTCTGAATTTATGAAATGTTTGTATCTTCTTGGAGCAACAGATTCTACTTTGCTTATTCTGTAAACTTTGTCATTGAAAGCAAACAATTTTTGCTTCTGTTCAAGAACTTTACATGCAAACAGAGGAGGAATGATACAAAACTGTAATTTATGGTAGCCTTACATTTGTGGCTTTGAGGGTTGTGTATACAATCAAGCTAGTTCAAACGTACAACCAAGTGGACTGTTTAACAAAAAATGGTTTTATTTATTGTTACTCTTCAAATTCCAACATAATAAGGTAGAATGCCAACCTAAAACTGCTGAGTTGCTTTAAACGAAGTTGAGTCTAAGCTGAGGTAGGTGGATGAGGCCAGCTTATGTAGTGAAACAGCAAGTTTCAGTGCAGTGTTGCGTTTCAAAACTTCACCATGGACTTTTTCCGGAGTTCCTGTTTTGGCTTTCCCTTTCTTGGATGCATGTCACTGCATAGGTTTGGTTTTGTTGGGCCGTTTTTTTTCCCTCTGAATTTGTTCTTCTGATGACCTATTTAAACTGCTTACAGACCATTCACAAAATAATTGACCTGGGTTACGCAAAGGATTTGGATCAAGGAAGCTTGTGCACTTCATTTGTTGGAACACTGCAATATTTGGTAAGACAGCTGTGTTTTGTTTTTTATGTGTACAAGTGATGTAGTATTACCACATTTTATAGCATCGTAGAGGTATGTATCAGAATCTACAGAAGTCTCTTGTCACCCTCCTGCTGGTTCTCTTTCCCTCTGGAGCTGAGAGTGACTCCTAGATATAGATTTGTCTCTGCAGTAGTGCTGGATTGCCTGAATTGCCTCTTTCAAAGTGTCCTTGTATGGTTCTTTTCAGGCTCCCGAACTCTTTGAGAATAAATCCTATTCTGTCACTGTTGATTACTGGAGCTTTGGAACGATGGTGTTTGAATGCATTGCAGGATTTCGGCCTTTCCTACACAATCTCCAGCCATTTACCTGGTAAGACATTCAGCAAAAGGACTGACAGCTGTCATGTGTAGTGAAGTGACAGTGTCACCTCAATATCAAACTTACTGCTGTTGAATGATGAGGCTTCTTGGTCTGTTAAGTCTTGCAGAAGCTAATCGTACTTTTATTGCATTAATGACACCTTGATTGGCAATTTATACATATCGTCATGGGTGCCTCTGAGCATAATGGCTAATGCAAAAATTTGAAGTTTGAATCAAAAAATTTAATTATAATTCATGCTGTTAAATGGGGAAGTAATGTTGGAACAGTTTAATGCATGGAGAGGAGCAATACAGTCCTTTGTTCCCCTAGACTGTGAGGTCACTTATTTTTAGCAACAAATAATGCACAGCAAGACTTCCTGTTGCAGTGTAGACACATAGGATGTGCTTCCAAATAGTCTAACAAAGATGAGAACTGGAGGACATTTACTTGCATGTGGAAATTTCTCCTTACTCTCTCATGGCTACAACAAAGAGCAGAAAGGCTTATTAATGTATTTCCATAGCTTAGCTTGCGATACCAGGACCGTATAAATAAAGATGGATTTTTCAAAGCGTGATTCTGCGACAGAACAAGCATGAAATTTGTTCTCCTGATAGCATTAAAATAATGGGAGGGAGAGGAAGTAAATTTTAAAGTGCTTTAACAAAAAAAAAAAAAAAAAAAAAAAAAAAAAAAAAATCAACCAATATAGTGCAGTAGTTTCTCTTTAAAATCCTAACTCTTGGGATTTTATTATTTTAGTAGTTCAAGTATTTGTCCCATTTTTTCCAACATTTGGAAAACTCTATTCCATAATAAAAAAGTAGTGAAAAACAAATGATAGAGAAACAGCTCTTCCAAGCATCTGTACTCATAAAAAGGAAGAGAACAGTGTGGGCCACCTGCATGCAGCTTCTGTTCCAAACGGGGGCTGACTAAGAGAGCAGACTGGCCTCCAGAAGCAAGAAGTGTTTGTCTCCCTCACCCCTGGATGATGGCTGTGGCGCAGGCCATGCTTACATGGGACTTGCACTGGCAAATCCTGCTGCTGTGCAAGCAACTGAGCTCTAGGCAAGATGCAAACCAGTGCTGAAGGGAGCCAGGATGAGGAAACAGGTAGAGTTGCCGACAGTGGTTTTCCTAGTGTTGGCTCCAGTAATACATGCTATTTCCAATACTTCTATCTTATATGCTTCTCTGGCATCAAGGCAAGTACAGTGACTTTGCCAAATGACTCCTGCAAGTTCAGAGTGTCTCACAGTTGTGCGGAGGCTGATTTTATTGGGCAGGATTGCTCTATGGTTCACAGATAATTGTTACCTGTTGGTCCTTTTATTTGATGCTCTCCAGATGTCCTTGCAAGCAGATGTGAAAATGTTTCCAGAGACAGAGTTAATTGCAAGGACTCCCTTCCAGTTAGAAATAGTTGTGCTAGGTGAATTGTTTAGAAATATCTTCATCCTGAAAAAAGTTTGTTTTCTAAAGCTAAGGCTGATACTTTTTGCTAATGCCAGATTTGCTTGGCCCTTTACAAAAGTAATATTGTCAGTATACCCATAAAGAATTTATTTTCTAGGCATGAAAAAATCAAGAAGAAGGATCCAAAACACATATTTGCTTCTGAAGAGATGAGTGGGGAGGTCCGCTTTAGTACTCATTTGCCACAGCCTCATAGCATCTGTAGGTAAGTGTGATGATGTGATTATATATGATAATTTTTGGCTCGTCTTTTAAATGGACGGGTCCTTCTTTCTCCTAAATGCTGTCTCAACCTATAAGCAAGCTATTATTTGCTGTTATGGAATAGCTTGTAGCCCCGTGGCTCTTTATGGAACTTTGGGCTCTTCACTGAGAGAGATGACTTCATTAATATCTTCCTGAAAATTTGATGGTATAGAATCTCATAAACCAAGTCAAACAATTCTAATATAACTTTAGTCACAGGAGCTTAAATTAGCTGCTTCATGAAAGCAAAGTCATCTAGTATTTGCATTGGAAAATACTGCGGAAAGAACAGCCAAGGTCTCAGAGATGGTCAGAGCCTGCTGAATAGAGCATACGAGAAGTTCCTGAAGCTGAAGCTTGATTTTTGTCTCCCACTATCTAGTGGGGTGCTACAGAAACAACAGATCCAGACTCTTTACAGAGAGGCAGAGTGGAAGGACCAAGGGCCACAGTGCAGGTGCTTAAAGGAAAATGATATTTGGAGATAGGAAAAAAAAGTTTCCTGAAACTAGTGATGCATCCCTGAGTGGGAATTCTCAGTGCTCAGTGATCCTGAGCACCCTGATGGATCCATGGCATTGGCCCTTTTAGGAGCAAGAGCTCAGACTGTGAGGCCTCCAGGAATGCCTCCAGCCTATACTAGTTGGTCTGTACCACATCAGAAGTCAGAGTGATTACCTGTCACTTACCTGAAGACACAAGTGCTAAATGTGCCTAGCAGATGCAGCATAACTCATTGACACTGGAGGGCTTCAACTGAAGCTGGGAATCAAATATAGCTAGTTCAGAGCCAGTGCTTTGAGCTTCTTGCACTGTGTACTGCCTTTTACCACGTTACCGATAATAAACTTACGTGCTTTTGATGTCGATAAACATGGAAGAGAGCTTTGTGGGAGATGAAGGGACGTGGCCAACCATTTTTCAGCTATCTGTGGGGACAGGACAAGGGGAAATGGCCATAGACTGGAGTACAGGAAGTTCTGCACCAATATGCGTAAGAACTTCTTCACAGTGAGGGTTACGGAGCCTAGGATGAGCTGCTCAGTGAGGTTGTGAGTCTCCTCTGGAGATATTCAAGACCTATCTGGATGCCTGCCTGCACAGCCTGCTGCAGGGGTCCTGCTTTGTAGCAGGGTTGAACACGACGATCTCTAGAGGTCCCTTCCAGCCCCTACAATTTTGTGATTCTTCCAAGCAGCACTGCAGCATGACGATGGTTGTTCTGTAGACAGAGCTTTGCTTTTTAAGACTCTGGCTTACTAAGTGAGCTTAGTGTGTTAGAATATCTGCCTTCTCTTTCTCATGGTTCTTCTGTTTTGAAATTCATTATTATTGTTGTTTAGTTTAATTGTAGAACCAATGGAAAGTTGGTTGCAACTGATGCTGAATTGGGATCCAGAACAGAGGGGTGGAGGTTTAGATCCTGAAACCAATTGTCCAAAGTGCTTCCTAATTATGGATCACATACTGAATTTGAAGGTGAGTGTAGTTTTACTGTCCTCAGTAGAAACATTTCAGAGAACAGGAATTGTGTTCAATACAGCAAAGCTATAATCCTGGCATCATCTAGCTTCTGGGTTTTGAGGAATCTTTTTGCTGGTGTTGGAAAGTATGTGTGTATACAGCCTGTCTGGCACATATCTAAGGACAGAATATTATATGCTATCTCTAGCTTTCTTCTTCTAGCAGAAGAATGATCCTATGTTCCTGCCTGTCATCTTAGTAAGGACTCAGCAAGCTCAAGTGACTGTTCAATATTTGCTAATGACTGTTAATTTTGAACTGTATTACTGATACAGAGACTCCAGGTTTGTGTACTAGTAGTAGATCAGAGATTGTATTCACTTGGCTGTTCCCCTTCAAGTTATTTATTAATTAACTGCTGAAGTGAGACTAACTGAGGCAAAAGTGCATGAAAGCCAGAGGATAATCTGAAAGAATTCCAAAGGAATTAGAGAAAGAAACACAAAACGTTGTGGCAATAATTGGGACTTGTCACAATCTGCATATTGTGATGCGGTTTGAGACCTACAGTTTCCACCCATATACAGTAAAAACAGAGAAAGCCATGAGAGCAGTGAGAAGACAGGTGGAGGTATGTCACAGTTGTTTTATATAGAGGAATTAGACTCCCCTTCTTGAAAGCAGTGCTGGCTGCTTCAGAGATTACAGACTTGAGATGGCCTCTGTGCTAGCTTGTTGCTATTCTTTTGGTGTAATGAAGCTGCAGTGTGGCTTGTGGAGCTGTGAGGGGGTTTGGTCATAGTTTTCTGATATTGAGTTAAAAGTTACAAGTCTGGACTTCATGATGTGAGGCTTTACACCTGCACTTAATTACTGTAGTCACTAAAACTTTATGGTTTATGGTTACGTACACCCTTCAAGGCTATTGTGTGCATTGTCTTGGATAGCCAGTCACTTGTAATTAATTTGTACTCTTTTTTACAGATAGTACACATTCTAAATATGACCTCTGCCAAGATTGTTTCATTTCTCTTGCATACCGAGGAAAGTCTTCATTCCCTTCAGATTCGAATTGAGTTTGAAACTGGAATAAGCACTGGAAATCAGGAACTGCTCTTGGAAACAGGAATTTGCCTGGACCCCCGGAAACCTGCTTCCCAGTGTGTTATTGATGGCGTAGTAAGAATGATTCTGTTCATTTAAAGTCTTTCCCACTCTTAGGGAATTTGAAATTTTAAGGAAGATTAATTGCTTTGATCTCATCCCACTTGAGGCAATTTATGTAGCATGATTTTCTTGGATAACATAGGTTCCTATGGTTATATTCCAACTAAATCTTTAAAGTAACTTGCTAGCAAAGGATCCTGTGCTTCTGTAGAATCTGTCAAAATCAATTTTTTAAGGCATCAAAGAGTTTGACAATAATGAGTTCGTTTTGTAACCAGATTTTCTTTTGTTTGTGCAGAGGGGCTGGGATAGCTATATGGTCTACTTGTTTGATAAAAGCAAAACTGTCTATGATGGACCCTTTGCTTCTCGGAGTCTGTCTGAGTGTGTAAATTATATTGGTAAGTATGCTGGAGGACACCTTGGACCTGAAAGCATTACTTCTTGTTTAACATGGAAGTAGATTTGCCTTACTAATCTCTGTGTGTATCTCGAAGGGCAGCCTCTGACTCAAAGAGGACCATTTAAGAACCTGTAGCAGCCTAGCAAAATGTTATCTACAGTGCTGTTATCTCCACATTTTATAGATTTAACAGTTCAGAGCATCCATTGCTTACTCTTTTGGAACTCTTCTGTAGAGCTTTGGTAGCTTGAGCAAATGCTTTAGGTGCAGAATTAATGGATAAAACAAACCATGGGTCCTGTCTTCTCTCAAATTTCACACAGTGTTATGCCATATCTTTTATTGCCAATAGCCAAAATGCTCAAAGAAATCAGAACATCACATAGCAAATGAGCAGTTCTTATGTGTCTTGATCTTGATGTGTCTTGTTTAGGTACCTGAAGCAGGAATAGGGAATGTTGTAAGCACTAGACTCCTTTTCTAGAATTGTTCTTCCATTTAGGTGCAATTGTGTTTTTCTTGTATTCAGTACAGGATAGTAAAATCCAACTGCCAGTTCCTCAGCTCCGCAAGGTATGGGCAGAAGCAGTTCACTATGTCATTGGGCTAAAAGAAGATTACAGCAGGCTTTTCCAGGGCCAGAGAGCTGCCATGTAAGTTGTTATTCTTAATTCAGAGGATTCAGTATTATGCAAACATGGAGACTGACTGGAAGCGTGCAGCTCAGGGAACTCCTGGTTACTAAAAGTTTTGTAGCGCTCTGCTCTTCTATACTTCTATATTATGAAGTGTGTTTGGGCTGGGAACTTAAACCGCTCCATTAATTCTATTTCATAGTGCCTGATGTTGATAACAATTGAAAAAACTTGAATGCAGTCACAGACTTGCAGAATAGCCAAGGTTGTCAGAGACCTCTGGAGGTCATCTGGTTGAATCCCTTCTTACGCAGCTTGTCCAGAACCATGTACAGATGGCTCTGGAATATCTCTGAGGATGAAGACTCTGCAGCCTTTCT
>JAOWBP010003659.1:4722724-4739477 GCA_028571105.1 Tragopan temminckii | reverse complement strand
AACCTGGCCCGTGCTCAATGAAAAGTTTAAAAAAAAAAAAAAAAAAAAAAAAAAAAAGTGTTTCCTGATGTTCATGTGGAACCTCAGACATATCAGTTTGCCTGTTGCCATGTCACTGAGAACCACTGAAATCAGCCTCCTTCTTTAAACTTTCCTTAAAATACTTACATATAGTGATGCCCATTCAGCTTCCTGTACTTGCTCATCCTCCTATGAATGATTTTCCAGAACCTTAGTCATCTTTGTTGCCCTTACTTCCTTACTTGAACTCCCTCCAGTATGTCCATGTCTCTCTTGCACTGGTGAGCCCAGAACTGGGCTCCGTCCTCCAGGAGTGGCTTCACCAGTGCTGACATGAGGGGATTGATCAGCTCAAGCTGCTGGCAGCACAGCCCACAGTACAGCCCAGGGCATTTGTTTCACGAGTGGCAGAATCAGGGAAACTGTTTGCTGTGTTTGTAGGGTTTTATCCTGTGTGACTGACTGGCAGCAAATGGGCAGTATTATGTGCCTCAGACAGTAAAAAAGATGACAGCATTCACCAGGGGCCACATGCGCTACAGGAGCCTATGTATGCTAAAAATAGTCTTCATTGCAAAGGTTGCTTAATTGACACACATGCACAAAGAAAAAAAATATGGAAATGAGAAAGGACTTTCTCTTTTGCTTATTGAGGACCTGCAGCTTCTGAGGGTGAGATGGAGTCTGTGACCCCACTGACACTCCCTGTTCTAAACATCTCACTGTTTGTTTTGTTTACCATGTCTTTCCTTCAGGTAACGTGACAGCTTCTTTGGTTGCTGACCATATAAATCCACATACACTTTTCAGCTAATGTGATGTTCTTCTTTCATTTGTTAGGCTGAGTCTCCTTCGGTATAATGCTAACCTAATCAAAATGAAAAACAATATGGTATCAGCATCTCAGCAACTGAAAGCAAAGCTGGAATTCTTTCACCAGAGCATTCGCCTTGACCTGGAAAGATACAGTGACCAGATGGCTTATGGCATATGTACGTATTTTTGTAATACTTTCCTGGGTGCCTTGTCTGATTTTGTAAAGGATTGGGCTGACTGTGAACCACTGTGGGTAGGAACTACCTTAAAAGAAAATGTATGCAGGAGCTGCCGTTGTGTTTTTCAGCATCTTTATGTTTTTTTTCTGGGGGAAGAAGAGGAATTTGGCAAAAGCAGAGCCAGGAGGTTAATAAGTATAAGATGTTTCCATAACTGCAGACGTAGTAATACATGTCAGCTGTTCCCCATTAAGCATACCTGGGTCATGGCTCCTGCTTGGAGATTCAACCTAATTCTGTTTGTCTTTAAATTCAACTGATGCATGCATAGCTTGTGTCATGCTTTCTTTTTGTCGTCCGTAGCTTTTTACACATTAACAAATCTTTTCTCTTAAGCTTCAGAAAAGATGCTGAAAGCATGGAAGGAGATGGAAGAGAAGGCCTCTCAGTGTGCCCAGGTAGGCACCAAGTTGTTTGAATCTAGTAGTTTGAGCAAAACCAATGCAAAATTCACTAGACTCAGTTTGTTTATATAGGAGAGTAGACTGTAGAGAAATGTTGTTTACTGCCAAAAAGGAGTGGTGTTGCCAAGAGTCTTCTACGTTGATTTTGTTGCACACAAAAATGTACATTGCTAAAACTGAAAATAATACTAGTCAGCCACTAAGCAGTGATCTGAAAATTGCAGTACTTAACTTAAAAATACAGACATAAATTCCTTGCAAGTAAGCAGGCAAATTAAGTTTTGGTAAAAGAAATTAGAATCATTCTTAAGAAATTCAGAATGGAGCTAGAACCAGTTCTTATTGAGAGTTGTCCTCTGCCCCGAGTGTGTAACATTGCCTGGGGTTGTTATGGCCGAAGTGTAGGACCTGGCGTTTGGTTTTTTTGAACTTCATCCTATTGGCCTCAACCCAGTGATCCAGCCTGACAAGATCCCTCTGTAGGGCCTTCCTACCCCCAGACAGATCAGTACTTCCTCCCAGCTTGATGTCACCTGCAAACTTACTGAGGGTGCACTCAGTGCCCTCATCCAGGTCATCAATAAACATACTGAGCAGGACAGGCCCCAGTACCAGCTCTTGGGGACCACCACTCACGACCAGTTGCCAGCTGGATTTAACTCCATTCACCACCACTCTCTGGACTTGGCCCTCCAGCCAGTTCTTTACCCAGCAAAGAGAGTACCTGTCCAAGCCACATGATGCCAGCTTTTCCAGGAGAATACTGTGGGAGACAGTGTTAAAGACTTTGTCCTGTGAGAAAGCCTAGCTGAAATACACTCACTGCTAGAATCCCAATGTGTGTTTTTTGGGAGTATTTCAATCTTACTTCCATTGAAAGTAATAAGGAGATGGAAACAGAAGTAGAATGATCACAAAAGTTTATTGTTAAAAGCTGCTCCTCCTTCTTTTCTTCTGGGTATACTGAACAAAGCCTGGGAGGCAGAAGCCATTCAGAAGGGTCACAGAGAGAAAGCAGAGCATTTGCAATGCATTTCTCAGAGTAGATGTCTAAAATATCTCAGAAAGTAGTCTCTGTCTCATGTATTGATAGCTGTCAAGCCTTTCACTCACTCCGGGTCCTCAACAAGACAGGGGAGTTAATAGGATAAAAAAGCTTGCTGGTTACAGTACATACAGGGATATGGCTTACCAGTCCTTTCATTGGAGTGTTGGGTTTTCTCTAACGTGGTGAAGCTCTTGGTCTCTTCACACAGAGACTTACCTTGCAGCCCTGCTACCAAAACCTTGCCATATGAACCCAATACACTCCGTGTAGGAAACAAGAAAAAAAAATGGTGGCTGCTTCTAGTAGAATAAGTCAAAGCTGTCAACAGCTCTTTCTAGGAAATCCAGAGTATCAACAAGCGTTTGCTTTGCAGAGCCTGAGGATTATGATCTGTCTTCAACCTTTGCAGTCCAGATTGTAGTCAAACCATGTATGTTTATCAGAAAAGGAAATTGATTTACTTTGTAATACGCAGTGATATCTTGGACTATCCCGCAGGCAGCATAGCTTTTGTGAGACACAGTTACAGTCTTTATGGTGAGCCACAGTGCTCCAGACAGACACCAGCAGCAGGGCTTACCTCACATTTTTCTAACGACCTCCTTTGATCATGTGGCTTCTCACTTCTTGTTTTGTTCTTTACTTGCCATCCCTTTCTGGTGTCTCATCCTATTTACATACCTTTACACCAAGTACTTCTGCAGTTTCAGTAACAAGTGTGTTCCAGAAAACATTCCCTCCTCAGATCCTACAGACTCGGGTCAGAAAGGAAAAGATGAAATATCCCAGAATGCTTTCTCAGGAAGGCAGTTTCTTCACCACTCGCTTCTGTTGTGCTCGTTCAGTATCCACAGTCCATGGTACCAAGATGGTAACTTGCGTTTTCTCAACCATGCCAGAGATTTCTAGTGTATATTGGGCACCACTTGGCTTCTCCTTGTGCTTGGAAAGATTGTTGTTCATTGCCTTATCTGACTGTGTGAGAGGCTTGATATAAGGCTAGTATTTCTGTACTGCTTTGAGGAAGATGTGAAATACTAGAGAAGTGTTAGGCCAAAATGCATGTGGAAATGTAAAATGTGAGAGCACCTTCTATTCACGCTATAAGAACAAGAGAAAACATCTCTGCTGCTGGAATGTTTGTAGACCCAGAGTGTGTATGTGCAACATGCATTTTGAAGAGCAGTGATTAATGGAGAAGCTGATTTTTCTCATCTTTGTTGTGAATGCAAATGATATCATTGAGTAACCTCAGTTGTTATAATAGCAATCATGTTGAAGAGTCTTTATATCCTAAAGTCTGCAGGGAGTCAGCCCATTGTCCAAAGAAGTATTCTGTAGAATTTTATCTTTATTCTTGTTGTCCTCCTTCAGTTTGACTTGTAGCTGCATTTCCCCATAGGCTGAAGATATTGGATATCTAGATGAACAGATCATGGCTCTGCACACAGAGATTGTGGAGCTTCAGAAGAGTCCATACGCAAGGCGCCAAGGAGAAGTCATGGAGAGCTTGTAAGTTCTTTACTTCCTGTTTTTATCGTGCATTAATGGATGTCTGAGTGATGTTGTAATGGCTCTTTTGTCAGCGTTTTCAAAATGCGTTTCTCACTTTTTTGCAAGCTGTGTACAGAGCAGTCCCGCAATCAGTTTAAGATTATTCTGCTGTTAAGAGGGAAGGTCCCACCTTCTGTGGCTCTGCCTTCCTCTTGAAGATCAACTGATCATTTAGCAGCATTGTAAAGCAGATTTTGACACTGATCTGTCCAAGAATTATTAGCATTCAGTCAAAGGAGCAAGCTCACCTAGCTTACCTAACCAATCTGCAGCTGCACGATGACTGGACCTCTGGAAGCATGGGGAAAACAGCTTGGATGGCCAAAACAACGACAAGATTAAATTTGTTGATAGTAAGACCTCTTCTAACTAACTTTGAGTATTCTGAGAGGAAGCGTGCATCCTCCTGGCATGCTCTTTCCTCTCTGCAAAGCTAGGTCAACTAAGTTACTTTTTGTCCACGTATAGTCACTGACACAAAACAACTGGGCCCAGGAGAGGAAGTGGTGGTGGAGAGGAACTCCTTCTTGCAGCAGTAGTCCACATTAACATCACCTTAAACAACTGATGAAATTGCCTTCTAAAACATTGTTTGTAGCACTTTCACTACTGAAAGCACAAGGCTGCATCAGCATTTATCAAGGTGCTTCAAGTATACCCTGAGCTGTAGCTCAGGATAGTCTAGTGCTACAAAGACAAAATTCTGTTCTGTTCTTAACAAGGAGTGGAGAACAGATTGGGTCTCCTGTTTTTCAGTTTTTCAGGCTGTAGCAAAGCATACTGCTTAAGATTTGACGTATGCAGCCCTAAGACACAGGTGGGTCCTGTGTGGTGTGTCAGACTGGATGTGCACTGGATGCTAATGCACTCTTTTTTTCCCTGTGCAGCAGGAGAAAAGAGCGCCTCTCCCGTCTTAGGCTGCTGCAGGGCTCTCAAGAGCAATAACTATGAAATATGTTAGAAATGCTCACATACATAAGAAGGAGTTTGCATGAGTTCTTGAAATCATATTGGGGTGATCTAGGGGAAGTTAAGGGAAGAAGTCTGGTGTGGGCTCAAGAACTAGCTAAACTGCTGCTTGTTGGAATATTTGAGAGAAACAACATATACTTAATGTAAGGAAAAGAAACACCATCCTATTGTTCGTGCTGTGGATGTTTCTTTTTACTTGCAGAATGTCACTAAAATTGACCAGGCAACATAAGCAGAACAGGAACAAGAATTTCTGAGGCAGTTGTGCAGAAGTACCTTTAGTCACAAAAATGAGGTTTTGCAGTTAAGGATACTTCAGAAAGAAAACATAGCTGAGCCATGTGAAGGCATATTAATTTTTTTTTTCTTTCTTTTTGAAGGGAACAGAAAGCCATAGACCTGTACAAGCAATTAAAAACAAGACCTCCAGGTATGGAAGCAGGTTGTTCAAAAACTGCTCTGTATTTGTCCCCAACGACTAACTTTCACTAATTTTTCTCAACTCAGTTCCTGCAACCCTGAAAATACTGTTCAGGAGAAGTCAAGTCATTGTCAAGAACATACCTCAAGCCAATTTCTTGTTGTTGCTGAGCCAGGAGTTCTCCTGAGTTCCTATAGTACTGTTCCCCAGTCACTGGTTTATCCTATGATTTTCACACTTGAGCATCTGCCATAAACAACCCTGTATGCCTTCTGACATACCCTAACATTTTCTTTCTCCAAGTACTACTCCTTTACTCCTTCATACTCAGGAAGAACTGCCATTCCTGTGTCATCACTCCAGCCAAATGGCAATTTTTTTTCCTCTTAATATCTCAGTTATTCTTGATGGAGCCTCGTGTTTGGGCATTACATGTTCTGAATGTGGTACCTGGTGAGCAAGGAAGAGTTAGCTGCTTGTGCGTTTGGCAACTACCTCCAGTCCTTACTGAAGCCTTTATCTGTGAACAAAGAGATGTTTAAGAAAAGCTGTGCCTAATGAGACATTATAGCCGACCTATGATTTTCTGAACTGTGCTTCAATTTGTTTGCCTGCTCTTATTAAGTGACTTTCATTGTCTCTGGGCATGAATGAGGGGAAGTGAGTGGCTCCTCACTGAGCATTTTACTAATGATTGATGTTCCTTCCAGATCATGCCTACAGTGACAGCACAGATATGGTGAAGATTATTGTGCAGACAGTTCAGAGCCAAGACCGAGTTCTGAAGGAGCTCTTTGGCCATCTCAGGTACACTATTCAGAAAAATAAAGGCAACTTTCGGCATTTGTATCTTTGGGTCAGAACCCAGATGTTTCATTCACAGATAAACATTTCTCATAGCAGTATTAATTCTTCTCTTTGTCTGTGTTGAATTTCCACTTTTTTCTTTTAAGACATACAGCTAATGCATATAGCTAGTAGCAAGTGAGAGGAAAATACAGTAGCTTGTGCTGTTAGCAGCCAAGAGTTTATCTTACAATTAGGCAGCTCTGCTTGTGCTTAAGTTGGAATTTGAATCTTTAGAAAGAAAAAGAATAGTGTGACAGCTGAGAAAATAACAGTGATTTATTCATTAATTCCTCAAACAGCTCACACAAAAAAGGCATTACATAGATCTCAGTAGTCAGCAAAACATGATCTATCCTTATTTTCAGCTGTGGCTTATGGCTAATGGATCCCACAGAGAAAGTTGCTAGCTTAGGTACATCAGTCTACAGAGACTCACATAGACCAAAGAAAATTAAAATACCACAGTTGAGTTTCTATACTGTCTGTCTTCATCAGGATCAATTTCTGTACCTCAGATAAGAGCTTATATTCTCGGTATTAGTACTAGTGTTGTCTGCCCACTTTTTTGAGTCTTAACCGGACAGAGAAAAATCCAGGGGTCCTTCCAGTCTTGCATGTTTTGTACCTACAGCTACCACAATGTTGAGATAAGAGAAAGGGGTGTTCTCACTGAATTTTCCTTGAATCTTAAAATGAGGCCACTTCAGTCTTACCAAAAGCTCATTGCCACACAAGTTGGAATTAACTGTGTGTTTGGTTTTGTTATAGCAAGCTCTTGGGCTGTAAGCAGAAGATTATTGACTTGCTTCCAAAGATCGAAGTGGCTCTAAATAACATCAAAGAAGCTGATAACTCAGTGATGCAGATGCAGGGCAAAAGACAAAGGGAGATATGGCATTTGCTGAAAATTGCTTGCGTAAGTAGCTTCTGGATTTTTTGCACTTCCTTCCACTGTAAGAACCAGGGGACATCAAATGAAGCTGTAAAGAAAGAAACTCAAAACAAAAAAGAGGTGCTTCCACACGATAGTTACTTTACTGTAGAGAAGGGAAGTTTGAGATGCTAAAAGTTCACATGTTTAGAGGGACAGTAGACAGATTCATGGAAAAGAAGTCCAGTAAAGGAATTCTTGGTCCCAGAAAGTCCTTAAATGGCAAATTGTTAGAGGCTGGAATGCAGTGCATGTAACATAGCATGACATGAGTTTCATTCTTATGTTCTCTGAGTGTACTGCAGGATGTATATTGGGATAGGTAAACTTCAGTCTGCTCTTTTAAACCTATTGTTATGTTAGTGTTTCTGCAAAAGTGAAATGGATGCTTTCTTAAATAGCGTCAGGTGTTTGAAGAATATACTTGATTTTTACACATCATTTCTAGTGACTATACAGCCAAAACTATCTTGATTTCCACGTGCCAACGTTTAAGGTCAGCTTAGGAAACATATCACAGAAAACAAGTTTCTTCTTTCTAGACTCAGAGCTCTTCTCGTTCACTGGTAAGCTCCAGCCTAGAAGGGACAGCCTCAACTCCAGCAGCCACGTGGGTCCCCCAAGGCTCCTCAGAATATGCACCTCACCCTCTGTCATCTGTGGCAACTCCTGGAGATGGGTAAGAGCAACGAAGAAAGGATGCTGCTGCAGAGAGGAGTCAGTATAGCCACTATGCACATACACTCTGAAACCATGTCTTCTGCTGATGGTGTCTCCAGTGCTCAGGGGCCCTGACCTATTTACACATCTTTACCACGTCCCACATGGTGGGCTTTGGATATGCCACGAGAGAGCATTTTAGAGTACTAGACTGCCTCTGAAGGCAACATTGTTCAGTTCCTGACTGGTGCTTTTTAATAATTTCCTTCTGTCCGTACCACAGCTCTGCCCCAGGGCTGCAGCAAAAGGCAGACCTGGAGCCAAAATGCAGTTTCTTTTCATGCCCAAGCTCTGGTGCAGCTGCCAGATAAATCAGGCCATATTTAGTACTTCTCACAGCTTAAGTATTAAAAGCCTTAATTGAAAGGGAGGTCTGAAGTTGGAGTCATGAGTAATCAGTGTTTTATTCCATCCCTCCAAAACAGTTTCAGTACCTCATATGTTACTAAAACTCCAAAACCTCAGGAGTTTGGTTAACTCTTTCTTCACAAACCTCCATGCTCCAATCCTGAGCAAGTTTCATGTACCACTCTCAGGTAAAGCTTGTGACCTCCATCAGTTAGCACTGTGCACTTAATTTCTTTTGTATCTCAGCCTAGCTGAGGCAAGAGAGTTGACAGGAGCTGAGGGTTTTGGTGCTTTTTTTTCCCTTTTCTCAGTTCATTAGTAGTTTTAATTCCAATCAGCCTAACAGAAGAAAAGCACCCCTCAAAGACTGCTCAACACTCAGTGTTCAGCAGTGCAGGTATTGTGGAGCAGTAGCAGGGCTTAAAAGCACAAACATTTCATTTATCAATCCATTTGGCAATCTCTTTCTTTTTGGGCCTGAAATATCTAAGTTCTGAAGATACACATTTTCTAAGCGTGCTTTCGCTGGAAGTCAGTTTTAGCTTCCTCCTTTCTGTCTACTGCTGCAGGGCATATTCTACCTCCTAGTGATACAGGTTGATCACACTTTAATGGGTGCTTTCCTGAGGTGCTTTTGTGTGGCCTCAGAGATTCTCTTCGAAATCTGGCTTCACTGTATGAGGCGCTCTACAGAGAGCTGCAAGATGTAAGCCTTATGGTGAATCGGCAGTGATTTCAGGCCCCTTGTACTCAGCTCATCCCCCTTGTTCTCATAAGGCTGAATTTCACAGTGGTTTGTGTACTTCCTCTGTAGAGAAGGAGAACAAATGGAGGCTTGTAAGGTGAGGATCTGCAGGATGCTACCTCCAGGCATGTTTTATGCCCTAAAAGGCAGCTCCTATAACTGCAGAGAACTATTAGTTCTTGGTGTTTTACTTTTTTTCTTCAGTGCAGAACCTACTGATGTCAGTGTTAACTTTTTTTTTATATCTGTCTTGTTATGCCTTCGCTACAGGGAAAACTTTGTTGACGTGATAGAGGAGAACCTGAATTATCTTGATCGCTTTAGCAGTATGTTGCAGGAGGCAAGAGAAGAGCAGAACAGCTTGACGGTAAGCTTGTTGGTGTGTTTCTGAGGACCTGACTGTCACAGCCACAACAGAGTCCTCTGTGGGTATGGAGTACTCCTAAACTACTTCTTAATTATTTGTGATTATGTGAATTGCTGTGGTTGGCATATGATGTCTGTCACCTCCCTGGACTCTGCTAACATGCTGGTCTTTGTGGAAAGCAGCTTGCATGGAGCCCTTTTATTGGTTACTAAATTAAGCTCTCATTATAGTGAAAGCGGGGCTTTAGAGAGTCCTAAGAAGATTTTTTGCATAAATTGTTTTTTGAAATAGCAAGGCATGACAGAAATGTTGATGCAGTCTAAAACTCTGTTCCCAAGCTACTGATCGAGGCTGGTAAGTTGCTGCTTAAATGGGCCCAGGAGGATGAAGAGCATCACAGAACACAAGGTTTCTTGAAAAGGTTCTCAGGTGATTTTAGGTCTGTTTCTTAGAAACACCAATACAGACATAATTAGGCAATCAGACTGACCTTTTTATAAAGGAGAAGAGTCAATACAGCTTCTCTCAGCTTGAGATTGCCTCAATTTATTTTGCAAATTATTGCAGTCCTGTAGGGAAGTCAAGAATCTCTGAGGAAGTGAGATCCACTGATATGCTCTGGCTTGGATTTTTCAGAAGCTACTTACAGTGTCTCTTCACAGTTAGCATCCATTCTTGTGGGATAAAAAGTTATAACTGTTTATCTGTTGTAACTACTGAAATAAGGAACAGAGGGTTGGAGAAATGAAGGTGGTTCATGAAATGGAGCTCTTAAAACTTTAAAAAAATGTTAATTTGTAGACGTTTTAATGTTCTGCTGTTTATGAATCATAGTAAACAGTGAACCAAGAGTTTACTGGAGTTGCTGAGGATGAATTCAGTGAAAACTTAATAGAGAATGAAAACTCATTAGCAGAAGTTGCTATTGCTGAGAGGAGGAGGAAGCTCTCTGACTGGCTTCCTATCTGTTATTCTTACCTATTTCTCTGTCATCTCCTGCATCTCATCCCATGGTGCAGCATCTGACTCTGACATATTTTAACCCAGAAAGATTATTCTTTCTTGTGGAATCATGCTCTGCCAATCAGTACTTGATTTGGTTACGCTTGGTTCCTTTCCCATTCTCCTTGTATCATGACACAGAAGTTAAACAACAGGAAAGTAGCAGAAAATGAGGTTTGTCCTCTTAAAGTCATTCAGAAGAACACAAGAGAAAGAAATTGATAAGATCTTTTTTCTCTATTTTTGCATAAGTATGACTGAGAGCCTTTTTTTCTTATGTTTGTTTTTCTGTACTGCCTGTACAATCACTAGGGCCAGTAGCAGTAGGTTGTGTACAGACACAGCATCATTCTCAGAGCAAGGCAGCCTGTGCCATGCCTGAGTGCTATAATAAGTGTGGGGAGAGCAGTGCAATCACAGTGAGCCACATCATGAAACGGTGAGGATTCTTCCAACTGTGATGGAATGATTATCTGGAGGGTAGAGAGGTGCTAGATAGTGAATCTTTTGTCTCCATCTCTCAGTGCTTTTTCCTTGCTTCCTCTTTCAGAACTTCGACTGGAGCTGGCTGAAGTAGTCCCAGGAGCTGTGCTGCTTCCTGCCTGTGTGCAAACAGCTGGCTGCAGCCCCACGCCACGTGCCCCATCGCCTCTTGGTTCGGTCATACGGATTGCCCAGGCAGTGGGGCCAGCAGCAGATGTACGAAACTGGCACTAACTGTTTTACAGACCGTGGCCTCCTCGTGCCTTCAACACAGCGAGCGCTCTGTACGGCAGGGACGCGGCACGCCCTGCACCGCCCTGAGGAAGCAGCCGCCCTCAAGGGCAGCACCCTTGCCCGGGGCTGGGCCTACAGTTGCGGAGGGGACGTGCGCCCTGCGAGGCCCCAGCGGACCCCGCAGCAGAGAGCAAGGGGAGGCCGGGGCTGGCAGCCGCGGGGCCCAGCGGAGCGTTTGTAATGTATCGACGGGTGCGCGCGCGTATTTTAAGCAGATCTTACTGTTAATAAACGCGGTTCGTAGGCTGCGGCGGCCTTGCTCGGGGCGGGGCGGCGGTCGCGTGACGTCATCAGAGGGCGCCGCGCGGCGCTGGGCCCCTGCCGCACGTGGGCGCGCGGCGGGAGGGGCGGGGCGTCGCCGCCGTTGGGCCTGGTTTGTCGGGAGGGCGCGGCGTCTTTCGTCTCTGGGTTGTCCCGGGCCGCCCGGACGGTCGTGAGGCAGGCGTGGGCCTCCCGGGGCCGGCCCGCCAGGTGAGAGCCGGTGTGGGGGTGCGCGGGTTCCGAGGCGCGGTTCTCTGTCTGAAGGAGGGATTCGTGAGGCGGGGGCGGGTCAGGCCTGTGCGGCGCCGGGCTGGGAGGCGTGAGGGCTGCGGTGCAAAGGCCGAGGGTTTCCCTCCCCTTGGGAAGGGAGTTTCCTCCCGCCCCCCCTCAGGAGTTTGTCTCACAGGTGCTGCGAGAATGACCATGGCCCAGGCCGGAGCGGTGGTGGCGGCCGCTACGGGAGTCCTCGTCTTCTTCCTGTATGCCTCCATCCACAGGGTTGAGGAGGGGCACCTGGCCGTGTACTACAGGTAGCGTTCCTACTGGAAGGCCTCCGCAGGTTTTTCTGACTGATGAGATTCGCAGCCCTCAGAGTGCCCTGGGAGGGGATTGTTCCCTGCCGGTTTTTCCTCAGGGTTTTGCCCTGAGGCGGGCAGGGTGAGTTCTTTCTGCTTTCCTGCACCTATAAGGCATGGTTCTGTACAGGGCCATTGCAGTCCTTGGTCTCTGATCCCTCAGCTGCTTTTCCTACCTCTGTGCAAAGTAACTTATCTGCTCGTAATTGGGATCTAAAAGCGTGAAGCTTGTACCCTGGTCCTGCCTACAGCCTTGTTGCTCTCACCTGGGTGCTGTTGCCCTGTCCCAGGACAGCTGGGCACCTGCCCGGCTCAGTGGCACTGGGAGCTTGCAGATGCCCTGGACAAACTCTGTAGAAAGAGAGTGGTGGTTACTAGATGCTTCCTCTTCAAATTTTAATAAAGGAATGGAGAAATTCAGCCTCAGTCCTTCCAAGCTTTTTTCTGCCAGCCTTTGTGAATCTTTGGGTCACTTATGCCATTTAACCTCTTTTCTACACTTCACGTTCCCCATTCTGGTCCAATCCCTTTGTGCTACTTTTTTCCCGTAATTATGAGTGTGTTGAACAATGTGGGCCTTTGCAGGATGCTAAGCATTGGTTGCTGAGAGCTCTCCTCTGTCTCCAACTGACAACTAGCTGTCTGACCTCACAAGGGACTGCAGGTCGTTGTCCTTCAAGTAAGGGGCTGTGCTGAATGCTCTGTGGAAATCCAAACTGGCAGAATCACTAGCTGCTGGACTTTTCCATGACTGTTAGCGAACAGCTTAGAGGAAAAAATTCAGTGTTCTGTAGACTCTCTCCAGTGTTGCAGTGATGGGAGAATTTAGCTACGTCTGCTATCTCTAAAAGTTAATTTCTCAAAACTGTTAAGTCACAACAGGCAAGTGTCTTATTTAGAGTCAGTCATTTTATACAGAAATTGTGCTGTTTATATTCTCAAGATAGATTGCTCCTTGGCAATGTAGCAAATGAGATTATAGGCCTGAAGTGACTCTGATGCAGGAAATATGGAGCGGGTTAATTGTGTAATTCACACTAACATAGCTGTGACTCCTGGCATTTTGATTGTATTTTCTGTTTGCTTGAATGTTTTCTTCATCTCTCTCTTTCTCTCTAGGGGTGGTGCGTTGCTAACTAGTCCAAGTGGACCAGGCTACCACATCATGTTGCCCTTCATCACCACGTTCAAATCTGTGCAGGTCAGTGTCTCTTAACTGCTGCCCTGTGCAAAATGTCAACATTTGTTGGGCCTTTGGGTGCTTTGCTGCATGAGAATCTACACAGCTTCATTTGGAGGAGGAGATGCCTCACTCTAGGATATGATCTGTTTGTGGCCAGATTCCCCGGAAAGCTGCAGGAAGTAAGAGTAGGGAAATGAGCACAACTGCCATTGTCTCTTTCAGAAGGCAGTTAGGACGAAGTCTGTTTTCTGCTTGCACCTACAATTGTCACGAGGGAGGCAGAGGATGCAGTTTGGTTCTTTGTGCCTCTGTTACAATTGTGACAGATTGAAAGCAGCACAGTCTGTTTGGAGAATGGTGTGTGTTTCTGAGCATTGGTTATCTTTTTATTTTAGACCACTTTGCAGACTGATGAAGTGAAAAATGTGCCTTGTGGAACAAGGTATGTTTTTTCATTGTATTTCTTCTGGTGATGAGTAGATGTGTTCTCATTTGCATTAATTGTTCATGGTGCTGTGACACAGAGGTTGAAAAGTAAAAGCATAAAATTAGTTCCAAACATAAATGCATTCATTCCACTTGGAAATCAAGCAGGAGGTATGGGATTGAGTGCACTTGCTGGAATTGATGTTTGCATTTATGCTGATGACCTCCCAACTTTCCTTGTTTTCTTCCTTGTGTTACTCTGGTTACCCACTGGTGTTCTTTAGTCTGCCTTCTGCTTTGCATATTTCTAGCCAGAAACTTGTGGTGAATATGAGTGCTGATTCCAGCAGTGGGCAAAAGTAAATGGTGAACAGAAGTCCTCCCTCCTGGTGGGTGATGACTTATTTAAACAACAGCTCAAGAAATAAGTTTCCTGGAATTACTGTGGCATTTTCTGGAATCAGCATTTCACCTGACTTGGAGAATAAAGCAGCAGCCTACCAAGGGTGGCACTTGCCTGCTTCATAATTAAGTTGATTCTTACATTGTTGAAGCAAGGAAAGCAATAACAGAAGGAGAGCAGGCTGGGTTGGGTTGCAGATCTTATTCTGTTGATTGATTCACAAGGTAAAGGGATCACTGAATCTGCACCATCAGGATCAGTGAGAAGTGATTGTTTTTGTGTTTTCACTGCAAGGTACTTGCTATGCTTCTGCTTAGAAAAACAACAGAATGCTATCAGTATGACTTGAATGGTGACACATAGCAACCCTTTTGAAATTCAATGTTGAACACTGGTGATGGCATTAATAAGGCAGGGTTAATTTTGATCTGTTTTGGCCCTTCTTATAAAATGAGTTCTTAGAATTATTCCTATAGCAAATCATGAGCACTGATTGTGCTTAAATATTAACATAAAAATCTTGTGGTACTTAGCAGACTTTAGTTTAGATCTAAACCCTTTTTCAGGAGTGTTTATAAGTAATGCTGGTGTTCAGAGGTGTTACTTCTAGAACAGTTTTCTGCATTTTCTTTAATGCCTTTAAATTTGTAGCATTTGGAATCGAAGTCTGAAGCTGCTCCATGTCAAAACTTTGAATCCAGATTTCTCTAATAAAATATTAGGAAAAAATCAGTAAAACAATATTTTATAAGAATGTATTGATTCAAATCTGAAATTTCACTGTCAGGTTCAAAGTCTATTACAAGAATAGGTCCTGAATGCGTTAAGTACTGTAATTGTGTACTGAATCATCAGACCGCAAAGGCTGATCGTTCTCTTCTGCTTTGTTCCTATTCTCTGTATTCTCATACATTAGGAAGTTTAAAATGGCTGTGTGGGTGTCCCATCCCCAATTTCTATCCTGCATGTCCCACTCATATGTGATAGTGTCAAATGGATACGTTAAATAGAGATGTTAAAATGCTTTGGCACCGGTTACATTTTTTTCATAAAACAGCTGTCGGCTCAAAGACTAAAACTATTTTATTGCAGCAGGTGCTATTTCATTAAACCATGAAGAAAATCAATTATGTGATTACCTCTAGTGTTTGAGATTTCTGAACTTCTTTGGCAAGATAATGTATGCTCAGTTCCTTGGAAAGTTCAGCACTTTCCTCATGGTGAGTCTGCTGATCTCTGAAAACTGATGATCAAGGAGACTTCATGAAACTAGTTGTAGAAGAGCAAGGTATTCAGAAGAATTGACTTAAGAGACTCTTCACTGACTATTGTGCAGTACAGTAAGCAGACTGAAATTATTCTGTACTGATATTTCACAAGAAAACTAGGAAAGTAGCTTTTTTCTTACAAACTTAATTGGAAAGACTCATGCCAAATTTTGCCTGGGTTTTACCATGTTAAGGAATGGTAAATAGCCAGGATAAGTGTTGGTGTTGCTCTAGTATTAGATGTTTACTTGCAAAGGTGTGGGTCTTGGGCTCCTGCTGAAGATCCCTGGCAGGAGCACCAACACAGCACTAGAGGACTGCTGCTCTGGGACAGATCCCTGTAACTGGTCGTGTGGAAAAATGTACTGCACAGATCACAAGTAGATGTGTTAGGTTAATCACTGTAAACAGACTAGGTGTAAGCTTTGAGCCTAGTTGTGACACGCTCTTGTTACCCAGCCTGATGTGGTTGTCTTTGTGGTCTAGCAATGAGCTTTGAAGGTTTGTTTTGTTTTTTTGTTTTTTTGTTGTTTTTTTTTTTACAGCTTCTATGGCAACATCTTTCAGTTCTTCCCTTGTTTTCTCCTGGCTAGGCATTAGCCCAAATGCTGAAGTGTATGAGTCTTTCTAAAAAGTGCTTCTGAAATGCCTACTGGTATATGTCTGTCTCTTCTAGCATCCCCTGTATGTTTTCATTCTGTCAGTAAAACTAGGGACAGTGCTGATGTGAAGACTTCTAGGTATGTTCCAGTCCTATGTATTCTAAGGTACAGGTCAGAAATTCAAGTGTGAAAAAGGCTGTGGAAATTGTGGTGGAGAGTCTTAATCACTGGAGATCTCCCTGTGGGAGCTGTGCAGTGGGGGTCATTCAGCATTGCATCTGGCAAGAAGACTGCTTTTGTAAGTGGGGATGTTCGGAGTGGTAGTGAGCTGCTGAAATGGAAAGAGCTTTGTCTCAGCTGGCATTTAAGCTGTGTTGATACCAAAGTGAAGTGGCTAGATTATCATCTCAATTCAGCACACAGTGGTTTGCCAAAATAACTGCCCCAAAACTGCCCAGGACAGTTTTGCTTCCAATATTCCCATCAAATTGAGAGACACAAAGGATCCCAGTATTAAGATGTGCAGCATTGCTCTTGCAGGAGATTGTGGTGAAAGAAACTCTTGCTCTCTGCTTTACTTCCTTGTCAGGATATCTAGATGGTACAGGATGGTATCTGGGTTTCCCTGTGCTATTCGAAGTATCTTCAGGTGACTGGAACAAAGCTGCCGTGAGAAGCCTGAGGGCTATCAAAAATGATTTCAAGGGTCTGGGGAGAGTACTTGATGGCGCGGGAGTGCAGGTAGTCTTCTCTTCTATCCCTTCAGTGGCGGGGAAGGACACTGAGAAGATCAAAAAAACCCTCCTCATAAATAAATGGCT
>JAOWBP010003659.1:4699415-4720481 GCA_028571105.1 Tragopan temminckii | reverse complement strand
GCCTTCTATGATGTTGTCTCTGGCTGGGTGGATGGGGGGAGAGCAGTGGATGTAGTCTACCTTGATTTCAGCAAGGCGTTTGATACTGCAATGTTGAACCTTACTAGATTCATGTGGGCCCACCTTTTTAGTTTGTCAAGGTCCCTCTGGATGGCTTCCCTTCTAGTTTGTCAACCGCACCACTCAGCTTGGTGTCATCTGCGAACTTGCTGAGGGTGCATTTGAGCCCATCATTGATGAAAACGTTGAAGAGTACCAGTCCTAAGACAGACCCATGCAGGATACTGCTCATCACTGGCCTCCACCTTGACATAGTGCCATTCACCGCAACCCTCTGTCTATGGCCTTCAAACCAATTCCTTATCCACCAAATAGTCCACCCTTCAAAACCATATCTCTCCAACTTAGAGATAAGGTTGTTGTGGGGGACCATGTGAACGGCCTTGCACAAGTCCAGGTAGATGACATTGATCGCTTTCCCTCTGTTCACTGATGCCGTCATTCCATCATAGAAATCCACCATGTTGGTCAGGCACAACCTTTCCCTGTTAAAACCACACTGGCTGTCTTGGATCACCTGTTCATCCCTCATGTGCCTTAACAGGCCTTCCAGGAGGATCTGTTCCATTATCTCCCTAGGCACAGAGCTCACTGACCACCCCACTCTTTGCCAGGCCCACAACTCCTTGAAATCACAAACTCAACCAGGCCATGGTCGCTGCAGCCTAGGCTCCCTCCAGTCTTAATGCCTTTGATGATCTCCTCTGCACTGGTGAGCACCAGATCCAGCAGCACTTCACCTCTGGTCACTCTATCCAGTACCTGAACCAGAAAGTTACCATTCGTGGACTCCAGGAGTCTCCTGTATCTCTTGCAGCTCACCACGTGGTTTTCCCAGCAGATATCTGGGTGGTTGAAATCTTCCATCAGGATGAGTGCCTATGGGTGTGATGCCTTCTGCAGCTGAAGAAAGAAGGCATCATCAGTAGGCTCCCCTTGATTGAGTGGCCTATGTTAGCTCTTCATTAGTCCCATCTCTCACTCTAACCCACAGGCTCTCAACCAGCTCCTCACCATTTCTCAGAGGGAACTCCTCACAGAATATCCACTCTTTAACATGGCAGGCAACTCCCCCACCCTTCCTACCTAGTCCATCTCTTCTAAAAAGGCAGTACTACTCTACAGTGGTACTCCCACATCTATGGGAGTCATCCCACCATGATAGCAACTGGATTGTAATTTTCCTATTACAGAGGCTGCCCTGCTGCTTGCAGCAGGTGTTATCTGCTGGTCTTGTTGTCTTGCCTTCGTTTTGCTGGACTCCACCTTTTGATAATTGTGGCTGCGTTCCTGTCTGAAGATGTTTCCCTTTTGTTGACTGAGTAGGAGTTAACAGAGTTAAGTGAAAGTTGCTTTACTGCAAGTTTCTAACAGAATTTACTAAAAGAGTAAAAGGGACAACTTGGCTTTAAATGCAGACCAGTATTAGTAATTTCAGTAATAATTTGTTAACTCTCTTTTTTTTTGCTTCCAGTGGCGGTGTTATGATCTACATCGACCGAATAGAAGTTGTGAACAAATTGGCACCATATGCAGGTATATCCAGTTCTGTCTCAACAAGCAGCACTGTGGCTGCCTTCACCCTCAGGCAGCTCTGTCTTGGTTTGCAACACCTTCCATTATCTGTGGCTTGTTGCCTTTATGGTTCCCAGTACTTAGATTCATGCCTGTGCCTGCAAGCCTTTGAAAGAACCACAGATTTGCTGAGATGAAATCAAGTTCTAGGACTGCTTCTCCCCTGAAGGATTTGACATGTTAGGCTGCTTGTGGCAAGCGCTCAGGCAGTCCTCTTTCTTGGAGCTGAAGGGAGGCAGACCTGTGAAACTCAGTATATATGGTAAAGCCCTCAGGTGCTTGCCTACTCAGCTGATGGGAAAGTTACAAAGGTAAGGCCCATGTAGGAGCCTCTTACATTCTTATTTCATCAGCTGCCAAACCAAAGATGTAGACAGCTTTTTTTTTTTTTTTCAGTAGCACAGCTTAATGCAAAACCCTTGCGTTATTGATGCATTGTTTGTGTTGTAATCATTGTTCATGTTGTGAAGTGGATATGATGTTTTTTGTTTTTTTTTTAAACTTCATATAGCATCTGATCCTACACATGTAAGTCCTGAATAGGTTTTACTGTTCCATTTGGTTAGGCAGATCATAAACAAGGAGCATGCAGTATGTCTTACTATAGTGACTGAGCTCTTTGAAGTAATGTAACGCAACAGCACTGGTGGAAAGGATCTCTCTACAGGTTTCTCCTTTGACATCTGCTGCTCACAGCAGGTGTGTTGCTAACAGTTGTCAGGGCAGCTGGGACTCTGTCCAGCCAAGTCCTGAAATGTGCCAAGCATGGAGATCACCCACCTCTCTGGTGCCTTGTCCTAGTGCTGCACTGCTTTTCCATTGTCACAAGCTGTCACTTTGAGGCAGAGGCACTGCGGAAAGCAGTCCATGTCAGCAGAGGATCACTGGCTGCATTGCTGTTATAATAGTTCTCTTGTTTCCTCAGTGTACGATATTGTGAGAAATTACACTGCAGACTATGACAAGACCTTGATCTTCAATAAAATTCATCACGAGCTGAATCAGTTCTGCAGTGCCCATACTCTCCAGGAGGTTTACATCGAGCTGTTTGGTAAGTGGATGACAGCTGCACGCACCCACCGAAGTCCGTGTAGTCTTCCTGTTCTGTGAAACATGTTACAGCAGTCTCCTGTGAGCAAGCAGCTTCTGTATTGAAGTTGCAGTCTAGAAACCAGCTCTTTAAATATTTGTGCGCTGCTTCTCTTGGAACTTTACTCTCTAATAATTCAGAATTCTCATGTGGAGATTTGATTCCAGTTTTTTTCTGCTCAGGGCTGAATTCTGGACATACAGAGTGTGTTCTCTACTGTTGTGCATGGAGTCACGCTTGTTGCCTTCACTGTGATGGGTCTTGTTCTTTTCAATTTGTTCTGTAGCTGAATTAATTTCTTTGCTTTAAAAGTTTCTTTCTGACTGTTAGAAGCAAGGGGCTGGAAGGGAGATGCTTGCAGTTCATTGCACTGCCTTAGTTTCTTCGCTAGAGGGTATCGAATTTGATGTTCTGCCCCTTGGAGTGGATGCATACCTGTGTCTCCAAAGGTGTAACGTCATCTTGTTCCTTCTTGATTGTTAGAGCAGAAGAAAATAGATTTATTATTTTGGAAGGTAAAAAGGTAAAAAGTCAGACTTCTAATGTTAGGAAGCAATAAATCTTTGAATGCTGTACTCAGACTTGAAAAACATAAATAGTCAAAGAGGTGTTTCTTGGTAATACATGCAGTTTAATCCCTTCATAACTGTGTATTCCAGTGGAAAGACCTTCCTGGAGCTTGGAAGAAACAAAATACGTTTTTTCAGTAGCAAGTATTGGATTCTGTAGGTCCTTCGAGAGCTAAGACAGAGCTCACTGCAGGCAGTGGGATTAACATGGCTCTGGTAGGGAAGGACAAGCTTCTGCATATATTTCCTTGCTGAAACAGTGAGATCCATATGCCCTCAGCTCTGATGCCATGACTTTGTCAGTAGTTGAACTTTTCCAGAGGCACTATCATGTGGTTCTTATGGCTCTATCCTTGGGAATATTTTCCAGGGCGTATAAAAAGGAAAGCAATGTACTGAATGATCTCAAAAATTCTTTCTTTCTTACACAGTGGAGATGTCTCTTCAAAGCTGGCTGAATTGCTGTCACACAATGTATAGGAGAAACGGTGACAAAAGCTATGTGATCTCTCTTGTCCTCCACAGATCAGATAGATGAGAATCTGAAGTTGGCCCTGCAAAAAGATCTCAATGTCATGGCACCAGGTCTTACCATCCAGGTAGGTTTATTGTTCGATAAAAGATTTTTTTTTTCACCTCTAATTCATTCACCCTTCAATGGATCAGTGAGATTTCTTGCTTCTGTTTTCCACTTATGGTGAAATAGTTGTGCCTTGAGGTGAGGTTTGCCAGCTGAAAACTGTCCATGTGACAGTTACCACTTCTAAATGCTGTTTTTATGTTGAAGGAGATCTACAGGGTAGAGAAATGACCTTTTAGGCCACAGATGTGTGGGGATTGAGTTTAATCCACAAACAGCAAGAAAATGTTTTTCTTCTAACTACATTTGGCACCCCTGTATAGCTCCAGCATGCCAGTGTAGTTTCTACAAGTATTGAAGAAGAAAAGAGATGTCTGGCTGCATGTGGGGAGAGAAAAGCTTCCCTTTGACAGCACATGAAGTGCTACAGTAAATACTGTATTCCTCTTCATGGCTTATTTGTACCATTGTCTGCTCTGTTTTGACAAGAGTCAACCACAGGTAGTGTCTTACCAAAAAAAAAAAAAAAATGTGGCTCTGCTCTTCCCCATACTCATGTTAATATGCACTGTACGTTGCACACAAGTTTCTAGTGGATGAGTCAAAATTATCATTGTAACATAAAAGGTCTTTCTGATCTCAGGGTGGAAGAAAAGCTCACTGCTCTTTGCGAGGAAATGCTAATGACAGAGCTAAATCTGTTCTGTGACATAAGCTGTCCTTTCTCAATGTGCCTTGCCCAATCTTTGCAGTTGGTCAAAAGATGAAGGATATTCTGCCTGTTTCAGCCTTTAGTTCACAGGACCAGCAGTTTGAAGATGCCCCATAACTTGTGAGGAAAGTGGTTCATCTCTAGTCCTTAAGAGATGGTGTGATCTTCTCTTCCTGTGTATACTGCTTCATTTCAAATCAGAGCTGTACCCTCATCTCTGGTAAAATTGCAGTTTGTTGGTAGCTCTTACACTGTGTTCCCCACATTGCACCCAATATCCTGAGACAGCCTCATCTGCCCCGGAATAGATGGGAACACATGTTGGCTTCACACTGCTGCTGAGCTTTTGCCAGAGCAGCCCCGGGGTGGAGGGTTGGGCTTCATTGCCAGTGAGTAGAAGTGCCATTACAACACCAGCTTGCTTTCAAAGTCGGTACTTCATGATCCTTTTTTGCAAAGCTCTTGCTTAGCCTTTTAATCCCAACCTGTACCAGTGCCTTGATATTTGAATATTAACAATATTGATGATACAGAGTAATGCTTTTGTGTAGTAGATACAAGCAGATTTTACCTTCAAGTAGATAAAGTCTAAGCTAGAGGAAATTTTCCAAGATCAGAGTGTTTTATCAGACTACAGAGGAATCTTTGCCCATGTTTGAAAAGCCACACTTCTAGGGACTGATCTTTTGTGGTATTATGGAGATGGAAAGAATATATCCCTGTGCACCCTGCTGTGACTGGAAATTGCTTTGAGGTGAGCTTTCTGCACGTAGAACCTCACCAGGGACTTGGAGAGGCTTTGTTCCTGGCAGGAGCTTAGAAAACCCTTTCAGTGAAGGACTGATTCTGGTCTGATGTCTCATAAATCCACTTGTTCTTCTTGTTCAGAGGAGCAGTAGTTGTTCCTCAGTGTCCTGCTCTGATGCCAGGCTGACTCTTCTTTCCAGGCATGGATTTACTGCCATGGACTGTCTTAATCCACATCTCCCAAAATTTGGTCATCAGCCAGGTGATGCACACAGGCTGGTGATCAGCATTGCCATGCAAATCACTCTTGGTGATCAGCAGCTGCGTGCAATAGTTGTGTCCAGCTGCCACATGTGCCCTGTTGCTCTCCTGTGTCTTTGCTGCAGTTTCTTGTTGCCTGGTAGCTTTTGCAAGCTTTTCTCCTAGAAAAGTAATTCCTGAGCTTGTAACTTTGCCTCTGTTTGTAGTTCCTGCTCCTGCCATTTAATTTATTTGGGTTGGTGAGCTTCTTTCTTGAGCATTACTTTGGAATCCATTGTCTGGTGTTTCTTAAGGAGCCATTCCATCTTTGGGCTGAAGAACTAAGCTTCTAACAAAGCTGATGAACTTCTTTAGAAGTCTTCTGCAGCCCCTGCTTAATCACTTTGTTTTCTTAAAAACTCAAGAGATAGGAAATACAAATGTAAAGTGACTGTTGCTCAGCTGTGTGGCACAAGAGGATTGGAAAGTGCTATGTGTGGTCTTGGATTAATATGAAGATGTTTTTATGAAACTGGACGTTTCTTAGCTATGCAGATTTCATCAAAATGTTTCATTTAAAATGAACACACTTTTTTTTTTTTATAGGCTGTGCGTGTTACAAAACCTAAAATCCCTGAAGCCATCCGAAGAAATTTTGAGCTAATGTGAGTAGCAGCACCTAAAACTTACTAATTGGTTTTGAGGGTTCAGCATGAGCATAATACTGTTAGAAAACTCTTACCTTTTGCTCAGATGGTGAGAAGTGTACTCTGCTCATGCTTGTGCATGAGGTACATTTCCTTCAACCCACTGGGTTAAACAGGGCTAGTTGTCACTGCTGCAAGGGAATGCTGCTAACATCTGGTCAGCATCTTTTCCCCTAGTCCTCTTGTGCCCTTGTTTGCAGAACTGTTATCCAGCTCTGTTTTCATGAGATTGTTTCTTGTCCTGCAGGGAGGCTGAGAAGACTAAGCTCCTCATTGCAGCCCAGAAGCAGAAGGTAGTAGAGAAGGAGGCAGAGACGGACCGGAAGAAAGCGCTCATTGGTATGTCAGCATACTTGGGCTAGAGACAGTTTCCATTCCTGCATCCAATGGGAAACCAATTACAGGACAATGTCTTGATGGAAGCTGTGCCAACAGTCAGTGGGAGATGTAGAAAACAGAAGTTATGGTGCTGCTGTGTCTTCCTCCCAAAGCTGCAGAGCAGTGTCTTTGTCCTACAGCAGGGCTGCTTTAGAGAAGGTCAAGAGTTAACATCTCTGCCAACAAAACTGGGCTTTAAGCTACATGCCCTTGAGTAAGAGGAATCACACTCATAAAAGGAATATCGACCAGTTCTGCTCTAGAAGCACCAGGACTGTTTTCTTTCTTAGAGCACAAGCTGGCACTGAGCTGTACAGGACCATAGGATCTGAGCAGAAAGGGAGGCAACAGAGGCAAATCACTTTTATGTCTGTGACACAGGGCTGGGGTCAGATTGCTGATTCTCAGGCCTTGCAAAGCGTATGTCTGAGCTGAGCCTGTTGTGATTGCAGAGGCGGAGAAGGCTGCCCAAGTGGCCAGAATTCACTATCAACAGAAGATTATGGAGAAGGAAGCAGAGAAGCGAATTTCTGAGATTGAAGGTAACTGTGGTGCTAGTGTGGTGCTGGGGTTATCTTTCAGCTAAGAGTGGTGGTAGATAGAGAAACCTCAGAACCAAACTCACAGGTAGTACCGCCCTACAAAAATAACAGAGGCCACAGTAGCACGAGATTACCTGTCCAGGGGGCCACAAGTGCAGGTTCTCTGCCAGCCAGGCTGTGTCACAGGCACACCAAGGCCAGCTTGTCCCCACGTGATAGGCTTACATGCTCACTGTGTTGTGCTCGTTCACTTGCTGATGCTTCTTTTCCTATATTAGATGCTGCATTCCTAGCAAGAGAGAAGGCAAAAGCAGATGCAGAGTACTACACTGCTCAGAAACTGGCTGACTCCAACAAGGTGAGCACTTCAAAGCTGGTCAGAAGGTGACTTGCTTAATCTTTTCCACTGCACCAGAGACAAACAGGCATGTGAACAGCACTGAGAAAACACTTAATTGAGCAGCCCACATCTCAATTCCTAAGAAGTGGCTACCTGATTGGAAATCTTGGCAATGCAGAAACTTGTCTCTTAAGTCTCTGTTTTCTTCTTTTCTAGCTGAAACTTACCCCAGAGTATCTGGAACTCATGAAATACCAGGCAATAGCTGCAAACAGCAAGTTGTATTTTGGCGACAGCATCCCCAGTGTGTTTCTTGATTCTTGTGCCTTCCAGCAAGCTGATCTGAGGACTACCCGAGAAACCAACCTTCCTCCTCAGGAAATCCAGGAGAGCCCTGCAGACAGCCACTTCAAAACAAAGGGAAATACTGGCTGACAGAGGTGGAATGGAACCCATTGTAGCTCAGCAGCTCTCCCAGCTGTGAATGGGGATGTTGCCCTGTGTTTGATGGGGCAGATGCAGCATGTGCGTGGGCATCCTGTCTATAGTTGGCAGTTGGGTTGATTTTTCTTCTAGCAATGAATTGCAAGCACTCTGTCTCTCTTGTTTCTTCCCTATAAAATTGGTGCTTCCAAATGAGGGAATATCCTGTACTAACAAACTTATACTGGAATATGAAAGGACAGACACCAGGAAAGCCTTCCACAGCAGGTGCAGTTACTTAGCAGGCATTATCCTTGAGGTAGGAGATGTGGCTTTTGAGTGCTGTATGACTGCACGCTATTTCCCACTGCTCCTTGCTGCGACCAAGGAAAGAGTTTGCCTTCATCTTGCTTGATACAGCTTAATTTTGTGGACTCCATGCTTCTATGAACATGATGTAATTCTCTTCAAGGATTCTGTGTTGGTCAACAGAGGCTCCTGATCCTCTGGAAGAGACCCAGCAAGGAGTTTGATGTGGAATAGATTATTTAAATAGGATCTGCATAGCCATAACCTTTTCCATTCCTGTAGGCAGTGAAACTAGATAGTGACTCAGAGAAAGTAGTCTCAGACAGGTTTCTGTAACACCCTTCCTCCAAGCTAGAGCCATGTGCTGGGTGTCCAAGGCTGGCTGCAGCATGCTTTGCCTGGATGACTGGGTCTTGCATTGCACTGTAAGCCAGAATTCAGAGTGCACTGGAAAACTTCAGCTGCTTGGGAAGAGGGGGTCCAGCACTGTGAAATCTGTGCTCAGACTGCAGCATCCCTCTGGGTCTTTTCACTGTGGAAAGAGTGCTGAATTTCCACTGCTTTGCCCTGCTGTGAAGTGAGGAGAGAAGGAAGAGCAATGAGAGATGCAAGACATCCTTGGGCCAGAGGGCAGGAGTCTTTGTGTTACCCTGCTCCTCAGACATTCTGTGAAGGATCACAGTGAGGCAGAGAATCAGTGCCTGATGTAGCCTGCCCAAGCCCAGTGCTGCCATCCTACTTTTGCAGTTTCTTCTCTGCCGCAGATTGTGTTTGATTCCTCAGCTGCAAAGCCAGGGAGACATCTCATTTCCCAGTGATGCAGCAAAGATGAATTTGTTCCTATAAATCTGCTCTTCTATTCCATGTTTTGCTTTACCCATTTTTTCTGGGGTCTGTTTTTTGTGTTATGTGACAATCTCAGAAGATGCTGGCAAGGACCTGAGCCAGAAAACTATGTCCCAGCTTGCATTGCTGCCACACTGCCTGCCTCTTAATCTGCTGCAGAGCCTGGCTCTCTTCTGCGTGCTTTGGATACCCAGATGTTCTTCCTGCTTCCCTGTCCCTGGCACCATCTTACCTTATGGCAAGGGGAAGCATTTGCTTTGTTTTTGCCTTGGTGGAGCATTCAATCCAGAATCAACAGCTGGAACTTCACATCTGCTAATGATTTTCCAATCACTGTGTGCACATCAGTTCTATTTTCCCTATCCTGCATGGCATGTTTGATTTAAAGGTCTGCAGTGTCTCTCCTTGAGGAAGTTCAGTAACATACAGTGCCTTACACTTTCTCAGCTCCTGCCTGACTGCCTCTCCTTCATCTCTGGGGGAGAGAAGGGATGTTTTTGACCCTTTTCTTCCTCCAGCTGTTTGCAGACTCCCAGTACCCAGATGGCAGCATGTTTTGTAGCTGTGGTGATTGAAATGTCTCCTGGAAGTATTCCTGGATTTACAGGATCCCCTTTTTCCTGCAGGAAGGGCTGTGAGAAGCCAGAGGAGCCACATTCTTGGCCTGCTAGCTCATTGCTGTTTCTGGTTTGCAGCACTGACTTTACAGCAGAAAGGCAGCCTCTCCTTGTTGCAGCAGCAGCCATTTGAGTTGACTTTTAAATACAAGCTTTTTGAGATCAGAAGCATTTGATGGTGTTACAGACTCGCCTACAGCTCTGCCACATGCTGACAACAGGCCACAGGTGGGTTATGCCAGCCTGGAGATGCCAAGGAGCAGAGGCAGCAGGGAATCCTGAGAAGCAATACTAAGTCATAACAACGACCCCATGTAGGGAGAAGGGAAGCTGGTGCAGAAAATGGTGAGCCTTGGCCCTAGGCAGCGTTGTCAACCCATCTCCTGCTACTGCCCAGATGGAGACTGTCGCCTTGGCTAAATGTCATCCTGTGGTCAGAAGTCCTGCAGCAGTGTTTGCGTGGGGCTCAGTGCTGTGTGCAGGAACCTCTCCTGTTCTCATCTGCTTGCTATGCTGTCAGCCCCAGCATCCTGAGCAGGTGTGAGGAGTGAGGTGCTGCCTGTCTGCAGCTGGTAGCCATGGCCTTGGCTCCTGGTCAGGGCTGTGAGAGCAGAGGGAACGTGGGTTTGAACTTGTTTTGCTCCTTTCTCCTTGCGTGCTCTTCTGACTAAGAGGGGTTTGCTACTGGATCAGCGGCACCTTCTTACAGGAGACATGATGCATGTGTTCAAGTTTACATGCACAGTGTTCTTTTGATAAAAACAAAATAAAATATTTTGGTACCGTTTCCTTGGTGGCTTTATGTGTCTTATGGCTGGTGTTGCTGCCTCTAGTTGTGTATCTACCCATTCTGCTCTCAGTGGACTCAGTTTTACAGCACAAGCATTTTTCCCCATCTTCCTCATACCCATGCTTTCTCACCAAGTGGAATTAGCACTGAACCCCACATAGGATGTCACACACTGCCCAGGTACTCCCTCCTGCTCTCAGCTTTATGACACAACACACTGAGCCACTGCTATCTTCAGTCTTTATTTGTATAAAAGTATTTGACCTACATCAGATAAAAAGTGAGGAGGACCAGTTCCACAGCGAAGGGCTCAAAATAGTCACACAAGAATCAGAAATTAACTGCTGGCTGTAGTAAACTGCTCCTGGATAGTCATGTTTCAGGAGAACAGGAGCCTGAGTGATAACTTCAGAGCGAAGAACCAGATGAGGAGGACTGCTGCTGTGAAGCCAGGCCTAGCTTGATGCAGGGCAAGCACAGCATCCTTGTGTCACCCTAGTGTGCTTGGAGCCAGGAGCTCCCTGCTGCAGCCCTATCAGGGACAGGGTGTGAGGAGCAGGCCATCTTCACTGCAGCAGGGCACAGGGCACCCAGTAAAGGCTCAGGGCTGGCCTCCAAATCAGAGCAGGCATCAGGAGGGACTTGGGGAGTGGGGCAAAGAGGAAAGCAGGAAACATCACTTTGGGGGTTTCCTGTGGGGAAGAGTGGTTTTGGTGGTGTCCATGCACCTGGTCCCCTAGTTCATGGCTGTCTAGGCAACCCATAAAGCTACCAAGTCCATTAAGGCACAAAAATGTCTGTAAACATGGGTGCTGTCCAGGGTGTCCGGTGAGCAATTCAAGTACCAGTGGCGCTCTGTGGTCCCCTGCCATCCTGCCGAAGTGCCAGGACCCACAGCTCTGCTGTCCTACATCACCTCCTGCTTGCTGGTGGCTTCAGGGCCACCTTGGGGGAGACCCCTCGCTGCAACAAGGAGGGGGTGTTGATGGGCACCGGGTACCCAGGGATGAAATGGGAGGGGCACAAGGTGTGGCTCACCTGGGGCAGGGCCAGGATGGCACATGGCTGGAATGAGAGTGCCAGGGGCTTGGCAGGTGGAGCTGGTGGCGGCGGTTCTCCTGCTGCCGTATTGCAGGGCTGGTAGGGGTGGCAAGGGTGAGAGAAGTGAGGTGGCTGCCCATGCGGCACCAGCCACAACTCACTCCCAGTACTAGCACCTTGGGACAGGTGGCAGCTACCTGCTTGGTTTTCAGAGCTGGCAAAGGCTTGGTGGGTGGCTTTGGCTTCTCCTGAGGGCCAGAGAAGAAAGACTTAAATCCCTCATCCACATACCAGGGAGGGACCTGAGCATGTGACAGTGGCCTGGTTTTGGGGCAGAGGAACAGTCCTGCACCAGGAGGCAAGACACCACTTTCCACAAGACAAGGACATCACGTCCAGGGCATGAGATCTCTCAGGCTGAAAGGCCGCCCCACTGGAAATCCCAATCCCACCCTAGGGCCCCACACCCTGCTCCTACCTGCAGGAGTGGGCAGCTGGGCACAAGGGGCCGGGCATCGCGTGGGGCTGCCGTAGTACTGAGCAGCCTGGGGCTGCCAATGGTGCAGCGGGACAGCTGGTGTGGCCGGGCGCCTTCCTGAAAGAGCGGGTTCGTGAGGCCGGTGGCAGGTCTGCTGGAGATCCTCCTGTGGGACAAAGGGCCAACAGGCAACAGCATTGCCCTCAGCTCAGCTTGCACAGCCATGTCTTCACTCCCCTGTAGGGCCCCTTACCCTTTCTGGAAGTACTTCTTCCCCTTGCCTCTGAGCAGCACAATGCCTCCACCGATCAGGATACTGGACAGCACCAGCACAGCCAGCACGGCTGCCAGGACCATGCTGCTGGCCCCTGCAGAGAGCCAGTCGGCACTGGGGTGGGCTCTCCTGTTCTAGGGATGCCCATTGGGACCCTGATGCCACATCTCAGCACAAGACACTACCTGCTGTGAGCTCCAAAACTTTGTGCTGGCAGTACGGTGGTGCCCAACCCAGCTCACAGTGGCACTCCCGTTTGTGATTGCACACCTGAAGGCACAGAGGGCAGTCTGGGCATGATGGGAGCCATTTCCCAGCAAGGGGTCAGGAGGAGCCCTGCTAACGTCAGCCACAAGCAGGCACAACTCACCCCGTGGCCACTGCACTTAGCTGAGCAGTTCTTCTTGCCATAGACCAGGAGGTTCTGGCAGCGCCCAGCATAGCAGACCTGTGAGTGGGCGAGGGGCTATAAGCATGGCCCCGTGGCTGGGAGCCACCTCCACCGCCTCAGTGCATCCCTTCAGGGCTCACCATCTCCTCTCCACACTTGGTGCCAGTGGGCACCAGCTGGAGGCTGCCTGTCATCTCATTGGCATCACTGCTGTCAAGGGCTGCTTTACACTTGAAGCGGCCAAAGGAGAGTGTGAAGAAGCCGCTGCCAAGGGCAGGGCTGCTGGTGTCACTCGTGCATAGCAGCGTGCCACACTTCACATCCCTGTAAGCAGAGCAGTGTAAGTCCTGTGGAACCTTGGTCGGCCCCAGGACCAGTGATGGAAACAAGAACAGCCACCCTGCTCCTTACTTGGGGCTGCAGGGCCTCCTCCCAGACTCGGTCATGCAGTGGAGGTTGCGATCCTGCCTGCTGTTGTGCTTGAAGCATTCATCAGGAGCCACCTGAGCCGCTGCAGGAGGCACAGAGCAAGAGGGTCAGATGGAGCCAGAGCTGCAGCAAGTCAATGGCAGTCCCCATGCAAGGTCCTGCATGGCCCTGGCCCCTCCCAAAGTTGCCACACCACAGTGACACAGTGCAGAGTTGCAGCACGTGGGGTGAGGATGCGGTGCTACCTGCGCCCCAGAGCAGGCGGCACTGCTCTGCATGCGAGGGGCAGGCCCCATTGTAGCAGTAGCCACGGCCACCCTGGCAGGGGATGCCGTTCTCCTGGAAGACATCCTCTGGACACTCAGAGCTGACGCCGGTGCAGTGCTCAGGAAGGTCGCAGTCATTTTTGCTGGCCCGGCACAGAACACCAGCAGCCTTCACCTGCATGGAAAGTGGGACTGTCATCTCCCACCTGAGATGCTGACTGTCTGCACAGCCAGCGCACTGACAGAAAGCAACACTTTTCCCCCAGAATTGCTGGGTTTGGACAGGCAACAGTCCTCAGGCTCTCCTGGCACACCAGGAAGACCCCAAGGAGCCATGAGACCCTGTGTAGTACCTTGCAGTCCTGGCAGCAGTCACCTCGCGCACATTCAGCCCCCTCTCTCAGCTGGCACGTGGTGGCATTGCAGCAGTGGTCAGAGCACTCCTGTGAGGCACACAGGGAGACAGGGACAGGCATGGCCCTCTCAGCCTCCCTGCCCTCCCACTGGCAGTCAAAAATCTCACTCCATCTCAGCGAGCCTGGGGCTGGTGGTACATCAGCAGCCGTGGGCCTGGGGCCCTGCAGGCCCAGCTCTGGAGACTTAAATGAGCTCTTGCATGAAGTGATTTCGATGAAGGAACCACCCTGGAGCCTATTCCCTGCTTACTATAGGCCAGGTCTTGAGAAGATGAAGCCAAAAGGGCTTGATTTTGATCTGACACTGCCAAGCAGGCTCCAAAGGAAGTGGAGCAGCATGGAGCCTGCACTGGTGGGGCCTCAGAGAGCTGACAAGTCTCAGCTTTGTTTCAGCTGCAAGATCCAGAGGGAAAACCCCACTGCCACAAATCCATGCGGCAGAGAGAGAAGGCCTTCCCAAACATCCCTTGAAAGACCCTCTCCTTCATTTCGGGGAGCTGCCATGTCAGCAGGTGTTGAGGGCAGGGTAGCCACCACAGGCATGAAATGGTTCCAAGTCCAACCACAAGGCAAATGCACAGCATTGCTCTGGTCCAAGACACAGCAGCATCACCTCACTGCCTGTCTGGGGACCAATCAGGGACACAAACATCTTCTGTATGGATCACTGCCTTCCCCAATTCAGGATGTGCAGATATGTGGGTCACATCTCCTTTGTGCAAAATGGGGTACACATCTACATTAACCAACACCTTCCTCAAGTTATTCTTCAGCACAAACATAAGGAGCACAGGAAAGGTGAGTCAGGCTTCCTTGCAAAGTGCAGTGTCAGGGAAGAAACAAGCACCACCACCCCCAAGTCTGAGCGATAGCGTCTCAGATCCCTCTGAGCTCCCAGACTGTACCTCTGGCCTGCCACAGTCACACTCCTCTCCCCGCTCTACAAACTGGTTCCCGCACACTGGCTCCCCATACAGTTCATCTGCTCCAGGGACATTCAGCAAGCAGCCAGTCTTGGGGTCTTCAAGGAACTGCCACATGTCCTGCTCACTGCAGGTGCTGAAGAGTCTGGGGTAAGCCAAGCTGGTGGGGCACAAAACCAGGCAGTCATGAGAAGAGCTGGGTGACCAATGGCCCAGACTGCAGCTGAAGAACCCTTAGCAGATGCATATCTAGCTTAGAAGTCAGAGATAGAAATGGTGAATATTCCTTCAGACCTGACCATCCCACGAGCTTCACTTCAGCTCTCATCAACACAATGCTGGAGCATATCTGGAAATAGTGCAACCCAGGGCTGCTCTTAACTCTTTTTTCACACTTTCTCCTTCACTCACCTGATCTTTGCTGCCATAACACATCCTCCACGTTCTCTGCTGACAGGACAGTGGCAGTCAGCAATGTCTTCGTCATGAGACATTCCGAGATTGTGCCCCATCTCATGAGCCATGGTGGACGCAGCACCGATAGGATCCACGCTGTGGTCCTATGAAAGAAGCAGCCAAACATGGTGCAGATGGCTCCTCTCTTGGGCCTCCGGAGGCTTTTTTAGATGTTTTCTGCTGGGCCTTGCTGCTGCCTGCAATTCGTCCCATGCCGAGGGAGAATCATAGAACCATAGAATGGTTTGGGTTGGAAGGGACCTTAAAGACCATCTGGTTCCAACCCCTGCCATGGGCAGGGTCACCTTCCACTAGACAAGGGTGCCCAAATTCTCATCTAGCCTGGCTCTGAACACCTCCAGGGATGGGGCACCCACAGCTTCACTGGACAACCTATTCCTGCAGGACAGCTGGGGGATCAGACCCAGACAGCATGGATTCATGACAGACAGGTCCTGCTTGACCAACCGCATCTCCTATGATCGAGTGACCCGCCTGGCAGATGAGGGAAAGGTTGTTGACGTGGTGCATCTGGACTTCAGCAAAGTCTTTGATTACTGTCTCCACAGTATCTTCCTTAAGAAGTTGACAGCTCGTGGCTTGGACAGGTACACTCTTTGCTGGGCAAAGAACTGGCTGGAGGGCTGGGCCCAGAGAGTGGTGGTGAATGGAGTTAAATCCAGCTGGTGACAGGTCATGATTGCTGTTCCCCAGGGGTCGGTACTGGGGCCTGTTCTGTTCAGTATCCTTATTGCTGACCTGAACAAGGGGATTGAGTGCACCCTCAGTATGTCTGCAGATAACACCAAGTTGGAAGGAAGTGTCGATCTGCCTGAGGGTAGGAAGATGTACAGAGGGATCTGGACAGACTGAATCACTGGGCTGAGGCCTACTGTATGAGCTTTAGGCCAGGTGCTGGGTCCTGGGCAGAGTGGCTGGTAAGCTGGGTGGAAGTAAATGATCTGGGGATGTTAGTTGACAGTCAGCTGAACATGAGCCAGCAGTGTGCCTAGGTGACTAAGAAGGCCAGTGGCATCCTGACTTGCATCAGAAATCAAGCAGCTATCAGGAGCAGGTGGTGATCATTCTCCTGCTCTCATCACTGGTGAGGCTGCACCTTAAGTGCTGTGTTCATTTTTTAGCCCCTCACTACAAGAAAGACATCGAGGTCCTTGAGCATGTTCAGAGAAGGGCAACGAAACTGTGAGGGGTCTGGAGCACAAGTCTAATGGGGAGGGGCTAAGGGATTGTTTAGCCTCAAGAAGAGCAGGCTCAGGGGAGACCTTATTGCCCTCTACAACTGCCAGAAGGGAGGTTGTGGTGAGGTGGGCCTCTTCGCCCACGTAACTGGCAATAGGACTAGAGGGAATGGCCTCAAGTTGCACCAGGAGAGGTTCAGGTTGGATGTTAGCAAAATTTCTTCTCCAAAAGAGTGATTAGATGCTGGAATGGGTTGCTTATGGAGATTATGGAGTCATTGTCCCTGGAGGTGTTCAAGAAACATTAAGACGTCATATTATGTGACATGTTTTAGTGGGGAAATATCAGTGGTAGATGGACATCTTCAAGGTCTTTTCCAACCTTGGTGATTCTATGATTTTATAATTCCAGTGCCATATTTTTATAGTGAATAATCTCTTCTTAATATCTAATCTAACACTCCCCTCTTTTAGTTCAAAGCTAGTCCCCTTGCCCTATCACTACAGTCCCTGAAAAAGAAGTCCCTCCCTAGCTCCCCTGTAGCTTGATTTAAGTAATGAAAGGATTCAGTGAGGTCTCCCCAGAGCCTTCTCTTCTCTAGACTGAGATAACCAAAGAAAAAACCTGGCCCCACAGCCTCTGAAGACCACTGGACTGGTCTTTCAGGGGGATAAGTCAGTAGAGATACAGCAACTATATTCAAATACCGCTCTCCATTGATTCCCATGGCTGATTGTTCATGCTCCACCAAAGGGATTAGGAGCATGACCAAATTGACCAAGTAGCAATCGCGAATCGAGTCTTGTGGTCATCTGACAAGTGGTGAGAGAAGCCCCATGCCTACAGAGAATCTCTTGGAGGCTCCTTATGGCTCAGACCAGAGCCCTCATGGCATGCACAGGTGGCAGGACCCACCTGATTGACACCGCCCGAGTCCCTGGTACACATAGCAAGCTTCTTTGCCAGCCCTACAGTCGTGTCATGGAAGTCTATACCCCTGCAGGAAGGAAACATGACCATGGGCATGGAACCCACCCACTAGTAGGGCTGCAGGGGAGGCCTATCATCCAACCCCCTTACGTGATCAGCTGGACATTGTCGTGCTGCTTCCTCTTCAGTAGGTCTGTCTCCCGCCAGCGAAGGAAGTTCTCCAGTGTCTCCTCTGCCTTGCGACTGACAGTGATTTTGTCCCTGTTGCTCCACACCTCCAAGCCAGTCAAGGCCACACGCAGGCCGAGAGGTTGATAAAGCTGCAAGGGGATATAGACCAGAGGGAGTGCTTGGATCCAAGCTGCACAGCAGAGTGAAGATCCCACCTCCCTTTGGGACCTGTCACCAATCCAAGGTCACCCTAGCCACACAACAACAGCCTTTGAATGTTGAGGGCTGAGGGTTCTCCCTGAGAGAGAGCTGGCCTACTTCTAATGCCCACTTTGCATACCCCATCAATTGCTGGACACCCTGCTCCGTGGTTGCCCACTTCACAGTGTGAGGCTGGCTTCGTTCCAGCCCTCTCCCAGCTTTGACCAGAGTGAGCACAGCCCTGTGTTGGCCCCGGGGACTCTGGGCTCACCTTGTCAACGTGGTTGACGATTTCCTTCATGCGGTTCTGCACCCTGCGCAAGTCCTTGTACTTCCTGAACTAGGGCATAGAGAGGTTCCCAGATCAGTTCCACCTCCTGACAGCTGCAGAAGAGAGTGGAAACCCATGCCCACCCTCCCTTACCTCCTCATTGTCCACAACCAGGACCAGCTCCACATATCGAGGCCCTCTGTGCAAGCGGGCTGATTTCTGGAAGTGAAGATGGAAGTGAGTAGAGGGAAAGATCTGGGGAAAGATTCCTGCCACTGACCCTCCCATGGGATTTGTCCTAGCGCTATACAAGGCCAGGAGCTCTTCTAGATCTGCTTTCTAATATTGTTTTGCCCAGCTGTTTCAGACATCTTCCAACATAACAGGAAAAGTCCCAGCCTGCTACGGCTGCAAGGCAGGAGAGGGGTCCTGTGAGTTCCTGCATGGGATGAGGCTGGGTACATGCAGGTCCACGGGTCAGTGTAAGGAGAGAGAAGCATGGCCCAACTCCTCTCCCAATTTCACTGGCTGTAGCACTCTCGCAAACTCAGCTACAGTGAGAAAAATCAGTGCAATCCCTAACCCAGCGATAGAGCTTCAGGGGTGCAGCAATCTTGGGGTTGTGGTCATACTCCAATGCAGCCTCCAGGCAGGCACTGCGTTTCATGCGCAGGTGGGATGCTCTGTACACTGCATGTTGGCCAGCCTCATGCTCATCCAGAGGTTTCAGCAGGAAGATGGTCTCATTCACCTGGAAAAAGCCACTGTCAAGAGAGAGGATAGTTGTAAGGCCAGGGTGCAGACAACCTAGCAGAAACAGGCAGATGCCATGCATTCCCCTTGCAGGAGACCCTTTCCTGTCTGTCTGCTTCCCACTGAATCCATGGAGGTCAGCACAGTGGCACCTGGGGTCAATTAGGGCTTTTTTTCCCCTTTTCCTCCCTCCTGTTTTGTCACAGGTCCTACCTGAGCCCACTACAGGTGCTGATGCTTGCTGCAGAGTTGGCATGCCCCTCAACGTGGCCTTGGTAAAAGCAGTGGTCCTGCAACCCAGAAAAGAGGCGTGAAAAATGGTGGCCTTCTACAATGGAGGGACTGCAATAGCAGACAAAGGAAGAGCAGCTGACGCCATCTACCTAGCTTTCTGTACGGCTTTTGGTACAATCCCCCACAACACTCCTGCCTCTAACTTGGAGAGACAGAAGTTTAATGGAAGGATTACTTGGTGGATAAGGAATTGACTGAGTTTGGATTACATCCAAAGAGTTGCAATCAATGCTTGAACATCCAAATGGAGACAGGTAAACAAGTGGTGTCCCTCAGGGATTCATTCACACTGGGACTAAACCAGTACTATTTAATATCTTCATCAGTGACATGAACAGTGAGATTGAGCACACGCTCAGAAAGTTTACAGATGACATCAAGCTGTGCAGTGTTGGAGGAAGAAATGCCATGCAGAGACACCTGGACAGCCTTAAGAGAACCTCAAGTTCAACCAGGCCATATGCCATGTCCTGCACCTGGGCTGGGGTGCCTGTAGCTCATCACCAGGGAGTGTAATGATAGGACAAGAGGTAATGGCTTTAAACAAACAGAAGGAAAGTTTACATTAGGCATTAGGAAGGAATTCTTCACCCAGAAGGTGGTGAGACCCTGGCACAGGCTGCCCAGAGAAGCTGTGGTTGCCCAGTCCCTGGAGGTGCTCAAGGCCAGGCTGGCAACCAGGTTTAGTGGCAGATGTTCCTGCACATAGCAGGGATGTAGAGTGGGTCCCACCTCAGACCACTAGCCCCAGCAACATAAGAAGCACTATGCTACCTCCACATCACTGCCAGTACCTTTCTTGCCCCAAAAGCTCCTTTTCCAGAAGCAACTCCAGCCCCATACCTGGACATCTGGCTTCACTGTGACCTCAGTGCCGTCAGCCAGATAATGCGTCTCAGTGTAATGCTGTCCCAGCAGCTCCCTGCAGACCAAGACAGGGATGTCAGCAGCAGCTCCAGCTTTGGAGACAGGATGTAAAGTGCTGCTTCAGACCTCCCAGGTGGGGATTGTGCCAGCTCAGCGCCACTGCAACTGCACTCACCTGTTCTTCTCCAGGTGCAGCAGGTAGTCCCTGCCCTCAGCACGGACACTGTAGAGGACATGTTCCAGGTAGGTGCTCTGCGTGAGACAAAACAGCAGCACAAACCCACTGTCACAAGGAGCTAAGGTGCAGAAGAGAGGATCCTGTTGCCCTGATCTCAATCCTGACCATGAATGACATGGGGTCTACAGGCAGCCCACTGGTGGGGAGCTACCGGACAGGGAGCTACGCTCCTCACTGGCCGCATACAAGCTTATTCAGTAAAGACAGGAAATCAGGCTGAAGCAAAGTACACAGGCAATAATGCAAATCTCCAGCACATCCTGAGCTGGCGGGCAGGTCGCAGCCATGGAGTGGAGTCAGCAGGGCTGGCTTCCCATGGCTGACTTACAGCTGCAGCTGGCTGCACCAGAAACTGGGGTTTCCGACTCATCAGCTCCTTTTTTGGGGCTGAGCTCAGCGCTTACTCACAGGCTGAACCGCAAAGCTCTCCAACTGCCTTCACCAGCAGACTTCCTTATCTCCAGCTGATCTGACTTGCCACCTCATGGTTAGAAAGCAACATGATTTGGGCTCTTGTCTGCTACTGAAAGCAAAGCTCAGCTTCCTGTGTGTCAGTTCCCCTAGTGGCACCGCAGTGCCAGCAGAAGGGACTTCAAGGACATCACCCTATGGTTGTTGTGACCTTGGCATTCACTCAGCCCCATGGAGATGCCACACATCCCTGGGGCTGCTCCAGTGTCCCTTCTGGGATGAGACAAGCATTCCTCCTGAGTGAGGTGTTCAGCTTAGCCTCGGGCCGACAGCATCTATCATCATTACCACCATCATCACCGCCACCACCCCCAGGGACTCTGCAGGAAGCAGAGGTCATGAAAGTTGTCCAAATTCTTCTCTCATAAGCAGCGTCCCACGTGCAGTAGCCACAAAGTGGGGCTTTGCTGTTCTTGGCAGCTCCTGGGGCTCTCAGGAATCGCAGAGGAACTGGGAAGGGGCCAGTGGGGC
>JAOWBP010003659.1:4679296-4698297 GCA_028571105.1 Tragopan temminckii | reverse complement strand
CCCCCCTCCCCTCCCCCCCGAGCAAGCTGCAAGGCCGTGGTGGAAGCGGCACCGCGGCGGTACGGGGAGGACAATTTGAGATGCGGTGCTGCCGGGCTTGGGGTCCAGCATTGCTCAGGTCGGGGCACAGGTCTGCTGGAGTTGGGGCACAGCCCTGCTGGGCGCAGCCTCACTGGTGCTATGTCTGGGGCGCAGCCCTACTCACCGATGACACGGAGAGATCCCTCTTTGCCCGGGGCGCCGGTACGCGCCGCGGCACCGTCGTCTCGTACCGCTCGACGTGGGCCAGCTCCTCCCGCAACCCTGCGCCGACTCCTGGGGAACCCGACAGGCAGAGCTGTGGTGGGGGAGACACGGCAGCCCCCTGCCTCCCCACTCCAGCCCTCACAGCATCCCGACCACAACAGCGGCATCCACCCGCGACGGCACCCTCCGCGGAGGCAGCTCCCGGGGGCCCCCGAGCACTCACCGTGGCCCAGCAGCAGCCCCAGCAGCAGCCGGAGGACGGCGAGCGGAGGGGCCATGGCTCTGCTCCCTCCGCTACTCAGCTCCGCGCCGCAGCCCCCGCCCGGCATCTGACTCACCCACGGCCGCGGAACGGGGCGGAACGGGACGGGACGGGGCCGCCTCCGGTGGGGAGTGCGGGGCGGAGCGGGGACAGAGGGGTCTCGGGGCGTCTGAGGGGGCTGTGGGCCCCGGGGGCCGTCTGGAAGAACTGCGGGGGGTCCTTGGTGCACCGAGGGGGGTCGTAGAGCCACCGGGGGTTGTCCTCGAAGTACCAGGGGGTGTCCCGGGTCACCGTGAGGCTCTGCAAGGCATTAAGGAGGTGACCAGAAGGTGCCCGGGGGGCCGGGAGAGACCTGCTTGATTCTGGGGCAATGGGGTGGGATGCACAGGGCTCAGCGCCCGAGGACATACAAGTCACCATTGGCAGATGGCAGAGAATGCACGCGGGTCCCGGCTCTCAGATTTCATCCACTGCTCCTGTTGAGCCCTATGACGCGAAACCTCGGGCAGGGTCCCCTGAGGGTCCAGCTGCTACTCCCTCCTTATCTGCAGAGATAAGGCAGAACTTTTGATGCTTCTGTTGTGTTCCAGGGCCAGCTGGGAAAATGAGGATATTGTGAAGGCTCCGATCTGTGTAGGATCCCTTTCTTGGGAGCACCTGTGCTCACATGGGTCTACGCAGCAAAACTAGCAGGGGACACAGCCCTAATGCAGGCACAGGAGTGCTGAGTCTCAATGGAGACTCATAGCTCAGCCCTGGGAGAGTGGAGTGGGGATCCCCGTGCTGTTCTGTTCAACCACGCCCACACCTGAAATGAGCAAATGCCCAGTTCTGGGGCAGCTGAAGTTGTGTCAGTGTGCCTCATGCTGGGGATACTGGAGGCAGGACACAGCATCTTTTGAGATTAGGATGTGTGTGTAAATGAGTAGGCACAAAGCCCCACGGGGCATTCAAGGAGCAATGGCCCTCAACAGGAACCCGGGGAGCTTCAAAGGGGCCGCTGGAGCAGAGCAGCCATCGGGCTGAGCAGAGATCAGAAGGCCCCCCACCAGCAGCCCCCACCAGGTTTCCGCTAGGCCAGACCATGCTCTGGTCACCTAACAACGGCACGTGCCATGCTCCAACAGGACAACTCTGATTTTTATTTTTTTCTTTAACTTTTATTTTACAACACATAACAACATCATTTTACAATGTAGTTTAAAAAAAAAAAAAAAGACTTCACAAAAGCCTCTCAGAAGAGCAGATCCATCACATTCATTCCAGAGGTTCCAGTGCTCCTCCATCTCCTTCATGGGGTTGGTGCGGCAGCACGGGGGGGTGGTGGGGCTGCCCTTTGGCTCCGCTCTGCAGACATGTGCTCCAGGCGCTCCGTGTAGAACCCGTTGAAGTCCAACCTGTAGGACAAAGCACAGGAAGGAGCCAACCTGCTTGCCCTGCAGCCCCGAGCAGGTTAACACGCTGCTGCAGCACGTGGCATCACCGATAGCATCAGCCTATCTCCTTTGTAACCCAGGCGGCACCTTAGGTGGCACAGAACAGCACAGAACCACCCAGCCCCACTCCACTGCGGCCTTCCCCAGGCACATCTCTGCAACGCAAAGTCGAGTATTTCTTCCAGTGCTTGAAAGGAGCTTACAAGCAGGCACGCAGACAGTGATAGGACAAGGAGAAATTGATTTAAACTGAAAGAGGGGGAGCTTTAGGTTAGGAACAAATTCTTCACTCAGAGGGCAGAGAGGCCCTGGCACAGGCTACCCGGAGAAGCTGAGATTGCCCCATCCCCGGTAGCTTTAAGGCCAAGCTGGATGGGGCCACATGCAGCCTGATGCAGCTTGGAAACCCTTTCACAGGCAGGGAGAGTGGAACTATCTGATTTTTGAGGTCCCTTCCAACTTTAGCCATTCTGTGATCCTATGAGAAATGTGCACCCTAGCAGCACCAAGCAGCAGGGGCCAGCAGCCTGCACATCACACAGAAATTACTCTTCTCATTTATCAAATAAGTTGTTCCAATACTTAAGGAATGGGCACAACATTTGAGTTTCATGTTGCTTAACAGTCTTACAGAAATGGCAACAAGTTGGTCCTTGGTATTTTTCATGATTGGGGAAAACAGCCTTGACAGATGGAATTTATCGGCTCCTGGCTGAGCAGCTTACATCCCTTTTGTCCTTTAAATGTTACGCAAAGGACACATGACACTAAGGCAGGATTATTTACTGAATTTTGATTCCAACTGATGGGCTTACACAGTCAGGACTCATTTACATCCTGTTTTTAGGATTAAATTATCTTTGATAACTCCTAAGGATAGGTGCGGTGCTTCCCAAACCCCACTCTCAGTATTCTCATTCTATGGCTGGAGCACACATTCACTCTTTTTTGCATCACTCTGTACATCCCAGTGATCCTCCTCCAAGCTCAGCCTTCCTGTTGCTTCCAAATTTGTGAAAGAAGGATGAGTGCTAGCAGCACTTAATGAGTGAAGATTTTAGGGCATTTGGATTCAAAGTCATCCACCTGACAGTCCCCTCTGCTCTGATGCTACACCTTTTCCCAACTGGGCAGTGACTGTGGGCACTTTCTGCAGCCACCAGCTGTCAGCACTGCTGATGAAGCCAAGACACCCAGGCACCCTCAGCATGCTGAAGATCTGTGGTTATAGTTCGTAAGAGAGGATCAGCATATCCCACAGTCTGTTCTCTTTCTCTCTCAAGTATGTTATTTTAGATGGCAATCGTTTTCATTCTGGTTTCTGGGTTCCTGTTGCTACAGTGTCCAAGACTGAATCTGATAATTCCTGCAGACTGAATGAGAGCTAAATGTCATGTCTGACCATTCGCCATGGTGCTTCCACTTCTTAAAATGCTATTGAGCAGCTCCTGGAAATGGAAGGACACATTCTGCTGTGTGTCCTGCTAACATACAGTATTTCAGATGAGGAAATGGGGACACCTGCTTTTGTAATTCAAGGGCCATCTGTGCCAAAAACCTCAGTGAAGATTTGCATGGTCCTACGCAGTCCTGACTGGGAGACATGACAGTGATGCATGCCCTGGCAGCATTAAGACACAGTATTTCCTCTTCAGCCCTTCTACAGAAGTGGGATATGGAAGTGCTTGGGGGCAGAGGCCTCAGACCCTACTCTGAAAACAGCCTGATGCAGTTTTAGGTCACCATCCTTAGTGCAAACAGACAACAGAAGCATTCTGTTTTCTTACATCCTGCTGAATCACCATCCTTCTCTATTCATCAGAAGCAGGAAGAACTTGCGAAGAACAAGTCTGCAGAATTTGGGAGCACTGCCTGCACAGCTTCTGCGTGGGTCAACTCCCAGCCACAGCACCAGGGATGTGGCATCAAATGGGATGCAACACCAGTCTTCATGGTGCAGCACCACAAGAGAGAGCATCCACCATCCTACGGAACCATAAACAGTTTACAGAAGGGTGAAGAGTTAATGACAAAAGAGGTGAACCTCTGCTAAGTTAGGAATAGTGCCGGTGGGAGGACACCTGACACCTGAGCTATTGCCAGAAAAGGCACTGGTGTAATCTCTGGCACGACGTGTGATAACGTGTGATGGAAGGCTCCAGGACTTCTGTTTCTTGACAGAAAGGATGGTCAGGGACTTGATACTGTTTTGCATTTCTAAGCAAGGTGAGAACCAGCTCCAGGCTGGGGCTGAGCTGGGTGATGCCATCAACAGAAGGATCTCCACATGTTCCTGCTGAGACTTGAGGACTGTGGGTCACAGTGCTCTTCGATGAAAAGAGCAGGCAACCTGGCCATCAGCACTATGTTGGCCATGCCCAGTACTGCCTGCAATGACATCCAAAAGCCCGATCTCCTGCTGGAATACTTCATAAAGTAATGTGAACTAACACGTGCATTACAACAGAAAAAATTCACATAACTCAAAAGACTATTTTTTAAAGTATGGCCTGAAACATAAAGTGACATTTCTTGCAATTTCAGTCTTTCCTCTGATGAGGCAGACACACACAGCTATAAAACAGCAATCACTGCTTCTGGGCTGAATCTGAGCTACTGAGAGAAAACCCCTGGCTCACCTGTAGATGATGTTAAGCATACTGTGCTCACAGTCATTGGTGCTGTAAACGCTTAGCCGGTCCAACAGATCCAGCAGATGTGTTGAGAAATTAGTATCAAACTTGCTGATCGTTGCTTCGAAGCCAGATGTCAGATGGAGGTTGTCAGCATGCTCCGCTAAAAGCTACCAAGACAAAGGATTTGGGTTTGTCAAGGAGATGCAACTATCCCATCCCTTTTTCAAAACCTGGTCAAAAATACTGCCATAAAACTTAATGGTAACTCAGGCACTGCAATAACATTTTCAAAACAGCTGCAAGATCCTCAGCGGTTAAAAACCTTGCCTTGCCCATCCAGGAGGACACCAGAGTAGACCCCAGTAGAATAATCCTCAAATACATGCTGTTGGTTATTTTCTGCTAACAGCAGAGCATAACAAGTGGCTTAGTAAGTGTGCATCTAAACAGGGAAAAATATAGAAACACAGACAAGGCAAATATCTCATATACAAAAGGGAAGGGCTGTCAGACTCCACAGCTTACTGGCCCATCCACCTTCATGCACACAGCTGGAAATACAGCTAAGAACTGAAGAACAATTGCAGCGACTGCTGTGGGAAACAAGGTCCTCAAAGCAGACTTGAGAGCGCCATCAGTGCTTCACAGCATCCTCAGAAATACCTCCACATTCTACAAAGATTCTGCTTTTGGGGCCAGAGGTGTGCTGGAAACCAGAAAGGTCCACCTGTAGGAGGCAGGATGGCTGCTCCAATCAAGCTGCAGCCCCAGGCAACATTTAGAGAGCCCATCAATGCACCCAGCGTCCAACCTTGTTAGTCAGCTTCTTCTTTGCGGTCTCTTCAGCACGCTCTTCCTCTGTCGGTGGGCCCAGCATTGTGCCATGTTCTAGGCTGAGCCGATCCATCTCGCTATCCAGTTTCATGCTCTGGGTGAACCTCTGGAAAGGGCAGAGGATTGGGGACATGGTTAAAATCCATCTCCTCCACAACAGCAATGCATGAGGTTGATGCAACCATCCTAGCCCTGCAGCTAGTTAATCCCCACTAAAGCTAACTCTGAGATTAAATTTACAGAATTAATATGCCCAAAGGAAGGTGTCTGGTTTTGTTTTGTTTTTAAATAGGCTCCCTGATACACTGGCTAGAGTTTGCCTAAAGAGATCAGTCTTTATGGCTGGTCCTCAGCTGGCCTTTGCAAGAACAAAAACCTAGCCAGCCCTACAGCTTCCACCTCAAATTCTGCTGCAACAATGGATGAAGAGAGGCAATTAGGTCCACAGGAACCTGATTCCAACACTGGAAAAGAAGAGCACATAGAATTTTGTGGAGGGAACAGCCACAGAAATCATGCGGAGGAAAGTTTGAACTCATAAAGCCTGTTGGTGGGTGGGAAAAGAAGCTCTTCCAACTACACTGAGAGCAAGAGAGGAGTCATGTTAAAAGAAGGGATCATCATGGCTGCATAGCACACAGAGCAGCTGGCATGATAAAAAGGGGGAGATTGTACATACCTGCATGCAATTTGTGAACATGACACAGACAGACATCAGTTTGGAGAAGATCTTCAGCAGCTCAGGGTTGGTCAGCATGCAGTCCTTCAGGCAGTTGTCCAAAAAGCTCGTGTGGTGGCTCAGAACATCATCAATATTAGAAGCCTGTTGGAGGATAGTACGTGAATGAAAAACCAAATCCGGACACCAAAGCTCTAGACCAGTGCTGCCAATGTATCTGCTCAACTCCCTTCAGGATCAAAGCCTAAATTACCGCACAGAACCCAGTGGAGCCGTTTGCTATGTAACACAGAGCAGCCAGCCTATGTCTCTGCTCTTTAGTTAACAGTGCCAAAGCAACCTCAGATGCCATTTTTTTTTTTTGCTCTTTAACGTTTTCCTCCCACAGAGTCTTGTCCAAAGTGGCTGTATGCCAGAAACCAGCCACAGCCAGGCAATTCCAGCCAATGCTCTGGCACGTTTTCCAGGGAAACAACAATGCTGCAGGCTGGGCCAGGCTGATGGCAAGGTAGATAACGTATTTGCAGCTTTGCTGCAGCTTTCACTTGACCTGCCAGTAATCAAGCATCATCCTTCACTTGCCTAATGAATTTCACCTGCCTAACGGTAACTCAAAAGTCCAGACCACTACTGCAATCAGGTAAAAAGGGAAAGGAGAGATGTATTTACCTAAGAGAGACAAATCCTTGGTCTTCCAGTAACAGATTTTTTCTCTGTTGTCTGGAACCTTCTAATCTGAATTGACTACATCACATTTCAGAAGGCATCTAAGGGCTTCTTTAACAGCCTGTTCTGGAATGTCAGCTTCTATTCTTCTGGGGTCTTCTCAGTCTTGGCTTAAAATAGGGAGGTAGGATGCTCATTGGGAATGTGCTTCTCTCTGAGGTGATAAAAGCATCTTGCATGCCCATCAGGAGATAAAAACTGCTACCTGGAGCTTGTGCTAGGGCAAAGAGTTAACTTCTGGAGAAGTCACTGACTTTATTTTGATCAATGAACCAGGAACACTGCGTTACACACTTAGAAAATCTCTCAGCCCAGAACAGTGTATGTCCATGAAAGGAGAGGTTAGGCGTATTTTGTCCAGATACCCCCTTGTCAGGCATAAAAACCAGCAGGAAATGAGCTTAGCCTCTCCCAGACATCAAAGGGTGGAAAAGTTCTCCAGTCTAGTGGAAAAAGACCAGAAGAATAACCATCTGAAGAGGAAAAACCCTTTTTATAACAAATAATCCTAACATGAAAAATAAAGTGAAAGGCTTCTTCCTGCCACAAAGGCCTAATCTTTGGCAGTTCCAAGGAAGAGAAAGCACAGACGCGGTTTTTAAGAGAGCTCTAAGTCAGCCAAAGAATCAGAGGAAGATGTCTGGACCTGCTTGTGATCTTTGCACCTCACATCCTTCTTTTTTACCCACACTTTTTTATTCTTGGTGATGCTCAGCAAAATGCTACCCTTCCATAACAGGATGAAGAGAGCATGGAAGTTGGCACAGACAGGAGGGTTTGGTAGAGGAAAAGGGTACATGACTAACAAAGCAGAAAGGTGATGCAGAACAGCAGCACTGTTTGTAGTGTGATAAGAACAGTTCCTCCAATAAAACATTTAACAGTAACTAAAACAAGGCATCTTCTCCTTACATTAAATTTGGTAACATAAGATTTCTGTTCTAACTTCTCTCAAGCACACACACTCACCAATTTCAAGTTCTTCTCAAGAATGTGCCATGTTGGCTCCATCACTTCAAACATCATGTAATACTGGATATTCTGCACAAAATTCAGCATTCGCTGCCGCAGTGTGAAAGCACCAGCAAACCTAGGGGAGAAATCACACCCACACAACTCCGAGCTAGCAAATGCCACAGAGAACCAAGTTTGCACAGCCAAGAAAAGCAGAGCTAACTATTTCTGTCCTAGCAAGTTCCCTGCTGCAGTCTGAGAGTGATTACAAAGTTATTGCAGAACATCTCTGATTAAGTTCCATGTATGGAAACGACTTTCCCCTCAACTATGAGATTCAGAGTTTTGAACCTGCTGTGCACTAGACAGTTAATTTGTAATCTGCTCACGTCCAACCATAAATGGACAGTATTAAAGCCATTTTATCACTTTAACTAGTGAGACATGTTTGCTAGCAGTGTAAAAGATAACATGCAAAATGCTTCACGTTTCTTTCTAGCACATAAACTTGTTAAATGAAAACTTGAAAACATCCTATCCATCAGTATGGTCAGGGATCCCTGGATTTAAACAAATCACCTCCTATCTAGGGTATTCAATGCCATTTCACTTCAAAATTAGAATGGCAGAATTATACAGAGCTCCTTTCAAGGTTCCAGATTGTGACATCAAAATAAGAACTGCCTTCAATAAACTGGGACAAGCCATCAGAGCAATGGGGACACCTTCCCCTCATGGTTTCAACTATGGGTACCCTGTCCACTTGTGACAGCCATGCTGTGAGCAAGGGCTTGCACTACAGATCCCTCCAGGTCTCTTCCACTAACCCTTCTATGGTCTCAAGAGAGGAAGAGCTCACATTGGCTGAGGTCAGTGCCAAGGTAGCTGAGTGTACCTTGTGAGAAGTGAGTGCCATTGACAAGACAGAAGGTGTTTCCTTGCAGTGCCACAGGCCTGCCTCATGCTCCAGTGAGACCATCTGAGACTGAGGGTGGCGGACATGGAACAGGCTCTTCAGGGAAGAGGTCACAGCCCCAAGCTGTCAGTGTTCAAGGAGCATTCTCAGACATAGGGATTGGATTTTGAGTAGACCTGTGTGGAGTCAGGAGTTGGACTGAAAGATCCTTGTGCCACCAAAGAGGAACAAGTCAAGCAGCCCAAAGATTAGTGAGCAGACACTTCCTACTGCATCCTAAAATGTTATGTTTGACCTCCCTCTGTCGGTCAGAACTTTGCAAAAATCTGCTCCATGTCAAAATAATCCAATTCATGTCACAATGCATCTAACCAGGAAGAAGGAAAACCAAGGCCTCAGCAGAAAAAGAAGCCATACCATTTAGCTGAATGCAGGGAGAACTGCTTGGCTGTCTTATTGCTGATCCAAACGTTGCACAACTGCCTTTCCACATGTTTGCAATAGAACATGTGTCTGAAAAGCATCTGGTATCTTGTCAGTGCTTTCCTGGAAAGAAAGGAGAAAATCATTCAGATTAAGCTCTCTTCTGATTGACAGATTAAGCCGTGAAGGCTGAGGCTACTTCGAGGCAAAGAGACTTAACACAATATGCTCCTTACACCTTCAGACACACAGATCTTCACTCAAACAATTCTAACAGACGAAAAAAAGCATCTGTAATCAATCCCAAAGAATTCCTCCTGAAGTGTTCCTCCTTCACACTTCCTGCCACCAGGTACTTTATGAGCCTCCTTCTCTGATGCCCTTGATCAACCTGCAGAAAGATCACTCACATACAAGCTGGGACAGAAGTCTGAAAGCCTGCAGTTGTGTCACTGATGCAGCAAGGCTGCAACGACAGCCAAAACAATTCACCAGGATTCTCCAAAAAGATTAAGAAAAACTGCAACCAAGCTATAGGTAGCATCACCCTGCCTGCAACGCACTGTCAGAAGCAGATGGGGATGCTTATTTATAGCCTCGGGGACTGGGTGCAGGTCTGTGCTCAGACACTTCAGTGTAGGCGTCCACAGAGCTCCAGCCAATACAGTTCGTGAAAATGTACCACTTAGTATTTTCACTCCCATAGTTACCATCAAAGTTAATATATCCAATTTGAAAGAAAGAGACATAATTTCAGATACATTGTGTCATTACAGAAGTTCCACTGTGTCAACTGATTATTTCACAGAAGCCAGGGGATACTGCTGGCACCTAACACTGCCTGCCCCATTTCCCTGGCTCACAGTCTGCCAGTGCCCTGCACTCTGTTTATCCTAACTCAATTTAAAGCAAAATGGCCTGCTGCAGTAATCCTAGCACCAGCCAGTAGTATCCTTCCAGTTTACAACCAGGGCTACCAGAAAGCTTTTTTGCACTTCCACATCTGAGAAATGTTTGATTGCAAACATGGAAACTCTTAAATGAGAGTTCACTTTCAAATAAAAAAATCTTCTCAGAGAGATCCTTCAAAAAGCCATGGACAAATGAAAGCTAGGGGACTGGTCACAAGAAAAAACAGACCAGGCTCGTAAAGTATCCTTCAATCTACATCTTTCCATCATTTAAAATCAACCTTCCATGCATATCTTAGGCATGGACTGGTGGGACTGTACTGAAGAGACAAGCCCTAGTCTACCAGAGGAGCAAGTGGAAGTCAGTAACCCCAAAGCATTCTCTACTTATCAACAACTTTTAGTGTCACTTTAAAGACAGACTTTGCAGCATTTTGCAGCTCTTTGGAAATGTGTTGTAACTTGTACAAAAGCTTCTGCCTTTTTTTTTTTTTTTTTTTTTTTTAGTGGATGGATACTTTACCTGTTTATAATCAGAGACAGAGGCCACTTAACAATGTAGTCAAAGGAAAATGCTTCCAGACCACTGAGAGTGAGCTCTGTGGGATCTGCACCAATAATGGCCTTTTCCTGTTTCGTTTCTATGGCCAATACTCTCAAGAGCTGCGTAATGAGGTCATGGGGCATCAAGTCAATCTATAAAGAAAAGCAGGGAAACAATGAAGCCACGGGGTACTCACATCTACCAGGTAACAACAGTTAAGTGGCAAATTATCAGAGTCACTCTCAAGTCATTGAATCAACCTAGGGAGCGATGAGGAATGGCACCATCTGGACAGTGCTGCAGCAGACAGCAGAGCAGTGTTGCTGTGCTGTTTATAATGTCATCTCAATCTCCCCAAGCACAGCTTGTATAATGGTTCACATTTGTAAAGGCTTTCAAATGAGCTCCAACAATCATTAGTAGTGAGAACTTATAATCAAGGATTTTCTTGCACTCCAAAATGGGCATTCAAGCCTAAGAACATGGGTGAGAGATACATTACTGCTTTTACCTCATCCTGATGCCACTCAAAAGCACTTTCTCTGTGCTCAGACATCAACAAGAAAATGCACCCCCTTGCTGCATGATCAGAGCTTCCCATTGCTAATGTCAATGAAATAAACATACTGCACCAAGAGAAGGCCTACAGAAATATAGCCATCAATTCTTTCTTTCACTGCATTTTCAGCAGCTTCTCATAGGCACAGAGATTTCCTCAATACACAGCAAGCCTTCCGCTTACACACTTTTCTACCTTTAAATCATCCTTGAAGGGATCTGTGTTGGCTGTGCTCATTCGCAAGGCCAACTCAAGCAATGCTTCAAGCCTAGTAGTTATGATGTCATCTACAGGCTTCTTAAGTTCCTCTTCTGTGAGATCCATGAAGTGAACAAAAAAGTCCCCTTGATCCATCAGGAAATAATGTTTTATAGATCTGCTCAAGAAAATGAATATCACTGATTATGTTTCCAAGAAAACATGTTTTTTAACTTGCTTTTTTAACAGAAAAAAATAACCTATTTGGAATTTTTTTTTATTTTTATTTTTTAATGTGTGCTGTCCTACTTCCAATCACTTCAATCAGAACGATGTTGTGCAGCTATTCTTTTGCTCCTGTAAAAATGTACCTTGAGAACAAAGGTATGCACTGTACTGCTAGGCAATGGATTACACTGCTATCCTGGACAACAACCCAACCTCCAGAGTTCAGATCCATCCAAGAGGCAGTTGCCATCTCAGAGCAGAATCATGGACTCTCTTGTCCAAGTGTCTGTGCTGACTTCTGAAGCAGTACTTGTGCTTGTGTCAACTTCTGCTATAGTATGATGCACCAACTACAATTTTCACCAGGCCTCAGGGAGAGTCAACTGCAATGGGATTGGAAATAGCTCTCAGGAAAGCTGGAGGATGAAGTTTGCATCTTGCCTGAGAACATACATAATCAATGCCACTTTTTGGAGCAGAAATGGTACTAGTACAGCCTTAAACCACTGTGGTTGCAGGCAATTTCAAGAAAGAGTCAGATTTAGTCAGATTAAGTCTAGTGGCCAGTTTTGGCAAGACGTAGTTTTGGTGGTACCCTTCCAGTAGGAAGATGGATGAGAGACCCCTAACGGTCCCTCCCATCCAATATTTCCATGATTTTACATTTCTTTTTTATTTTATTTCAGGGGAAAACTTTTTTTCTTTTTTTTTTTTTTTAGGTCAACATTTCTAACGGAAACAGAGAGAATATCCCAGGAAAAAAGTGCTAACTTTAAAACCTCACATTTGCAATCAGAGCCAACCTATTTAACATGCATTTAAGAAAATAAATCAAACCTTAGGTGAGCCACAAGCTCTTTCTCCTCCATTAGGAAATCCAGAAGAACTTTGCTAGCATAGTTATATGCTTTTTCTATTTGTTCCACATATGCTCGCTCTTTTAAAGTATAGATGACCTCTTTAGCCACAGGGCAGGTAACATCACGTCCACATTCTCGCACAACATTCAAGTATTTCCCTGAAAAGAAAACAGATGATCCACGTTTATACCAACTGTATGTGTTGCCACAAGAAAAGCCTCCAGATCACTGTTACCAAATGGAATAGAAGGTATATTGTGAAATTTTATATTGAGTTCAACCTAAAACTGGAAAGGATTTAGATGCCTTTCAAAAGATGATACAGAATTTAAACTAGGCTACTAATATTATGTTTAAGAAGTGATTTAGAAATGTTTTCTGTCTCCAGTGGTGGTAAAACACCTTTACAGATAGCCAAGAAAATCTGGTGTTGCACTTCAGAAACAACTTTTGAGGAGTTCGTACTTGCAGCAGGAAGCAATGATAACCATCAGGCAGCATACAGCCTTTAAGAGCCCAAATAAAGACACAGTGTTCAAACCACAGGCATCTAGCTCCATCTATCTAGCTGTTGTAAAATTGTACCTATATACCAGAGCAGAAAGACAGAAAGCTCCTTTAACTGCTGGACTCCTTCCCACATTTTCATGAATATGATTTAGAGTTGATTTTAATTTTTCTGTTTCTCTGAGAAGTTGTAGCTGGACAATCCATTAATTTATCTTTACAAAAACAATGGCAACGATCATCTCAGACTCCTCTTAAAACAGAAATGTATCTTTACCTACCAGTGCTTAGTATTTTGTCAGCCATTTTCTGCAAGAAAGAGGGAATCTGCTGCTGAACAACAGTGTATCTTTGATCCCAATACTTGTCATTATAGTCCTCCTGAATCTTCTCCTTCTGCAACTCATGTTCCTCCACCATGAACTCACTGAACAGTTAAAGCAGATGTTTAGATGCAGGAAGTGGTACAATGGGGATTACTTTTTTGACCTGTTAATATGGTCAGTGGGAATATGATATATCAGAAGTAAGGTCTCATGAATATATATTTCAATTAAAAACTGAAATTAGTTTGTACTAAGACAAGTAGCATTTTGTGCTGTGTTTGTGCTAATCCACAATCAATTACAATAGAAACATCATTCTGCGTCAGGAATCAAGTCTAAATGTTATTTGGCTGTCAGAGGACAGGTGAGGAAGCTGGCCTTTGCTTTCTCACCATCAAAAAGGCATTCTTTTAAGCTATTTTAACTTCATTTTCTTCCCTGTTTGCATTCTGAAAATGTGGACAGAGAAATGTTGCATAAACACAGAAGATGCTTTAATGATTCTACCAATGCCAAGAAACTTTAGAGAGCGTTGTCAGCTTGAATCAGATCATCATGCTAGTGGACTACATTATCATAGATTCAGTGAGCTACGAGAATAGGATCCTATAAGAACAGAGCTCACCCCTGTCCTGAAGAGGATGCGAACGTGAAAAGGGAACACAAAGAGGGACACGAGAGGGAAGATTATTTCTGAACTTTTTCATTTTGTTTTCATTCTGTAACTGTTTTTTACCTGTATGGATCATTAATGATGCCTCGATATATCCACTTTTCCAGAATTTCAAAATAGGGCACACTGGCTGCCTTGGTTAGATACAGACACAGCTCCTGGGCCTGGCTGTCTCCTGTGTAGTTGAAAGTCTTATCATGGAGTAAGCTCAGGGTTGACCCTCCCATACACTCACCCTTATCCACAGAAGTAGCTGAAATTAAAAAATACAGATGTAAGACACACAAGATTCTTCATTTAGATACACAAATCAAAGACATCAAGGAGACAGCAAAGTGCAAGGTTTTGCACTTGGGCTAGAGGAATCGACTGGAAGGAGCAGTCCTTGAGAGCAGCCCTGCAGAGAAGAACCTGGGGGTCCTGATGGATGAAAAATTTAACATGAGCCAGCAGTGTGCTCTTGCAGGTCGGAAAGCAATCCTGGGCTCCATCAGAAGAGGGGTGGCCAGCAGGGACAGGAAGGTGATTGTCACTCTCTGCTCTGCCCTCATGAGGCCCCATCCAGAGTACTGAGGTCAGGTGTGGAGCTGTTGGAGAGGGTTCAGAGGAGGGCCATAAAGATGATCAGGGGGCTGGAGCACCTCCCCTATGAAGACAGTCTGAGGGAGCTGGGCTTGTTCAGCCTGAAAAAAAGAAGACTGCAGGGTGACCTCACTGCAGCCTTTCAGTATCTAAAGGAAGCCTATAAACAGGAGGGGAGTGAACTCTTTGAAGGGGTAGATAACAGCAGGACAAGGGGAAATGGTTTTGTGTTGAAGGAGGGAAGATTTAGGTTGGATGTCAGGGGGAAGTCCTTTACTATGAGAGTGATGAGGTGCTGGAACAGCTGCCCAGAGAGGTTGTGGATGCCCCATCCCTGGAGGTGCTCAAAGCTAGGTTGGATGGGGCCCTGGGGAGCCTGGTCTAGTATTAAATGGGGAGGTTGGTGGCCTTGCCTGTGGCAGGGAGGTTGGAGATTCATGATCCTTGAGGTCCCTCCCAGCCCAGGCCATTCTGTGATTGCGAGATCTGAACTCAGGAAGACATAAGGTATCTCATGGCTTCTACACCATACATGGAGATTTTTCTTTCAAGATGCTAATGAAAAAAATCCCATATCTCAATGACTTGCTTGAGAAATCTCTGATCTCAAAATCACATCTATTCTCCACTGTAACCCTGAACTAATCATGTATACAGCTTGAAACACCTGGACTTAGGTAGGTTCATAGTAAAATTCACACTTTGCATGGCAAAAGTGATGTAAGGGACAGAGGAAGAGGAATACAGTAATGTCATGAGTTGGAGACTGAAGTAAATCTTCAAGCAGATGGCTAACTGTAGTGTTCCAAAAATGTGAATATTTCAGGAAAAATAAATACCAAGATGGATCATCCATTTTCAGATTCTATATAGAACAGATTTTTGTGTCCAGATAAATTTTCTGGGCTGAGTAGAGAGAAATGCAAAAGTATCCTCATGTCAAAGAGTTTAATTTAAGCAAAACTACTTAGGAGACAATACAAGGAAGTGAGAAAATGAAGCTATTAAAATGGTATTAAGTGGCTGCAAATCACTCCACTTCTGTATGAGCAGTTATTTGACAGGAGGCACTCCTGTGGGACGCGCATGCCACATATATTCTCAAATGGGTTATACTGTGCCTCTTCACACAGCACAATACTTTTATTCTGAGGTATAATAACAACAGGCATGATTAAGAGAACCTACTGCTCTCAAAAATGGCAGAGGTCTGACAAGTACAGTTCTCCTCTTAGTCCCTCTTATTTAATATAACAAAATTAAAATGAGACATGCCCTGTCTGTATTGCTGATTTGTCTAGTTTTCAGAAGCCACTGTCATGCACCTGTCTACACATAATGACTGTATTTTTTAAATTTACCAAGTGAAGAAAGAATCTCTAGGGTCCTCATTGTGGGCTGGATATAAAACCAGAGCTTCTGCAGTGAGAGAAGTCCCTGTCTCTGAAGATGTTCCAGCTGGGTAATTAGTATCATGTATTCCTTGATCAGAGTCCGCATAGCAGCAGCCAGTGCATGATTTACCTGTCCATACTCAAAGGAAGACTTCTCCTCTATAAACCTGTAAAATGCAAAATGGAATTTCTTTTAGACAAGGTAATTTCCAACATTTTCAGGAATTTCAACTTCAGGACACTATAGAACCACAAGAGTAGACACTGCATTGGAAGATGTATTGGTTTTCATCTAAGTTTTAGGTTCCTGTCTACTTCTCACCACCACACTTCTTAGTATAGAAAGCTGTGGGAAAACATTTCCTTCTAAATTGCAGGGGATCTAGAATTACTTGCAAATCCACTATAAAAAAAAGTGAGTGCCAGTATTTTCAAGGCAATTGCCTTTGCACAACCTTATGATTAGGACTAGAGGACAGGAGAAGGTCTCAAAAGGACGCAATATCATGGAACCAAACACTGAGGAAAGCATTGCTACTAGCTTCTGACTAGTGATTCACCTGATCAGTCTTAGCTGGCTCCGTGTATCTTATTTAGTGGACAGAGACTTCTGAATGCAAGCCATATCACCTGGAATCAGTCAGGCAAAAAAGACTGGACAAATCACTTCCTGAAAGTGCTGCTGCTTCTTTGCTGATCTTCTGGGGACATCAAATCAAATGCAGCATCCATATTACAAACTTTTGCTGTCAGTGAGGTGTACCTTACACTAAGACCTTTCAACAATTACTTAGATAGCCACCAGAAACTAGGAAGCTGTAAGCTCTCCTGGTCAGCAGCAGACAAGGGTTGTCTTAGTCCTGGTTGCCCAGAGGAGAGCAAAAAGCAGAAAGGAGGGAGAAAATCATAGCAAAGTGGGAAAAGACAAGCCACAATAAGCAGACACATTTTAACTTTGCCTGTGCCAAGTCAGATGTTGGACAAAGCAAAGGCAAGGTGAAGGAAAATGCTAAGTGGCACCACATAGGAGAATACCAGCAAAAACATATGTAGCCAAAGCCATTTCAAATAAATTGTCTCTCTTTATTTTATACCCCTACAGGTTTAAATTTAGCTTGGAAGTCATCATATGCAAAATGACAGATTCCATATTCTGCAGCTCGATTCTTGAAGGAAAATATCCTCCACTGGGAGGAAATGAAAGCTCTGTACCTGGTGACAGCAGAGTAACTTGCTGCTACAGGAAGAATCCTGGTCACCAGCTCTTTGATGGACAAGTCCAAGTTTGGATCGACTAAAAATGCTCGGTTCTGCCTGCCAACGAGAGGCTGTGCTGTGATGTATCTTCCATCCACACCAATCAAAACATACAGCAAGTCCTCCACAATCATGGATTCTTGGGATGCTAATGGCAGAGTACCTGTTTTCAAAGAGACAGCAGAAAAGAACATAACCAGAACATGCTGCAGTACGTCTGGATCTTCCGTTCATCATCTAGCACCTGAAGCCTAAAAGGATGACCTACTACCATTCAGAGAGAACAAAGAAAGATCATACAAAGCTGAACCAAGATACAGAGAAATAAAACCGAGTTACAGTCAACTCCAAGATCTTAAACTTTGCTGTCCAGGAAAAAAGAAGCCTTTGCTCATCATTTAAACCCAAAGCAAATCAAGTGGACAGAGATATGCATCCATCAACCGTGGCCAAGAGAACATCACTTGCACTGTTCACTCTTCCACCCAAACGGGCTCAATTACACCAGACCTGAGTTCCAGTCTTGCCAACAATTCTCCTACCTCCCCTCCACTGAAATACTCAAATACAAAGAATAAAACTCAAATACACACAACAAAAGGCTAGTCCAGCCAAAGCTATAGGTGAACTGCAAGCTATAGGGTCTCTGAATGGTGCAATGAACTGGAAATCAGATACAAAGAAGTGCAAGGGACTCAAACTGAAATATAATGAAGTACATCAAAAGGCTGGGGACCAGGATGGCTACAGTGTTCACTACAGCTAGCCTTATCTAACAAAACCAGCTAACAATCCCTCTCCATTGCAGGACTGTATGTGTTGGTGCAGCATTAAACAATGTTGAGAGGTGTCTGATCTTACCAGTGATTTCTGGGCACTACAGAATTTGTTAATCCCTAGGGGAGGGGAAAAAAAAAAAAAAAAAGCATTTAACTGAAGCGTGACTGAGAATCTCTGTCGTGTGGTTCAAAAGCCTGGAATAAAAAACATGGACTGTAAATGTAAGCACCAGACATGCTTAAAATTCCCATACAGCTACACAAACCATTTGACAACAGGGAAACACTCAAGAATGAAACCACTTGTGATCTCTACTTTCATGTCCCCTTAGACAAGGCACAAATCCATGCCAGGAAGAAGCTACAGGATTCCTGCAGGTGTGTCTACCTTCTTGGGGAATAGAAACACGAACCTCTAGTACAACTGTTGCCTTTCTTTAATCTAATTTACAAATCACAAACTATACACAGCTTTGTCTAAAGCTATAATACAAAAGAGTGAGATCAGTCCCCTATTGCTCTGACTAGGAGCAAATCAGGGAGGTTGTCACAGCCTTACTGGAGAGGAGAATGAGCTGCACGGATTGATGAATGCTCCCCAAAAGGTGCAACTGCAGATTTTTCAGCTGAGAATGCAGATGGGATGCTCCCACAGTATATTTTGTGGAAAAAGGACTGGGAAACTCAAAGCAGATTAGATCTTATGGATTAATGGTGGAGTTGGAATTTAGCACAGAAGAAACACTTTGGAGAAAATACATCTGGTTGAGTGTAGTTGGTTTTTTTTGAATCCTGTTCTTTCCACAGATTTCAAGGAGGCAAGTTTTGCTTTCATCCTAATTATGACAGAATCTGAACAGCGCTTCTGAACAAGTACAAAACATATCATGTTAACATAATTTTCATTATGTATCACATACCTATAGGTACTGTCACGTCAGTGCTTAGAGCAGTGCCAATTAAGAAATCGCCAATAAGCGCAGGCCTCTCATACACCCAGGCTGGAAACACTGGAACAGGCTGACCTGAATTCTTCTTGTTTTGCTTATCTCGGAGCATTTTTCGTGTAAG
>JAOWBP010003659.1:4615635-4635925 GCA_028571105.1 Tragopan temminckii | reverse complement strand
GATCCCCCTAAAGCACTGATAGCATTGGGCTGGAAAGCCTCCAGAATGACCCCAACAAGCCAAGAATTATTGCATGGGCTCTTAAGGCATGAATGAGCCCATAAAATCAGCTACAGAGATCTCCTGAAGCATCAGCATCAGCTTGCTCAGAGGCTTATCTGCCATCTGATGAAATAAGACTGCGTGCTGCAGCCTGTAGTGGATGGGACATCTAGGCCGTGTTTGCATATCCCGTCATCCATAGCATTGCAGAAGGGGTATCTATCTAGCAACTGCAGCTTTGACCTGACACACTTGATATTTTTATTCTTATCTTCTCCTTTCTCCTAAAAATAAAACCCAAACAAACATTTTTCCTTATTTTTCCTGTTGTTTGCATTTGTTACTGGATAAATGTTGTATTTTTCTTACCTGTCCAAAACAACAATTAAAAATAAATCCTCTACAAAATCAAGATAAAATAAATAATTCTAAACTTAAAAGCCAAGCTCATCTCATAGATTGCAAAATACATCTTTTTTCCTCTTACAACAATTGAAACCTACTGGAAGAAGAGAAAGAGGGGGCTTAGTTTGAAGGTATCCACAAATCAAACAGTTGGACTGCTTCATAATTGCTGGAACTTATCAGATCCCTGCAGGACTGGTGTGAATTAGTGCAAATGTCTTGCACATATGGGTTTTATCTGCCCATAGTGCAGGGGGACATGGCTTCTGTCTGGCTGTGAACCAGTGATCCCGAGCAAGAGCCACTGAACTAACAGGAAAAACTCCTTTACCTCATGGACACTCAGCAAAAGGTGTTTCTGACTGCCAGCTACCTTGTTGGTAGCCACTGGGGCATAAGGAAAGTTTGAACTGGTTTGAGTTCTGAAATTGAATTCTCAGAGATTTTAAGATGTATACATTCTTTGAGCTTTCTTCAGTTTTCTCAAGATTTTTTTTCAAAGCTTTGACAGTTTTCTTTGCCATTTGAAAGCATGTTTTGAATGCAATTTTTTTGAAAAGATATACAACCTTTGGAAAACAAGCTAAAGCCAGCTTCTCCCTTTTGACAAAAACCAAATCACATCAATTTGACAGCAATGTTTGCAAAGCCTTCTGCCCCTGGAGGGGCTTTCTGCAGGGCCACCAACACCAGGAGCCAGCATAGGGGCAGGAGACTTTGGAGAAGGATGGCCACCAAGTACCCTCTCTCCTCACAGACTTGCAAGGTCCAAGAGTGCCCAAAGGCACTTTAGTTGCTCTTTCCTAAATTGCTCAGAACTACTTGCTCTTTGGCCGGCCGCTATCTGGTCACATAAACAGAGAAGTCTTGGACTGAGTGTTGTGGGACGGTGATGTTCTAAGGGAAAAGGATGTTCTGGACAGCAGGGGGTGCTGTGAAAGCACTTGAGAGAGGAACTCGGAGTTGGTCACCCACATCTGTAGCCCACAACAGGGTTCAGGTGAGCCCAGAGGGTGGAGGTGGCGATGGAGGGCCAGGGTACGGGGCATTCGTTCCCCAGCACCACCTGTAGCTTGGCTATGCAAGAAAGTGGAGGAGGCACAGTACTGTGGAAGCCAGAAGTAAGTCTCTTCGTAGTTCCCTCCACATGTTCTAGTTGGTAATGAAGCTCACTGCTGCTTCTTTTAGCCTATCACTATCTAACTGTATTAAAAAGTTCTTTTCCCTCATGTTTATGATTTTCCTTTAAATATTGGAAGGTTGTAATGAGGTCTCACTGGAATCTCTCTTCTCCAAGCTGAACAAACCCGGGTCTGTCAACCTTTATTCATGGGGGAGGTGCTCCAGCCCTCTGACCATCTTCATGGATTTCCTCTGGACCCTGTGCTGGGGGCCCCAGACTTGGATACAGTACTCCAAATGAGGCCTCACAGGGGTAGACAGGGACAATCCCCTCCCTTGCTGGCCTCCTTTGCTGGCCACCCTTCTTCTGGTAGCATCCAGGATACAGTTGGCCTTGTGGGCTGCAAGCACACATTGCTGGCTCATGTTAAGTTTTTCATCAGTCAGGACCCGTAGGTCCTTCTCAACAGGGCTGTTCTCAATGAGTTCTTCTCCCAGTTTGTATGCATACCCAGGATTGCCTGCCCCAAGTGTAGCACTTTGCACTAGGCTTTGCTGAACTTCATTGAGTTTATATGAGCCCACCTTTCAAGTCTGTCAAATGCCCTTCTGATGGCATCTCTTCCTTCTGTCTTATCAATTTGATAGGAGTTGTGCCACTCAGCTTGATATTTGAGATGTGTGAAGCGCGGCTGAGGTCCCTGGGTCTGCTTGGCCCAGTGCATAGCAGGCTGAGGAGAGGCCTCGTGGTAGCCATTGCAGGCTCAGTGTTGTGAAAAGGAGGGGATAAGGCTTTGAGGTGTGGCTGGATTAGTATCAGATCATCAAACCATGTTGGTGGAGTAGTGGAAACAATATGAAGGGCTCTGGAGGCTGGAGCAGAGATCCACGGGCATCGCAAGAGGACTGGTCTCAGCATGGTCTTGGCTGTGCCATGGACAGAAACCAGGGAGAGTGATGGGACAGAGGCAGCTTTCTTGTGCCTGAAGGTGCCTAATACTACCAGCTATTTGATACCAACTTTGATACCAGCTCCAGGGTTCCAAGAGATCCTTCCCAATGAGCAACATACCAAGGACACTGGTTCCTGTAGGTGAGAGTTAACAGTTGTGCTTTTCAGCATCTCATCCAAGTGCTGATCTGTCTTCGCTGTCCAGCCCTTTCTTGAATGTTACTCTTGTTGTTCTTAGAACAAAAGAAGGCAGCATCCTTTGGACCTGGTGCTAGAGCATCTTATTGGAATAGATGGGTTGTAATGGGCCCTCACTGGACCAGTCTTTAGTGAAAGGGATCTCCCTGCCCTACACAGGTTTCTGGAGACTTCTGAGACTTTGGAAAGATGTGTTAAGGCAAGCTCTTGCGAGACTTTATGATGGGGAGTGGAGCCAAGGGTAGAAGACATGGAATTCAAGAGTGATATCATCCATGAATCAAATGTAGGTCTCAGCAGACATGGGCATCTTAGGCTGCCCTGTAGGTTTTGGGGAGCTGTGAGGAATAATCACCACTTTCGAATGACCTGAAATTGATGAGTGTGCAGAGCCCCACCAGACACACACAGTATTACTCAGATTGTATGCTTGGAGGAAGAAATTGCTGCAGTTTATGGAGAGAGAAGAAAAGTAATGTTTTCTCTGCACAAACGGGCAGTGACAGGTGCAGAGGATATCAGGAGAAAAGGCAAATGGGAAACCCATTACAGGTTCGCAGGTAATGCACCTGATCCCTCTACTCTGGCCTTATAGCCCTTCTCTCTTTAGTTTAATTTCTACAGACCGTGCAGAGGAAAAGCAGCATCTCTTGTCCTGTCCCCCTGGATGGTGTCTGGACAGAACCCTCAGTGCACAGAGATATCCCCACCTTGCAAAGCTCCTGACACACTCATCTGCGGTGTCAATCCCACCAAAGCTTCTGCTCAGAGGCTTCCTCATCCGTGGTCTTTTGGTCCAATGACTTGTGGGTCAATCATGATTTGGGGAGTACCTCCTGCTGTGTTTCTGCTGTTCAGCCATCCACAGGTTAGGTTTGACAGACCGCTGTAGGTCTCCAGCTAGTCTCAAAGCAGGGCAATTTTCTAGCCAGATTAGGCTACTCCATGCTTTGTCCTGTCCAGTTTTAAGTATCTTCACAAATGGACATCCCACTAACAATCCAGCACCTGTTCCACTGCTTAATTGCATTTACTAAGATTTTCCCCACTAAAATCTGGATGTATTTCTGGACCTTTCACCAACTGCTGATCTTATCCTACAGGTCACTGGGCAAAAGGTGGTTCATTATGATGACCTTTCTTGGGACAACATTTGAGAGGTGTTGAGACAGGAAATACCATTCCTATTACACTGTAGGATCATTAGAAGTCATTAGGCTCTCTGCTCTGTACAGAAGCAGCTTGCCCCACATGGGAAGCTGTTGCAAAAGTTTCCCCTTCTTGATATCCAGTAATATCTCAAATATCTTGTACTCCAGCAATTGCATGCCAGTGACTTTCCCTGCCACTTCTTAACCTTTTACTTGTATCTACATCCTTTTTGGGTAACTCTGGTTAAGACTTTCAGTGCAAGGTAACAATGTCTTGCATAAAAGGAGCCTTGGATGATCAAGTTGACAATCAAATATTATTTAACCATATGGCACTTCTCAGCATTTTTTTAACTCTCCTTTCCTGTCTTGTCAGGTCCAAGCCTGATGCTGCTTGAAAGTTTATTTGAGGGCAGGGCTCCTTGCATTGGCATTCCTAGCTTGGTATTTTGCCACCAGCATGTAGTCATAGAGTCTCCTCTATGCAGGAGAGGCTGCAAACATGGCCATATGGACTGAGTAGGAATGTAGAGGGCAGTGAAGTCACGGGCAGAGGTGTTTGTAGGTGCCCGAGTTCCTGCAAATAATCTGTACATCTTGTGCTAAACATACGCTGCTGAATTTGCTCTATCCACCAGAAGTACTGGAGATACATGCTCTGGTTTACACAAGTCACTGTAACAGAGTTTGGAAAAAGACTACAAAACAAGCTTGCAGGTAAATAAACTCTGCTGTTCAGATTGCTCGGATTGCTGCCAGCCCTGGTCTGAGTCCTGACATTTGTGCTCCAAGAAACCACGTGTTACAAAACCAGCCCACTTCCCCCAGGACTTTGGTTGACTGTGGGGAAAAGGACCTGTAATTAAACAAAGCTCTTGCTAGTGCCACATCCTGCTCTTTCACACAAGTGTTCAATTTAGGAAAACAAACAATAATTCTGCTGATGAAAACCACAATAAGCATGGGTTCATCCAAGCCAGAGTCATTTCACTTTGACAAAAAAACATGCTAAGAAAAGGTGGTGATACAGCACCAAAAAAGTGACAAGCACTTGTGCCCCATTATGTCTTCTGTTGTGCTGGATGGTTGCTACTTGATCTCCTCCAACCAATGTGACACTGTCCTTCCAGGGCTGTGGATATGCTTGGTCTACAGAAGACTAAGGCAGGAGATCTCCGTAGCCTGCAGAGCAAGCTGGATCACGAGCAACAGCAACTGCTTTGAGAACATTGAACAAACTCAGCTGTTAAAGTGGAGATCCTCCTGCTATATGGGAATGGATTGCTTGGGTTCTCAAGAAGGATGATGGAGTTTGTGCTGGCATCCTACTTCAACAAAAAAATAATCTTCTGTGTGTCCTGTCCAAGCCTCTCCAGAATTCCCATGGTTTTCCTACCATTTCTAAGTCTTGCTCAACACCCTGAGATGAGGGAGAAGACACTATTTTCTTCCTGGTGAGCTATGCTCTCAGAGGAAGCTTAGTCTTGAAGATTGAACAGACAATCTTCTGCTACATCCCTTGCCAGAAATCCCCACTCCAAGTAGCTTCTTGGCTCTTGTGTGGCATGTGATTTTGCTTGAATAACCTCCTGGAATAAATACTTAATGCTCACGAGTTGGAACTCAGAGAAGTACTTGTGTAGGACAGGAAAGGTTAAATGGGAAAGGAGCTGTCACAGGGTGACCAGGACAACACAAAACCCCCAAGAGCCCAGGAATGCACATTGAAGCTCCTTGCAAAGGCATGACCTTCTGTGGAGACCTATTGTTGGCAAAACATGGTTGTTGCTTGTTCAGATCGAATCACTAACTGGGAATCCTCCATCAGACTGGTGGCTCCTGGGACTTGCACAATCTACAGTCAGGAGGAACCATTCTTAACTAATGTCTGAAATGAAAATCCAAATCTGACAGTGGATTTTACCATGTCAAATGGGCAGGTGTCTACCAGCTTTGGCCAAAAGAGTTCCCAGGAGAAGACATAAATAAATATAAGAAATAAATAAGAAAAAATAATATTACTGCAGAAGCTGGTAAAGAAAGCAAAGTGCAGCCGTGACCTCAAGTTCTAATTTCCAGTGGGCAGCTGCTTTTACAGTAAGCTCTTGAGGGTCCATGGCATGAGGATCTGGATTTCTGAAGTTCCCAGACTGACTTTCTTCACTTGTCAGCAAGTGGAAGAGGACTCAGCTCTACTCTGAAGGTGTACCTGGATGGGATACCAGTACTTCAAGTACCACAAAGGAGAAACACAGTACAGACTAGAAACTCTTAATGCATCAGCTGTTTGCTCAGGGATGACTACACCAAGTGCCAGGCTGGTTCTGCTTGTGTTCATTCCCCTGGATTTGCTGCTCTGCAGTCATGCAGATCCACCCCTAGCCAGAGCCCCAAGGCTGCAAACAGGAAGCTGGGCTGGAAATCCCAGAGTTTCCTTCCTACACCACTGATCTCCTGGTAGGAGAAATGGTAGGACTGGAAGATGTCTAATCGTAGGGATCTGCAGATGCAGACCCATCTCAGAGAGCTGATGGTCATGCCAGTGTACATGAGATTTACTTGTCCTCTGGATTTCCATGCCAATAAAAGTCAGTCTGTCAACATTATGTATTCATTCTTTGCTGGGTAAGCCTCTTTCCTTTTAACCTAGGCACAGTTGTACTACTTTCTCTAGGCAATGTCATCACCCTTTGCCTGCTGCTGGCATGCGGTGCTGACAAGTGTTGCCAAGGAGTATCAAAGGCAAGGAAGATAGGCATAAACAGATCTGGCAACGCTAGTACATGTTGCCCTTTAGGTTACAGATGAGGAGGCTCCAATCCATCTGCAGAGGTATGCAAAAAAATGCAGTTGCCAGTTACTGGATGCCACAAGATGTGGATATTCTGGATGACATGCTCGTTACCCAACAACTCGTTATCTCCTTTCAAGATGCCGTGCTTTGCTCTTGCCCTCTTTGAGGTTCAGGACACCCTTCCTGAATTATCCTGGAGAGGAAGAGCAGGCAGTGTGATTGCAGAGAGGTCAGGTCTCGTGTCCTTGATGGACAAACCTCAGTCTCTGTGTGTGCCTTTATAAGCCAAGGTAACCAGCTCACTTGGTGCCATTGTCCTTCCCAACTGCACGGACGGGCCTGGAGCAGAAGGTCAGGTTGAGCTGAATCGTGTACTTTCCTTCTAGCTCATGCTGTTGCTGAAAGAAATGTTCCCAGCGGAGTCAAAAGGTGTTCTTTGTTGCTCCAGCTATTCATTTCTACTTCTAGAGACACGCATCAAGAACTTGAGCATTTTGGTCTCTGTAATAGTTTCCTCTAGAGTCTGCTTTGCAGTTCTGCATCTGAGCAATGTGGGTTTTGTGAGCATCAGCTCTACTGTAGTGAGCTTAGGGAATAATGCAAATCTGATGGTTCTTGTTGGACATTTCTCTGATTCCCTGTCCCTTCTGAGGGCATGTGTGTGTCTCCACATTGATAGCTTTGGCTTTGTTGGATCCTGCTTGTGTTATGGTCTCTTCTCTGAGGAAGGCATTGCTGGGCTTTTGTCAAATGTGTGGGCTGTTGGTGTTTTCTAGTAGACTCTTCTGTTTAATGCTGGGGGGTAAACACTGGCAGGACCCACAGCTGGGTTAATGGAACCACATACCTGGGGTCTGAGCTCAGAGGTGCCGCAGAAGCTCCAAAGAAGATGAAAAGGGATCTGATGGGAGTGCTCTGCTGATGGGAGCAGGGGATGTCCTGCTGCAGGCTGGCTCTGGAATGCACCAAGTACCTGGGGTATTTTCCAGGAGTACTGATGAAACTTAGATGTCTTGCATGCAGGAGATGTGGACCATCATTTCATTTGGGCCACATGTGATCTTACCCTGTACGTATTCTGAAACCCTACTGCCTATTAATGAACATGCTGAATGATACAGGTATGCACAGCGACTAATCTCTTTCCTTCCTCCTTTGGCACAGAGGTTTGATCTCTTGGGATAGCAGGACAAGTTGCTAAACATAAATGAGTAAATGGCTGAGTGCCAGTGCTCTCACTGACACTTGTAGGCTTTGAGTCAGAACTTGTTCTTGGTCTGAGCTATCGAGGTGTGCCACTGTAATATTTAAACAATGTTGACTTGGACAGCAGAGCCTTGAGTCACGTCCTCCAGGATGCATGCAACATCTTAGTGCTTCTTCCTACTGACAGAGCCCACTGCTCTGCTGGGTGAGAGGATGGGCCACTGCATTTTGGAGGGGACTTCTGCAAGTCTTTGGTCCAAGTGCTACAAGTGGGACCATCCCCTGTGCTAGATCAGACCAGCCTGTGTACAGCCAAGCCTTGGAAACCAAAATGTAGATCCCTCCTTCCCTGTTATCTTGTCCCAAAGCAGCTTGCACATCCTACACTCTTGCATGCAGTCTGAACCTCCCGCATAACTTCCTCATTACAGCACCTACTTCTTCATCAGCCTCAGACTGGCTGGCCAAAGACAGTGCAGGGCTTACAGCTCTTCTGGACAGGCAAGGGAATCTTTTTGACAAATGCAGAAAAGCAGGCTCTCTAGGCACAGCATCTCTGAAGCAGCCTTGCTGGTCTTTGGCAGTTTATGCTATCTTCATGTCAGTGGCTACAAAAGAAAAAACAACATCATTTAAAGGTAAATAAAGGATGTTGCAGTACCTCAATGGACAAGGGGTAAGCACTGCTTCTCATTCACTGCCACATTTTGCTATTTTTATAAGAAAATGCTACAATAAGTTGAATACAAACAATTCTGCCCACCCCAACAAGGGAAAGGAACTGTTTCCTAAGTAGGGTGTGCAGCAGGAAAACACAATTGGAATGAAAACCTGGGGTAAATTTTGCAACAGGACAATAGTGTTGAGAAGACTATTGTTATAACCTGTGGAGGGAGGACTTGTCTGACATCTGCTAATTTCTATGCAGGCCAGGCTTCTCGCTCCTTGTGACCCATGCTGCTTGCTGAGGTACCTATTTCAGTAATATGGTCTGTCTTTGACTCTCCTAGGTAGGGCCTGGATTGGGAAGCACTGAAACCTGGGTTTTGGTGAGAAGCAACAGCGATGCACTAATACACCTGCCCAAACACAAAGCTGGGTACTAGCTAGCATTAATGGATGTGGCCCCCGGACTTATGCTGACAATATTCTACATCAGCATGGCCGCAGTTAGGTGTAGAGACCCCAGTCAGCCCCAGTCCCCTTCATCCCCTGGGGGCACTTAGGCAATGTTTTTCAGTGCCCATAGTACTCCATCTTGTTCACACCAGCCCCATTGTCCCCTAGGTGTGACAGAGAGCAGAGATGTGGCTGCTGTTGGTGGCCCTGGGCCTGGCCCAGGAGCTAGCTGATGCCATCCCACGTGGAGAACTGAGCCATGAAAACCCCGAGCAGTTCATGAACATTGTAAGTGCCGCAGGAAAGAGTCCTCCCCGAGGTACCCTGTCCTCTGCCTGCTGTCAGCCTTGTTGGGGAGGTCATGGGATGTTGGCCAGAAGCAAGTTTTTCCGATTTTTCTGCTGGTATCTCTCACTTCATGCCTTCTGCATGAAGTTGGCTACTCCCTGGTGGTCCTCCAGAATAGATGGGTCTGCTGGTGCATGTGAAGGTGACACCGGGCCATGATGGTATGTTGTGGCCATGTAAGCTTCAGCATGCTGGACGCAAGCAGGTCACCTCTTCCATTGCCCTTCTGTTCCTGCAGAGTGAGAAGATCCACTTCCAAGGGTACTCCAGTGAGGAGTATGATGTGCTGACTGACGATGGCTATTTCCTCAGTGTGAACCGGATTCCTCATGGCAGAGGCAACACTGGGGACTCAGGTGAGGTTGATTTCACCAGGCAAGTACCATAGTTATGAACCTGTTCAGAGACAAGACTATGTACAGGAGGAAAGTTGTGCAAAGCACACTTTCCTGGGGCAAACCCTCCACCCTGGATCAGGTTTTCCTGACATCTCAGAGGCAGGGATATCAAATATTCACTGAGATGCATGAGGACATTTTCTTTCCATCAAGGAAGGGATTTTCTTGTGTAAAGTATCTGATTTCTTCTCATTCAGGATCCAGGTCACCTGTACTGATAGTGCATGGGTTCAGCTTAGATGGTGGTGACTGGGTGGACAATCTCCCTGATAGCAGCCTGGGCTTCATCCTGGCGGATGCAGGGTATGACATATGGATCGGAAACTGCCGGGGCAACAGCTGGTCCCAACGGCACCTGAACCTCTCTGTTGACCAGGAGGAGTTTTGGGACTTCAGGTGAGGAAGAGCATGAGGATTGGGCCAGGAATCAGGGCTGCTGCTGTTAGCCACCCCAAATCCTTGGGAGGTTGCAGACAGCTGAAGAGTAGGAAATGGGCATCCTCTCCAGCCCCTCTTTTGCTTTCCAGCTTCCATGAGATGGCCATGTATGATGTCCCAGCCATGGTGAACTTCATCCTGCAGCACACCGGACAGGAGAAGCTTTTCTACATTGGCCATGCTCAGGGCAACTCTCTGGGTGAGTAGGAACAAGGAGCTGGATGTGCAAAGAGTTTACTATGTGTTATGCCTTATTCTAGCTTTAGATATGCTACCCTTCCCCTTCTCTTCCAGCAGAAGTTCATTTGTTCAGAGGAAAAGATCACCTGTTCCCACTGTACAATCAATGGATATATAGATATTATAAATACCAAAGAGCTCGGCAAAGCTATTATTATACCAGAGCAAAGAAAAGATAAAGTGCTCACCTGTATCCTGGGGTCGCTAGGAATCACCAGAAGGGATGATCTCCAGAAGAGATCCTTCCCCACTGGTAGTCAGCTCTTAAATAGGTCTAGAAGAGGTGGAGTCAGGCTCCACCCCTTCCAGCAGCACAGGTGAATTGCCTTCACCTGTGCTCTGTGGCTGACTCACTGCTTGCCCCAGGTGATCAATCAGAGGTTCAGGCCGTGACTCAGCAGTTCCCATACACCCACCTACCCCAGCTCTGAGCTGCTAGTCAAATCTCCTTCTGAAGGCTCATTTTCTAACAAAAAAAAAAAAAAAAAGAATAAGATTTTCAACAAAGTCCCAGGTCAGAGATATCCTCAGTCAAACTAGGCATTGTGACATATATGGCATTATTGTCGCTGCTGGAGTTATTGTTATGATCTCTTGCTGTTTTTCAGGTTTCATAGCATTTTCGAGCATGCCACACCTGGCTGAGAAAATCAAGCTGTTCTTTGCTTTGGCTCCTCTTTACACGTTTCATCATGTTAAAGGCCCTGTGTTAAAGATTGCATTTTTACCAGATGCGCTGTTGAAGGTATGGTAATATTTTTTGTGCTATTCCCATGCATTTTCCCAAAGAATTAATTAAATTTAAATGAGTTGGGTAAGTCACATCCTTTGTGACATGATAGCTCTCCAGCTGTCATTCAATGAAACTACACCTGTGCCTGGTCTTGAAGATCCCAAACAACAGGGCTGTCCTTCTCTCCAGTTGAACATGCACAGGTTTTACTCTAAACCCATATTTGTCCATCATTCTTGTTTTTAAACAGAGGGGAAGATAAATTGTATGAGTCTGGCTATCTCAGGCAGAACTTCTGGAACACCAGGACAATGGGGACAATAGCATGGGGTGGAAAGAACAGTGATGGCTTCATGCTGTTCTGAGGCTCAGATGTGACCGTGGGGAAGCCTGCTCATGAGACTGGCTGGCTCAAATGTGTCCCGAGCCCTACTGAATAGCTACCTGACTATGCTGACTGAGGTCAAGATATTCCTATGAAGAGAGAAAGTATGTTGCAGGAGATGCGGTGATCTGTTTCTTCCACTCTTGCAGATAATATTTGGAACAAAACAACTGACCCTGGTGGGAAGGAAAGAGAGAGCCATTCTTGCTAAGACATGCAGCAGCTTGCTTATAGCTGAAGTCTGTGAAAATGAGATCTTCCTTATTGGTGGATACAACAAGAAGAACTTGAATGTAGTAGGTGTATCAGCTTCTCTAGGTCACAGTGACACACACTTCATTTCCAATTTCCCTGAGCTTTCCCTAGACAAGTGGAAACAGATACTGAGATTCAAAAACCAGGGTTTCCTCATTCCTGGAAAGCACTGCCAGGGGATTTTCTCCTAGCCTGCCCTGAGTGTAAGTGCTTTACCTAGATGCAGTGGAGTAAATATTCTCTGCATGGCAGAGTTAAAGATGACAGCATGAGAAAGTAGTTAGCAATTATGCACCAAACAAAAACATCTTTCTTGTTGCAAGATGAATGTACACTTGAGTGCATGATCTGCATAATTAGCAATACAATAATAAGCATAAACAAAAACAAACAAACAAAAAAGTAAGGTGTAAATGTCAGTGTTCAAGGCAGTGGTTATTTAGAGGTTTCCTTCAGCACTGTCCACTGTGTGAAGGTGTTAAGCCCAAAAAATGCTGCTGTAGGTATCATTAGAATCATGTCTGCAAAGGCAAGGTAACTCCTGTCTCTTTTCCTGCTGGCCTGTGACATATTTACAGAAAAAAAAAAATTGACTGGACAGGTTGTATCTACATTTTAAAGTGGTGGTTTATGACATATCTTTAAAAGCAGCTACTCATCTCTGAATAGAGTAGAGCTACTTTCACATGTAAAAATTACATAGCAGTTACAAGACAGATTTTATTATGATGATGATAATTTTCATCGTTCTGAAATCACTTTGAAAATACTTCCTTTTTTTTTCTTCAGAGTCGACTGGATGTATACCTCGCTCATTTTCCAGACTATACATCAGTAAAAACTCTTCTCCACTGGGGACAGGTAGATACTCTGATTTTATAATAACTATAACAAATGTCTTTTAATCTGTGAATACGGTATTTTAAAATGTTGTTTCATTCACCCTAGAAGCGGATAAAGAAATAGAGTGTGCCAAAGCCAACAAAAGTAATTTGATATTACTACACCAAAGTGTAGTAGATAATAGTGAAGAAGTCTGGTACAGTCCTGGGTAAGCACCCTATGGAGGTATTTTTGGGATGCTCTCTTTGCTCCAGTGTGCTTGATCCAGGGTGCTTGTTACCTGAGTTCTTAAAGCACATGCAAGGCGAAGACATGATCTGAGACATGATCTAAGCTAGCATAGCTTCGTCAAGGTCAGATAGTACCTGACCAGTATTGTGGTCTTCTGTGATGGAGTGACGGCACCAGTAGACAAAGGAAGAGCAAGTGATGTCATGGACCTGGATTTCTGCAAGGCCTTTGATATGTTCCCACATCACATTCTTATCTCTAAATTGTGAAGATATGGATTAGAAGGCTGGACTATTCAGTGTAACAAAAATTCTTTGGGTGATCATAGCCATAGCTGTGGTCAATGGCTCTATGTCCAGGTGGGAGTTCATGAAGAGTGGTGCCCCCCAGGCGTCCATCTGCAGACTGTTGCTTTTCAACATCTTCATTAATGACATAGTGGGACTGTGTGCATCCTTAGTAAGTTTGCTGATGACACTAAGCTGAGTGGTGCAGAAAAAAAAGGGATGCCAATCCTAAGGGACCCAAAAAAGTTTGAGAAGTGGGCCCATGTGAATCTGATGAGGTTCAAAAAGGCCAAGTGCAAAGCGTCACACTTGGGCCGGGGCAATGATGTGAGGACTGGAGCACCTGTCCTACGTGGAAAAGTTGAGGGAGATGAGCTTGTTGAGCCCAGAGAACAGAAAGGCTCCAGGGAGAAAGCAGCCGTCCCGTGCTTAAAAGGAGGGAGACTGACTTTCTACACAGTCTGATAGTGATAGGACAAGAGGGAAACTGAAAGAGGGCAGGTTTAGAATATATGCTAGGAGGAAATTCTTTACTCAGAGGGCGGTGAAGCATTGGCACAGGCTGTCCAGAGAAGCTGCGGATGCCCCATCTCTGGAGGTGCTCAAGGCCAGATCGGATGGGGCCTTGGGCAACATGATTTAGTGGGTGGCAACCCTGCCCACAGCGGGGGGGTTGGAATTGGATGGGCTTTAAGGTCCCTTCCAACCCAAACCGTTCAATGATTCTATGATTCAATCATTCCATAATTATGATTCTTAACACTTTCTGCTTCAGACTGCCAAAACTGGGGAGTTCAAGCAGTTTGACTACGGGGAGAAGAATCAGGAGAAGTACAACCAGGTAGGCAGGAGCTCGTGGATGAAGAGGATGAGGCTGGCTGTGTGGGATGAGTATTGCATACTCCAGTGGCTGATGTGGCTAGAGTCTTCTAGGATGTTAGACACAGTACGCCACATCTATTAGTATCTATTAGCATTATTAATGTCAGAGCTGATGAATAACTGCAACATTTCCTCCAGACCACCCCGCCCTTCTACAGGATAGAAGACATGACAGTGCCGACTGCATTGTGGAGTGGTGGGCAGGACTGGGTGAACCCACCTCCGGAGACCAATCGCTTGCTCTTCCGTATCACCAACATCATCCATCATGAGCACTTTCCTGACTGGAACCACTTTGACCACCACTGGGGTAAGGATGCCCCGCAGCGAATGTACAGACAGATTGTCAATCTGATGAATAAAAATTCATGAAGAGACTACATGCTGGCCTAGGGTGAAGGAACCATTTGTTCCCACAATCTCAGTGGCATGAGTTTTGGGTGAGGTGTGCTGCTCTCCTCTTCCCTTTTTAAAAATATCTCCTATCACCCTATTCTTCAGCAATTTAATGAGTTAAAAAGTCACTGTTTAAATTCTGTCTGCCCTCTGTGACTAGAAATTGCAATAAACTCTTGTGTAACAACCTAACTGCAACCTTTTGCTTGGTAAGCGCACCATGTTTGTGCTTGCACGCTACTGCTGGGGAGGGGTGTGCAGAAGACCCTGGCAATAATTTTTTTATTTTTCTTGGCTCAAAGTATTGATTGCCTGGGGTATATTGTGGCCTGGCTGGCCCCAGACTTCCTCCCAATACCAGAACAAGTTCTCCCTTGGCTACAGGTGAGTTCCCACAGTGACCTGAAGAACCTGGGGGATGTGTAATACAGAAGAACGTCCTTCCTCTTGCCAATGGAGAGTGGCCTCAGCCACAAAATCAGCACTCCCTTGCCAGTTCTGATGCATTGCCAGTACACATGGTTGATGAAAAGACATTTTGATCTGACATTTTACTCCAGAAACTGAGCATGTAATTTGGGGTTTTGGTGAGTTTTTGGTGAAGGAGGGGTGGCCAGAGGCCTTGCCCAAGGACCTGAAAAACTGAGAGTGGGATAGCACTGACTTCAAGAGAGAAATATGCAACTTGGAAGAAAGTGGAAGGAAATGAAAGAGTAGCTGCACACTATAAGTCCAAGAGATTGTGAAAGAGCAACACTTTAGTAGAAGGGAGATTTAGGCTAGATATTAGGAAGAATTTATTTACTAAGAGGATGCTGAGGCACTGGAACAAGTTGCCCAGAGAAGCTATGGTTGCCCCATCCCTGGAGGTGTTCAACTTCAGGTTGGATGGGACCCTGTGAAGCCTGATCTAGTGGGTGACCATCCAGCCCATGCCAGCGGGGTTGAAATTAGGTAATCTTTAAGATCCCTTCCAATCCAAACCTATGATTCTACAGTTCTATGAATTGATGATCTGGGCTGTGGCATTTGGCTAGGTCTTCAGTAGGAGATAACTCACCTAGAACAGTGTCCCACATGACCTGGCAAAAATGACAAAATCTCAGCTATGTTTCATAACACGTTGAATTTAACATGCCTACAGCGTTGTCCAGAAAAAGTCTTCATCTTCTTAGTATCTTGGAAATCTGACTTTCTGTCTGTCTCCCTTTCACTCTCCCCACTCCTCTCCCTCCATCCATCTCTCTATCTCTCTGTCTCTCTGTCTCTCCATCTCTCAGTATATCAAGCAGCCAGCCACTATTCCATAGAACTATCCATCTATCAATCCTATCCTCTGAATACTGTGATGTTCTGTCATGAAGTCTACCTAAGATAGAGCTGCATTTGAAGAGTACTGTGAACAAAAGGTAGGGGCTGAAAACAGAATTTTCTTTCAAAGAACCTGAGCATGACAGATTCCACGGAGCACGGATTTGGCCCTGCTCTCACTGGGTACAGCTGCTGCCCTGTGTTTTGTTGCAAGGTTGGGATGGGTGGCAGGCATTGTCCTCCTTGGCTGGCAGCCTCAGAGTACTATGAGGACAGTATTCGCCATTTTGGGGGGATCATCCAAACCCATGGTGTCTTCAGTATGGCATTCCCAGACTGCCTACCTGTCCCTGTATTACCAGTTTGCTGCCTGAGCACTCTGTGTTAAATCCACAGGAGACAAGCTGTTCATGGCATGGGTAAAGGGTGATGTCCTGCGGACCTTAACCTTGTTCCCCACTGCAGTGCCTAACCCAAAGCAACCCCTTAATGGACCTGGGGAAGAGCTGACACCTAGTGGGGGCATGAAAGCAATATATACAAAACCAGACAAGATGGTAGTTAAATGGGGTATCAGTGTTGGCTTGTCAAAACCGTCATTCACTGTTGTGGGTGGTACTAGGTGTGGGTGGTACTAGGTGTGGGTGGTACTTGGGTTACCATTGCTTTGCCAGAGGCGTTGCAGGGTGAAAGAGGTGGCAGTCCCTGTGGGTTGGGACCAAGATGTGTGTCCTTCTGCGGCTCAGTTAATGTCACCTTCCTCCAGGATGACTGACAGGATGCAAGTGACAAACACTAGCACAGGCACCCAAACTCACCACCTCAACATCAGCAAGCTCACCCAAACCACAAAACTCACAAATCTCTGTTCCCAAAACCAGGTCCAAGGAGCTCCTGCCCCAGTTTCTGTTTCAGTCCCATGCCCACAGACACTGTGGGAGCAATCACTATGGCTGTCTGGATACCCACAGTGGAAACATGTGGCACGTTTCACCAGGAGGAGCTCAGTGCAGGATGGAAAAATTATGACTGTCATAATTCATAGTTTCTCTTGCAGCAGTGAGCTGAGTTAATCCCTGAAGGATCTTCTAACTATGTTGTTCTAAAATACTGTGCCTCATCTCTTCTCCTTTTGTGCAAACATGCATAAACTCCACAGTGGTGCTGCACATCAACATATGATTAGTAAATATTAGTTATGTTTCTCTGCACAAAATGTTCCACCAATGCATATCCTTGAAAAAATATCAGCATATTACAGACGTCCTAGTTCCAAAACTGGGACAAGCTTTGTGTAATTTTCAAGCATTTCTATGATTTCCTTTTTGCTTCTGTTCCAAGGTATATTCTAGCAGGCAAGACTCATTGGGTTTAGGCTGGAGGCACTGTCTGCAGAGCTGCTGCCCTGTCGGACCCAGCTGTGTGCTGGGGAAGAATTTAGCTTTTACTTTTGTTGACCTTCTGGAGGCTCCTGCTGGCCGTTGGGGGTCCTACTAGGGTTCATCTAAATGGTGGTCCTGTTTTGGGGGTATCAATTGCTCCTACTCCGTGTGTCCAGAAAGCTGCCAAGGACAAGTTGTTTCTGGGAAGCAGAAAAGAGGATTAAAAAAAAAAAAAAAAAAAGTGTTTAAACAGGATTAATTTGAGCTAGAATTTGTGCTACTGAAAGATGCTTAAGGAATCTTTTAAAGATAGAAAAGTAAACAATTGCATAAGCTGATAATCCGATCAGCTGATAAAATTTACAAATCCTTTTTTTTTTTTTTTAGAAGAGGCAAAAGTATTACTTCAGAAGCATTCTGGAGACAGACTGTCGTGAAGAAATTTAAAAACATGATTAGGTAAAGCGTATTACATCAAATGGCAATTCTATAGAAAGTTTCTGCAGCAGAAGCAGAAGCAACATATTTAGAGGAAAAAAAGCATTAAATCATACATTATTTACGACAAGCAATGTGGCCTTGCGATAAATAAGGAAACCACAATGAATGCAAACTTGTCTTCATAAATAACTTTCATTAAATTTTCATTTCTGCTTGCTCACTCTGTTCTTCACAGAAGAAAGGCTTATAATAGGACTTATAAAGAATGCAGCAGATGACAAAACACAGAGCATCATTATGTCAAGGAACAAATACAGGGCACGTACTTGCAGGTTTTTTTTTCAAGAGTTGCTCCACGAAACTTCTCCCCAAAGGATGCTGTGGCTGCTGAAAGTTTATAAGTCCTCACAGAGCAAGTGTGCAAAGACTTGCAAAATCCATCATGGAATATTAAATAGTATCACAAATGGATCGGGAGGATGGGAGATTATTATTCCTAACAATTCAGGCTGTGTTTCTCCAGGTATGCAGGAATCTGTAATGAGGAAACATTTTACTGATGCTTGCAAAGAAATGCCGCAAATGCTCCAAACCTAACGGGTTGGCTGAGGCAGATTTTAACACAATTTGTCCCCAAACTGTCAATACACGTATATGTAGAAGACATCTTTCTTAATGACAACCAGACTTGATCTCATTTCTTTGTGAATTACTCATATTGACAATAATATTCACTCAAATGTAGGCAGAACCCTCTGCCAGCAGCTATCTGCCTTCACGATCTATTGCACAGATTATGTAATATTACAGATGATTTCTGTGGCACTCCTTGTTCTGTCATGTGTAAACACTGAATTTGAAGAAAGCTCTTTAGTCAGAAAATACGCAACTCAAAATAAATGATTCAGTCTTACTACCAAAATATCTCAGATAAACCCAAAGACGTAGGCAATGCGTACATTCCTTAAGCCTTTTTCTTCCTTTGGATTTTGTGCATCGCATACCAGAATTACAGGACTGCTGGACTGTCCTTTTTGTAATTGCTTTTCAGGATTTATTTTTCTCAATTATTCCTCTTTGGCTTCTCAGATGTCAAAAAGAAATAAACACATCCAAAATGTGATTAATTACCATTTTTATTGAATTTTAAAGACACTAGAACCATAATGCATCTCAGGAGATGTAGTGTTGCTCTGGTTTCTCTCCACAGACCTGCTATATCTCTTTGATCCATTTTGGAAGGTTTAAAGGTCCTCTACTGGTCCTAATACAGCCATAGTTAATTTTGTGTCCCTGCTGAAGCCACGAATAAGCTAAATCATGATGGGGTTGTCAGCTCTTTTATACTTCTTACACTGTATAACAGCAGATCCACCTGAATGAACGGAAGAAGATAGTTTCACAAAAGATGGAAAGTATGGATTGCATTGTAATAAAATGAGCACTGCTCAAGTGCAATTATTGTTCATTGGGAATAAAAAAAAGAACCACAAATGTTTTTTTCTAGAAAGAAAAAACGTTATTTTCTCTCGAAAGGTTATTAAAAGATGTGGTATAACCTTATATGCAACAATTTTGCCATCCAAACAGGAATAAGTCAGCTCTACTCTGTTAGAAATCCTGGTTCTGAACCTACAGCCAATCTGATCTACACTGATAAGTAGACAAATTTTTAGCTGCCCTGGCATTAGGCCAGACTGGATCATTCTGCTTCAAAAGCAGGATGTTTAGCCTGAAGATCCAACACCAGTTTTGCTGTGGTTTGTGATAATGCTTCATATAAGTGCATGAATTTCCATCATTTTCATAACAGCAGTACAGCACTTGGAAGCAAGCTCTGGAGGATAAGACATATCTGGAGGGTTGCTTTAGCTCAACATCACAAAATCTTGCCATTGGTGATTTTTCAGCACTGCACCTCTCCAACTGCAGTGTAACTCTTTCAATTAAAAAGCATGCTCCTTTCTAAACAATTTGAATTTTCTTGCTTAAGGAAGCAAGATTTTTTTTTCTTAATTGTGCTCTACCTCTGATATTCTTCTTGCCATGGAACAAGAGTTGCACAAGCTACCACTGGATGTAGATTTTGCAATGTTAGGTCAAGGTCCCAGAAGGGCTTAAGACTTTGATTTCTGTCTTGGTCAGATAGAATTCACTAACAAGATACAGACCTCAGTTTTACATGTTTTGGACAGTAACTGGTCACACAGTCATTACTATTGCTTTTATATGTGATTTGATGGTGTCCAGCAGAAAAAGCAAACCACTCAACAGCTTAAGTGAAAAGTACCCAATACTTCATTCCATTTACATATTCCACAGATACATGTAAAATGAAGTTTAGAATAGAAAATACTGTTCCAAGAGGTAGTCCTGCTGACTTGCTGCTTACATTCCCAATTTGCTTTGTTAAGAGAGGACAGTAAATTCACTGGAATCATACATGAGTAATGCAAGCAAGCAAGAATGTAAAGGAGGACGACAACTTTAACCACCTGAAGCAGCTTACCTGTCTATAGTGAAAACTGTAATAAAAGCTTCCCTGTCACAAGCTCACAGCGTGCCACTTTAAACTCCCTGCAGCAAATTCAAGAAGGAAAGGTTTTAGAGAAATGGTCAGAGAAATCATGGAATAGGAAGAATAGAAAGGTCCTGTACTATTTGTCAACGTTAATCTTTTTTTTTTTTTTTTTTTTTTTTTTTTTTTTTTGTTTTGTAAATAAAATTTTAA
>JAOWBP010003659.1:4591495-4606501 GCA_028571105.1 Tragopan temminckii | reverse complement strand
CTCCCATGGCTGACTCACTGCTCACCCCAGGTGATCAATCAGAGGTTCAGGCCGTGATTCAGCAGTTCCCATACACTCATAAAGCATGTATGTAAAGAGTTGGTGCCTTTCTGAGCTTTCTGTAGTTGAGTCCTAGTGTTAGACTGAGGTGGCAGAAAATGGTTTTCTCCTTGCAGCATATTTGGAACAACGTTAGGTGGCAGCAATCAAATGATTTTTAGGACTTTCAGTTTGTGTGACTATATTTAGTGCACTTAACTTATATTGTGGTTTTACATATTTTGGTAATAATTACTGTGGTTATGCAGAAGTTAAAAGAAATATGAATATATGTGTTTCTGAGTTTTGTAATGTAAATTCAGTGTCAAGAAGGAATACATTTGCTTAAGAGCTGAATCTTTGAAAGTGAAAAGATGAGATTTTACAAATACTTACCACTCAGTAGTATTTCAGACAAGGTCTTCCAGTTGTAATCTTTTAGAATCCTTGATTTTCACACAAATTCCCACATGGTCACGAATCAATGTGGTCTTTTTTTATGTATTTTCAAATGAGAGTGACAAACTTACTTATAAGTTCTGTTTTCTTTAAGGTGTTTGACAACATGGCAATTAAAGATCACAACAATCCCAAGTAACTTCTATTTTTGCATTAGGGATGTTTTCATTAAGTTGCTTTTACTTGGAATTTAAAATTACAGTTCTGCATGTTTAATCTGCTAATAAAAAGGAATGTTGCGGCTTTTGTTTTGAGCCTGACCTATTTTTTTCATCTGTCTGAATGTCCCACATGTTTTAAATAATACAAGCTGATGAGAAGATATGAGTAAAATAGGAATATTTACTTAGAGAGTATGTAGTGCGAATTAGGAAAGCAAAACTTTCGTAGCTTTTCATGACTCCTAAGTTCTTGCTTGAGTACTTTATGTATATATTTATTTTTGGATAGGCTTATGATAAATTCTCAGTTTTGTAGTTCCATTTCCAAGCAATCTTAGCAGGCCTTATCCAGACTTTGAGTTTACTCTTCTTACCTAACAAATCTAAAATGTCCAATGTAAACATGCACGCTGAAGGGTTAGTTACTTGTTGGACCTAGGAGCTGAGGTCACACCATGCAAATATTTGTGCTTTCTGGAAATACAAGTAGTTATTAATTTTGTGTGAGAGTGGTTGTTGGTATTAATGTGGTCTTTTAAAAACAGGTCACTCCTTTGAAATGGTTGCATCCTAGTACTGGCTGAGGTTGTTGTATTGGAAGGCTCAGCATTGGTGAAATCAGGTAGAACACTGATGGGGGTGTGAGGCAGCAGTTGTTTGGCTTAACAGTGCTCTTACAGAGATGTGGGACATCTTAATCTGGTATGAAACCCTCCACCCTTGCCACAGGAGAGCAGTTACAGGATGCAGCAGGACACACCATGACTCTCCTTTGCTGTGAAGTCCCTGTTATGGTGGGACAAGTGAGAAGCAGTGCACCACTGTCTGTTCAGCTGCTGTTGTGACCACATTATCTGCATTTAAAGTGGCCTAAGCTGTTACCTGCCGTCTGCCTTCTCCAGCTCAGGTAATGCCTTCCATCTCAGGGAACACTTTCTTTTTTTTTCTTTTTCTTTTTTTTTTTTAAAAAAGGTCAAATTGCAACATCAGAAAAAGTCACAGTGCATGTTCTTTAGTGGGTATTTGACTTACAAAGCCTATTTTTAGATTTCTCTTTATCTAGATTGTTTATAATGCTTTTTTTTCCTGCAGTTATTAATTGAACACATTGAAGGCCTATCAAAAGTCAGACAGGCCACAACCCTGATTTGCATCACTTTCTTTGTCTGAGAAGTGTGAGGATCAAACCTGATGTGTGTGAGCATGAAAGGTTTGCAAAGGAGAATGAAATAGCAGATGTGTTAGATAAAGTGCTGCTTTGCATTTTATTTTTGACAGTTAACACTGCTTCTTTTCTGTCTGTTAAAAAGCTGAAATTTTGATTTGACAGATCTGAAAAAAAACAACAAAACAAAACAACAGGATACAGTGCTAAAAGACAAAATTTACTGCCTTGTAATGTTACGGGAACATTTTCTTAAGCAGTCCTGTGAGTTGTTCCACTCTACCTCCAGCAAGTCTGTTGTATCAGCACAGCTGTCTGTGAGACCACAGCAATGCAACTTCCCCTGCCCCAAAAGGCAGGGAGGTTATTTTTAGCGGGATCAGTTGCAGATCTGCAGTTCACCATGTGGTCCACAGACTTACTGGTGTAATGTGTGCTTCCAGCAAGGGGAGGGGAATAGCATAGGATCTGTGTAACCGTGTGAGCAAAGAAGTGCTTGTGATTCTGTGGTTTGAATTCTAAGCTTAGGTTTCCTGTCTAGTCCCAGGAGAGGTTCAGAGCACCTGCACCTTCAACTGTCAGCAGAATGTGTTGATTTAGCTAAACTGATTTTTAAAAGTTACATCTGATATGTCAGGCAATGCTGCTTTTGTGTATTGATGTGTAAGTCAGCCTGATCTACCCATCTGTAAATACAATAACCTGGCTATACTTTTGTCCCTACTGTGTGCTGGTTAGCAGAATGCTGCAATACCAGTGGATTTGATTTTGGGACACTATTTAATGCCACTTGAGCATCTTTCATCGAACTGTAGAATGGCTTGGGCTGGAAGGGGCCTTGAAGTGCACCTAACCCATGCTGCAGGCTGGTTGCCGCTCACTGCTTCAGTCTGCCCAGGGTTCCATCCAGCCTGATGTTGAAAGTCTCCAGGGATGGGACATCTACAGTGTCTCTGGGCAGCCTGTGCCTGGGCCTCATCACCCAAATCTTATGTCATCATCTACATGGGTTGCTCCAAAAGTAGTGCCTCCTATTTATTTTCTTGGAAACTACATTAGATACAAAGAGCACAATAACACTGTTTGATAGAGCAAGTTCTCAGCTACAGAACACTGTTTTTCAACATAGTCATGACCATTAGCTGTGCGTTTTCGCCAGCAATGAACAAGAGTCTGAATGCTATGCTCGTGTAGGGAAAAAAAAAATAAAGACTGTGCCACCAGAGGTAACCTGCTGTTTCACAGCTGCTATGATGGCATCATTGCTGAACGCACCACCCACCACCTCACTATGCTCATATCCATTGTATGGTCTCCTGAGACATTCAGCAAGGGTCGATGAATGTCAGTGGGTGCCATTTTTTCTACACTGAAGACTTAATTACGCAGCTTTTTTTCATGATGCCATTTTGTCATGCACACATTTTGCCTTTTTGCAAAATAGTAAAGGTGATGGTACACACAGACTGTACTTGGAACAGAACAAATAAATGGTCTAAAATTTGTTTATCTGAACAATAAACACAGATACCTCTCTGTTTTTCCCAACAGCAGTCTTTGGTAATGTCCAGGGATCACGTTTAAACAGAGAAATGCTTCCAAAGCTGCTCTTTGCCTCGAGCCTACAGAAAAAAAATATTATCTGCCAAAAAAATACGAACAGACTGAGCAACTCTGAAATTTCTTTATTTATGTTTCACAGTACATGCATTTAATGAGCTGATGGTTTCTGTGTTGTAAGAATCCTGACTGTGCCACTGAGAGCTTGTTCTTCCAAATCCACCTTTCCAGAGCTTATCCTGTGACAAGACTACATACTCAGTTCTGCACTTTGGTCACAACCACCCCCATGCGGGTTCTGTGTTCAGTTTTGGGCCCCTCAATACAAGAATAACATAGAGGCCCAGGAGTTTGTCCAGAGAACGCCAGTGGATCTGCAGGGGATCTGGAGCACAGATCTTAGGAAAAATGTTGAGGGAACTGGGATTGTTTAGACCTTATTGCTCTCTATAACTCCCTGCAAGGAGGTTGTGGCAAGGTGGAGGTTAGCCTCTTCTCCCACGTAGTGAGAAATAGGATGAGAGGGAATGGCCTCAAGTTGCACCAAGGGAGGTTCAGGTTGGATATTAGGAAAAATGTCTTCTCCTAAAGAGTGGTGAAGTATTGGAACAGGCTGCCCAGGGAAGTGGTGTAGTCACCACCCCTGGAGGCATTCAAGAAATGTGGATGTATGGCACTGCGGGACATGGTTTGGTGGGCAGTATTGGTGGTAATGGGTTGATGACTGGACTAGATGATCTTAGATGTCTTTTTGAACCTTTATCATTCTGTTGTATGATTTCATTCTTTAAAATAAATTAATAAATAAAATAAAAACTGAAACTTTGTTCAGATTTGTGTGATTCTCACCTAATTTTGAGACAGAATCTATCTTCATAACCCAGTATTTCAGAAGTTGCTATTGTGTTCTTCAGGTTTATTGTTACTTTCAGTACTTTGTGCCACGATTTGTCTCTGAAAGTTCTTAATGTCCAGAGTGTGTTTATGAAAACGAGCTCTGTTCTGAGGCTTCTAATTGTAAGACCAAGTCCACTGTTCTGACCCATGTGGGTTTCCAGCGAGCTAGCAGTTGGAGGTTGATGCTCACCTGATTGTTCATAGATCTGGGACAGGGAATGGAGGTTGAAGTTTGTGCAAGTGAGCACATTTATCAAATAGTGTGCCTAGAGGTACGATCTTGCATTTGTCATATATCTCAATGGACTGTTCAAAAAATCTAGGTATTGTTTGAACTTCATTAAAAAATCAGGTGTGAGGCTTACCAAAGCCCTTTGGGACTTGTTAATTTATCATAATTTCTGTTTTCTTTAGGAACTATTTTAGCATCTGCCATCACTTCTTTGTTCAGGGATGTTTTGAGGGGTTGAAAACTTTATTTCACACGTGCTTGGCAGAACAACTTTAAGTATTGCTTCAATTTTTAATTAGTGTCATTTATAATGGCTGGTCTAGCTAACTGAAATATAGCAGTTGAATGCAAAAGATTCAGACATTTCCTGTTTTTTCCCGAAAGTTGTTTTGGGCTTTTCTTTTGTCCCTGCTTTTATTGACGGACTACTGAAATTTCTGTCTTTATCTTTTATATGTAAAATCCCATGGCAAGAGGATTAAAAACACTAGTTCTTAGCTTATCAGCAGTTCTAATGTGTGTGGTTGTGAGTGTTTGGGTCTCACTGATTAGGATTTGCCATTAGAGTGATCAGAGTGGGCTTGAACATGGTTTACCTTTCAAATATTGATTAGAAAGCACCTGCTGCATCATAGTTTTCCCAATCCACTGTTGTCCAACAGATTAAGCAGGCAGTCTCACAGCCCCAGTGCTTATTTAATACAGGAAATAGGTAGGCTTGGTGAGAAAAGATGATTTTATTGTTTAACTTTACAGTACTCTGTGTTACAAATTGTTAAAAATGTGAAGGCGACATTATTTATAGGGTCTAAAACAATCCTTTCACTTGATTTATTCCGAAGAACAAGGAATATGCAAGTAACTCCTGTTGCACTAGTAGTTTCTCAGTCTGTTCTCTGCAGTAATGCTTTATAAACACAACTAAACTGAAATCTGGCTGATTGGTGCTCCTCTATGACAGATACAAGAGCATAATTGTATACCTGTGTATAAAGAAGGCTTTATTGATCTCTTCTCATGGGTTTTGTACTTTAAGAGATGCTTCTGCTTTGTTTTAAGTAAAGCTAAAAGATTTGTAAAAAAGTCATTTTGTATTTCTACCTTTTGAGCAGTGACCAAACTAAGATGTATGTGTGGATTTCAGCATCTGGTAACTACTTGAACTGAGCTGCCAATAACTTAGATATCCAGCAACTGCAGGTGTAAAATGAGTATGTTTCGAATTCGGTGCCTGCCCTGTATAGAATAAGCAAGCCTGAAGTGTAGCTGAACAAAGTATTTCTAAAATTGTGTATGGCAGTGAAGTCTCTGTTGTGACAGTGTCTGCCAAAGTGGTGGCTGGGAGGGAACGGCAGTGAACATGTCAGCTAAAAGTTGAGCAGAATAGCTGCCTATGGAAATACAGGAATGCAAACTTTACTGAATGTACCACGTGCAGACAGCAAGTGCACTGTTTGTCTTGCAGACTGCTAAGTGACTGCAGAACAAGAAAGCAATGTGTGTTTTTATAAAACGTAACAGAAATAGACTTTCTGTCTTTTTGTATATCCTTTCCTCACCAGCACAGCTGGAAGTTCATTCATCAAGATAGTCTCATCTATTTTGAATTAGGAATGCTTGCTGCAAAAATAAGCTCAAAACCAACGGTAGTGGAAATGCTGAGTCATGGCTTGAACCGGTGATTGAGCACCTGGTGGGAAGGCAGGGCCAACCCAGGGGAGCTCAGGTGTATGGAATGTACCTGAGTGACCTGAAGGGGTGGAGCCAAGATCTGCTGCTTCCCAGACCTCATTTAAGGGCTGGCAGTGGAGATAAGGGTGTCTTTCTGGAGATCCCTGTGTATCAGAGACCTTCTGAAAGTAAGCATCTTTTTTTTTTTTTTTTTTTCCCCCTCCTTCCCCCCCTCTCCTCTCTCTCTTCTGTGAGTGCAGCTGTTGTGTTTGAACAAATCTGCTCTTGCTGCAGCCTGAGACCTTGCTGCTCTGCTGTCATTTTTGCACTTTCCATCATGTTACATCATCGTGTTATGCCTGTGTTCCCATTTTATAACATACATTATGCTTTGAGACAATTTAGAAGCAGGCAAAATAATTAAATTGGAAATGATAACTTGTTTTCAAATAGCTGAACTGAATTTTATGGCTGACAGAATATAAAGATTGGTTGCTTCTCTAAGATACAGTTGCCTAACAAGTGTTAATTTTCTACTCTGAAGTGTGATTCTTCCCAAAACAAGCAAAGTTTCCTCTAATTTGAGTTTTAAATTTTCATCTGCTAAGAATTATTGGAATAACTGAATACAAACTTAAATTGAATCAAAATGTCTGGGGCCTCAGTGTACATTCCCATGCTTTCATTGCAGCTAACGGAGTCTACGAAGTAAATAGGTGCTTAAATTTCAGGGATAATGTAAGCCAAGATTCTTCTAATATTTTGTCAGTGTTCTATTGTGTTTACAAGAGGCTATTTTCTCTTCACAGTACAGCATGGAATCTTAAACAGTATCAAGATCAAGAGAAAATAGAAATTGTCTTCTGTGTGCAAAAGTGGTGTAGTTTGACATTTCTTCATTTCCGTGTTGTTATCACTTTATAGGTTGCTAGCATTTCCCACCTATTTTCTTAAGGCATTATGTAATAGATACCTGTAGGTAAGTGCAGGAAGTCTGTTTGCGTAGTGCCTGTGCTACAGGACCTGGTAAGAGGAGCACCTGTTAGGTTGGATGAAAGTAGGCTAAATGGCTAAAAAGCAGGATAAATGTTCTCTGATGCCATCAGAATACTTCCAGGAAGGCATGTAGTCTTGACTTGCATACTGCTTAAAGTCCTGTAAAAGGTAGTAATTTTGGCAAGGAAATGTGGTAGCTTTTTTAAAAAAAAAAACAGACTCCAACTCTTCAAGTTTTATCTTGTTCATTCTTTAGATGCATGTTGGTCTTTTTAGCTCTGATTTTTCTGATGAGAGCAGATACAGTGCTATGCTTTACAGTAGAAGAAGCAAAGCACTGTTAGGTCTTTAGAAAATAATGACATCCTTTCTTTTTTAAATGTTTAGAAGGTGGTAAAATGCCATACTAATCCCATGGGAAAAGGTCTGACAGTTCCTTGTGGACAGCTTCAGCTCAAGGTTCATAACGGAAGATTAACTTCCACATCTTGCACGTGCTCTAAAACGGTGTGGGAGTGTAGGGCTTTGGCAGTGACCTAAGCAGGGTTTTCAGATGGCTTGCTGACCTGGATTATGTATTAATACCATTTTGCCTTCATATTTTTTAAGTCCTTGTAAATCTCCTGGCAGTGAAACTGCTGCTGATATGCTTGTATTTGCAGGCAGTGAGATACATACATACTTGGTTTCTTTTAAATGCGTGTTTATTCTTTTGCTGTCATGTTTCCTTTAGCCATAAGTGTTATTTCCCTGCTTTTTTTCTTTTTTTTGCATAAGTCTGGCAGTATCTACATTTTGCTGTAAAGTCAAATATCAAGATGCTGAGTATTATAATTTTTTTTATGACACTTGCAAGTCTCTAAGCAGCATTTTATGAGATCAGAATTTCTACTACATTTGGCTTTCTCAAATTTAGCTATTATTGTCAATAGTCACCCCCCCCCAATAGTTGAAAAAAACAATTTCTGGGGAAGGGCTTGTTGTGGCACAGAAAGGAGAGAGTTATGCTTTTGAGTACAGCATTTGACATGATGTACTAACAACAAGGAAGTTTTTTTTCCTCTTCCATCTGGTATTTTTTCATCTCCTGGTAGGTTGCAGCTCATCTGTCAGTAACTTTCAATGAATTATTTTTTTTATTTTTTTCTCTAGTGTTGCGTTATAAATGCTGATGCTCTACAGCAGAGGCATACCTTTGTAACAAGTAAAAAAGAAAAACCGTGGGAAGCCAGGTTTTTATATTTTGTACTTGATTGTGTGTCTAAAGTTCTGTGTATGGTGTGCATGCTCTTATTTAAGAAAGCTGAATAAATTATAGTGGAGAGAGGCCGTTTTCAATCAGATACAGCTTGCTTTCGTAACGTGTGCTATGCATATTTGGTTGCATGTGTAAATCATTCAGAAAGTCTGAGATGACAGGATGCGAAGTGAATGAATGTGTGATAAAAAATAAAACAGATAAAACATGCAGTACACGTGATACAACTGAAGCCACATGAAGCAACTTACCAGTTGTGGTGAGATGTTGCATTTTTATTTTTTTTTTTAAGCTAGTACAAGTTCTGTCTTTTAGTGATTTATATTTTAGTTATATCCAAGTATCAGGCAAGGAAGTTACTTTTTTTAAAGTATTATTAATGGAAAAGTAATCTAACAAAAACTGCTGTTGGAACGTGGACCTGTGAGCTCCGTAGCTTGAATGTGGTTTGTATGCCCATGCTGTTTCAGCTTTGGGGAAGACTTACCTTCTCTTTACCAGTATAGCAGCCTGTGCAAATGAAAGTGAACGTGTAGTGGACAGACAAGCACTGAGGATTGGTTCAATTCGGACTAGATTTTGAGTCAAGATAGCCTGTCTGGTGCTTTTTCCACTCTATTGCTCTGCAGACCAGCACAGTTGTAGATAGTAAAGAATGTGGAAGCATAGCATAGCCTTTAATAAAATACACAATATTTACAAAATATATTTGAATTAATCTACAAAAACACCTTCCCTTGTATAATACTGTGACTTTTTATGTTTTCAGGGTCTCTGAGGCTAATTCCAAGCATCTGAATGACCTGTCTTTTTAGGTTTTCCATATTGGGAGAACAAGTCTTCATCAATGAAGAATTGTAATACTTAGAAAGTGTTGCTTTTGTTTTGCCCTTCCATTAAGGGTAGCCTTAATAGGAGGTGGAGTACAATAAACAATGCAATGATGGCTAATCAGCTTTATATCTCTACACGTTGCCTAGTACCAGGGAAGGAAAGAAAACTGTTCTTGGGAGAGATCATTGCATAACTCAGAACTGGAAATGCCGAGAGGAGTTACAGCACTTCCCCTTTGGTATGCTTTAGATCACTAAAGAAGTCATGGCACAAGAAAGAAATGAGGTAGTTTAACACTAATAATGTTAATGTTTATGGCCTGTTAGTCTGAACGCATCCAAGTGATTAGTATCTCTTAGTACTGTTAAAACAAATTTTAAAAAATTGATTATTTAGAAATTGATTGATGTGTATGTTCCTTTTCCAGCGTTCTTTGTCATTATCTGTGGCAGATATTATATAAAAAGGGAAGCATGAATATTTCAGATCTGGATGTTAGTTTTAAATCTGCTAGTACTTTTTATGGTGACTATATTTCGTCATAAGTGGTAGCACAGACTTTGTCACATTCTCCTGTGGTTTTCAGATTGTTCCTTATATCTTTATTTATAATACAGGTATTTACAAATTCATTAAAAACATGTAAATAATTGAGTGCTGTCAGCTGTGACCATTTCAGTCATTTTTTTCATACAGATTTTGTTTTTTTTTTTTCCTGTTTTAATACCACTCCATGCTTAGAAGAAGCAGGATCTTACTGTGGTCTTATTAGCTTTGTGGAGTAGGGTTGTGATTTACCACCTATGTAAAGCTTGGGACTTTCTGTGTTACATCCCCACGAAAACAAGTGGAACTGCAGTCAATTCCAGAGAGCAGATTTTGCCACTTCCTATACAATATGGACTTTATAAATGAAGCCAAAAGACGTTGTTCTGCTGAGTCACACTCCAGAACAAGACAGCTACAGGAAAGTTAATGTACTTTGCTTCTGGTTCCAGTGTTGACTTTGAAGTTCTCTCCTGTACTTGCTTCTCTTTTTTTTTTTTTTTTCCATAAAAATAAAGTTTGCTTTTTTTCAACTAGAGTTGCAGTATGACTCAACATGCATGCTTCTGCATGTATTTTCTGAGCTCTGTTATTACACTTCTCCCTTTCAGTTGCAGCAGTGTTATCAACTGTCAGCAGACTGCAGATTTTGTGCAGTTCATATAAAGTTGTTTTATGAAAAAGGGAAGTGGAAAACGATCAGCTTTCATGAGTCTGAAGCATACCGTGCCCCAAGGTGATGAGTAACAATAAATTGTTGTTTTTGATGCCCACGATTCCCTGTTTCGTGGCTTTGAAATGCAGCTGACAACTCATTGAAACATATTTGACAGATGCAGATTTGCAGCCAGTAGAGTATTATGGTAATAATATAATTCATGAAAGAGGCAGTATGAAATAGATGCCTGAAACTGTTGTGAGCAAAGACCATTTGAATCTTTTTTCAATAATGCTAAAAATTGATTAGCTTTAATGCTAGGTAATATAACAATGCTTGACTTTAATTGCTGTGCATTGGAAGAGTGTCATTTTGGTTCTTGCACCAAAGAGCAGTGGGGCATTTACCATCTGTTCCATATCTTAAAAGCTGCCGAGTCCAAGCCTAAGTATTAAAGAGTGTAGTGTTGACTGATACTAGCAGCATCATTGCAGGCTTTTGTGAAATTTCTGTGTCGATTAAATCTCTGACCTCAGTAATTGGGTTGCTTGTGGGGTCTCCATCTGCTGAGTGGTTTTGGAAGGGAAGGAAAGAAAGGCCATAGTGAAATAAACCCTGGAGTTTAGTTTTATGCTCATATCAGTTGAGTCAATCCATTGTTTGCATGAAGAAAATCAGACTAAAAAGCTCCAAACAACTAATTTTCAGTGGGATCTTGAAGGCCTTACCAATTTCTTCTTGAAACTTCTGACACCACACCTTTATTACAGTCACTGCTTGTAGCTTTGTAGAATCATAGAAACATTTGAGGTGGAGGGGATCCTTAAAGGCCATCTGGTCCTGCAATGAACAGGGACACTACAGCTACATCAGGTTGCTAGAGCCCTGTTCAGACTGACCTTGAATATGGAGCCAGCTGTGTTCTGATCATGCCTTTGATGCCGCTTGTGGATAGGCTGTGCTTGCACTGGGCCAGCAGTGTGTGTTTGGAGACCTCAGACACAGCAGAGCAGTGTCTGGAGGTTTTGTTTCCTTGGATTTGTTGATGAAGCACAGAGTGATTGTAGTTAAGTTTGTTCATCTTCAGGTGGTGCTAGTGGGCAAACCTGCAGCAGACAGCAGAATCATTAGTCTTCTTCAGGCCCCTCTTCCTTCTCCACATCCTCTTAACTACAGCCAACTAAGGAGCAGTGCCACTGTAATAATACTAAATGCTTAGCTTTAGGGAAGTCTGCTACCCTACTATGAGGGTTTTTTTCCCCCATTAGCGTAATTAGTTGTTTGAATAAGAATTAGCACTTTGAATAGAAGACATAGGTTCTTCTGGACTGCAGTGAAGAGTTGAGACATTTGGCCATCAAGGAAGACATTCTACATGTAAGTGGGCTAGAGACTGAGGGGTGGACTTAACTATGGATGCTATTGCACAGGTTATTCATGACTGTGTAACGTGTACCACAATTAAACAAGCCAAGAGGATGAAACCTCTCTGGGGGGAAGGGCGATGTCAAAAGTACAGATATGGGGAGACGTGGCAGGTTGATTATATCACCTTGCCACGATCTCGCAATGGTAAGTGTTATGTGCTCACCATGGTGGAGGCAACCACTAGGTGCCTTGAAACATACGCAGTACCCCATGCTACTGCCCGAAACACCAGATTAGGTCTCAAGTCCTGTGGTGACATGGCACTCCAGAAAGAATTGAGTCAGATAATGGGACTCATTTCAAAAATTCTCTTGTAAATACTTGGGCCAAAGATCATGGCACTGAATGGATTTATCATATCCCCTATCATGCACCGGCATCTGGTAAAATTGAATGATACAATGTGTTGCTAAAAACTATGTTGAAAGCAATGGTTTGGAACATTTAAGCATTGGGAGAAGCATTTGGCAGAGGCTACCTGCTTGGTCTTTACTTGAGGATATATCAGTTCAGATGGTCCTGCCTAATCCAGCTCCCTAAATACTGTGGAGGGAGATAAGATCCCTGTACTGCATGTAAAGAGCATGTTGGGAAAACACTTCTGTGGAACTGTTTTTGCTCAGAGACCCGGGTCTGCTTGGTGGGTAATGCAGAAAAATGTTCAGTGTGTACCATAAGGGAATTTGATACTGGGGGTAGGCAGTCAGTAATTCCATGTATATATGTGCGTGTTTAATGCATGTTAATTATTGTTTGTGTGCATGATAGATACAAAGAATGATGTAGTGATGTGGAATAAGGAATGGAATGTCATGGTTTTATGGTTTTTGTTACTGGTATTCCACATCAAAACATCATGTAGTGCACTGGGGTTAATGAGTTAATGCTTCAGTTCCATGGATTGTTCTCTTCTGAGAACAACTACATCTCCCAGTTCCTATTCCCAACTCCTCAGGAGTTCCTGAGAACTCCTCCATCTCCCACTGTTCCATTTCCGTTTAGAGGTATAACTGCTTGCCCTTCTTGTCCCTTATTTTACTGCTCATCACTGTGCTGTGTGCTCCCTAGCCATCTCACCTTCAGCATTAAAGTATTAGGTTTTGGACACACTCTCTCTCATTTGATTAATTAGCTTCAATTCCTGTTATGTTGTATTAAATTGTGTTACCTTGCATTCTGTTATGTATTTAGTAAATTAGTTTATTCCCTTAGCTTGTTGACGCTGTTTTGTTTTTAGGCCCACCTCTATACTGTTTCCCCTTTTTCCTCCTTCTCCCACTCCTGGGGTGTGGGTCTGTGAGTCCCTCTGCTCCATTAGTCACAGAACTGGGCTGAACCAGCCCTAAACAGTTGACAGTGTTTAACTGCAATTTTGGTATATGTCTTTGTTTCACCCCAGGTTAATTTTAAATCAGTTTGTCTTAACTGTGTGGAGGACATTTGAGTTGGTAGGAGACAATACAGTTTGTGTTGCTCTGTATTTCTGTGTTTAGGTAGTCATCTTGGGGAAAGCTTTGTTAAATTAGGAGGAAAAAAAAAAAAAGGAACTGCCCATGCAAAAAAACAAAACAACAACAACAACAAAAAAAAACTCCCAGCAGAAAGGAAAAGTGGAAGTAAAATATGGAATCCCTGAACTCAGGAATAGAAGGAAGAAAGGAGAAGTAGTCAGAAGAAAAAAATCTGGTTATAAAATTGATGGAAAATATTGAACATATTTTAAAAAAATAATTACATGAATATGCAGTAATGTGTGTCTTCTCAGAAACATAATAAAGCAGGAGTAAGAGAATCTTGGGATAGTACCTAGGAAAAACAAATCTGTTGTTAAAATAGTTCTGTCACAAATTAATCATCACCAAATAAAGAGGAGTCTGGATCCTGTAGTGTGTTCAAGTCTTAGCAGATAGCGGAGTCCTCATTGACTCTTATCATAACTAGGTTTTACTGAGTGTATTGTTAAGTGTATCGAGTGTTGAAGGATGAATTGCCTCTTCGTTTTTCAAGAAAACCAGAACATGAAGACCTATCTTCTGAAGAAGGAAATGAACCCTGTAGAGTTACTGAGAATGGAAAGGGGGAAAATAAATCTGGCTGAAGATGAGAAGGAGAGGTGTTGATTTTTGTGGGAAAAAAGTAGCTAAACTGTAGTTCAGAGCCCATGTTCTCACATGCAGATATGATTGAGGCTCTTACTGCAGTGTACAGGATTCATATGTCTTGCTATAGAAAGTGCCTGAAATCTGCAGGCTACCCTGAAGAACTTGGTTGGGTTTGTTACAAACATAACACTAGCAAAATTAAAACCAATTCTGAATGTTGTGTAACATGCTGCCTGTAGAAGGCACAGCTGCATTTCAGTCAGCCAATTTGAAAGAAAAGGTAGTTTATCCCCCTGTACTAAAAGGGTGCTAGCAAAGATGATAACTGTTAGTCTTGCAGAAGAGAAAGATAATTACTATCAACCACCACAGTTATTTTTTTTCCCCCAAACTGTTACTTGATTAACATAATCAAGTTATAGTCAGAGCAGTTGCTCTCAGTTAGTACTTAGCTTGCCAATTATGGCTTCTATTTCAGACTTGAAAAAGGCAGGCAAGGTTAGTGAGCTTGATAGCATGTCTATTCCTTCTCTGCACTATCTGCTAAACTAATGGAGGGTATGGCTTCTCTCAGCAGCATATGCCTCACTTAGATCCTTAAACAATCAAAGACACAGCAGTGCAGTTAAATTTAAGATACATTCACTTCTAAGAAGATTTAGCACTTTTATTTCCTGACATTTTTAAATCTTCCCTGAAAATGCATTTTAGAATAAATAAAAAGCTAATTTAGGAGACCTGACAAAATGACACGAGATGACACAGCTGCAAACTGAATTTGAAAAATCCTCCAACGAAGGACACTTAAACACCGTAATTCTGAATATTCATCAGAAAGAACCAGTCCCTTCTATGTCTTTTCATAAGAAATTTCCTAATGTGTTAGATGCTGGTTTTTGTGTCAGTGAGGGAGGAACTCACCGAATCACAGAATCACGGAATTGTAGGGGTTGGAAGGGACCTCAGAGATCATCGAGTCCAACCCCCCTGCCAAAGCAGG
>JAOWBP010003659.1:4576866-4591395 GCA_028571105.1 Tragopan temminckii | reverse complement strand
TCCTCCAGTCTTCAGGCACCTCCCCCGTTCTCCAAGACCTCTCAAAGATGACAGAGAGCGGTTCAGCAATCACCTCCGCCAGCTCCCTCAGCACCCGTGGATGCATCCCATCGGGTCCCATGGATTTGTGAACATTGGTGTTGCCTAGGCATGCTTGGACCACCTCTTCCCTGACTAAAGGGGAGTCTTCCATTCCCCAGACCCTCTCACTAACCTCCAGGGTCTCGGATTCCCGAGGGGGAACTTCTCATCAACTTTCTGTCCTCAGTCCCTCCTGGATCTCTAGTGCAGATTTTCCCCACTAGATGACTAAAACATGTCCAACAAGATGTCCGTTTTGTTCTTGCTTTTATGTATACTACAATGTAGTATAGTGAAGCTGCCATGGAGACCTGTCTCCATTTCAGACTGGCTTTCCTGGATACTGTTCTGTATGGTTGGGTCTAAGGTAGAGAGCTGTGTGAGGACTCTTCACCCCAATTTTCTGGCATCAGAAATGTCTTAGTCTTCTAGATCTTCTTAATTTCTCCTTCACAGTTCTCATGTCAGGAGTTTTCCTTTTTCCTTCTCAAGTCTTGGTTCTTCTGGATGTCCGGTGTTAATGATTCTGCACTGGTAACAGAGTGGGGGACTTTTCTCAAAAGACACATATTCTCCAGTCTGTCTTTCTAAGCCTTGTCCTTGCGCCCTTGCATATACTGAGTTTCTGGCCAGCTAAACACATCGTAGGACCAAAGAATATTTCAGTTTGAATGGAACCTTGGGAGGTCCCCAAGGTCCTGCTTGAAGCATGGTGGAGTCAGACCAGACTGCTCAGGGTTTATCTGGCCATATCCTAAAAACTCCAATTTCAGAGACTGCACAGCCTTCCTGGGCAACCTGCTACTCTGCTTGCCTGTCCACAAGGGTGAAAAGTTGTTGTTGTTGTTGTTTGTTTTGTTTTGTTTTATTTTTAGTTCTGGTGTGAAGGCTCCCAAAGCCTTTTCATCTTGAGGCAAATTCCCTCAGCCATTCTTCCTTGGGTAGGTGTTTCTCTTGCCCCCAACCATCTCACTGTCATCTTTTGGGATCCTCAGATAGCTTTTACACTATCACCAGAGAAAGACAAGCAATAATTCCATTACTAGAAAGTTGAATCAGTTTTTGCTGCTTACAAACCACCATTGCTGTTCAGTGTCAGAAGTACAGTTTGTGTTTTTGGCTCTGAACTGGATGAGCTCCTTCTAAATGGTAGTGTGTATCAAAAGCACGTTCTATTTCCTGTTATTAAGCGGTCCCCAGCACCAGTGTTTTGACTTTCCCATGGTCCTTTGACTCTGTGCTAGGAACCCTTGTGTGCCTCACTTAACCAGCAGTGCTTCTGATTTTAATACTCTGCAAGCTCCAAAAGTTCTGTTATTTGCATCTGTTAACATTTGCCTTCATCATACATGGTCAGCAGAAGCTTATGGGATTTAATGAGAATTTTAAAATACTTTGACCGCATTGGCACTTTCAGCAGAGAAAAGTTGTTTTTCCAGCAGATGTCTGGAGCTGAGAACTTTCAGTCAAATAGGCATGCAGTGGCGTTCTGAAAAAAGTGGGGGTCTAAGGTTTTGCTGGTACTGTTTAGAGAAAGGGCTGTGCCAAGATGCTGCCGGTAGTACTTATCTGTCCTGAACAGCAAACAAAAAGGGGAGGCGGAAGCATGAACTAAAATAAAATGTATATTGTATATATATTAATAATGTGACACACAAGCCACACTTCCTTGTTGGTTATATCAGTTCTTTGTATTTTTCTGTGATCTAAAAATTTCTTTCTTTGCTTTTTTTTTCTGCTTGGGGAAAATTGGAGCAAGTGTTCCCTTTATATGGGAACAGTTGGTATCAAAACTGGCTTCATTTCTACATGAATAAATGTTCATGTCAGAGCGGTGCAAGTACTGACTTCGGTGGCCTGGCTGACTTTCTGCAATTTACATAGTTTTTCAACGGTAGTATTTTATTCTGTCGAAAAGATCTGCAAGGAAGTGTAATCAAATGACTCCAGCAGGGGTTGGAGTGCCTTAAAAACTGCTGAATTTTACAGTGACTGCAATAACAAATGCCTTTAGAAAATGAAGGATTTAGGATTTTGCTATCCCCATATCATGCCTGCTGTCTGTGTATAAAATGAGGCAGTGCATACAGGTGTTTGCAGGCTGAGCTCTGGGTCATTTACCAGATGTTTCTGCTTAAATAGGCACTTCTGAAGGGGGCAGTACTCTCATCTTCATGATTTTTATAGTTTGCCTGGGAAATGACGTGTAGAGCCTCCAGACCAGTTCCTTAGACCCTCAGTCACTGTTGTACAAGAAAGTTCTGTTTCCATCAATACACGAAACCAGACCTAGTTGTCTTATGATTCGTGTGTATGGGCATCAGCATTGCCAGAATTCAGGAAAGGAAAATACAGGTAGGCTGATAAGCAGGACATGCTGCTCCTTGGCCTTTTTCTGTTTGTTACATCAGTTTCATCAATGCTGCAGTAACATGAAAAGCTGTGGTGTTGTCCAGGAGAGTAAGAGATCCTTTCCCTTCTCAAGATGCTGTCCGGTGTGATTGCACTCTTATCCATCACCTTTTGCACTTCAGTGCATGGCAGGGACTTCAGTGCATGTGGAGTGAGAAGCTTTGATACAAAGTAAGCCTGTCATAATCTAGCCTGACAGTTTCATCAGCCTATGCTGCACAGCTGTGGAAAAGTGGGTTGGATCCTGTTGTACAAAGATTTTTGTGCTGTATGTTTCTGCGTTGCCAGTCCAGCGTGGTTTGTCTTCTGCTGTGTCTGCAGAAGTCATGCTTGTGCATAAGAGGGAATCATTTATCCTCTTGTAGGAAGGCAGACTTTGCTCTTCATTCCAGCCACTTGCCAGGCTTTTGTGCCTCTCTGTGATCCCCAGTGTCATGTTTTGCTTCTGGGAGTTGTGTAACAGTCCTTTTTGTATACATTAGCTCTGCTTCATAGGAAGTTCATATGATGCAGTTGGCAGAAAGGTGGGGGAAAATTGGAGAAATAAGCCTGGTGGGAATATGGGGTTTGGAGCATGGCAGCATGAGCTGTGCGGGAACATGGAAGTAGAACAACATGGGAGCAGATAATAGAATCATAGAGTGGTCTGGGTTGAAAAGGACCACGATGCTCATCTAGTTCCAACCTCCTGCTACGTGCAGGGTCACCAACCAGCAGACCAGGCTGCCCAGAGCCACATCCAATCTGGCCTTGAATGCCTCCAGGGATGGGGCATCCACAACCTCCTTGGGCAACCTGTTCCAGTGCCTCACCACCCTCTGTGTGAAAAACTTCCTCCTAATATCTAATCTGAACCTCCCCTGTCTGAGTTTAAAACCATTCCCCCACGTCCTATCACTATTCACCCATGCAAACAACAGTCGTTATCACAGAGATCACAAAGAGGAAACAAAGGCTAGATTGGGAGATGTTAGAAGGCCTTTGTACTGCTCAGATGGCAATAGCTCACCTAAAAAAAAGAGATGGGAACTCTTAGCCAGGAGTGCTGGGAAAATAACAACTTTTTAGGAAGATTAAAATCAACGTCTTTCACACAAAAGAGATGCTTAAACTTTTTAAAACAAGGCAATGCAGGTTTGCAGCAAGAAGGCCCACTAGTCCTTCCCATTCAGCTAGGACAGAAGGGGACGCAAGGTGCTTGCTGAAGGAATTGGTTTGCACTTTTGTTCACCTCCTAGATTCAGGCTCTGATTTCAGGTACAATTCTGTACTTTCTTGAGATGCTTTCTAACAAAGAAGGAAATAAATCAGTACTGCACAGATACAGTATGCATTTTCATAATATATGGTTATGTGTAATCTCTCCTGCCCTAAATTTCAAGTGTTTTTAGAAATGCTGGTTAATTAATAGTTCATTACCCTTTGAGGTGTAAACTGGATTGTACTTCAAAAACTCTCAATGCATTTTGTAAAATTTATCTTCTCTTCACAAATTTCCAGTGGCTGTGATCATTTGCGAGATGTGCTTTCATTACAGAGCACTTAAAACATTGTCTCACAAAACTGAAAGAATTAGCTGTAAATCAAAGGACAAAACTTGCAGGTAAGTTTTTCATGGGGCCTGTCTTTAAGTTAGGGTTTTAATTCTGCACAGAGAATATTTTACTGAAATTCTTATTTTGGAACAGAAACCTTCTGCTGAGTTCTCATCAGTTTTTCTCCTGTAGGAAAGCTGATAATTCAGGCACTTCTAATTAGACCTTGTATCTCTGGTTCTATTTCTGGGAGGCAGTTGGCTAGCTAACAATAAATGGGCATCATTATTGTGCCAGCTCACCATTGTCAATGATTTGATGTCAGCAGTTTCACTTATTGAAGCTACAAATCACAAGTCATCAATTTTATTAGATTTACAAATCTTATGCAAAATTTGAAGATGTTTGCTAGACATTTTTTAACTTAGAATTCTTTTTAACTTAGAATTAACTTAATTCTTTTTAACTTAGAATTAGGATGATGAAGGGGTCTAATGTCCAGCTCAGGTGGCTAATGTGACAGTTTGCTTACAGCACAGGAACTGGGCAGTGCTGCAGCAATTGTTATATGTGAGCATGGGAGCAGATACCTCTGCTTTCTCTCTCTATCTTTAGACCTTCCTTGGGCCTTGATAAGATCTGTGCACAGTTTCAATAGAAATCTGACCGCTGAGGTTTGCAGTTTGGGCTGTTGGACACCATGGGAACACTGCATTAGAGATGACTTGCAAAATGAGGTGTGCTGGCCATTTCAGAGAATACCTGTTTTAGCCTACTTACCAACATGCTTTTGTGTGCAGTGATCTGATCCAGCCTAGCAGACTCATTCTGTAAACTGCATCTATGACAGCACCACGTATGGAAGGACTTGGAGAAAGTCTGGCTGATGTGCACGAGCTTCAGGGGTACTTTAGACTTGCACAGTTTTTAAAAGAGAGTGTGTGATGTGTGTTTCTATGTGTCAGTGTGTATACTCACATTGTGAAGCATGTACATCAGCTCATGCACAGATACACATACGTACATGGTATCCTTTAAAATTGTAGGACTCGTTTTATTGGTGAATTTCCCGAAGTTGACAAGCAGTGCATGTCATTTTTGAAAACTGCCTCTTATCACAGTACTGAACTGTCAGATGGAAACATCGGAAAGTCAGTAGTTCCTCATCAGAAGGTTGTCCCTGAAAGGTTCCTCACAAATTGTGTTACATAGCTTCCTTTCACATTTCCTCTTATCCAGTATGTCTTATCTGTTTCAGTTTCTTCTCTGCACTGATTCCGAGGAGAGCAGGAGTAAATGAAACCCATTCAGGAGGGATTCATGATTGCCAGAGGGACATACTTGCAATATATAAGCTAGAAGGTGACAGGGAGAGCTTCAAATCTGTGGCAGTGAAATTAAAGGAAATCAGGGCTCTGATTGCCCAATAAATGAAAATTCATTCTTCAAAGGTGATTGGTTTTTTTTTGTTGTTTTTTTTGTGTTTTTTTTTTGTTTTGTTTTGTTTTGTGTTTGTTATTTTTCGTAACACAATGTGGGATCCAATTATGTTTTTTTTTCAGTGGGACTTTGACTCCAGCCATCAAATGAGGTGATCTGTTTGAGTGTTCTTGTTAAGTAGATCAGATAGATACTAATAGTCTGTTGTTTATTTCTTGCAGATCATTTTAGATCATAGAATCATAGAATGGTCTGTGTTGGAAGGGACCTTTAAGATCATCTCGTTCTAGATTCCCTGCCGTAGGCAAGGACACCTCTCAATAGACCAGATTGCTCACAGCATTATCCAGCCTGGCCTTGAATGCCATCCACAGCCCAATCTCTAGGCAACATTGCTAGATGTTGTCCTACCTGAAAGTCCACCCTTACTACAGCGAGCAACACTAGTGTCCTTCAGTGGGCAGCACAAGAGCTACAAGAGGGAAAAATCTGGCTCATCTGAAGGTGAGATGGCGTCTGCTTAGGGCTTCAGTTTGCCCTGGGGCTTTGCTATCATTCTTTTAATGAAGTTGATCAGACACAGTTGCAGGGTAAACAAGATGTGATTATAGCAAGATTCAACTATAGGTACTTTTGAACAGACCATTTGAAATGTTGAAGTGAATCCAGTCTGACTGGATGAACATCCCGATGATCTGAATCACTGTACTGGAAATTTGATCTTACAATAAGCTAACAACTGCATATAGGTCATCATCAGACTTCTTAATGTAGCTTTTAAATATGGGCCTGTTTAGGCAAGTAAGAACTTTCAACTTCTTCACTGTTCCCTCCATCGTGTGTATACAACTCCATGTCAACTTGAAAATTGCCTGTAATCTGCATGAGCTTCCAGATGAAATGTTGCCAGCTAGCACTCTCAGTCTGATGGTGACAAAGCCACAGTACAGCGATGTTATCTCAGTCCTACAGTCCTGCTCTGTTATCTCAGTATTACAGTGCTCAGCACTAGTGAGGACATACCTTGAGTATTGTGTTCAGTTTTGGGCTCCTCACTACAAGGAGGACATGGAGGCCCTGGAGGGTGTCCAGAGAAGGGCAGTGAAGCTGCGAGGGGTCTGGAGCACAGGCTTTACGGGAGTGGCTGAGGGAAATGGAATTATTTAGTCTTGAGAAGAGGAGGCTCAGGGGAGACCTTACTGCTCTCCACAGCTACCTGAAGAGAGGCTATGATGAGGTGGAGGTCAGCCTCTTCTCCCATGTAACTGTCAATAGGACTAGAGGTCTATAGGACTCAAGTTGCAGGAGGGAAGATTCAGATTGGATGTTAGGAAATACTGTTTCTCTGAAAGTGCAGACAGGCACTGAAATAGGCTGGCCAGGGAGGTGGTGGAGTCACTTTCCCTGAAGGCGTTCAAGAAACCTTTAGATGTTGTATTGAGGAACATGGTTTAGTGGGAAATATTGCTGATAGGTGGACGGTTGGACTGGATGATTTTAGAGGTCTTTTCCAACCTTTGTGACTCTATGGTTCTATGTTTCTATAATTCTATCTGTGACTGCATGTCTAAAGCTTAATTTTCAGTTGGTGATAATTCTGTTGGTTAGATGTTAAGGGCTGTTTGGGGAAGCATGTGGTATTTCAGGTAGCGTGAATCCCTTCCCTAGCTGCTGTCAGGTCTTGTGCTATTGTAGCCTTGTTCGTTCAGACTGAGAACTGTATTTTCAATTCATACCCTTTAAAATAAAAATAATTCCATAAGTATTCATGTTTGAGTTACTGGTTGACATGAATGCATTTGGGACTTTTTCCTCCCCCTGTTATCTACCATACAAACCAGGGTGCAAATTTATTCTTGTCTCACAACTGAAGCCAAGTGCAGCTTTTATAAATGAAATCAGATTTTAATGTAACTTGCAGTTGTTAAGAATTTTTTTAGTTACTTCCGTATTTCACAGCAACTAGGAAAAAGTAATCTGTTTTAGTTTGGAGCTGTGTATCCTATATAATATGGAACAAAGAGAGTATGTGAAAGTACTTGATAAGCAGTTCCATTAAAACCAAATAACCAGAAAGTGCGAACATGCGCAGTGTTTTAAGCAAGCAGTGGAATTGTTGCCTTGAGATGGCAGTGAAGCTGGCAGTTTGACTTGACAGTATTCCTGTCTGGCAGACATCGTGGAGCTTTCTAATGGCTGAGACTTGTTCTGACAGACCTTTGCAGGCCTATTGGCATGAAATGGCTGCAGGAGAGGACTTAGACTTCACTGAGCACCTGCTGGGGGCGGCTGCCACTGGCAGCAGTTTGCCAGAGTAAGTAAAGGGAAAAGGAGCCAGTGTTACAGCTGACTCTGTACTGCCCTGTTATGCAGGCAAGCAGTGAAGGCACATGTGAGCTCAGGGACAGAGCAGGGGCAGTGGGAACCATCCCTTGGAAATGCAGTCCCCTCAATTTCATCTGGTTGAAATGAAGGCTGTCGCAGAGTTTGAGGAGGCTCCTCTGCAGCCACAGGTAATTGTGTATCTTAAGGAAGTAGCACTGAGCGACTTTATGCAGCTTAGTAGTTACTTTGTTTTCTTTGGGAAATTAGTAACTTCAGTTTGGCTCTGGCAACTGTATCAGCTTAAAATTTGTCTTTGTAGCCTTGTTCGTTGGATACACTTGGTTCAGTTGGGTTCAATCCCCTGTTCTGGATTTGGTACTGAAGACTACAAGGACTCTTCTGGGTCAGGGGCCCTGCGCATCCAGAGAAGATGGTGCTGCAGCTGATGGTAGAGCTGGGAGTGGCAGTGCAAGGAGGGGTATCAGAGGAAACTAGCATTGTCCTACTTGGCCCCGTTTCCTTCTGTCACAGACATCCAGATGAAGCGATGGCCTTTGGTTTTGGTTTTGATGGCCCTTTTCCTTTGTAATTACAGAGGAAAGAGACTGTTAATCCTCCTTCCACTGAAAAATTCAGCCACCCGTCTACATAGAAGATTTCAGTGGCTCACCTTTCAGTGGATACCCAAGAGATGTGGCTGTGCAAAGGGGAATGAGTCCAACAGCAAGACTGTGCTGTGGAAGTTTCTCTTAAATATCCCAGAAATGTGAAATCTATGAGAAAGAGAGGCAGAAAAAGCTCTGACCCAGGGACAGCGAGGAAAAACAGTTTGATCCTTACCGTGGAATCCCCCTCCAGGCCCTTTCCCAAATCCTACAGTCTGGTGACAAAAATTCCTTTTCGAATTGGACATCCAGGAAGCTGGGTGCAGCAGGGCCTGCGCTGTGACTAGGGCTGGGCCATTTGGAGTTGCAAATAGCCGTAGTTCTCCAGGCTGATGACACAGCATAGTTTCCATGTTGACATGCTCCCCACATACAGCACTCTTGAGGAAATGTGGTAGTACAGATGTGACATTTGTACTTCCTTTCTGTACCTAACGAACAGGATTTGTTTTAAATAGGCTTTTTTTTAGGGTGGCTAAACAGCTACATTTGCAATTCTCTGATTTGTGGAATTATTAGTTTCTTCAAAACTGTGGAATTTCTAATTTAACTTGAACAGGACTCGAGAGTCTTAAATCTACTGCAGGAGCTGTGTAAATGTACTAAATGCATTGCGACTTAACCACAAAGCAAACAGACTTCTGTTCCTCTTGTGCTAACTGAAGTGAGAGAAAATAATTATGTACAACTTAAACTACAGCAAATTAATTATTTTCATTTTCCTTTTCTGAGAAAGACAGGTATATGTTTTGGGGAGTTATTTGTATAGTTTTGGGGTTTAGTTTCTCAGAGTAGAAGTGGAAGGAAGTCTGTAGTTTACGGGAATCTCAGATTGAATGAGTAAAGAGTGGGAATTTTTGTCTGGTTACAGAGCTGCACAGGGTTTAAATCTGTTATGCAGAAAAAGACCTGGGACTGTATAAACTTGTTTTGGTTTTTATTCCTGTCTGCTGCTGCTATAAAAACTGAATAGTAATAAAGACATAACGTGTGCTTTTGGTTTGTTAAAAATGTGTGTGACTTTTTGAACTTTTAAGTAATATGCACACATGCTGGTCAAGTCTTTGCTGTAATATTGCAATCTGACCTCACTGAGCTGTTTGTTGTTTGTCTGGCTGATATGCTCTTTATGTGTGTATAGTTCATTCATTTTAGTTGTAAAGGGAGCTCCCACTCATAAGCTCATGAGGTACAGACACCAGTAGATTAAAAGAATGACTGCCTGTCCAGAACACTGCAGTGTTGCTTTCAGAAAAACTTGGAATAATTACTCACACAGCCCTTGTGGAATGAAATTTGACTGCTTTATAAACAGAGATGCTTAATAAACAGAGATCTGCTTATCATATAAGAAGTAGGAGATAGTTGATTTCACAGCAGTGCTAAGTGTTTTCATTTATATTCCGAATGAGAAGTAAAAAAAAAATTACAGGTAAATTTCCCAAGACTTGAAATTACATAGAAAAAAATTGTATTAGAAAAATCTAGCCAGTGAAACACACTGTTAAAAGGTTCCTTCGTTTTTTGGGGGGTTTTTTTGTTTGTTTGTTTTTCTGGAGCCATACTGGAAAAACATGAGCAAACATTCAGAGTTTTTTTGGGTCTCTTTTTACAAATGCACTCTTCAGTCAGGTAGACGTATTATTTATTATATATATCTGCCCAAGCTTTCAGAAGAGCTAGCCTTCCTGCCAGCTGTGAAGTTTGCTGAAGTCATGAACAGGCAGGTAGAAGAGCCACTCGGCCACCTCCACTCTGGCAAATTCAGAAGGAATTGAAAGTGATCAGAAGCAAGCTGGAGCTGGTTCAGTGCTGAATGTAGAGACCATGCTTAAATATGTCTGTTTTTCAGTTTTGTTCCACATTCAAACACCAGAATTTGCTAGTTGGAGATGGAGACATGCATTAAATTATGTATGTTCTTAAATATGATGTCATTAAACCTAACACAACAGGTATATATTTCACTCTCAGGCTTTAGGGGGAGACCCATGAATGGAAAAGAAACATCCAGTGGTGGTTTGAGTGAGCAGGCCGTCTTTACTCCTTCCAAACAAGTAGAATTACTATATTTTCTCAGTAAATTTTAATGGTTTGATCCTTATTATGTGTCTCTTGCTGTGTCATCTGACGAATGCCACGAGTTAAATATAGTACATTTATTTAAACCACCCACAAATAGTCTTTCCTCCCTGTGTCATCCCAGCCAGCTTTAAAAGTGAGTGCTATGTGTGTTCATTTACCATATCCTGCACCGCATGACATTCCAAGGATGGAACTGAGAACACGTAGCAGTCCAGTTCTGTGACTGAAAATTAAATTATGGATTAGAAAGCCCAGAAGGACCACTGTGACCAGATAAAACAGTCCCCTGCAGGCCATGATACTGTTATAATCAGGGCCAATGGGGAAAGAAAGACCCAATCTTGGCATAAACGTCTTCAGTGTTGAATGACACAAGTGATGCTTGGTACGTTAGTGGGATTTGCTCTGGTTTTTGATTTCTGGCTTTTGGGAAGAGAGAGAGTGCTTTCATTCGTTTCCTCTGAATGTTTTGTTTTTCTCACTGTTACAAATGTCAGGCCTTTACGTGAGTCTAGATTTAGCTAGCTGTTCAGTCTTGTTAGACTTGCATCTTCCAGAATCAAAAATGCTCTACCAAATGTTTGATTCCCATATTTATGCAACTACAGCGTGCTTAACTTATTTCTTGGCCTTTTATTTGTGAGCACTTTTCATTAGAAGACATTTTTCAATGCCATGTCTCCATATATTCCTGAACAGGACTTGTTGCGTGTGCCAGTTCTGTGATTATTTCACTGAATAAACTTGAATGTTACGATATCTTTTCTATGGCTGGCTTTCTTGTCACAAAATATCTATTGTCCAGTATTCCCTTACAGTATTTTTGAGAAGGCCAGCTACGAAAGGAAGTTAGCAGTGGGGACATTTGCTGAAGCATAGGTAACAGTTGCAGGAACTAAGAGGAGAATCCACCTGGAAAAAACTAAAATTACCTGTGTCTAGAGACACTATCTGCTCCAACAGCCTTCAGCATCCTGCCTCTGTCCTCCTCGGAGCAGCTTGCTTGCACTACTTAAACGCAGAGGCAAAAGTTTCTTCTGCAGCTTTGCAATGGCACTGAGGCTGCGGCTGGAGTTGCTGGTGCGATGATGCAACCTTCTTCCCACAGTTTCCCTAGAGACAGATAAGTTCTTTTGAAATTAACATAAATGACTGGGAAAGGATCCTGTTTGCCTCTGGACAAAGAGCTGTGGGATTAGACCTAGACACATGGTGTTCATGCTGAAATGAGGGCTGGAAGAAGATGGGAGGCTCTGTGTGCTGGGAACATTCCTGCTTGGGATGGGCAGACTGAAGAAGTCAGCATGCTGTTGGAAATAAGTACATGCATGCTCTGAACCACTTTGATAGAAAAATATTAATGTTATTTTTGCATTTATCAGCCTTTGTCTATTTTGATCTGTTTTATCAGCATCTGATGAATTGCTATTATAAAGTGTCATTCCAGCAACCTCAGTTTTTCTGCAGAGTAGGTGATTCCTGATTCATTTTGGGTAAAACATGGGTTCTGAAGCCATTGGTGAAATTTCCCGTGACTTCAATGAGGCCAGCATTTAACCTTTTATTAAAATTTAATGAGACATAAATAATGTAGACACTATTCTTTGTGAATGAGGTAGCAGATTTGAGCCAAAGCTATATCAAATCTCAGACCTGAAAGTCTGCTTTAAAGGTCATTTTTCATTTCGTGGACAGCAATAGTTCCTTGGTGTTGAGGGAGATGTGTGGATGTCCATGGTTTCAAGTCACTGCTGGTGACGTGAGCTGCTGTTCAATCTTTCTTGTTTCAGTCCAGAGATGTAGAAGTGATCTCACTCCTGTGATCTCACAGGATCATAGAATGGCCTGGGTTGAAAAGGACCACAATGACCATCTTGTTTCAACCCCCCTGCTATGTACAGGGTCGCCAACCACCAGACCAGGCTGCCCTGAGCCACATGCAGCCTGTCCTTGAATGCCTCCAGGGATGGGGCATCCACAACCTCCATTTGAAATCAAAGCTCTTACTGCAGAAGTCAGAATTCCTGATGTTCTCTGCAGAACCGTTGTTGGTAAACAGCATTGTGACGTATGGATTATGGCCACCATGTAATTTGAACACTGAGGTGGCTTTACTTTTTGTTTGATAGCATAAGAAGTCTCCTGTAAGACTGGGACCTGGAGTGCTAGATGGATTTCAGATACAAGGAGAGACAATTTTGTTCTTTACTGCCCTTCCCATAAGTCACAACAAGGGTAGTAGGCCAAGCCAGTAGATATGATGGCAAAGTTAACTTCTACATGTGGAGTATCATACACTTGTTCAACTTTGTCTGTACAGAAGATTTTGTAATCTGCTACCGTAATTCTATTATAATTCTTTACTTCTTCTTTTCCTGACTCGAGCTTGTCTGTTACGATGGAGCTGCAAGAGTTTCCTCTGGCAGTATGTTGGTAGAAAGATTTGATTGTGCCAGGCAGCTATTCAGATAGAAATAGTGTTTTTGCAGCAAACAGGATTGTATTTTTCATGTGGTTACAGCAGTATATCAGGTTTTTATTCTGCAGTATATAGTGGGTTTGGGTTTGGTTTGTGTTTTTTAAATCTGGAGTTAAAGAGTCACCTTATATTCTGAACTCCTTTGATCACATTTAAATTGATTTTAAGCTTTTTATAGTCAGTGAGCACAGTTTTAAAGTGTGAAAAAAAAAAAGGTCAGAAAGCAAACAGACTCAGCTCTACCCTCATTGTTGAAGCCTGACCTAGGAGCCAGGGACGCTGAAGTTTAGTGATGCCACTAACAATATAACGCTTTACACAGCAACATCAGTTCCCTAAAACCTTTCTGTGCAACCACTGGTGCCTGAGAGCTGAAAGTGATGTTGCTCTGCGTGTCTTGGCGTTCCTTTGGCTGACGTTCAGCCCACTTGCAGCAAATGGCTGTACTACCAGTGCTTTGTGCATGCCTGTGTGCTGAGGGCTGATGCGGGAGCAGAGCTTGGCATCCTGCTTTTGGGACTCAATGCATGCAAGCTCTGTCTTCCCCTTAGCCAAGTTGCAGGCAGTAAGTTGAATGGGCTGTTTGGGTCAGTGCTTGGGTATTTTCTCCCCTCTTTTTTTCTCTGTCTTCTATGAATTGTATAAACTTAAGAGTTCTTTTTCACTAGGGCTCCACAGCTAAAATAGGAACTTGCTTAGGAATTATTCACTAACACCAGACAGTCACTCTTCTTTTAAAATAGTCTGTTTTGTAGCTGCTCTTGACAGCTGTTCGGTAAATAATAACGGCTATTTCATCCCTATAGCCTTGTGTCTAATCAGTAATGGAGTACTGTGTTTCTTCTGTCAAACTGCGTACATTATGAAGAACAAGAGTAATTGAGAGATACAATAGAGCATCCCTTTTCTAGCTGAGATACTAGGTCACTTGTTCTGAATGGGGAAGTCATAGTTTCGTATTATCTTATATATAAGCTATATAGACTGATATCCAGTAGGGCAAAGGAGAGAGGGAGCAGCACTTTCTCCTTCAGATCTGCTGTCTGAAGGTGCAGCTACAGAGGCCAGTGCAGAAAATTCCTTCATATTCCTCCTCCAGGTCCCCAGTCCTTGTGAGAGCATGGCCTGCATGCTCCCTGTGCATGAATCAACCCAACCTTTGGAAGGAAAGCCACCGTTCAAATGCTTGCTGTCCTGTAATTTCTTCCCAGCTACAAGGAGGAGTGGGGTAAGGTGAAGTGACTAAGCACAAAATGGCTTTTAACTCACTGAAACATGCAGATTGGTGTCAGAAGGTAAAGTTTACACAGCTCTTCTTTAACTATCCCACCTCTCAGACATCTTATACTTTTGGATCCTTTTAAGACCAAAATTGGACACAGAATTTTGGTATCCATCTGATAAGTGTTGTACATAATTTCCGGGGATCTAAGATGATCAGTGGACTGGAGCACCTCCCCTACGAAGACAGGCTGAGGGAGCTGGGCTTGTTCAGCCTGGAGAAGAG
>JAOWBP010003659.1:4565711-4576766 GCA_028571105.1 Tragopan temminckii | reverse complement strand
AACTAGCCTAGGATTAAATGGTGAGGCTGGTGGCCCTGCATGTGGCAGGGGGGTTGGAGATTTATGATCCTTGTGGTTCCTTCCAACCCTGGCCATTCTGTGATTCTGTGATTCCGCCTACTTGCTACTCTAGCTTCCTGTGTTTTTATACATGTCTTTATAATAGTAAGAGCTCTCTCAGTACTGCATTTCTGTTTTCTTATCCATCCTTGTATGATAAAAGATCCTGCATTCATTAATTACATTTTTAGTGTATTTTACCATTGTATCTGCTGATGAGCCTGACTGATTGTGCAGGCTTATTCGTTTATTGTTTTAGCATTTCTTGTTATTTTATGCAAATGTAGAATGAAGTCAAAACCTGTTTGTGATTGGTAGTGATGCTGCCCATGCAATTACAGAATACAATAATTTTTTAATTTTAATTTAATTTTAATTACTCTATGAGAGAAAGATCTGTTCTGACATGGTCTCGTGCTTTAGAAGAGTAATCGCAACTCATATTCATTGGGAGAAGAAAACCAGTTCCCTAGACCACTCTTCTAATCAGTTACAGTGGAAATCTTCAAACAGGTTTTTAAGGTTGAACAGTGTGTCCTAGAGCCTGAGGCTTGCCATGGTTTTCAGAGATGGGGGGAAGATAATTTTTTCTCTTTAATTTATATTTTATTATCAAATGTTAAGCTATATACAGTAGTAAATTAAATACTAACGTAAACTTTCTAGGAAACCTGCAAGCTGTGGGCACCAACACTGCTGAAATTCAGGCATTACCAGTTGTAACCCTCAGCTGGTCTGCTAACCTCTGGCCAATACGATGGGCATTCAGGGTAAAACCCTGTGAGCTTACTTCCCACTTGAGCTTTAAATACAGATCTAGCATGTAGCAATATGTGTAGTCAAAAGCTGTCTGCAGAACACATCTGGGGAAGCAGATCAGTGCTTTACAGGTACACCTGTGCTAGCAGTAGCATCGTGGGATGCAGTGGTCCACTGAGAACACGATATCTAGCATTCTGCAATTACAGACAAAGAGTGTTGGTTTAAGTTAAATGCAGAAACGAATAAATTGATCATCTTTTTTCTTAAGGAGTTCACAGTGACATCTGTAAACTTCATGTAGACATCTACGTTTGGATGGACTCCTGTCATAACAGTCTCAGTAGTGTCCATCAAACTGGATTTATTCCGTTAGCACATTTTTGTGTCTCCTACATCAATATCAAGTATTTGTTTAAATGTTAGTATGAAAACTTGAAGAACAGAAGAGCCTACCTCTTTGTGTGACTGTGATCCGAACCTGAAGAAAGTCCACAGACCTTGAAACTGGTTTCTGCTGCAAAATACTGCACAGATGAATGAGAAAGTAGAAAAAATGGTTTTATCTTAAGCAGTATCTTCAATAACCACAGCACCCAGAGTGAAGGTAGCAGAACGTCGTAGAGTCTTTCAGACATACAGTACCAGCCAAGGCAACTTTAATTATTAAACCGCATAATCGAAAATAAAGTACCCTGCCAATTCAGTAAAAGAACTCATGCCATTGTCTTGTCTAAATTTAGGGAGACAGAACATCTGCTATGGAAATGCACAAAAGTATCTGTTAATCTTAGTTGTGAGCCTTCACTCTGGCCTACCTCTGTCTTATTTTAGTTCTGTTTCCCAGTTCACATTTTTCTCGATTCATCCTTTACTTTTTTGAAAAGTGACTATCCTTAAACTTTTTACTTCATAAATCTGTTATCTCTGTCATGTTTTACATCATCTTTTCTTCCTTCCCTTTTACCTTGTAAATGCATGTTGTCCCCCTGTACATACTGCCTGGTGCTTTGATCCTCATTTCTTTTACTTCTTTTCCTTGCATTTCTTGATTCAGTTACAGTTTATTCCCTCCTCTCCCCTTCCTCTCCCTTTCCACCCCCTGCATTAGATTCTTATATTTGCTGTGCTGAAATATATCAGAAAGTATGTTTTCCTCCGCTCCCTCATCCTCGTAGTTATAAAAATATGCACATAAGAATTCAAATATGCTTCTAAAAATAGTAAAGTATAAAACTGTTTCAGCTTTTCAGTCTTCGCTGTATTAAAACTTCTGGGAGGAAAGCCCCATGAAATCTATAACTAATTCAGTTGCAGGAAAAGAAGTAGGAACAAAACAAAAACCAAAAAGAAATATACAGACACAGTGTATGTGATTAAAGAAAAAAGAAGTAAATGTAAACCTCACATGTAGCACATGCAGCTTGAAGTAGCATTTCATATCCTGAGTCTTTTTGCTTGTGTGGTGGGGATTAGTATGTATTCCACACTTCTGGTGGGTAACACTAAAGGCACTGGAACTTGTTGTGAGATTAAAATAAAATGGTTTACCTGGGGAAGATTTTAAAGAAGGCATGAGTAATGGGTTCTGAAAGATGTGGGATGGTAGTGCAGGAGATGTCTGACAGGCGGGTGGTTGGGAAGCCCCAACCCATTTCTGCCCACTTTCCATTGTCCCGTGGAATCTTCCTTTCCTGCAATTGGATGTGTGTCGTCATTCAAAGTTGCTTGAATGTTTCTGAAATGAAAACAAATGGATTGGATTTTTTTTAATGTTTTCTACACAGTACTGTAAATAATAAGCTTTAAGTTATATACTAGTTTTCATGACATGATTAGAAAGTGTGTAAGAGCATCACTTAAGTGACGTTCTAGTATTATGTAGCTTAATCTCAGGGTACGGGTTCTTGAAACTTTGTGTCTTAAATTCCGTTGAGCTAATTACTAGTGTCAGCAGCTTATAATAATAAACTTTTTCTTTAGTATCTTTTGTAATAATAAAACTTGTTTTTCAGAAAAAAAGATATTTTGTTCCTGAAAGGATAAACATTGTGGTTTTGTTTCCTTATGGCCACCTATAATAACAGTAAAGCAGGTAGACAGGTTTACTGGTTGCTTTTAATAGGTATTTGGGGTGAATTAAAGGCTTCGTAGTAGTAATAGGGTGTGATTAGGCAAAGTTCTCGTAATCAAAAAATTGCTAGTGCTGGGTAGCATATGCCCTGCTATGGGCGTTGCCTTTATACACACTTTTTTGTGATGGGTTATGTTTAGCAACCATTTGTTTTCTCTGGTCACAAGGTGAGAAATGAGTGTCTTTGCCTTGTAGCGTCTTTCTGAATCTTTCACACTTTCTGCCTTGTGCTTTACTTTTTTTCTTCTGAAACCTTCTGTTTTCCTAGTACTTATTCTTCTTTACTTTTTTTCTTCTGAAACCTCTTGTGTTTTCCTAGTACTTATTTTATAGGTAGGCATGTTGACAAGACGAGCACAGTCCTCTCATTCCTCTCTTAGTGGAATATGAGCCCATCCTCTAAAATTATTTGTATGCCTTTTAAAACATCAACTTGAAAGCCTCAGTGGGAGTTTAAACTACATTTGAATATATTCCGTGTTTAAGCTCATGATGAGAAGATTTATTCCAGGAGTAGAAAATCACAGACTTTATCTAAATACAGTTTAGTCTGTATTTTCTACAAAATATTTGTGTGATTTGTCATTAATTTTCTAGCAACTCGATACTGGAATGTTTCTGTACCTGTGCCTTTCCTCTGCTTCTTACCAGTAGCTTTCTAAAGGGATTGCAATTCCTTTTAATTTATAAAATATATTTAATATTATTATCAACAACTCTACCTACACCCTTCCCTTTTACTTCTTCCTGATAATAAACTAAGAATGCTTGTCTACTTGAAAAGGAAAGCAAAAGAAGTTAATTTTTTCTCATAGGCAAAGATTTCTAGTGGCTAGCTGACTCCTTCCTCAATAATTAATGCCTGAAAGCATTTTCTCCATTACTTATTTAAATTGAAATATCTTTGTTGTCCATTATTGTGAAGCTGCATTTTCATTCTGTGAGTGCACATTATCACTGTCTGATATTGCATTGCAGGTATTGACTTAGCTTAGCAATAGGAAGACATGGCAAGGACTGGATCTGAGCTAAGATCTTGAGGGCAAGCCTCTGATTGCTGTGCAGAGCTTTGCGTGCCATTAGGCTCTTCCGCTGCAGTCAGTGAGGAGCTGCAGTGCAGCAGCCACAAACACTGGGCAAATCTAATTCAGTTTATTCATGTGTTTATTCCGTCCGAGTCAATACACAGAGGAGTAAGACAGCATTTTTCTTTGTTGCCATGAAAAGCTTTTAATGCTGTTTTGGCAACTAGTGTCCTTCCAAGAAAATAAATCTTCTCACTTTATCGTGCAGCTCAATGCAGTGTACAACAGGTGCATAAGTAATTTGCTAAATGTTTTATGATTAAAATTATGTAAGTAATGAGCTTTCACATTTTGGTGCCAGAGAATAAAAGAGTTCTGTGTAGCACTTGGTCTAGGAAGAAAGTTATATTAAGTCCTCAGTAATAATAAGAAACAGCAGGAAGATGAATCTGAATTAATTTGTAGATCAGTTTATAAATTAATCCAGAGGAGATGTGGCAATGAGCTTAATTTATTTTTTAGTAAGTGTTGCTCTGCTTATAGTATGAAAAGTGTGTTTGCAGTAATGCTAATGAGAGTAATGTGATGGCATAGCTTATATATTCTACGTTATTGCCTGCAAATGCCTACAATGCAGCGTGCATTTGTGAAATATATGTAGATAATATGTACTATATACAGATGTACAGTATGTGTGTGGTACATGTATTTTATTCGGTCTTTATTGCATAATTTCTTGGAACTGTTTGCAGGTGTACCAAATTTTCAAATAAATCCCAAATCTCTTGGCCAATCCTTAGTACTCAGGCTCTTTTTTGGGAGGAGTCAGTATGTCTTCCTGGCTCCATACAGGTATTTATTTCTTTTCCTTCCCCAGAAAATCTGGAAGAAGCATAGAATCATTAAGGTTGGAAAAGAATCTAAGTTCATCTAGACCAACTGTCCATCTACCACCAATATTGTCCAGTAAACTGTGTCCCCAGGTACTACGTCTAGCCGTACACCTCCAGGGACGGTGACTCCATCACTTCCCTGGGTAACCTGTTCCAGTGCCTAACCAATCTTTCGGAAAAGAAATTAATATTCAACCTGAACCTCCTCTAGCACAACTTGAGGCCGGTCCCTTATGTCCTGTCACCACAGCCTCATTTCAGGTGGTTGTAGAGAGCTATGAAGTCTCCTCTGATCCTCTTTTTCTCCAGACTGAACAATCCCAGTTCCCTCAACCACTTTTCATAAGGCCTGTGCTCCAGACCCTTCACCAGATTTTTTGCCCTTCTCTGGACACACTCCAAGGTCAAAATGTCCTCTTGTAGTGAGTGGCCTAACATTCAATACAGTATTCAAGGTACCTCACTAGAGCTGAGTACAGGGGGATGATCACCTCCCTGGTCCTGCTGACTGCACTATTCCTGATACAAGCCAGGATGCCATTGGCCTTCTTGGCTACACTGCTGGCTCATATTCAGCTGAATGTCAACTAACAGCACCAGATCCTTTTCCTCTTTGCCCCAAGCCTGTAGTGTTGCCTGGGGTTGTTGTGGCCAAAGAGCAGGACCCAGCACTTGGTCTTGTTGAATTTCATCCTATTGGCCTCAGCCCTGTAAACTGGCCTGTCCAGATCCCTCTGTAGGGCCTTCCTACCATCCGCAAACTTACTGAGAGTGCACTCAATCCCTTCATCCAGGTCATCAGTAAAGATATAAATCAAGACAGGCCTGGTACTGACACCTGCGGAACAGCAGTCATGACCAGTTGCCAGCTGGATTTAACTCCATTCACCACCACTCTCTGGCCCTCCAGCCAGTCCTTTACCCAGCAAAGAGTGTACCTGTCCAAGCCACACGATGCCAATTTCTTAAGGAAGATACTGTGAGAGACAGTAATTGAAGGCTCTGCTGAAGTCCAGATGCACCACGTCAACAACCTTTCCCTCATCTGCCAGGCAGGTCACTCGATCACAGGAGATGAGGTTGGTCAAAGCAGGACCTGTCTTTCATGAACCCATGCAGACTGGGTCTGATCCCTTAGTTGTCCTGCAACTGCCATGTGATCTCCCTCAAGATAATCTGTTTCATAACCTTCCCTGGCACCATAGTTGGGCTGACAGGCCTGTAATTCCCCAGTTCATCACATTGGCAAGTCTCTAGTCATTTAGGACCTCTCCTGTTGACCAGGACTACTGATAGGCAGTGGAAAGCATATTGGCAATCGCATCCACAAGCTCCCTCAGCACCCTTGGGTGAATCCCAAGTTGAGCTAATGTTGGGCTTTAGCTTTTCTAATTTTCTCCCTTCATAGCCTAGCAACTTCCTTGTGCTCTCCCTGAGTTGCCTGTCCCTTCTTCCACAGGAGATAAATTTGTTTTCTCCCAGAGTCACAGCAAAAGTTCCTTGTTCAGCCACACAAGTCGTCTTCTCTTCTGGCTCATCTTAGGGCACAGAAACTTCCCAGCTAAAAGATGTGCATCTCAAACCATGACAGGACTGGCTTTCATTCCCTGAGTGGGTGGTGATGTGATCTTAAGGAGAGCTCAAACTGTGAAACTCAGTTCTTGTCTCCTCCTTCAGTTTTACTTGCTTATGAATTTCATATTCTGTTCTTTGTAACATGGGGATCAGGTCAAAGGCTGTACTTATGGCCTTCTACCCTGCTACCAGCTAAAAATGTTCTGTTTCACTCCTTACAGCAACTGTTGACTCAAATGCAATGTACAGTGTTGTAGGAAATAAGTGTGAATGTTTATTGTGCAAATTGATGGAGATTTTAGTTTAATAATGGCTGGATTGGTAGTCATCTTGGTTAGTGCAGCTAGGGGACATTTATAGAAGCTTAGTTCTTCTCAGAATCATTAGAAACCTCATAAAAACCTGCATTTTTTTTTTCAGCTTTTTTGCATTCTGCTTAATTGTTATTCTCTAAATATGCATTTGAGTTTCTTTCACGTGTCATAAACTTTAGATAAAGTGGCTTTCTGTCAAGTCAGTCAGGACTACAATGATTTGAAATAATTATTTAAGTTATTCTGAGACTGGACATGCATGCAAGATTAAGCACCGCATTGCATCCAAACAGCAGTATTCAAGCAGAGCCTAACAAGAAAAGGCAAACTGTATAGAAGTGTTCAGTGAGTATTTCAATGCAAATACAGGCACAGTTATGTTTAACTGTTCGGCTGCATGTTTTAAAATCTCAAGCAGTTTGATAAGGAAGCTAAGCTTAAAAGCCCACTCATTCTCATAACCTCTGCTCCCTCCTACGCAAACACAGAAGCAGGAACAGTCTGCATCTTCAAATGGTCATGGCAGTGGCAGAGAGCCAGCGTCATGGCGTGGTGTCAGCTCTAATGGCCATGCAGCAGGGGACTGCCTGGGACATCTGTCCTTTTTCACCATGTGACTAGACACCTTGGAGCAACAGCTTCATGCTCAGGAAATCCATGTACAAGCTCAACAAGCCTTCTTAGGAAAAACATTCTTCCTGGAAGGCTTCAGGTAATATACCACTCTGAATAATTTATGTTCCAAACAGAGCAATGGTAGCAGCACTTCACCAGCTGTGAAAATAAGCGGTGTCTCCATGTACTTAGCTCAGCTGCCTATGCTGCTATAAAAATCTATTAACATGGTACCCAGGCTAAAAATATATTTGTTACCGTTTAACCACAGAGTTCCCTTTTAAACATTTTTTTTACTACAGATGATCACTAGCCACTTTAAGATATTTGTGTCACTGATGGCATCTAGTTGATGAATTTGTGTCAGCCTATCAATAAGTCAGATACTGCAAATAAAGTATTGACCAAGGCAATCTGAGAAAATAACAAAACCTTATGAGGATAGCATCAACTGCAAGCTTACTGAAGTGAGAAGAGTATATGACTACAGAAATAATGTGTGGAAGAATGGAAAGCCTTTCTACTCAAGGAGCAAGTTAAGCAGCATTAGGATATCCCAGGCGTCTTTGTGATGTAAAAAGTTTTAATTCATCTGCTTCAAAACATGCAATGCCTGCCAAATTTGGAAAAGATGGTCAGGTTCCTCCTGGGTGTAGAGGCATCTTGTTATCCGTCCTTGATGCTGACCCTTCAGGAGAGAAGGGAACATTTTCTTGGCAAATACTTTGAAGTGGGAATGGGTGCTGAGGCACATTTGCTGGCAAAGCTTCATCCAAAATTTTTTTTTTTGCTGAAACTCGAACAGAGGGGGATAAAGGGCAACCTCCCTCCTGTAATCCCTGAGGATGGACAATGTGGGCTGTTTCATCCCATTATACAAATCACATTAGCTGTCAGGGTATTTCCATTTCTCATTGTCTGACCTGCTTGTTACGAATGGCTTAAGGAAGTGCAGAAAGCAGGCCCACGTGGAACAGGGGTGACACTGAACTGGGAGGATAGTCCCGGAAGGTCACAAAGCTGAACAAAGGCTCGAATAGCATTCCCACTAAAGCTAAAGATGTACCAAAGTTTGCTTGCACTTCCTTGTGCACTTATCCCGCAAGAGCTCAGTACAGGCATCCCAGCTGAGCTCTGGAACCACATGGGGACTTCATGGGGAGATAAGAACACGGTAGCTTTTAGAAGTACTGAATTAGGAATAGTAAAACATTCCAAAACATATTTTTTTCTTTAACTGCATCTCAAATTTTACTATCTTCTTTTTCCTGTGGTTTGCTCTATTCTCAGCAGCTGTGACCTACAGCAACAGGTACCAAAACTTTGAACTGACCTGAATCCTTTGCCCTCCCGTTGTTCCTCTTTCCTATCTCTGCTTGCTCAAAAGTGCAGTTGTGAGACTAGTCCTCACCAGAGTCTCTGCTGGTGAATGGTTCAGGTGTTTCCTTTCTTCTGCAGATAAAGGTGCACTTTTCAACCCCTCCTCTACTTGCTGGTGAGGCTTGGTGTTGAACTCCTGTGTGGTGTGGTGCCTGCACTCCCTGCTTGCCAGCTGAAAGCTCTCCTCTTGTTGGCCAAAGGGGATCTCTAGGTCCTCTCCTTCCCACAGTGTGAGTGAGGCAGCGAGGTGACAATAAAGTCCTGGAACAGCAGATAAAAGACCCTGGCTGTATTTATGGGGTGTGAGAGATAAGTAACCCACTCTGCTGTCAGTGTCTGGAGAAACAGCAAATAAAGTATACATATCTCTTGCTTTGATGTGATGGAATCTCCAGGGGACGCTTACTTCAGTGGTGTTCCCAGTGCAGCTGTACTGAGTTTTTCAGTGGAAACTGTATGATTTTTGTGTCTTTATGCATTGCTTTAAAAATATCACTATGGCTGGCTTTTGTATGCTGGACAATTCTGTGTTCTGAAAGCTGTTCGATTTTGTTGTTTTTTTTTTTCCCCAAAATGTTATTAAAATAATCCTAACCAGTTTTGTTGGAATGGGAAAAATTAATAATTATTTTATGGTTTCATACACAACATTAAAGCAACAGTCTGGTTTTCATTTAAATCAATCAAAGCATGGAAATTCAGAGTGAAGGCTCTGTTCATGTCCTTAGATCAACTTGCCCTTTTTGAAACATAAAAAGAATGAAACATCAGCCTTAAAACCTGTAGCATTGGTCTTGCATACACTTCAGGTTTTTGGTTGTTAGTTTTGTTGGTGGATTTTGACCATGATATCACTTTATTGTCATCTCAAACAATATAATCTTCCTCTGCCCTTTAAATTTGCAAGAGTTTAGAGTCTCATGAACTATAGACATAATTTTTTAAAAACCTAGGCACCTCTTGTTCATCTTTCTGCCAGCATCGTCCTTCCAGGCTCCATTTGTAGGTATGGGCTTAACAACTGTCTGCAGAACTGTAACTTTACCTTGGTGACTCTGCTCTTCAGCATCCATCCCCAACAACCCCAAACACCTTCTGCAACTTTACAGCCTGTGAAGACAGGTCTGTAAAGCAATGTCAAGTCTTAAACAAGGTGCTTAGAGCCAGCTGGCTGGCAATACTGAGCTTGTGAAGGGTGTACCCACTGAAGCACTCCATACAATAAACAAGCAAATGTCACTTGGCAGGTATGATCCTACACAGACCAGAGGTGGGCTATGAAGTGAGACATGCAGCCTGAACACCACTGCAATTTACCAGTCTTGGATATTCCCAGAGCATGAAGGTTTCTGTGTGCTAACCTCTGCTGGGGGAATTTGCTTCTTGAGTTGAAAGAGGTTTTGTTCATTTTCTTCCCTCCAGGAGAAATAATTGCCAGACAAAAAGTGGTGGTTTAGATGAGATATTACAGCTTAATATTTATTTGCTCATTTATAGGATTTTAATTTTCTTTTGAAGCACAACAAGAATATGTAAATACATTGTGACTACTTGTAAAGAAAGGGGCCCAGTGGTGACGGACTCCTCAGAATTCCACTGTTCATAGTCCTTACCTGGATGAAGTGACACCCAAGGGCAGACAGCAAGGCTGTGTACTCATGTCTTGCAGTGCTGGCTGGGGAGAGAGAAGTGAGAACAGGAATTTCTGGACACATCTGTCCCCGCTGTAATGTGATCTATATTTAGGAATTGACACGAAGTGTTAGTAAATTTGATAGCATCACTGTTTGGACTAGGCATGGAAGAATCTCCCAGACAGCTCACAGATGCTGGCACTGAGGGCCTGTACTGTTAAATTCACAGCTTGAGAGAACGTTTCCATTTAGGTGGGGTGCTCAAGGTCCCATCATGTTGGCATCCTTTTCTCTGGGGCAGTTCTCCAGCAAGCCCCTTCTTGTCATTGATGGGAGTCACCTGGACATGCTTAGGGTCAAGTGAGAAGAGCAGCTCTTGCGGCACCATTACTGGGTCTTGGTCACAAACCAACAGTAAGATGAATGGGAAATGTACCATACTACACCATAATTTAGGTGAAGGCAGTTTTGCCAAGGGAAGTTGACCACAGGCACCAAGGGGTCGTTGACCCAATACTTACAGCACTTTCTGAAATCCATGACGAGGAACATATCACAGAATCACAGAATGGCCCGGGTTGGAAGGGACCTCAAGGATCATGAATCTCCAACACCCCTGCCACAGGCAGGGCCACCAACCTCCACATTTAATACTAGACCAGGCTG
>JAOWBP010003659.1:4488944-4565611 GCA_028571105.1 Tragopan temminckii | reverse complement strand
ACCTGCTTTGGCAGGGGGGTTGGACTCGATGATCTCTGAGGTCCCTTCCAACCCCTACCATTCTGTGATTCTGTGATACCCCTTCCCTCCCCATACGGGCAGGATGTGACACCAGCATTCACAAGTTGATTTTTGCTTTTATCTGCTCCTCATATTTATCTTTCTCCAGAAGTATTTATACTTAAATAATTGAAATCTCTGGAGTTTTTAGGGGGATGCATTTGAAGATTTATTACAGAAGAGATTTGGGATAGCATCTGACTTCCAGTGTTCTGGTGTGCTGGTGATTAGGTAAAGCTGGTGTAGGTGCAGAAGTTGATGAAGTGGGGGAAAACAGCCAGGAGCCTGAGTTAGGACAGCCCTCTGAGGTCACATCTGGAAGCTGACAGCAGTTGCGGATGGCCTCAGGAATGGCACTGTTACCTACTTGTTGTCTTCTGCACGTAAAGCTTTTTTGTGTGCTCATGGTCTCTTCTGGGCCTCTCTGTGCATGGAACAGTTTATGGAGCACAAAGACTCCTCCTCCAATGCATAACAGATTAGATGTCCCCCAGCTTGGATGTGTGAAGCCCCTCACAATATTTCTGCTGGAGTAAGCTTCTTTTGAGCAAATGACATAGACTGGGCAAGACCAGGGGATATGCTGACCTCAGTCTGGGAAGTGGCTGTCCCACTGTGAGGTGGATGCTCCCTTGAGTTTGCCACCAGGTCCAACGCTGGAGAACCCCCTCTGGCACTTTTCATTCGCTAGTATACATACAGTTGCTGCATGCTGAAATGGCAGCCAGAGCCCTGACATGTCTCTTACAGCATTAAATAGAATTCAGACTTGAGCAGCCTTAATGCTTTTGAGAGGTGAGCACACCAGCAGCAGTGGGAGTGGATCTTTATGCTGACCAGTAGGCTCTGAGTTCCGTGGCAGTTTTTGCAAGGACTTCTCAGTGTGATTGAATATGCTCTCAGCTGTGTGTCCTGCAGCAAGATATTCTGCTAACGTGGCTGAATCGGGACTCAGGAGTCCCTTGATACTGGCCCAAGCATGGAGATTTGATTTATAGCTTGGGTACCAGACTATCACATTGGCACAGCAGGAAATACCTATTCCCAAAGAGAGAGCATGTGCTGGTGTAGCATGTGGTGAAGCCTTCCTGGTTTGCATGTTTTGAGGAGCAATGTTAGCCATGATAGCAAGGCCAGTCGTAATTTGATGCATGCTAATTGTTGTCGTATGGAGGTGGCTGTGGTGTGAGCAAGGCATGCAGGCACACCAGGCTTCATGCATGGGGCTTGTCTATCCCAGGCTAAATTATTTTCGGCAGCATTTTGTGAAGACTGGAAAATTGAGGCAAAAAGCAGATAGAATTAATCACAGGGAGAAGTGGATTCACAGTTGCTCTGAAATGTTCTGACCTGCCTTAAAATGCCTTCAACTAAAACTATTGAACTTCACTACGAACTCTTTGTGGTGTCTTCTCCTTTCTGAGAGTTTCTCAGGTTGTCCCACTCATGCTGAGCTAAAAAATATTTAGGATAAGTTCTTCTCTTGTTTTCAATCACAAATGTGCTAGTACTCTGGCTATTTCAGTACAACTCACAAACATAGCGCTGAAGTGCGATGCCATGGTGTTTTTTACATCTATCTGAATTGCAATACAGACACTGGATGGTCTATGTGGCTATTTCTCCCAGAAGTTCAAGAGGTCCTGTGTTTGTTTGTTTTTTAAATATATGAAGTCATTTGTTGGGTTCTTTTTGCAGAGTCATATGATCGTTTACTTTATCTGTTGGGGCAAACTGGCACATTTTATTCCTACCAAGAAATACTTATTCACCTTCAGAGAAAGCGTTTGGAAAGAAGTCAGCTGGCATCAAAGTCTCGCAACTTTATCTAGAAGATAAACGACCCGCGGATGGGGAGGTTGCACGTGAAGGACATACTCTACATAATGTGCCATTAAAACTTCATGAACAGGTGTCCCAGAAAAATATTACAAAACACTAGGGTTAGTATTAGATTCTTAGTTTTAGCAGTCTGGTCATTTTCAGGAAGGAGTAATCAGCTTAACCACAGAATTCATGCATTTAATGTTCTGAGAGAAAAAGGACAGTCTGAATTGTCTGGGGTTTTTTTTGTGTTTTTTTTTCCCCCACAGTAATTAATGAAAGGCAAAAGCAGCAACTGGAATCAGCAAGGTACTCCTCTCGCTATGCTCTGGGACTTTTTTATGAAGTCGGTGCACGGATTGATGTCCCCTGGGCTGCAAAGTACATCACCGATAATCCCTGCATACGCTTCATCTCCATCGATAATAAGAAACGCAATATAGGTCAGTGCTCCCATTATTTCCCTTAAACACAGTGACAATAGAGGGTGTAGATCATGAAAAATGCTGTTTAATTGAGTGTTGCTATTCTGAACAGAGCAAGTATTTAACTCTAAGTCATGGTAGATAGCATTTAATGTCACATTTAGCCTGTAATAAAATACACAATGAAAGCAGGAAGGTCCTCAGAAAATCACCACCCAACACATGGTTTACATTACTGCATTTACGAAACCAGTGTCAGGGGATTTGAAACATCAAAATGTTGCTATTCCAAGAAAGTGTTTGAGTTCCTTTGTTTAAACATTGATTCATAACCATGCCAATTTATCTCCCGTCATCCATTACTTTTCAACTCCTGTTCTTTCCACTAACTACACTTGGAAGTAGTAACAAGTTATATAATTGAGGCTGTCTAGTCTAATTCAGAGTTAGCTAGTTTGCTTTCATAATCATGGAAAAATCATTCAAATGGATGCATGTTGTACAGCTGCTCAGTAAAGCTTGGAGAACATCCCACAAGGTAGACATTTCTCATCTGTTTCTGGAAGATGGCAATGAAATAGCTGTATGTTTTAATTATTAAACATATTCCATATACCAAGAAGTCTGGGAAATATATTGGCATAGAGTATCTCAAGAATTAAGCAAGTTAGGAACTGAAAGTGCTTCCCAACTCTACTGCTTGCTCAGACTGAAATGATGACCAAGTTTAGCCACATTGGTGAAGGGGGAGTGAAAATCTGCGCACCTTTAGGGTGCCATAATAAGCATGGTGACACTCTGCTACAGAGTAAGGAAGGATTCTCCTCATATAAAAGTTCAAGAGATAGTTATTACATATCATGACATTCACTGTGCTAAAACATGTTCAGATTTAGATGTAAGAGACTCCTGTACATAGTCTCTCTTGTTCAAGCGGGATTCATTGTTTCCTGCCAGCAGTCCATAAATACCAGCGATGTTACTCACACTGGGCACTGCAAACCTTGCCCTTACATCAAAACACCCTCACCAATTTATGCTGAGAGCAAAGTTGATGAACAAACTCACCACTGTGCAAGCCCAATTTTATTATTTGTGCAAATAATTTAGCCTAGTTATATGAATAGGCTAAATTCTTAAAATAAAAAAAAATGGCTGACAAATGATATGCTGAGGTGCTTCTTCCTGCAAGGGCCAATAGCAAGTACATAAGAAAGAGTATAAGAGAAAACAGATACAGAGTGATTTTCTTCCTCTGTCAGTGTCTTCTTGTTGCTGACAAAGTGCAGCTGGATGTTTTCCTGTATGCAAGACAAAAATCTTCACTGCTGTGTTTATGGGTAAGTTATCTGGTGGTTAATAGCACCTACTGGTGTTGTTCTCCCAGCCACCTGATTCTGGTCGAGCAGAAGACACAGCCCAGGTGAGGAACTCACCCATCCTTTCCTTGTCTGATCACTCATATGGATTCAAAGCACCAACAATGAGAGCAATGAGTATGTAGCAAAAATCAAGTTATCAAATCAGCAGTTACTGTGTCTTTGGTAGTTCCAAAGGAAATTCATCCAAATAGCAAGCAAAGTATTTGTTGGGGCATATTGTTAACAACTAACTACTAGAACATCTGTGTTGACACATACCTTTCTCACTGAGATTTCCTATCATGAGAGAGATCTGTTTACACAAGTCGTTTTTTTCCAGCAACTGAAAATTATTTCTGTCCCATAAGGCCCTCCTTGTGATATATAAACAGTCAACCATATGCCTTAGCTGTACTGTCTTTCTTGGAGAACTTGCATTTTGCAGATTTGAGCTTAGGTCCAGGAAAATTAGTACTAAGGTGTATAATCAAGAAGTATACAGATGTTGAATTGACAAGTATACAGAGGAGCTAGGCTGGTCTTTAGAGAGCACAGAGCTGAAAAGATTATCATGTTGGAAAGGGATCATCAGAAATGAATGGAAAAGCTTACCTGTACCCTGGACTCACAGGAAAAACTCTAAGAGGAGCAATCTCCAAAGAGAGATCCTCCCTCAGTGTCAGTCAGCTCTTCAGTGGGGTACAGGAGAGGTGCAGCCAGGCTCCACCCCTTCCAGTCACACAGCTGAATTGCCTACCTGTGCCCCCGCAGCTCAGTGCTTGTCTCAGGTGATCAATGAGAGGTTCAGGCCATGATTCGACAGTTCCCATACATAGGGTGAGAGAGCAGTGTGCAATAGTTGAAGCAGTATTTCTGACTGTGAGCATTCCAGTTGTATACAGGATGGGAAGGCATGCCTGCATCCTGCTCACAAGTTTAAGCTGAGGTAGAGTAGTGTAACAGACAAAAGGAGAAACAAGAATGGTCACCAAGTGGTTCAGTTTTCTTCCAGCAGACACAGCTCTGCTAATGATGGAAACTCAGACACACACTCATGTTATTAGACAACTTGGGCAAAGGGCACTGAAGATGAAACTTATTTATATATTTATTTTGCATCCAGAACACCTGAGTATAAAGGTCCCATGTGTTTGTTTTAGTGCACACAAGTATTTTGCATCATTTTTTTACTCTCTGTGCTTCTGACTGACCTCCAGAACATTTCAGTAAGGGGAATAGGAACAGCTTTGTTCACCCACTGGGTTTTTTTGGGTGCCATTGCCAATCTTTTAGCACTATGTTCCACTCATTCATCTTTACTCCATTCTTCAACCTTGACTGATCTTGATTCATCTGAGGAAGATGATGGCAACAATGAAAGTGTCAGCGATCAGAGAGAGAAAGCAGAAATGCTCAGGCTAAAATTTATGTTAGTGTTCAGTTCCCTGGGTGAAGCAGCTGAAACCTTATCAGGACAGTGATCCTTTCCAGAGAGCCAGCGTATTAATGTCTGAATGCTCCCTACTTCTACCTTCCCTCCTCTAGGCCATATACGCTCTCCTATATACACTGTATGCAGTGGCATGTAGTTCCTAAGTGCCTGCCTGCATCCCTCCTTCATTACTTCAGTTTTAAGAGGGAAATTTGCTTTTCTGCCCATCAGATGTGGCTGCGGTGCTTATCGGGTGTATGTTCTCAGCACTGTTGTAATTACACAACAGGATCAGTTTGTTAGAGCGCATTAGAAATGGCAGGACAGAGAGGTAGGTCTGTCTGTCATTCTCCAGAAATATCAGCCTTTGCTGCTAGGGCAGCATGCTGCCATGAGGACAGCTTTCCCATATGCAGTGTTGCAGTGAGGTAATCTCCATCTATAGAGGTAATATGCTCAAAAGTTACGTAAGGAAGAGCCTACAAAAATGTATGTTGAATTCCCTGTGCACTATGTATGAATATTAAATATTTGTCTGATTGGCTGCCTTAAACACCCCATCAATATTTATAACTGGTTGGGGGGGACAGTGGGAATTCTTTGGTATTTCAAGCCTCATTTCTGTAATGCTGCAGTCTTTGCAGTTCTTTGTATTCCAGAGGATTAAAGATAGATGACACACAAAAATCAAAGCAGTACTCTTCTTTTACGTGAGGATTGTGAGGTTATATAATTTAGAGGGAAGATTTATTTTGCAGGTTTTCAAGATCAGTGTAATTTGAGTATCTTTTTTTAATTTTAAAATAATTTTTGAAAGTGAATCCTCCCATGCTTATTTTCTAGAATTGCTGAAGTTATTCACTATCCTTTTACATATATATATATATATATATATGTATGCTTTTTTTTTCTTCCTAGTTTTATGAGGCCCTCTGCACTGTCCAGCAGAATTTCCATGCACTTTCCTCTCAGCCCAGCTTTTAAAGTTTGTTTGACATGGCAATGATAAAACCCTTTTCCTTCCTCTCATGTTATCCAGAATCAGAATGGATTTTGGGTAGCCAAACACAACTCCCAGTTCAGATTAAAAATTCCTTAGGGGTAAGGAACAACCAAGTCTTATTTTTTTTCATTGGCATCTGTTCTGGCTCTAGGTTCTGCATCACTGGGCAGGAACATGAGAGAAATTCTTGACATGATTCCTATAGGAGCCTATCAACCCATCACACTCCCAGAATACTATGGATACCGTACTGACCATTTGCCAAATGGATACTACAGGTCTCAGGCACTGATGGTGTTCTCTTTGCTAAAGAAACATTCAGCTTCAGGCCTCTGTGGATTCCAGGGATCAAGCTAATTGCACCATTTAAATCTCTACAATTTTTTTTTTTTGGTTCAGGGACTCTGAACCCTGACTTTGGCATAGATTCACCAACTGTACAGTACAAAAGCAGCTTTTGCATTTTGCAAGAGAGAAGATTTTGATGGGCAGACAATTCACACTGGGTTTTCTCTGAGAAGTGGTGTGCTGTACTTTTATTGGATGTTCATGGGTTTTTTGGCTCTGCAAACGCTTAAACTGCCCATTCCCTTCCTTCCCTAAGACTAGTGATAAGGAGAATGTGGCCACAGTGGGAGCAGAGTTTACACCTGGGCTTACCATGGTGAATTGGGTACTCTAGGCTTACCAGGGCAGAACAAGGTCTCTGTGGGAGGACTTGGCAACATGGGCTGTTCATATTGCCACTATGCTGCTGTAAAGAATGAGTGCAAGGAATGGTCATAAGTCTTTTTATTATAATAGTGCAACCATGCTTCTAGCCCTAGCAGCTTTGCTTCACCAAGGACACTGTACTTTTCCATCTTATATTCTGCATTAAATGTGTTATCCAAATCTAGAAGCCACCTTTCTGTCACCAGATGTTCCTAAGCCACAAGCCAAAGTGCTGGCTCTGTTTTTTCTGCTCTTTTTCAGAGTATCTTTTATTAGCTCCATCATTTTTTCTGGACAGTTATAGTCCTAGCAGGCTTAATACTGCATACATTCTCTCAAGTCCTTTCACTTTGAACTTCCATAAATAGTTTGGCTCTGTCTTCACTGTAGCCCTTTAGAATATGGAAGATGCACTTAGATCCTCACTTTTCAATTCCTAACTTCTATTTTTCATCCCCTTTCTTTTCCCTTTCCTTGGGTTTGGTTTCAGACTTAATAAGAAGGGCTAGTCAGGCTGATAGTGCAGCTGGAGTTTGATCATAGAATCACAGTCATTTAAGTTAGAAAAGACCTCTAAGGCCCAGCTGTTAATCCAGCACTGCCAAGTCTACCACTAAACCATGTCCCTAATATCCTCATCTACATGTCTTTTACATACCTGTGGGGTTGGCGACTTGACTGCTTTCTTGAGAAGCCTGTTCCAGTGCTTCACAACCCTTTTAGAGAAGAAATTTTTCCTGATATCCAACTTAAGCCTTCCATGGCACTACTTGAGGCAATTTCCTCTTGTCCTATCACTTGCTACTTGGGTGTTGAGACCCTAATATCTTTAACTTGTGAAGGAGTGGTGGAGCTTCCTACTTCGAAAAAAAGAAACAAATTGTTCACATCATTCCTACTGCTCCATTCAGCCCTTCAAGCTGCTCAGAATAACTCAGGTAGGTAGTGATCGTGGCCAAGACATGGTGGTGGCAAAGATGTCTCTGGGAGGGTTTTGTTGAATCTGGATCTCACATTAAAGCCTGGCTCTGCCTGTCTACTCATCCTCAAGAAATAGCAACTTTGGCATCTTCAAGGTCCCCAATGCAGGCATGTAGCCACTACTGTGACATCACTGCCACAGGCAGGATGTGGGGCTGGATGGGACAATATGCCAAAGATCACACAGTTCCTTTCTGTTTACACGGACGCATACTGAGTCTTGAAAGTCCTCATGTTTTTCACTTTTCATGTGCTGGTGTTGATTCTGTTTGATGCAAAAGAAATTCACTCTAAAATGAAGAAAACACTGAAACAAAGAAAACCTACATTCTTAGGCCTGCATCTTCTATATGCCACGAAGGAGAGGTTGAACTTAGGGCACAAGTCAAGATGCCAGCACACCGGGTTGGGGCAGGCATGACATCAGTGGAGCTTTGGTGTAGCATGGGCTGGAATGACTAAAGCACCAGGCAGAAGCGTGCTGCTTCCAAATTTTCATGGGATCCCTCAGTGACTGTGGATGGAGGGGCTACTCTGCCAACACTGACAGAGTGGCTGCTGGCTAATGATGTATGTATAAAAGCTGCAGCCAACTCTACTGTCTCATCCGAGCTCTGATCTACCCCTTCCACCACATCAACTGATTGGATTAATTGCTGTGCAGCTGGGATGAGAGGAGGGAGAACTGGGAGCAGATGAAAGCTTTTTGCTGCCTCCATTTGCCTTCACATCATTACCCACACTGAGCATTCCCTGGCTTGCTGCATCTCCCATGATGCTTTGTCATCTACCATCACGGCCATGGAGTGTTCAGATCTCACCACAAATAAAGGAAATGAAAATCTCGTGAGAAGCCCTGCCAAGTTTTTAGTTTTTAAACTAACCATTACAGCCTGATCTAAACACACTGGGAAGAAAATACCAGGTTTGCTCCTGCAGCAACTGAACAGTCATTCATACCTGGTGCAAGAGCTTTAAGGTATTGAGGCTGAGATACCCCCATTGCTTTCAGGGAAAAATCTATTTTAAACTCCTCTGTTAGCCAATATTTTTGTAGAAAAAAAAAAAAAGACTTCAGGCTAAATTTGATCCCTGCAGTCTGCGTATTTCAATACTGGAAGGCTGTGACTCAGTGGTCTCTGGAAGTTCTCCAAACTATGAGTAGCTCTAAGGAAGAATTAAAAACTCGAACTGCCTGTTCTCCTGAAACTTGCTTTGTACATGCTATGGAAGAGATGAGAGATCTGGAAGAAGCAGGCCCTGTCCTAGAATCATTGGCTACAACAAGTCACAGCAAGCAATGAGTATTTATGGTAATAAAATGCTTAGTTGTTAATGAGCCTTTTTACCAAGTTTATGTGGAAGAATTTGCCAAATCACATGTACAAAAAAAAAAAAAAAATCCGCTTCCCTACTTGGTTATCTATCCCTGGCAATATGTACAGACAGCAGACTTGGAATACCTGATTTTCACCTCAAAGTGGGAAGGACAGACTGAGTGGTGTTCCCATAAGTTTTGCAGGCATTTGGAAAACCTGATGTGAACAGAGGTAATGGCCTGTGCTAGTTTGTGAAACCAGCGTAGGCATGGGAAGCGTCAGGAAGGTGGGACTGAAGGTTACCCTCAGGCAGCCAGTTCATCGGGGCTCAGGGAAGAAGATGGCCTCTTCGGTTGAGTCTCTGCTTCTAGGTCTTGTTTCACTTAACAGTCTTAATCACCAGATCTGCCTTACCTCCATCCCATATCCACGCTGGGTGGAGATTGTGGGCTTTTTTTCCACCCACATTTAGTAGAAGTTGACTGAGCCACTTAAGATAGAGACTGAGTGAAAGGATCCTCCAAGTTGAAGTGAAAACTGTCATTTCGTGTTTTCTGTGAGTGCTTGGACTAGGCCCTGATGTGTCTTAGTTGTGTAATCTGAAGAGATCAGCAAATAAGCAGAAAGTTTATCAGGAAATGAAGTTTAGGTTGCTTCTGAAAAGTGGAATGTGTTGACTTCTCAAAGGAGGAGCCTTGTGTATCCTCAGTGACAATGAAGATGTAAAGATTTCTATCAGGTTGGTTTCTATGGTTGGAAAGCGCTCAACTCCCTCTTTCTGCATGGATTACCTGGTCAGAAAATGCTCATTTACTGCAACTGAAATATTTTTCTAGGAATTTGCTAGTTCAAACAAAGGTTTAGCTTGAAAAGACTTTCTGCTTCTAAAGTTTCTAGTTGATGGAGCAAGAGGGAATCACTTAATTTAACTGGTGAATTCAGGCTGAAATATAGCAGAATCCAGGTCTTGTCCTTTCTCCAGCAAGAATATCCAGGTCATTTAAAGTGCTACAGCCCCACTAGGCAGAACCTCATACAAGGATTTGCTGGGACTTCATAGTGCCTGGGCACAGGGAAATCACTCATAAAATCCAGCATTCTAGGAAAATGCTCTCGTTGGCTGTTCTGGTTCCTGTGCACTTGTGTTATATTTATTGGTAGAAAGATAAAGGATCTTAGTTTTGCCTCAGAGCAGAGCCATGCAATTATGTAATCACTTGGAGACACCTGGCAACACCAGGGCTGTAGGGCGAGCACCACAACACTCCAGACTCCTTGGGACCATGTCCAGGAAAAACAGAGCTGTCCCCAAGAATGGAGACACTCCACCACCAGGGGCATCTTATTTGCACAGGGACAGTATTTCCCAAGTGGCAGCTTGTGCTCATTTCCTCCTGTCTGGCTTCATCTCAGCAGGTTTTTAAACGTCAAGGTTAGTTTTTAATGGAGAAATTCTTTTGTTTGATTTTTGCTCATTTGCACACAGTTGAGCAAAGCCACAGTGTAACGCAGTAGAAAGTGCAACAATGACAGCAGAGTAGCAAGGTCTCAGGCTGCAGCAAGCATTTGCTCAAATGCAGCAGCCATGGGCACAGAAATGAAGGAAGGAAGCAAGCTGCTTACCTTTGGGAGGTCTACAGGTAGGAAGGGATCTCCAGAGAGATACCTTTGTATCCACTGCCAACCCTTCAATGAGTTCTTGAAGGGTGTGGATCCTCACTCCATCCCTTCCAGTCTCTCAGGTCCATTGCATGTACCTGAGCTCCCCTGGGTTGGCCCTGCCTTCCCACCAGATGCTCAATCACTGCTTCAGGATGTGACTTAGCATTTCCACTACGCAAAGATTGTACTGAAGCTTAACACTCTCCAAAAACTGTATGTAGACAACCCCACATTGATGTCCTGGAAGTCGCTAGAGCAGCAGAACTCGATTTCACTTGTGTAGATCAAGATAATGATTTATCAAGCCAACCTGCCCTGGCTTCTGTTTCCCTTCTCCTCCACGAAAGTAAAGTATTGGTTTTATTCTAGTGTCAATTATGTAGATAGTGTTGCATGGCCAATATGCAACCAATTATGGAGGGAGCAGATGTTTTTCACAGTAACTCTGCAAACACTCTTCCTTCTTTTGTCCTTTGCCTTGGGGTTCCTCTAGGAGAAAAGTAGAGGTATTGCAATGGGAAAACCATTACAAATATTGCAAAAAGTCTTGATTTCTTTTCTGCACTTCTTGTAAATAACTTGTATTGTTTCTTGTGTTTCTCCAACTGGAGGAACAGGGTGGTGCTGCAGATACTTATTTAATTCTAGGCTCGAGAGAGACACAATGGGCAGTATTGAGGGAATGCAAATATTAATGAGTAATCTTTTAGAAGCATCTCTCTTCTTCATTTCAGAGTCTCCTGAAATTGGACCCTCAGTTGTAGTTCATACAACGGTGACATTTGGAAGAGAGCATCTGGATTCAGACCCCACAGAGGTGCAGCAGCTAATTCTCAGCCACCTGGAGAACCTTGTGCCCTCCCTGCCCAAAGCAGCTAGTGTAAAGTGTCAGAAGTGGAGATACTCACAGGTAACCCATGGTTGATCAAGCAGCTGGGAGGGTATTGTTGTGGAACAGACACAGAGCGTGTCCTGAGAATAAGGACATCATGCAGCCCAGTGGTGTTCATCCTCAGAGCCAGGAGAAGGAAGAGATATCCATTCAGTATCCATAATGCACTCCTCCATGTAGCCACGAGCAGTGTTCATGGCTGGCTAACTATGGCCGGATCACTTCTAGCCATGTTTTCATGTAGTGGACCTGGCTTAGTGTTAAGTTATGCAACAATACTCATAAGAAGGAATAGGAGCAGTGCACAGGAAGGAAGTAAATCCCACATGCTTAGCTGAGATTTTTTTGGTATTTAAAAATATGACTAAGTCTGTCTCTTCTGCCTCTGAAAGCATGTGGCTTTATTAGCAAAACTCCTACCCTACCACAGAATAGTGAGAGTTCTTGTGTTTGGATATACTAATTGTTACTATTTGATTTGGCCTGCTTCAATTTAACAGTATGTTATGCAAAAAGTATTTTAATGTAAACTACCTAAGGGTAGTAAAATGTGTATATTTTAGAGACGTCTCTTAAAATCCAAGGAAATTGTTGGCAATTTCCTCAAGGATTGGTGTATATCTACGTGTTTACCCAAAGCCTCTTAAGTTAAATTACATTGGTGAAACTGAATGTGGAAGTCAATGCAAAATATTTACTTAAGGCAGTCCCCTAAAAATTTCTCCTTTTATGAAGTCTGGAAAAGTTACTGTAGATGATTGCTGTGAAGTCTGCTTGTACCCCTTGATCAGCATCCAGCAACCAGAATCTGGTCTTGTTAGGACAAAGTTTATTTTTCTGTGAATTAGTTATTGGTAGTCTGGAAATCACTTTCCAGTACGCAGTGTTTGTTGTCATATGAAAATGACATTAATATATGCATTTATGAGCTAGATGCCTCATATCGTGTGTTTTGTGTGTTCCTGTTTATTGGTTCAGGGGTTTTTTTTGTTAGTTATGGCATGTTTGTACAGTTGCCATTGTTAATTCACCCTTTTCTGAGTCTGTCTTCTTTTCTTCTGCATTACCTTCTTCCTTCAAACTGCATGTGAGCACAAGCGCTGCAGGTGTTAGGGAGAAGATTTTGATCAAGTGCTTGGTTGATCAAGTCTGGGAAGGCCTCCCAAAACAAAGTAAGAAGTATTTCTAAGCAAAATTAGATGAGACTATGCTGGTTACTACCAAAAATCTGTCACTTCATCCACACTTACCATGAAGGAAACCAGCATGCAGCTGACTATGCAATTCTGCCTCTGGGGTTCTTTTTTCTCTTAGCTGCAATAACTTTAACGCTGTGTTCAGCCACATTTCCACCAGATTGCAGGAACGACATTTGTTCAGAAGATAATGCTGATGTTCATGACACTGAACACCGAGCCACTGTACAACTTACAGCTCTTCCCACTATCTTCTGCCTCTCTTGCCTGCTACCTACTGCGCTGCTACCAACTAAAATCACCAGTTTCAATGGTTGCTTGGGTTTTATGTCTGTGTCACAGGAAGAATTATCACCAATCTTTAATTCAGTGGTTGAATGTAAATACGTAATTGCGAATAAGTTAGCAGAGGTCAGATCAGTTACCTCAGTAAGAGATCTCTATTGCCAGGTGTGCACCCTGTAAAATAATCACTACCTAAATTAAATATCTGGAACAGAGTTCCCTCTTTCTCATAAAGCTGTCTTTACTTTCAGTTATAATAACCTGTTGTCACTGAAGCAAGGGGAACTGATAAGATGGGTGCATCTTTCCCCCGACTCTTTTAGACAGGATTTATCCTGCCTGTTAATTAAATCCATCTGTAGCGTCCTTCACATGGCCGAACACAATCCCAGGATTAAAATGCAGACATTACAATTATCCATGGCGGATGAGGGATTAGGACTTCCAAACTTCTACTTACACTACTGATCAGCACAGATGCAATTCTGGATCCCCTGCTTTAATTATGATAAGATACTATTAGCATTTGGAGCCACCAGCATCCCAAACCATCCCTTGTACAGAGTCACTTTACATGTGCAAGGAATTTTGGCAAAGCACAGAATCATAGAAATTGGACCTCAGGAAGGACCTCTTCAGGTCTCTAGTTCAGCCTTTTGCTTAAAGCATAACTGTTGCCAACACTAGATCAGTTCCACCATGGGTTTTTCCTGCTGAGTATTAAAGTTTTCATAGAATCATAGAATGGCCTGGATTGAAAAGGACCTCAAATATCATCTAGTTTCAGCCCCCCTGCTATTTGCAGGGTCACCAACCGCCAGACCAGGCTGCCCAGAGCCACATCCAGCCTGGCATTGAATGCCTCCAGGGATGGGGCATCCACAACCTCCTTGGGCAACCTGTTCCAGTGCCTCACCACCCTCTGTGAGAAAAACTTTCTCCTAATATCTAACCTAAACCTCCCTTGTCTGAGTTTAAAACCATTCCCCCACGTCCTATCACTATTCACCCTTGTAAACAGTCATTAAGTCTTCCAAGGATGGAGATCCAGCAGGCTGGGCTATGTAGCTGAAAGTAATTTTGAACAATACCTGTTCTAAATGCTTACGACTGGGATTTTTTTTGTTAGACTTCACTACATGCACCTATGCATTGCGTCTCACTTTTTGTCTCTACATATGTATATGTGTGCACGCTTACTGCCTTTGTAGTGAGAATTATTTTCGGTAGTGCATTGATTTCTGTGGCAGCTCTGTAACTGTGGGTCTTCTTCTTGCCAATGGTGAGCTACATCTGAGTCACTGGAAAAATCTCCTGGACTCGGCAAGTTGCCTCGGGTCTTGATCTTGTTCACTGGTGCTGACACTACCACAATAGAGCTCAGTAACTGTTTACTGCACAGGAACCCAAAACATATCTTTTGACCAAAAGCAAGGCAGAAAATCAAGGGAATATAGAAAGAAAATTGTTCTCCATATCATGCCTTATGATCTCTGTGGTTTGATCTCTGTTTATGCTCCATTGTTGTGCTGCTTTTTTTCTTCTCTCTGTGTCACACTTGATATTTTTTCTTCTATTTCAGCATTTCATCCTTGTGGGTCATGTTTCGTCATTCCTTTTACCAGAATATCTCTTCCAGTGTTTCTTCTCTTGTAACTACACCATCAAGCTGTGCTGCATTGTCTCACTCTTTTCTTTTCCCTTCTACCTGGACCTTCTTTGACATCATGCTTACCATTGCTGTTCCTGCTACCTTATCTCTGTTCTGACATACAGCAGTGCTACTCTGGAATGTACTGGCTTGGTATAGTGTGGACAATCAGTGTTTTCCTTCTCCTGCCATGCTATCCCACTCTCTGGCTCTCAGAGGAGGCAACAGAGGGGATGTATACAAGGAAGAGAGGAGCAAAGCTGGTCCATGTGAGTCTTTTGGTTCCTCTGGGGCTGTGCTGCTCACCTTCTGTCCACTAAGTCATTGTGTGACATCACAGTGATCCTAATTTAAGAGAATACACAGGATAACATAAAAAGCCAATGGCTTTTCCAATCTAGTGTTTAGATCTTGTAAAACCACGAGATCTAGCACATGCGCTTAGCCAGATTTCCAGCATGGTGGTGTTGGTGCACAGTTCCCGTGCCTGCTCTCTTTGTGAATCAGAGGGCAGAGGACTTGGTTTATTCGGATTAAATGTCTTTGCTCTATTAACATTTAAATGCTTTGCCTCAGCTGTATTCTCAGATGATGAAAGAAGCAAATAAAGGCAACAACTATGGAGCACAGTAGTTGAACCCTTCAAAGTTTCTGTATTGATTTCTGTGTGTTCAGGCCATGAGTTTTTTTCGGTGAAAAAAACTTCTTTACTGTTTGATGTTTTGTCTTGTCCCATTTCAGAGTGTTTACCTCCTGAACTCCTAATTTTTTTACACATTTTATGATGGGAAGATTTTGAAACAAAAGAAACCATTTTCATGTGAAGGCTTTTGGGTTGAACTGCCCATCATGAACTGTCCAGGATCAGGCTTTATTTCTGCTGAAACAGACTGAGAATAAGACAGGACAGGGCAGTAAAATTTCTGTTTTCCATATGCAGGAGAGCTTTATTCTAATTACTTGACTCCTCAAGATGAATATTTTACTATTTGATTGTTAATATTAGAACCTAAAATCTGGGATGGAGAGAGCATTTCATATGAAGACACTTTTCTAGGTAATACTGATCTTTCTGGCATTGAATTCAGGTAAATAATATACTTTCTTTTCCATCTCCCTGTTTGCTTTTCTTTTTCAGGTTACAAAAGCAGTGCCCAATTGTTCAGGACAAATGATTCTTCATACTCAACCTCTCCTGATTTGTGGGGGTGATGGATTTACTTGTTCCAACTTTGATGGCTGCATAGAGTCTGCCATGAGTCTTGCAGAGACTGTGAGGTCTCATTTATAACTGTTGCAGTTCACTGCTAAACATAGTCTAGATTTATGATTAATTTTTTTTATGATGGATTGAATTCTAGTTTAGTATGAAAGCCACTGGCTTCTATCTTGCAAAAAATAAAGTAATAAAGGAAGACCTAGTGGTGTACTGTAATAATTACTGAAATGGAATTTAAATGAATTTTCCAGGATCTGTGCTGAGCGGTTACTTTGCTTGATATCTCTAGTCAAAGCCACTGAGTTCTAGCAGCTGTGCTTTCCAAGTTGGATGGCTTACTGTAAGTCTAACCATGTCTCCTGGTGTGGACAAAATGCAAAGGAGGCATTGTAGATCTCTGCCACCCTGCTTTCTTAGCCTGCAGCTTTCTGAAGCCCTGTTTGCAGGCTGGTGGAAGAGCTCATTACAAGAGATTGATGCTGCTGCAAGAAATGATATGCCACCAAAATAGACTATTGGCCATGTTAGAGTGACCAGTGCCTTGTGGCTTTGTGCTGGCACAGGCTCCAACACCAGGAACAACTTTTTCCTCCTCCCAGGCAATGGAGCAGCCAATGTGGAAGGTGGCTTAGCTGCTTTCTCTGGCAAATGCAGAGAAGGAGGGGAAACAATTGAAGCATATTCCATGATAGCATGTTAATAAGAAAACTATGCTGACATTTCCCATTTGCAGTTAAATCACCACTGCTATAAAAACTGATTTAAAGTAAACAGTTTGTTTGAAAGCAGGGTGAGTTCTAGACAGCTCTATACTTTTCTTTGGCAGAACAAGTGTAGAAATGCAGCAGCAGGTCTAGGGAAGTATATAAATACAGATGTGAGTGAATGAACAGGGAATATGATTTGAATTCTTAAAATAATAGAAATCAAGTGTAACTGTGTCAAAAATACTACCTGTCACAGTTTCAAGTATTTCTAAGCTACTAAACAGTGTTTCTGGGAAGTCCATTTTAAAATTGCTTAGTAATTAACCAAAGAAACCATTTATACTAAGTTTGAATTTACCTTGCCCTTTCTCCTAAATCAAATGTCACAAGTTTAGCACTTCTATGTACTACAGCAATAAAAACAAAAAAATACTGTTTTCCACAGGCAGAATTTTAACCATGCATCCACTGAAGAACTACAATTCTGCCTCTTCCTTAAGTCCCCTAATTTCACAGAAATCCTGCATTCACAGGCAACAGAACATGGTGGTTTAATGCTACTTTTGACCATTTCTAATGGAGTATTTTAAGTGACCAAGAATTTTAAGACTTAAGTTATTTTTTAAAACATCTTTTACATACATACATACATAAAACATATCTTACAGCACCAGCTGGATTCATTGATTATTTTCTACTTTTCTGGAGTAATCAAGTTTAAAACTCAATATTACTGCATCTGCTCCAGTCAGCTCTGAACCTGTAGGTTTCCATCACTGAATGGTGAGCACGTATGTGCACAGGTCTTCTACAGAGACACTTGGATTCCTGTTTCCCAAGGAGAAAGGTAGCCATTCCAAATGGCCCTGGAATAAACTAACCTGTCGAGGAATTTAGTACTGGTTTGGTCTAGCTCAAAAGCAACTGAAGACCAAGCTGAAGCAAAGTTTGATGTCACAGTGTTGGAAAACCTAGGTCAAAATAAGCAAAACAGGAACTAGCCACATTTTTCATATTTGCTTTTCAGCTTCCATTCAGGTGTCCTCCAGGAATAGGTTCCTAAAGGAGAAACATTTATTCTGTGATGTTGAACCATGTATCCCACTGGATGGTCAGTTCCTTAGAAGCTGCCACCATGGCAGTGGGGAGCACCATTCCTGGACCCATTTGATAGCTTATGGAGCTCTATTCAACCAGTTGTTCTCTATCCAAACTCTGCCTTAGTGCACAGAGAAGGACATGGGAATGAAGTCAGTTGTGTCCCTGCAAGGGTGAAGGAGCAGCTTGCAGTTTTACCAGTCTGCTTGGATATGCTGTTTCTTTTCATCTTTGCTCTTTCTGCCCTTTGTTTCAAAGCTGCATTTTGCATTAAAGCACACTAAAATTGGCACTTCCTTTCCCTTCTTCAATTTTGAATGCTACCAAACCACTAAAAAGCCAAATGCATAACCTTCCTGAAAAGCATGTAGCATGCAGAAAACAAAAAATGAGACATTTTTGACATAACACTACATTGTCTCTGTAGCTGCCTCACAAACAGGCGTGCTCCAGAGAGTAATGATGCCTGATGTCAGAAGCAGACCTAACTACTGAAAATGGCAGAAAAGAAAAGCTACCCCAGAATTCTGATCAAACTTGAATCACGGTGAGTCTCAAATGCTAAGTGCTCCCATCATTCCCAATTTCATGACAGTCTATCAAAATGCCTCTTTACTATTGTTTCCTCAGATTCAGTCAATTTAAACAAAATTGACCTTTTTTTTTTTTTTTTTTAAGATGGAGTGTTAAGTGCTCGTGCTCATGGACATGTTCCTCTGCAGGAAATCCTGAGCATGGGGCAGCTTGGTCTCCCTGTAGCGATGTCTGGTTTCCTATATGCAAGCAGGGAGACAACGTGGCCAGCTTTCCCATGCAAGGTGGGTAGTGACTGGTGATGTTTCAGAGAGGCCACTGTTTGCATCCGAATGGATACAGGCAGCAGACTTGTCTGGTGGATTTCCTCAGCCTTGCTCAGATGGAGGTAATTTTTGGTTAACTGGCATATCCATCAATTATGAGCCATGTCTCCCTGCTCCCAGACATGGCAATGGCTGTGTATGATCTCCTGGGTGTCACAAACTGCAGCTAATGCCCAAAGACTTTGGCTGAATTAAAGCATTTCAGCTCTCAAATGACTACATTATTGTCTTCCTCTTCAAGGAAAGATAGGGCCATAGATGCTCAAAGCATTTTAACTCACAGTTGTGTTAACTTGCACCCAGTGACTATCCCTTGGCTGAGCTCTTCATCCCTTGACTGAACCCATCAGAGTTGCAAAGCTCATCTCCAAAAAGTGCTATTACAGGTCTGTTTATAGAGCTCCCTTTACTCTCAGCTTCACAACCATCCTGATATTTATTGGATAAGAAACATGGCCTGGCACACAAGGCCCAGGTGGTTCCTGCAGTATGCTGAAGATAACTTTCTGACACAGGTGGTGAAGGAGCCAACAAGGAGGGGTGTGCTAATTGACCTTGCTTTTACTAACAAGGAAGAGCTTGTCAGGGATGCGAGGATTGATGGAAGGTTGGGATGCAGTGATGATGAGATGGTGGATTTCAAGATCTTGTGTGGAGGAAGCAATGCAATAAGTAGAATTGCTTCTACCCTGGACTTCAAGAGCCAACTTTGACTTCTTCAAAGACTTGTTTGGAGGTATCGTATGGACTGGAGCGTTAGAAGGTAAGGAGGCTCATGAGAGCTGGCTGGCGCTTAAACACCACTTCTTCCAAGCTCAAGGTTAGTGTATCCCTAAGAGTAAGAAATCAGGGAAAGAAGGCAAGAGGCCTGTGTGGATGAACAAGGAAGTCATGGATAAACTGAAAGGAAAGAAGAAGGTCCGTGAAATGTGGAAAAAGGGCCTGTCCACCTGAGAAGAATGTAAGAATGTTGCCAGGGCCTGTAGGGATCATAGAATCATAGAATGGCCTGGATTGAAAAGGACCTCAAAGATCATCTAGTTTCAACCCGCCTGCTATGTGCAGGGTCGCCAACCACCAGACCAGGCTGTCCAGAGCCACATGCAGCCTGGCCTTGAATGCCTCCAGGGATGGGGCATTCACAACCTCCTTGGGCAACCTGTTCCAGTGCATCACCGCCCTCTGTGTGAAAAACTTCCTCCTAACATCTAACCTAAACCTCCCCTGTCTCAGTTTAAAACCATTCCTCCATGTCCTATCACTATCCACTCTCATGTACAGCTGTTCCCCCTCCTGTTTATATGCTCCTTTCAAGCATTGGAAGGCCACAATGAGGTCTCCCCAGAACCTTCTTTTCTCCAAGCTAAACAAGCCTAGTTCCCTCAACCTTTCTTCATAGGAGAGGTGCTCCAGCCCTCTGATCATCTTAGTGGCCCTCCTCTGGACCCGTTCCAAGAGCTCTGCATCTTTCTTGTACTGGGGGCTCCAAGCTTGGGTGTAGTACTCCAGATGGGGCCTCACAAGAGCTGAACAGTCCATCCTTCAAATCCATACCTCTCCACTTTAGAGAGAAGGATGTGGTGAGGGACCATGTCAAAGGCTTTGCAGAAGTCCCGACAGATGACATCCATTGCCCTTCCCCTGTCCATTGATGCCATCACTCCATCATAGAAAGCCACCAGATTGGTCAGGCACTATCTGCCCTTGGTGAAGCCATGCTGGCTGTCTCGAATCATCTCTTTATCTCATATGTGCCTTAGCGTAGCTTTTAGGAGGATCTACTCCATGATCTTCCCAGGCACAGAAGTGAAGCTCACCAGCCTGTAGTTCCCCAGGTCATCCTTTTGACCCTTCTTAAAAATAGGAGTAATGTTCCCTTTTTCCAGTCACTGGGGACTTCACCACACAGCCATGATTTTTCAAATATGATGGAGAGTGGCTCAGCTGCCACATCAGCCATCTCTCTCTGAACCCTACGATGGACATCATCCGGTCCCACGGACTTATATACATTCAGTTTCATGAGAAGTCTTAGACTTGTTCCACTGTTACAGTGGGAAGGAATCTGCTCCTCTCACCCATACCTAGAGCTTCAGTGTCCTGGCAGCCATGGGGAGGAGCCTGACCATCAGTAAAGACCAAGGCAAAGCACTTACTGAGCACCTCAGCTTTTTCCATGTCAGAGAAGGCCAGATATCTGTCCTCATTTCATGTTCAGAGGGGGAACACCCTCCTTGGCCTGTCTCCTCCTGCCTATGTACCTGTAGAACCCCTTCTTATTATTTTTCATATCCCTTGCCAAGTTCAGCTCTATCTGTGCCTTGGCTTTCCTAATCTTATTTCTACATATGCAGACAGCGTCCCTATATTCTTCCCAGGCTACACAACCCTGCTTCCATTTCCTGTACTTTTCACTTTTTCCCTGTTTAAGCTGCAGGTCCTTGCTCAGCCATGCTGGTCGCCTGCCTCCCCTGCTCGACTTCTGCTGGGGGATGGAGAGCTCTTGTGTTCTCAGAAGGGTGTCCTTAAAGAGCTGCCAGCTCTGTTCTGCTCCTATACCCTCAAGGACACTTTCCCAGGGGATCCCATCCAGCAATTCCTTGAGTAGCCAGAAGTTTGCTCTCCTGAAGCTCAGGCTCCTGACTCTACTTTTTCTAGGCCTGCATTCCTCCAGATCACAAATTCCATCATGACATGATCACTGCAGCCCAGTCTACCTCCAGTCTTAACCTCTCTAATGCTCTCCTCCACATTGGTGAGCACCAGGTCCTGTAGAACTTCACCTCGGGTCGCTCCATCGAATACCTGGACCAGGAAGTTATGCTCAATGGACTCCAGGAATCTCCTGGATTGTCTGCCACCCACCGTGCCACTATCCCAGCAGATATGCAGGTGTTGAATTCTCCCGTCAGGACAAGAGCCTGCGAGAGCAACACTTCCTGCTGCTGAAGTGAACAAGCCTCGTCAACAGGCTCCCCCTGATCATGTGGCCTATAGCAGAGTCAGAGGGTGGTCATCAGTAGCACAGAGTCTGACTGGAGGCCTGTAACTAGGGGTGTTCCCCAGGAGTTGGTGTTGGGTCTGATCCTGTTTAACATCTTCATCAGCAACCTGGACGAAAGGATAGAGTCCACCCTCAGCCAGTTTGCTGACGATACAAAGCTGGGAGGAATGGCTGACATGCTGGAAGGCTGTGCTACCATTCAACAAGATCTATACAGACTGGAGAGTTGGGCAGGAAGGAACCTGATGAGATTTAACAAGGGCAAGTGTAGAGTCTTGCACATGGGGAGGAATAACCTCATGCATCAGTACAGGTCAGGGGCTGTCCTACTGGAGATGAGCTCTGTGGAGAAGGACCTGGGGATCCTGGTGGACAACAGGTTGGCCATGATCCCTCTGTGGCCAAGAAGGCCAGAGGGATCCTGGGGTGCATTAAAAAGACCCTGGCCAGTAGGTTATTCTCCTCCTCTACTCTGCCCTGGTGAGGCCACATTTAGACTGCTGTGTCCAGTTCTGGGCTCCCCGGTTCAAAAAAGACAGTGATCTCCTGGAAGCAGTCCAGCGGAGGGCCACAAAGATGATGAAGGGCCTGGAGCATCTTCCATATGAGGAAAGTCTGAGTAACCTGGGTCTGTTCAGCCTGGGGAAAAGAAGACTGAGGGGGGGATTTGATAAATGTTTATAAATTTATAAAGGGAGGATGGAGGCGAATTGATGAGGCCAGGCTCTTCTTGGTGGTGCATAGAAATAGGACAAGAAATAATGGCCTAAAACATGAACATAGGAAGTTCATGCTAACGTGCGGAAGAACTTCCTTTACAGTAATGGTGATGGAGCACTGGAACAGGCTGCCTGGAGAGGTGGTGGAGTCTCCTTCTCTGCAGATATTCAAGAACTATCTGAATGCCTACCTGTGCAAACTGCTGTGGAGAACCTGCTTTAGCAGGAGGGTTGGATCGATGATCTCTTGAGGTCCCTTCCAACTCCTACAATTCTGTGATTCTGTAATCTGTAATCCAATATCCACAGTCCCAGCAAGGGCAGCTCTGCTTGTCTGGTGTCCCACAGGTCCCTCAGGACAGAAGCTGAGTGCAGGTAGTATCCATATGGGCTGTGGTGAGAAGAGGTAAGCTTTGTGGGAGAGCATCCTGCTCCAGGCTGAATTAGTCTTGGGCTAGCTCTCAGACAAGCTGGGGACGTATCCAGCAGCCTAATCCCGTAGCCTCTTCTGAAGACCTCCAGTCCTCCGCTGTGGCCAGGGACAGCCTCATCCCAATCACTTCATCCAGGCTGCCTCTGCCAGGCTGCAAGGCAAACATCTTGCGATCCTGCCTGCACAGGGCACATGGGGGCTGTTAGCTGGAATAACTCTCTCAGAGCTGTAAAATAAAATACACATTGCTCTTGGAAGACATAAAGATGCTATGTTGGATGCAATTTATAGGAATTTAGTTCATTTCTAACAAGAGCTAGGAAGAGGTGATGGGTGCCCAGTTCCTCAATTCGTAAACTGGATCCCTTTAGTGAGGCCATGTTTTTGTGCAAGCATGTAAAAATAAATTGAGGTTGATTTAGTTTAGGTGTTTTTGTGTTGTTTTTTTTTTTCTTTAATTTTTAAAAGGCAGCTGCAGATGAGAGGCACTTCCCAGCTGAAAACGCATGATGGGTTTCCATGGCAGAGTGACACCTCCCTACAGCCAAAGCCTGCTTTCCAGGTTTGGGGATGCTTTGCTTGGCTGCCCAGTGCTGCGAAGTGCAGTGTGACCAGGAAGCTGGTGTGGGGCCAGGGGCAATGAGGGCTCTTCCCGAGCTGCTGGGCGCTGAGCCTCTGTGCGAGATTCCTGCGGGGCCGTAGCTGGCTTTGGCTTAATCCAGGCTCCGGCTCGGATGTTCTGTTCATAAGCCGCTTTGTGCGGCAGAGCTGAAACCCTGAAATCCGGAGCTGCCTGCTGCCACTCTGCCCATCTCACCATGTGGCCCTGCTGTGAGCCTTGCCCAGATTTTGCTGAACACTGACATTTCACTTGCACCTTTGGTAATGATACTGCTGAGCATCACTATATTTGGGTACCTTGGGCATGATGCCAGCAGGGAAGAGCCTAGTGCACCGAGCAGTTCCTGGCTTCCCCTTCCTCTTGAATGGCCCCAAACATGGGGACAGGGCTCAGCGAGGCACGGGCGTGTGTGCAGCTGTAGAAACAGAGCCTGCTCCACACCAGTCACGAGGGCACTGTGGTGAACCACAGCTCAGCGGGAAGTTATCTTTTGGGCACAGGGTTCCTGCAAACCCAATGGCACCTCCTCCTTCACCTGTGCTGGTGCTGGAAACGTCCTTTCTTTCTCAGTGCTATCTCCCTGCAGATCTCTGTGCCAGGGTATCGTGCACGTCATGATCTTTACAACGGAGCATGCCCTGCCGCATTGCTGAGCTCTCATTTCCCCAGTGTGTTTTGGATTGTGGAAGTGATGCTTACAGCATGTGCACAGAGCCCTGGGCAGATTTGGCCATCCTCTGCCTTTTTCAGCCCAGAAGGGGTGAAAAAGAAATGCTGGCAAGTGATGCTCGGTGAGTGGGATATGGATCTCATATATATATAGAACTGGGGTAAAGGAGGAGGAGATGAACTCAAACCATTTGCTTCACTACCTTGGCCACATGGAGAAGATCCCAAGCTCAACATCCCAAGTCCTAGTTACTGGGCGAGTGATGGACATGCATGTGGCCATTCCCCATGGTGGGAGAAGGAATCATATTATATTATATTCTGTCCTTTTGCTCAAAACTACCTAAAAATACATGCTTGAAGTTTTCTCATGGGACCTTTCCTCTCTCCTTGCCTGTCTGCAAGCATTACTTTTTAGTTTGGTCAGTAAGAAAATGATCCATTCCTGCATGGAACTGTTTTAGAAAATTTTTTTTTGAAAACACATCATTTCTTGCTTCTGGTTTTCTCTGGAGTTTGTAATAGTGGTTTAAAATCCCAAGCCATATCTACCCACACAAAGTGAGTAGAAGTATTTGGTGATGGGTGTGGTGCTCCTTCTGGCCTTGGCACTGTGGGTGACTGTTGAAGGGGTACAGTACACAGTTCATGTCCTGATGAGAAAAGCTGATATGGGGCATCATGCCATGCCCAGATTTTCTGCGTCCATCTGTGTGTGCAGATGAGCAAAACATACATCCTAAGCCCACGGGTGTTAAGGAAATCCCTGCTTGGAGGAGACCACAGGGTTAATTCTGGCTTGATCTCACTCACTCTCTGAATAATGAAATTAACTGTTGTGGAGTCTCATGGAAGGCCAAGTCTAGTTTTCTTGCAGAAAAATATACACCGTGCTGTTGATGCACATGTACTTATGGTGAACTTTGAGCTACACATCTGCTATAAAAAAGTAACTCTTATTCCCAGTTGAGTGTTGCTAGCACAAGAGCCAGGCTCCATCTATGCCTGAGTGTATTTTTGCTAGCTGCACTTAAGTCCAAAAAGCAGAGCAGAGAGTGTAGTTGTAAACCTCACTGGAAAGCACTGACAGCCTTATTTGTGTTTGCTGGCTAAGTGAGAGCCAGGGATGAGCTCTGTGAAAGGCAAACATGTGGCTGATCCACAGCCCACAGCTGGCAAAACTTCTTAAATCCACGCAGCAGCTTCCAACCAGCCATGGCTACAGGGAGTTTCACTGGGTGCTTTTGCTCCTTGTTTCTGGGTTGGCAAGGAGAGATGGCCTTGAGAGCCACACTTTCTGGAAGGATTTGTTCCCTGTGGGTGCTGTATTTCCTAGCTGCTTCACCAGCTGCAGGCTGGTTATGGGGAGATCATGATAAAAGCAAAAGGGAAACCTGGAGTCCGATCCACTACTCATGAATTCTTCACGTCCCTGTCAAACAAGGATTGAAGGATGGAACTCTGTGGGAGTGGTACCTGGCATTTTACAGGGCTGCTTGGAGCATTGCAGACCCAATGGGAAGCAGGGGGCCTCTCACCATTATTTGCTGTCATTGCAGTGGCTCATCTAATCCTGCCTTGGTAGTGGTCATGTTGACAGATGGCTGTGCAGGCTGTTGAAATAAAGCCACAGAGCAGTGTCATCTCTTGGGTGATTTCTGATGCTGCATTTCATCCCTTTATTGGGGTTTTAAAAAAGCAAAAGGCATTGACACCAGGGAAAGGCATAAAAAGGCATACGGATGCATTGCTCAGCCAGATATGGTGGGCCAGGTAGCTGCAGAGGCTCTGGTAGGGATGGATCCAGTCTGAATCAGTAAGAAGGAGCTGTATTTGAGGGAGAAATTGCAATTCTAGTGGTATCTCTGTGCCAAAGCCCCTTACCTTTTTAAGCAAGGAAAGATGGGACAAGTGTGCAGGAAGGAGACTGAAATGGCAAAAGCTGAAGGTGATTTGTGTGATGCTGTCTCACTGGAGACACTAGTTCCCAAATGGATGTGTCATTTATTAGTGCAGGCAGCACTGATGGCACCTGTTAAACCATCACTGATGTCGTACACATGGTGGCAAAGGCAGCAGTCCGGCGTATCATGTTTGCACTGGGGAGCCTTACCCCTCACAACTGATGTATGAGCTTTTGGCTTGTAAATAGGTTAATCAGCTCCCTTTCCCTCTTCTGGGAAAATGCTTCCCCATGCAGCAGCATGGGGTGAAACACACCTGCATGTCTCCCAAATGGAGATAAGGGTGATCATCAGCAAGCAAGTGGAGCTCTGTGCATACCACCGTAGGGCAGTCCGTACTGACAGTGCACATGGGGATGGAGAGATGGCTGCAAAGATGAGAGCAAAAATCCTTTCAACCTACGGATTGCACAGACATCTTGGTCACCAGTGTGTAGAATTGAGCCTTTTCTTTTGAAAAGTGTGCATTATCCTCAGCAGGTGGATAATGCACAGGAATCAAACAGCTAATGATGCTGCATAGCTGAGAACCTCACATGCTTATCCTCGAGCATTGCCAGAGACAGTGCTTGATTGAGATGATTCATCTCACCTGTAGCAGTCCAGCTCATAGGGATAATAGAAATAGGGGTATGGAGCTAGGTGATCTTTACGTTTTTTTCTAACCCAAGCCATTCTATGACTCCATGATTGACTTGACTCCCTGCACAACATCAGGAGTTGCCAGTCTATCCCCAGGGAGAGACCTTACGTAGTAGAAATGCATGGCCTGAAACAGTGATTGAGCACCTGGTAGGAAGGCAGGGAGCTCAGGTGTAAGAAACGAACCTGGGTGACGAGAAGAGGTGGAGCCAGGATCCACCATCTACCAGACCTCATTGAAGGGTTGGTAGTGGAGATCCCTGCCTACCTGAGGTCTTCTGAAGGTAAGCAGCTTCTTTCCTTTATTTTTGTGCATATGGATGTTGCATTTGAGCAAATCCTCACCTGTTGCAGCCTGGGATCTTGCTGCTCTGCTATTGTTGTTGTGTTTTTCATCTTGTTACGCTTGATTTTGATGGTCAGGATCTGAAGAGGTTCAGGATCTGAGCTGCTTCAGAACAACTAAGCAGGTCTTTCTCTTCATTGGCAAAACCTCTGAAGCTCACTGACGTGGTGAAATGAAACAAAGAAATCACGAAACAAAGAAACGTTTCCTTAGTTCACTAGCACTTGGTGCTCCTTTCTGGGCTCTGTCCAAACGGAAATTTGACAATACACATCTGTGACTTTCCGTCCTCCTCACCCTTTGCTCCTGCACCCAAGAGAAAATCTGGGGTGGGAAGAGCTGGTGAGATGCAAAGAGGTGACACAGCACAGAAATGGGCCTGAAGACACCAGGGCCAGGCCTGTTGCCAGTGGCTTGGTGGGAGCATCATTGCAGCAGAGAGCACATGAGCCAACCCTGAGCCCTTCCTGTTCATTTTAGGGGTCTCTTTCTCTCCAGGGAAGACCATAGTGTACAGGTGTCTAGTTTGAGCGGGGATGGAATTATTTTCTTCAGAGTGTCAAACATCAGTGTGTTAATAGCTACAGAATCACAGAATGGCCAGGGTTGGAAGGGACCTCAAGGATCATAAAACTCCAATCCCCCTGCCACATGCAGGGCCACCAACCTCCCCATTTAATACTATACCAGGCTGCCCAAGGCCCCATCCAATCTGGCCTTGAACACCTCTAGGGACGGGGCATAAGTGATGCAGAGATGTACAGAGCCAAGGCCATCCTCAGTGAAGAGCCTGGGGATCTGGGAGGGAACAGAATGAGGACAGCTGACTGAAACTGGCCAAAGGGATATTCCATACCATGTGATATCACGGTGATGAAGGTGATGGGAGTTCATCTCACTGTCCTCCACTTAGGGGGCTTGCTGGGCATCAGCCAAGGGATGGTGAGAAATTGCTTGTTATATGCATTTGTTATATACATTTAGTCACAACTATTTTCCTTTTCTCTTAGTAAATAGCTTTAGCTCAATGCACAAGTTCCATCTCTTTTTTTCTTCCCCAATTCTCTCCTCAGTTCCACTAGGAAGAGGTGGGAATGAGTGAGTGACTGTGGTGCTGAGCCACCTGCTGGGTTTAACCACCACAGCTGAACACAGCCTGGAGCAGCTTGTAGCCCTGGTGTTGGCCGTGCTGAGTGGGGCTGGAGAAGAGTCCTTTACCCCAGGGTGCCTCCAGGCCCAGGCTGAGCAGTGGCCTGGTAGCAGCAGGAAGATGTGGACAGGTTCTGCTGGCCCATCCGGCCACCTAAGCCTGCACTGGGCTGGTTCTTTATGGGAAATAAATAGAATGTTACAATTGTCCCTTTATTATAGACATATTTACAGCTGTCCCAGCCTGTGGGGGAGGGACAGGGGAGCTGGCCAGCTTGCAACTTCCAAAAGATCAGCACAGCACAGGCAGCTACTGTAACCCTCCGACTATATCAGGCATTGAGTTGCCTGTTAAGTTTGTATTCTCTGATTCAGATAGCTATCTCAGACAGAGACATGCATATTATTCTTTGGTAATAGCAGTCATTATTAATAAAATCAGGCTTTTTGCAGAGTCTTCAAAGTTATTCATAGTAGTTGCAGGTTCTTTTGCATTTGAGGTTTCTTTGGACTAGTTGTGTATTATTAGCATTATTCTTTCTAGTTTTAAAGCAATGAGACTTAGAATTTCACTTCCCTGCTCTGCATACAGTCACAAAGGTGTGTTTTAAGGAGGGTTCTAAGACAGGTTAGCTGGGAGCGGGAGCAGGAGCGGGAAAGTTCCCAGTGCAGAGAGAAAGAAAGCTCAATGAGAGAAGTAAAGCTATCCAAAGAAGCTAAAGCCAATTAAAACCAACCTGAGCCATTTTCTGAAATGCAAGGCAAACCTCAGATCAGAGTTTTGCCTTTGCTGATCTTGACTCATGAAAAGGGCTGTTCCTCTTGTTTTAGGCAGCTTTTCCTCTTGGTACTTTTTCTACGAATAACCCTTCTATGCATCTGAGGAAAATGCCTGGTCTATCTGTGAGCTGGTTTGCAGGAAGGTGAAGGTGCTCAGGAGGAGCATATTCAAACCTATGGATCCCTCAATATCCTACTAAAAGCTTTGGGAAATGCTAGCAAATCCCTATGTGAATGTTTAGAGGTTGATTTTCACTGGAAAATTTCTGAGCAGCACTAAAGAATATCCTGAAACCAAACCATTCTAAAGCCTCTTGTTTCCATTTTGCTGATGGTGAAGTGCAAGTTAGTTGGAGGAAAATGTATTAACACTGCCTCTGCAAAGGCAGAAAATCAGAGCACTGCATCCAAGCTCTGCCCTATGGCTTGCACCTCATGGGTGTGATTTTGTTGAGTCACTTTTTGGACTGTATTTATGTTGCCACTACCTACCTTGAGTAGGGTAGTCTATCCTTCTGATGCCATAAGTGAAAATTAGCTATTTTGACTCAACCAAAAAAAAAGTAGGTGTTTTTTTTGTTTGTTTGTTTGTTTTCCCCCTCCAGACAGGAGTTCACCATCAGGAGGAGTGTGTATCCTGCACTGAAATCTTCCTACCAAGATATCTGAGCAATGTGGCTTTGGGCACAGTGTTTAGAGAGAGACCACTGTGAGGCCAAAGAAAGGACTCAACTTGCTTCTTGTTGCTCTCACTTCAATCTGCTAGCAGTCTGGTCCTGCTAGTCTAGAGAATGAAGGCTCCTGCAGACTGAGGCTCCATGGTGGTGCTGGCAGATGAGCTTCCAGTCCTCACCTACCACAAGACTTTTTTCTCATTTCAGTGTTAGAAGTATTTGTTCATTGTAGCAAAACTGAGAAGTATTGCAAACATTGCCACCTTGGGACATCAGAAAATTAAACAAGTCCCACAGCATGGTCTCAAACTGTAAACTGGAATGTGCTGTATGAAATCACATAGTGGACTGCCAAAACCAGCCAGCTCAGAGATGGTGCTACATTGGTATTTTAAGAAGCACTTTGCATTTACCTACTGAAGATACTGAATTTAGAGCCAGACTTTCTTTAGAGCAACATCCAGAGACAGCTCTCTCCCATAAAATTATCAGCAGGCATACAGAACTTTACAAAACAGGTTTAAGACAGGGAAAAAAGCTGGAGCCTGTAGTTCCATAAATTCTGGTATATGACTACACATGGTAGCATAAAGCAGGTACTGGGTCTGGAGTCCTCTGTGGGCCAGCTCAGTTGAGTAGATAAAACATGCGCATGGTGCCACAGATCTTCCCAAATAATCATCAGTTTCTGATCGTTTAATGCTAGATGGCCTTTGGATGTCTCTAATCTGACCTGTTGCCCAAAGCAGAGATAAATCTGATTAGCAACTGGAATCAGCTTCTTGAGAAAAGCATTCAAAAAGATGGAATCAAAGCATTCAAATAAATTTCCAGCTATCTTACTGGAAATGTAACAAAGATAATCATACCCTATTAATATAGGGTATGTTCAACTAGAGGTCATTTTACCTATGAAGTTGATAGTTGCTTTCAATTTTTTTTTAATCAAGGACCCAACTTCTGTTAACATTCAACACCTAGTCTGTCAAAGGCTATCTGACAACTAGTCTGGTAATTGCCACCAGGTTTCCTTTGTTCAGCCCTGGCCCTTAATCCTACTGGCCTCCTCGCCTGTCTGTGCAGACCACTGCCCACTTCTGAGACTTAAAGCCTGGAAGATTTGTCATGTAAACTGGAAGCTGGCTTTGCAGAGGGCATTTTGTCTTGCAGATACAGTAGCACTCATGCAGACACCATTAATTTGGGCTACTATCTGGCAAACTTACGTACATGTGCAGTTTAGGTAAGTTCTGAAGAGTTGCATACTTGTAAGACTTTTCAGAATCCAGGCCTTGAATTTGGTGGCTTTGTTTTTAAGATTTCATATGTAGATTTTCAGAAATGTAAATATGCACAAGAACCACCACGGACTTCCCAGAAGCTTTACTTCCCATTCACACCCTCCTAAAAGCAGCTGCTGGTTCAAGGGCTTGTCTGTAAATCTGACCTGAAGGATGGTCAGGAGGAAAGATGCCTATTTCAAGTTTGGTTGCTTTTCACAGTATTTTAAGCCTATAACAACTAGGCAGGTCCATGCCCATGAAACCCACCCCTGGCTGCAAGATGAGGAAAGAGCAGCATTTTGCCTTGGAGAATCATCGCTGCTTTGGCATCAACACTTTTGCTTAGATGGCTTTAGGTCCTTGATTTAATAGCATATAGTTCATGGTGTGAGTCTCGTGTTTTTGTTTATTCCTGGCTGAAATCTGCATTGAGTCACTTCCAAAATTGTTTACTTCGCCATTGTCAATAGGAACTAAAGGTCAAATAATCAGAACAGAATCTGTGGATATAATTTAGTATCTGTTTGTATTTTTGCTGAGAAGTATTAATAAAAATATTTGTTTGGCCAAGGAAGCTCCATGGAAAAAAACAAAGGTGTACATGTAGTTGGAAACTGGAGAAAAATAAGCCAAGCCTCCCCCTAGCAGAAAACACACAGCAGACTTTTTCAACCCGTTCTAAGGATTCTTGTGTCCACTTCATTGATGGAGAAGCACAAGTCAGTTGGAGGAAAGTCTGGGACGTGCCTGCTTTGCTGTCACCACAGCTTCCCATACAGCGTCACACTAAATGAGCACCACTTGGAGTGGCTGGCTCTAGGTATCTCAGCTATCTAGGTATGCAAGGAAAAGATGAACTAAAAGATGAAATGAATACATTTCTATGCTGTTAAAGCACAGAGTTGAACGTAGGGTGTTTTACTATCTTTCCCCACTGGATCTGTACCTCACCAGTGAGGTTCTCCTGAGTGTAAGATCAGTACTTAAAGCCCATTCATCTCCTCACAGTGAAGAGCTAAGATTATAATTGAGTCATTAGTGTCTGCCATGAGCAAAAAAGTCTAAAATAAGGACCAGTGCAGAACTGGAATGAAACTTGAATCACAATGGTAAAAAAAAAAAAAAAAATAATAGAAGAGTGGTAAGATCTCATTTTCGAGTCATCCGCTCTGAATGTCTGTGGGTTTAAAGGGGGATAAGCTGCAACATACTTCAATAGCATTACCCGACTTCCGATTCGTTAGCATGTGGCTGTGAGTAAGTTCGAAACCCTCACCCCTGACGTGGAGCCAAATTGCAGCAAGTGATTCACCCAGGAGACTGAGACCCTCTTCTGCTGGCAAAATACACTGCAAATACATTGCAAAACTGCATGCATTTCTTTGCTTATTCAGCAGTTCACTGTAAGAGGCTTTTATCTTGTCAATTTTGCTTACTGACTCAGTTCATGAATTATGGGGTGTGAGATACCCTGTAGTCTTTTTTTTTTTTTTTTTTTTCACAAGGAAACCTAATAACACAAGTTCTCTGAAACAGAACGCTTTCTCATTCTTCCACACAAGTTTTTTCCATCCTCCACTCTCTGAACTCTGGGCTACATCACAAAATGCTTAACATGAATCAGGATATAAAGCAGAAATGCACAATGCCTTGATCATTATATCCATCTTCACAGGGGATTGTCTCTTTGATTTCCTGTGTCAGAAGAACACGAAAATGGCTGTATTGGCTCAAATCCACTAAAACCAGGACACTGTCTTGAACTGCGGCCAAAAACATGGGGAAGGGCATAAGAACAAGGAAAGCACCTGGGGAAATTTCAGCTGGATGCTCTTACAGCTTCTGAGACTTCACTCTTCAGGGACTTTATGAAATTTGTTGTTTGAGCGACCAATCAGGAACTCCTGGGCTTTCCCTGGAAGCATGAAAGCAGTTGGCACTATACGTGTTGGGCTCCGGCATGACAGTGAGGTGGTCCTGAGGTGCTGCAGGACCCGCCACGAGGGATGAGGAGGTGCTAGAGGCCACTAAGAGGGGTGGGGAGCAGCCCCCAGTCTTGGTCTGGGCAGGGAAGGATGGGGAGGATAAATAGGGCCATACCTGTTTGCATGAGCATTGCTAAGAATTATTCCACCACAGTAGCAGTTGGAAACCTAGGAGTGGTAAGAAGGACCAGGACACTTTCAGCAGTCTTTCTAACATTGCTTAAATCCTGAGGAATGAGCATGGAGCTCCTGAAGTCTGCAGTGGCGAGGAAAAAAATTGGGTTGCCTTTCCATAAAGGCAGTAAGCCAGAATTTTGTCCTAGTTTGTGAGCTAAAATGCAAATGTGATGAATATCCTTATCCTTCTGTTTAACATCAGGGGTAGTTCAGTTTGCATTCCTCAGATGGCCACAAACCTGTTAGGACCAAAATAATGGAGGCAGTACCAGTCCAGGGAGGGCAGACAGTGTTTTGTATCGAGTATTTCCTTGTATCTAGTACTGGACAGCAATACATTTTGTAGTAGAGTACTTGGTTTTAACCACTCCATTATTGTGCTTTTTTGGAAGCATGCCTGGGAATACAGTGAACTTCAGCAAATGGAAGCTGAAATCCTAGCACTTTTTCATTTATTAGCCACCACTTCATGATCAACAGAAGACATTTTTACAAAGAGACTTTCTGAAACCCCAGAAAAATAAATGCAGCATGAGAATGCTCATTCAGCTTTAGCCATGCTCGACATCTCTGTGGTCCCAGGGCTGGCTGAGGCTCCCAGCAGTCCCAGTAAGGATTCCACCCATGAGTGTCAGCCCAGCAAACCCCATTCCCTGTGCAGGGCTCCATCTATTTTGTGATGTCCACCTTCCCTAGCCACAGAGTCCTGCCCCTAGCCCCACGTATCCTGCCACAGGTGCTTGTACAGCTGGGGAAAAGGATTCAGCTGGGCTGAGTGCACGTCTAAGGGCCATTACAGGAATTTCTTAATTAACCTTACACATCACTTAAAAAATGTAAAGCAGTGTGGAAGTGCCAAGGCCAATCGAGGGACAGCTGGTGTGCATAAGATACTGGTTTGGGTTTTTTTCATGTAGGAACATATGGACTGCATTAGTGTTTTGGCATGTGGCAAGAAGAGGCTAAACATTTATTGCTGTCACCTCCTCCTGCTGGTGCCAATGCTGATGATCTTTTTTCTGGGGCTCCTGGCTGGGATGGGGCTAGGCACAGGTTTAATTGGGCAATTTGGAAATTCATGTCTGCTGGTGCACCTCATGGACTCAGTTCTTGCACACTCCTGCTGCAATGGGATCATCCATCTGGGAGCTGCTGGCTTCCCTGGGAATTTGGCCATGGAGATGCGCTGGAAGGCAACTGAAAAGCAGGATGCAGCAGGACTTGACTCTTCTGCAGGCTACAGACTGGACTTCAGGACACGTCAATGAATATATTTTTTAAATACTATCACATATTCTGGTGCTTACATCGTTTATAGGCGATTTTTAAGTCAACGATAAGAACAAATTCCTTTATAGAATGATTTAGAGAAAAGAGAACATGGTCTGAAACATTGTCCTAAATAAATAAAAGTTACATAAATGCAAAATAATAGAATAATAGAATATAATAATAATAGAATATTATAATGTTAGAAAAGTTGGATTTTTCTGTCCAGGAATTCCTGTAGATGTGGAATGAGTTGTGTGACAAGAGCTCACTGTTGCATATACCTTCCCATCAGGTCTTCAGTGGAAGACAGACAATGCTTTGCTCACTTGCTCGCCTTCTACACAACGTATCAACACAATCCAACATGGCCATAGCCCATTTCAAGGTTTAAAAACTTCATGCAGGGACCAAGACTAGGCATAACAAACTTAGAGCACAGAGGAGCATATTTTCTAATTTTAAAATTTATTTAAATTGATGTCTAAAAATGAAAAACAAAATGTATCCTTTCCATTTGCTACTGGATGTTTGAAGCTACAGGCTAGACCTGGCCCAATTCTGCTGCTGCCTGCAGGAAGAAAGATTCTGTGAGCAGGGTCCAAAAGGCAAGATCCAATTCTGTGGCCTTATCAAAGAACAAAAGATTTGGCTTATAAGTTGCAATTAAGAAGGGAGATGTTTCAAGATGTCAGAAGGTTTAAAGAATCAACAGGAATGCATTGCTCTTATACCTTGTTAATTCTCGTCTTTTACTCTTTAAATTAAGTATGTTTTTAAAAAGAAAAGCAAGTGTGTTGAAGAACAGAGGAATTTTTTTCCACCCTGGACCCAAACAGACATAGAGGATGTTCCCTTTGCAGTGATCAGATATCTACATTGCCTTGGGAAGTCCATCACTCATGAGAAATGGAAACAGTGGCAGCCCTCAGAAATGAGGGCAAAACCCTCTCCAAAGTCAAAACCAGACAACACCAACCAGATGGAAAACCATGAAGGCAATAATATATTCACTCCCAGCCCTTGGTGTCCCACCAATCAGCAGGGAGGGCTTTTTGCAGTAAAAGAATGGCCTGTGGTGAGACTCCACAGCAAGCCTTGCAGACACTGGCCTTAGAGCACCAAACAGAAATGTGCCAAGGGAAGCTTTGAGGTGATCTCCAAGGTGCAGACGCACCAGAAGTCACCAGAGCAACGTTTCTACCTCCAACAGGCGTCTGTTTGTTTCCTGTTCTTTCAATAAGATTTTCTGTACAGCATGAAAACAGAATTGGATCCACAATATTTAAATATCAACAGTGGGAGTTCAGTCTCTACCTCCATGCAAATAAACAACTTTTAATGTTTGTTTTAATGTCAAGAATCCCCTTGGCGTGTAGAAGTTCCTTCCAGGGCAGCCCTGGAGAAGGTAATCATTTACAAATGAATATTTTTTCTTCTATCATGTTATTGTTCTGCCACTACATTCTCTGCATCATACCTCAGGTTGCCTGCAGGGCTTTGCATATTGTGGTTTATTTGGTTCCTGCTCTAACAAGGCTGAAAACTCCCTGGTAGCTGCCTGTTTCGCTATATGGAAACTGTTTCTTTAGTCAAACAGATCATCAGCATTGAGGTCATGACGTAGGTATCTTTGAAAACTATCTTGTATGATCGAGGTGGGTTAGTATTAAAATCAGGGCTTGCTAGATCAGCAAGCTGTGACCTTGCTTCCAAGGTCAGCAGGTCACAGAAAGAAATCATGTCTATCACGCGACACTACGCAGAATACTGCTCCATTTAGGCAAGAAAACTGACTATGTAAAACTAAAACAATGAGTAATGGAAACTAAGCTTGAGATTGTTGCGTGCGTTCTCACACTAATGATTGGCATGCTAGTGATTGGTGAGAATGAAGGAGTTCTTTCCATCATCTGCTATGGATGACTGAGGATTTACACTATCAGTTAAGAACACACCCTCAGGTCAGCAGACAGAAGCTGTGAACATAATATTCAACATTTCACTGGCTCATATAAGCAGTGTGAAAATAAGTATTCAAAGGGCATCCATTTCAGGAACACTGAAATGTGCAAATGGACCACTTCTAACAACATAGGGCACAGGATGGTCCTGTAGACAAAACAAGGCCATTCACCTGTACACCAGACAGCCGAGAGAGTTCAGCATTTGTAAAACAGCCAGCAGACCAGATACTGATGTTGACAACACATCTCTGGCTGTTGATCTGTTTTTATTCTTCTATCAAAGTCGCTTTTAATAAAAAGCTGAGCCTTCTTTCTCTCTTACTGAAGCTCTGAATGCCTCATATGGTCAAGAAACTGAGATTCTTCATAACCATAGACACTGCATAAAATTTCTGCTTGCTATAACTCTGTCCAGATGCTAATACTCTGCTTACCCTTAGAAATTAGGCATTCTCTTCTTTCCAGTCTCTCTAAGAAATTCAGCACTTTGACTTACATTCTTAAAAATAAAAAAATAAATGGAAGAATGGAAAGAATACATACAGCTCATAGTATGTTATATGTCCTAAATCTAGTCAAAGGGAAGCAGAGCTTTGATACTGAAAACAATAAAGGTCTAATAATATTGCTGGAGTGTTATTTTATCTTGAGCAATGTCAAGTTTTTTCTGCTCCTCATTCTCTGAGCAAACAGTAGACACTGCGTTTGGTCCATGTGTGAGATAAGCCCTAAAAGTGAGACAAGTGAAGGCAGAAATAAGGGTCAAAGAAATCTTCGTCCAGATTTCAGATATGAAATTCCTGCAAGAGCTAAAGCTACAAGAGATAGTGGATTTTAGCAAATGGGGTGACCACAAGTAGTCTGAACGCATACATTTTTGAAAGTATGTATTCCCATCTGCACTTCTCCATTGATGTAACAAAGTAATGATCCTATCTTATACAAAGAAAAAGGCTCCCAAGGTTTAGCTCTAACACACAGCTTGTATTCTTTTAGAAAATCTCTGGTATCCAGCCATTTCCTGCAACTGAGAGCTAACTTCTAGTTTGACATCACAACTACATCAGAGAAGAGCTCCAGACATAATCCCACATCCCCAGGTTCACATGTGTGATTGAACTCTCAGGGGATTGCCTGATTTATTGTGGTTACCCAACCCATAGGATAAATATCCATCCTGATGATGGACAGGAGCACTTATCTGGTCTTCCCTTGAGTTCAGTGACAGTTGACCATGGCTATATAGACTACAGGAAGGTAGGAAGTTCCAATCTTCATGCCCCAAAGACCAAACACACATGGAAAGGAAGAGAAGGATCCCTACTGGGAAAAGACAGTTGGAAGACAAGAGAATGTTGCCAACATCCAGAGGACAAGATGATATACAGAGGTCCCATCCAACCTCAAGAATTTTGTGAAATTTCTGTGAAATTTTCTCATTTTTCCTCAACTGAAAATGTCTTCTTGTGTCTTTCTCAAGTTGAGCATCTCCTTCCCAATAACCCTTCCACCAAATCTTCTACAAGTTGGATGTTTGGCAGTACAAACATGCAGTAAATGTAGTTAACAAAGGAATAAGAATCTGACTGATGCAAAGAGAATCAAACCTCAGCTGGCTCATTTCTTTCATGGAAAGCAAGTGGCTCAAAGACACCCCAGAGTCTGTTTCTCTCTTGAACATTGACTCAGGCTCTCATATAAGGAACATATTCACCAGGGAACTCTCTGGGACTATAACAAAAGCAACTGCCTGAACTGATAACACAGTGTACATTGCTTCTAGAAAAAGAGAAGTCAATGACCGCTTGGTTGAAGCACAATTCATCATCTCCTCTGTTCTTTAGAAGAAGGAAAAAAATGTGAACTACAAACATGAGCATGGTGTGGAAACAAAAACACAGCCCCAAGGGGGTATACCAGTGTCACTGTCTTGAAGGCATCTTTTGACCATGAATTCCTAAGCTAGAAGAACTGAGGCCCTAGAAGAACTCTGTCAACTTTCTTGGGTGTTTGGGGTGTGCTCAGTTGTTGTTTTTTTTAACTGCTTGGGCAGCAAAGAATTAGGAAGACTTAGGAATATGGCTGCAGGTCAGCCAAGTGTGTGTATATGACTCCTTCAAAACCAGCTTAAGACTTGAGAAGAAAAATGGGTGAACACCAGGGAGCCACAAAGAAAGGAGAGCAGTCAGAAGATGGTCAGAGATAAGTGAAGCATATATAAGTATATGCTTAAGCAGGCTACAGGGAAAATAAAGAGAAAAACTCAGAATAGAAACAGGAGACTTCAAGTCCAGCAGCAATCAATTGCGACTCATGAGGCACAGCAGCTAGCACTACATCTGTTAGGCAGGGCAAGGGAAGTGATCAAAAGGGATTTCTGAGAACCGCAATTGAGAAGACAAGTGAGAAAGTTTCAAAATACAGTGTCTTTCTCCGCAATGCATTTGACTGAAACACCACCTAGACTGGCAGAAACCACAATTATCTGGAAGTACTTGAAATCTTACTTGTGATTAACGGTAAATTAGAGAGAACACTGAGCTTCCGTGCAGCTAACCACACTGAGCATGGCTGGCAAACAGCAAAGCACAACTGAGATATCACCCTGAGCACTGATCACTGCAGGTATATGGGGCGTTGCTGAAGTGGCACAGAGAGATTTGCATGACTATAACCAGAAGCAACCCGGTGCATGAGGTGAAAACCCTGCAAACAGCAACTGAGGAGTGCCAGCTCCGTTGATGGTATGGGGAATTCTCCTTTGCTTCCAAGAAAAACCAAGCAATCAAAAGCATGTTTCTTGGGCAGCTCCTCATGGATGTCCTTTTAATGTCCTTTTGCTGCCTGGAGTTAAGAAGGGGTAGCACAATGAAATGAGTATCTTTGAATTAGATGAGTCCTTTATTGACCCTGTGGAGCAGAAATAGAGGTGGCAGAAAGGAATTTTTTTAGTTCTCTCTGCTATTGTAAGTATTAGCAGCAGGTGCTATGGTGGGATACGTGATCTGGATTTCCAGACTTCTTTGCCTCTACAGGTCTGAAATGCAGTTCCCTTGCTCAAACCTTGCTGTATGCAGTGACAAGCTAAGCTAAATTGCATTTTAAATTTTATATTACAGCACAGTTCCTTGAAACAAAGCAGGAGAAATGCCCTTAGGTTTCAGGAAAACAGTATCATTGGCATAAAGATCTCTTTGCAGAGCTTTTCTCAACAATAGAACGTGTTTTTCAAGATTCTGATTTTCTATAGTTTCTATGGTCTTTCATATCTGCATCATTCATACCTAGGGTCTTCCCCATTTTCCTCAGGTATTACTCATTCCTTAGCTCATTCTTAGATGTGCTTGCAGTGAGAAACCTGGCTTCTAAAGGGAACTTGGAGAATTACACCTGTGCACGCTGTCAGTGGCTGGATATTCTGTATTAACTACAAAAGAGAGCTTCCTCTCTATGTTCTACACACAGGGAAGAACTGTGCACACCAGAGGGCTAAGGGGTGTTAGAATAGGGACATATGCTTTGCCTCTTGACCTAGGCTACCTTCTTCCCAGCCACTCAAAAATGACATGCACAGGTATTCAGGAAACATGCTCAAAAAACCCACACATGCCATGATTTGCAAACACCAGAATCTCTTTTTGTGGTGTTCTTTGGCTTCATGCAAAGGTCATGCTGCTATGGAAATCCATAGGAAAACAAGTTTATGATGGGCTGTGCCAGAAAAGTGGGATGCCAGGTTGGCAAGCTGGAAGAAGTTCACCACCAAAATTCACAGCCCATGTGATCCTCCCCAGTAGACGAGTGTTTCCTCTATTAGTACTGCTTAAATTCAAGGCAAAGGTGTGTTTTTATTCCCTATAAAGAGTCACTTCCTTGGAAGCAAACAGATGTTGTGTGGTCTTTATTCCAGGCATTCCAAACCACGAGTTGCAAAGCTGTTATTACGGATGTAGCTTACATCTGGCGCAGATCCCTAATGCAGGTATGCCACCAACTCATCAACACCATCAACATTCTCGAGCATCAGTACTCTGCTGATAGGCATTTTTGGATCAAAGTTTAATTCTAGAAATGAAATAGGGGTTGAAAAAAGCTAGTGCAGAAGAGGAGTTTGACCACACTGCCAAGCTACTGAACACTTGCATGTGGATTCATTTGTCAAGATGTGGTTGCTAATAGAAGCATGTGGATTCAGACCTTACTATCAGACTCCAAATTTCCAAATATTTGATAACACAGACATTTGAAAGGAAGTATTTGTGGTTTGCTTCTTCCTCCCATTCCTTCACTTTTTTTCAAAAACAAGAATTCACTAAATAAATAAGCTGTATCTCTGAGAACTATCACTCACTACTAAAAAAAAAGGGTTGATGGGCGTGGAAGTGACCAGTGCTCCTCCTCTGTGACCTCCATCCACACCTGCAGACAGAATTCCCTGCCCCTTTCTTCTTTCACCTCTGGTCACAGGATTGTCTTGCAGAGTTACGGCTCACATCTCCAAAGCAAATTCTTGTATTCACACAGCTGAAAGATCTGCACAGCAAGACCGCAATAGTGGAGACTTCCCAGTAAAATCATCATGCACTTCTCTTGCTGATTGCAGCCAATCTGAGACTTCTCCTAGAAACTTTCTTCCAACCACGCTAATTCAAGGGGCATTGGTGCTCTCATGCTAAGTTTAGGAAGCAAATTTTGTAGAACAACGGATCCATTTTGGGAAAAAGAAAAATAATCTCTATGTGTAGATCAACCCCCCCTCCAATAGATGCACTGTATCACCACGACCAAGTCTTGCTTGACCGCACTCAGGACATCTGAAATGACTGTGAAAGCAAGATGAGTTCACCTGAAAAAGAGTATGGGAATGTCATCCCTCTAAATAAGGTTCCCCTGCTTTGCCTGGTCATGGGGCTATCATCTTGGAGCTTCACTTCCCATCTCGTCCTGCAGGACTTGCTAGGACCACTTGTCCTAGCCAAGGAAGATGATTGGACATCTCTTCCTATTGAAGTGGGACGGAGTTCAGAAAAGAAACACAAGACATGGGTGGGTGCTGTGAACGAGCCTGATTCTGGCACCCAAAAGGAAGTGGATTTCCCAGAGAGATGTTGGTGCTCCAGGAAGGCTGCTGGGGCATTTTGCACACGTGTACCTTCGTGGGAAGAGAACAAAAGGCAGTGAGTTTAACAGAGGGCCATGAGGGAATAAGCAACAAAGCCAGCTTAAGGACACAAACAGACAGAAGGGTGACACAGCCATAGCCACCAAGTCTGCTGATCAGTGTGTCAACCACTCCTCCCAGATTTGCTCTGTGTGCAAAAATTGGGTGCATTTCATCCAAGGGCATGTGCAGGATGTAGGGGGAAAGGCTCAGGGAATGGGGCAGGGTGAGGGAATATTTAACACAAATTGTGGCAGAAAACTATGATGGCTATCTCTGAGTTTTGCCCCAATTTTGCCAGGTGGCATGCAGCGGTGCTGTGCTGGGCGATGTCTGCTGTATGTTGTGTACAGGGCTGTCAGCTGCAATAATCAGACATAGTGTACTCAAGAAAACCTTCTGAATAACTGCCAAGCAGGTTTTATTCCAAACTCCTTGTGCATCACTTGTATCCCTTCAATATACATTGCTGTGAGAAAAGACAACTCCCTCCCTCTGTATCAAAAAATGGAAATAAGTAACATGTTTTTATCCTACAAAGGAAACATGAGACTCCGAACGTGGGCTGTTCTCACCTGCCTCTTCCCAAGAGTTTGCATGGTGTGCCTTGCCCAGTTTCAAGATGTATTGCATTTTTTTATAGGGAAACATATGCTAGCAGCAGAAGTTTTAATCGGAATCCAGGTACTCTATGAATGTCCCAGCAGTGCAGCAGTCCTGCACTAGCAGCTCTCAAGGCAGAGCAGGTAGCTTTGTGGGTTAGCAAGCCCTGAGGAAAAAGCAAAAAGTCCTCAAAGGACTGAAATAGCAAGCCTACTACAAGCAGACCTGGGTTATGCTTAGGTGCTACTGTGCCCAGCAACTCCCATGGCTGTGCAAGCCAGGAGCCTGGGCCACGTCCTGCTACAGGAGCAACATTTGCAAACAGAAGTATGACTGTGAGTCCAGCAGCAAAAGCAGGAGTAGGTCTGGCAGGGGATATTTTCCCTTTCCTTCGCTTGCTCTCTGTCCCACAGCTTTTGTGTTATGTTTTGGTTTGGTTTGCTTTGCTTTGCTTTGGTTTGCTTTGCTTTGAAAATCAGCTGTTCCAGAGCACAATGCAGAGGAATTCTCCCTCTGTTTAAAAGCCATCTCCAGCCCCACTTTGAGTTTGGAAAGTCAAAATCTGGCAGGGGAAGTGAGAGAAGATCCTTGGAGTTGCTGTGAAAGGTTTGGAACTTCAAAGTTACATACCAGGGATTCATAGCACATTTTTTTACCTATTTTGTTATAATATATCTATAACAAACCACTTAGGAGGACTTCTCAGCACACATCAGGCCAAATCAGCAGCGTGCTGGGAGACCTAGGAGCTGTGCATGCAGGCACTGCTTGGGCAGCGAGCCTGGGGCTTGCCAAATCTCACTGGAATGTATTGTGGTCATACATGAAGACCTGAACTGATTTTGCACTGATGTTCTAAGTCCCTCAGTCATTCCGTTGGGAGCAGCTATAAATTGTAATTCTTTTGGCAGAAAATACTCAAACTGAAAGCTCTAGCCAACAGTCCACAGGGATCATGCAGTTGACAACCCTGCCTGTGGTACGGGGATTGGAGTTTGGTGATCCTTGAGGTCCCTTCCAACCCAAGCCATTCTATGACTCGATGATTCTGTGATCACAGTGCTTCTCTGCAACGTCAGCTGGAAAGAAGGGGTCTTTCCTGCCTTCAATTTAGAAGGAGTTTTTTTTTTTCTGCTTCTATGCTTGCATGTGGATCTTGCATCATTAAATATAGAGCTGTAGATTTCTCAGCTGCTTTGTCCTGTGCAAGTAATTCACTCTGTTTGCAGCTCTATCTCTTCCTGCAGTTAAACTCACGTGCTTTGGTCTGTTATGCCAGCATGGTCTAATTCCACAGATCACAAAAATAATATCCGAAGTCTAATCCCAAAGAAAGGATTACTGGGGATCAAATCCATTATTTCACAGTAAATCCCTTTTATGTCCATTTTTTAAAAATCAATGATCAAAGCAAGTGGATTTCAGTTCTAAAAGCTCTGCTGCCACACAACAAAGGAGATCCTTGCCTTCATGTAGATCTCAACACTTACTTTCATTTTTTTGCACAGTATTGAAGGAGATTTATTTTTTCCCTCTTGCCAAAAATAAATTCTGGTCCAGATACTCAACTGCAGCTGAGGGCTCTGAGAGAGAAAGAGCTGCCACTTGTTTTGCAGCTTCCTAATCTTTAGAGCTGTTTCTAACTTTTTTAGTTGTCAGCAGTCCCACCTCCACCATTCCTACCCTAAGGAGTCTGAACCAAACAGCCAAACTCCTTCTCAGCAAAGGGCAATTCAGAGACCACTCTAGGATATTCACTTCTAAACATGAGGCTGGATTCTTCTCACCTATTCCAATTTCATTGCTATTTCCATTGCTCGCTGTATGAAGCTAAGCTCACAATGCTAGAGACTTTCGTGTTTCCCCTGCCCAGGGCTAGGACAGTGTAGATCCAATTCCTCACATGCATGGGCATGTTGGAGAGTTACTACAACAGCGACAGGGCCATCATCTGCAATCTTGGACCCAATGGCCTTGCTGGAGGGTGTGATAAGATGGGAAGGTCCCAAAACATGGGAATTAGAGTGCTCTTCAGCACAGGACTGCCACTACCCCATGTATCGCGATTTCTGGAAGGCAGACAAGGCACCAGCCTTGACAATGTGCTACATACAAATAGTATGAGCTTATCTGGGTAAAACAGATTGCTTGTCATCATTACTGCGAAGTCACGTTCTTTATGGTTCCTCCGCTAACCAGACCGTATTTTTAGTCCTAATCTCAATCTGCTTGAATTAGCTCTGCTAAAATGAACAGAATGATACAGGTCAGATCAATTATTAAGAAAAATTCAATTATGATAGTGCCATATGCAGCACTATAAAAAGAACGCAGCTGTACATATGGCTGGTGAAAGCAACAGCAGTTAGTGGCACAAATGTCCACGACATTGTGATGTCCTTTAGTCCTTCACTGCTTTCCACATTGGCCACGCTGAGAGGAGACAAAGTGCCTACACTTGTCCGCTTCAGAAGATTCACCACCTCACAAACATCCCACCTCAGCCCACATCCCTGACCCCCCCCCAAAAAAAAAACTACAGGAGTCATCTCTTGGAGGCTGCACAAAGCACTGAGAGCTTCTTTTAGGAGGTGGAGTTGATCTTGCTTATTTCACAAGTTTCCACCAAAAAAAAAAAAAAAGAGTTGTCCAACATTTTTTAAAGAAAAGAGTGGTTTTGTTTCCCTGCAGAAGCTTGTAACTACAAGGCTCTAATTCTTTATCCGTGAGTAGTCTCTTAATGGGATGGCAATGTGCATGGGCTGTCAGATGTGTAGGTTGAGCCAAAAGGGCACTGGTATCTGCAAGGATGGGACTTGAACATCTGAGAACATAAGCACAGAGAAACGCTGTATGGACCAGGGGTGAATTTCTCCTCAACTCAGATGAAGGACTGAAGCAAAGCACATCAGGAAAAGTCCTGGAAAAAAAAACAAAACCAAAAACAAAAATAAAACCACCACAACAAAATAGAGAACTTTCTGCTCGCAGGAACCAAAGAGATCCCAGAAAAAACTGGGAAGAGGAGGAAGTTCTTGTTGTGCCCTGGAAAGAGCAGATCTGGCCAAGATCGTGCAACTAGCCCCCTGGCTCCCTTTGTGTTGTGATCACCTGCAGACCTTGAAAGTGCTTCTAGAGAGAAACACCGCTTTCCAACTTTCCTTTAATGAAAAAAGAAGCAATCAGCATTACCAAACAAAGAAAAGTCTTCTGAGACGTTCCCATCATTTCAACACACACAAAAAAAACTTCAGTGGATTGAGCAGTGTGCAAAAATACATTCAAAGGATGCTCTTCCACTACAAACAGCACTGGCATGCTCCTGCACAGGCTTCCAGATGGTCCATCTTTCAAGCCTTTCCTTTCTTTTAAGCAATAGCCTGAGGCACAACAGGACCGTATCATTGCTTTATTTAGAGCACAGAAAATAAAGAGCTCTCCTTAGCAAAAAGAAATTATTTTTCTAAAAATAAAAATCAGTTTTCTCAGATTTCCTTTTTATTCTTCTTCCCCACACAAACACACACTTTTTAAAGAGCACAGCTCTGCTGAGGTTTAAAGAGTCTCTTGGTAGTTGATAGTTCCTGTGTTGCAGTCCCTAATTCACAGATTCTTTTTTTTTCAAGTCTAAATTATGCACTCCGTGCTGGACAACTTCAACTGCACCAGAATGGGATAGTTTTCAAGCCCATACACTGTATATCTGTTTCTTAAGCAGCTTTCAAGGTTTTCAAAATGGAGCCATTAAAATGATATGACACTCCATTTCAGCAAAACAAAAATACTTATTTGTTGAGGTCTACTATGAAACCAATTAACTTTGGGAGGAAAATCTTAAATCTTGATAACTACAAAATGCTTAAATGTGACAGGCTGATCAGAGAGGTTGTGGAGTCTCCTGCTTTGAATCTGGATGCTGTTATGTGCAACCTCCTCTATGGAGCCTGCTTCAGTAGGGGCTGAAACTCAATGATCCCCAGAGGTCCCTTCCAACTCCTAAGTTCTGTGATCCTGTAATACTAGAACAGGTCATATCACAGAATATCAAGGAAAAAACCTAGCCATGCATCTCCAAAGGTTTCAAGACTGTAAACTGAGCAAGCTGTTTTCCCCAGCTCCGTGTTCGGAATGACCAAACACCTGGTGTTTCTGCAGGCTTTGTACAAAACGGGCCTTTGTCTCCACTGATAACACCAAGCTTCATCACAAGTTGATATAGAGCAGTAGAACCCAACATTACTACACTTGTGCGGTCCAACAGTGCAAGACCTACTCATTAAATCTGCCTAGAACATGCACTGCTAAGAGTATAGTAGTGCTATCTCACCCATGCCCAGCTTCAGACTGACTATTTGAGTGTGTTGTCCTAGCTCTAATCAGAAGAAGAAGAAGAAAGGCATGAATCTCACTTTGATAGTGGTTATTTCCAATGTGGTCTCTGGGTCCTACAGAAAAAATGACCAAGGAAAGAGGGGGTAATAAAAAAGAGCACACATGTGAGGTAGAAATCAAAACACTACTATTTCTCTATTCTTTCTTCAAATATTTGTTTCACCCACAGAATCATCTGCAGAATGGAGGGATGGATCTATCAAAGATGACCAGGGTCTGGATGGGCATATCTCAGCCATGCCACAGATCATGGCCGTAGCTTCAGTGCAGTATGCTGATGTGCTGGGGCTCCAAGGCACATCTCCTCCCAAAAAACATACAGGTTAAGCAGAGACCTGAGAAGACCTTCAAGAAACTGTTGATTTAGGAACCTTTCTCACATGCAATCATCTCTCATGCTTGGATATCCTTGTGAGATCACTGCTGGAAGATGCTATGATGAGCAACGTGAGTCAATCAGAAATACAAAGTCACTCAGTCTCAACAAAATGTTTGGTTGTGAGTCAAACAATACAGGTTTTGAAAATTATTTCAGACTAAATTCTTCCTCAGGACATGGCCTCCAAGGGTGAAAGCTTGGCCCCACTGAGGCCAAGAGCAAAATTCCTGCAGACCTCAACAGGACCTGGCTCCTACCCAAAGCAAACTTTTCAAGTCCCAGCCAAACTCTTCAGCTGCAGACGTTCATTTCTATTATTTTTCTAGCCTTTTTGTCTTGCAAAAGGGATCCTTCTGCATTGGCCATCCAACAGTCACTAACAAGATGGAAGAAATATAATTTGCTGTTGAAAAATGTCTAAAAGTTATTTTTTTCAATTAGAAACGATAAGCCCATAACACGTCTCCAAGTGTGTCAGTGGCAATCTGGTCAGTGGAAGAGTCCTGCATAGCTCAAACCCTTCGGAGACTGGAATTATGCTCTATTTCATCTAACTCCACAGGATTCTGCATCTGAAAAAGGGGCCTTCCAGGAACTTCGTAAAAGCAATTATAAATACAAGTATTTTGATTTTAGCCTTGTTGACTTTCCTTCTGCCATCATTGTTTGTCATTCCCAGCAGACTGAAGGCATTTTGCCTCATGGGGAACTGCACTGTAACAATGATTTTAAAGCACTCCAATTTTACATTTGGAACAACATTAACAAGTAAAGCATGAACTGTCAGTTTTACAACAAGTTTTTTAACTTCTGATTATTTGTTTTAAAGCTTGCATTCCTGAAAACCAGCAGTTACATCAGTCTCAATTCTCCTTGATGTCAGAAGAAAATGTCTAGGACATGCCTACAGGGTATGGATCAAAACGCTGACCCCAAGCATATCGGCAAAACTAGCTAACAAATAGACCATGCTCTTTGAGATCACCAATGGTCTGACTGGGTCATCACATACTGGCAGTGCTTCTTGTGCTAAAATGTGAAGAAATTGTGCCACAAGATTTACCTACTGTACAGCCACAGGAATATAGTCTAGACCAGACCTGAGTTCAGATCTCAGCTCTCTACCGATACCCAGACATTTTCACCATATGCTTGTAATTATGAAATCATTCTCATCAGCAAGAAACACAATACACTTTAAAGGAAAGAAAATAAACTGGGCCTTAATTTTACCTTCATCTACTCCCCACACACTCTGACATTTTTATGCAACTGGAACAGGGACTCGCCCTTCTCATTTCTATATGCCAAATTGGTTTGCTGCCACATTATTAGAGCCCACAAATCTCTGGCTTTGTCCAGGAAAGGAAGTCAGGCTCCAGCAAAAGCAAGCTGCATTGAACTTGCTCAAACATGCATATTTCAAACACAGTCTTCTCCCACAGCCCAAAGGACATTGCGACACCATCCAGATAAAATTTTAGTGCAATATGCCAAAGCAGTTGCTTACATTAATGTTTGGTCCAAGCCACTAAAAGTAGATGTGAATGTAGATCTCGAGAAACACATGGCAATTTTACCCTCTGGGTTTTCCAAAGCTTTTGCCCTTGGACACAGGAACTTTCAGCTTTCATGTCATGGGACTGCCTGTTGCTATTGACCTCAGGTCAAATGATTCCACTAGTATTGGCTCCAGCTTTTTTCTCTTCTGATGCATCACGAATATGGTTACAATTCTGCTTATGGTGACAAGCAGTAAGGGCTGAAAATTGCAGTTATATCAAATGTGCATTATTTTGGCATGTCTTGAGTCCGTTTAACCTTTCTAATTGCAGCACGGAAGTAGAATGGACAAGCTGCATCTCTGAAACAAGCTGGAAGTACTACTGATAACTATAAGAACCACAGCTGTTTCTTTTGAAGCTCATCTAGTTCTCCAAAAGAGATACAAGCAACCGAGGACAGGTCAAGCTTGAAAGTAAGGCTATGATAGACCCAAACACATTCCTGTAGAAGCAGCTGCAGGATGGCCCAGATGCATGAATGTGCTTTCAGAGCAATTTGGCACGTTAGAAAGTATTTGGTTGTGTTCACACGTACATCAGGAAGTTTCTAGTTTGCCAGATACACTGGCCATCTTGTATGGCTTTCAGGCAGCCTCGCTCATCTGGCTTTCACAATTTAACAGAATTCCTGAGAATATTTTGCTGTAAAACTAAGCTTTGCCAGAGGGAGAACTTCACATACAAATGACTTCTGCATCACCCTTGAAGAACTAGTCCACAGAGAAGCATAAAATGTCTCCTTTCTGTATCTGTTCACCTCAGATAAACCCCTTGTAAGAAATTTTAAGTATTGCAGTCATCTGTGAGTCATTCATGGCATCTATGCCACACATGTAGCCACCTGAAGTGAGCACCACAGCCAAGCTTCATGCTCTGGAAGAACACACCGTTCCCTCTGCCACACATCTTAGTCCACTGGTGGCTGCCATAAAGGCCCTTCCTCCTGCTATGGTCACAAAGAGAAAAGGATGGAAGACATTTTATACATATAGTTACATTCATGGTATGTGTACACGTATAGTTGAAAACAAATGAATGTACCAAATAAATGGGGAGTTTTTGTAGAGCTGGTTATCTCAAAGTTGATTTTCCCTGGGATCAAAGTCCAACTTCTACCACAGCCCAACCACATTCTGACCAAATTCTGAAAATTCCTGTTCTTCACTCAAAAAGGAAAACAGGCAGCTCCTGCTTTCTAAGCAGTGAGCTTTCCTCTGTAGCAGAGACCCTTTGTATTTTTGACAATTTTCTCAATCCAGTGGCAGTTGAGAAGCAGATTATGTCTGTGGTATACCAAAACCCCAAAGCCCTGACGCACACTTGCCCTGGATCATGAAATGAGTTGCAAAGTGATGACACTGTGAAAATGCCAGATAGCATCAGCAAAAGCCGGGATTTCTTTGAAGGAAGCAGTCATTTTCCCCTCCCAAAACAAGCTAATGTATGAGAACAAGGAGAGCACGTCTTACTTATGCAACTCCCATGGTGAGCAGGTTGTAAATCTCCACTCTAAGCAGGATACCAGCTTATATGCAAGACTAAGGGCTCGGAGTACTTGAGCAGTTGGTACGTGGCACAAATCCTCACACCATTACAAGTCGCCATATGCTTATTTCCACCACAGTGGAAATAATATAGACATTTTCTTTTCTCTTTCATTTCAGGTGCTTTTGAGGGTTTCTCTCAACAAAATGTTGTTCCTGGAAAAAAAAAGAATTACAGTTTTCAAACCTTCAGCTTTTCATTAAAGCCTGTGGGAATAAACAGCAGGCTGGTTCTCAAAGGCTGAGGAAAGGACAAACAGATTTAAATTCTTACTATAATTAATTCATCTCATGCACAGATTTTTCACTTCTGTTTAGTGTCTGATCTGAGATACAACTCTCTCCTCCCTTCCCAGCCTGAAGTCTGCCTTCTTGAGGCTTGTGGTTGCATCTGGTTTATTGAGCTTGGCAAGGTAATGTGACCCAGTGGGTTAGACATTCCCTTTAAGAGATTGAGATGTTATGAGAATTCTGACCCCCCACCATGGGCCAGAGAACAGGGGTTTCTGAGACCTTTTCCCTGACTATCCTACCTCCAGCCACTTATTTGCAAAGTGTCATCAATTCCACCAGGCTTCGAATCTTGTGCTTGGGAAACCACTTGCAGCAAATTGTTTTCTAGCTGGCCAGCTTGCTGTTCAGAGAGGTTTTTCCTTTTTCCCCAGGGATGCAGAAGGTTTACCCACCATCTCAGTCATTTGTTCTCACCCAACCCTGACCCAACCAGCAAAATACTGAGTGTAGCTTCACCCACTACTATGTGTTATTGATTCCATTTTTGAACCTCTGTAGTGTTTCATGTTGTGGTATTTATCTATCATGTAGCAAGTGCAGCATTGCAACCTTAACACCTCTAGGTCTGATGAGCTCTTGTTTCCATATATTTGACCAGGGCACAAATTTTGTTTCAGCAGCTGTTTTTGTGATTTCAGATAAAGTCTTCAGTATCTTACATATACCAGCAATGCTCAAGCTGTTCACTACGTAAAAAAATTATCTTGACCCATCATTGAAGTATTATAGTAAATTAAGGAACACCAAGTTTTACAGTTTTTCATTCTAAGACCTCACAAGGTTTTCTAAGTGTGAAGCAATGGCAGCATGGTAGGCGCAAGCCTGCTCATTGCATCGAAGGGCTTTGGTACAGGAACATTGCTTGCTGAAAAGCACATCAGATCTCTTCTTTGAGGAAAGCTTTATCTGTACTGCTATTAAATACAGAAGCCAGTAGAGCCCACATAACTCTCTCATCATTGCACACGTTTCAGCACCTGGCTAGATCACAATTTAACCCATCCCACCTCATATCTTTGTACATATCTTTTTGTTTGAGATTGCAATCAAATGAAAAGCAAAGAAACACAGGCTGTAGATAACACCTCAGACACATATGTTTAATCTGGAAATAGGTTTGTTTTTATGCTGTACAAAAGCTGTAATTGCCTCAAAATAGTTAGGTCCATAGCGGAGCCTCTGTGCTGCCCCCTGGATTAGAGAGGTTAAGTAGGAAGCCATGTGTTCTGTCTTGTAGCAGACACTGACAGCATCATTCAGATGCTCCCTCCACCCCAAATAATTTATCATCAGTTATCCATGTGAAGATGTGCTGATGCACCTCATGCTAACTCTGATGCTGGAGCAGGTGCTGTTTTGCCTGGCAGCTCTCCATAGCTCCTGTGCTAGGATCATATGGGGCATTTCTTCTTTCTCTTCATCAGCAGGCAAATAACTTCCTCTATTGCTTACTAATCCCACTCAGGCAGCCAACATCAGATTCCAGCCTGGGAACACTGAGATGCCCTAGTCCAACCTTCCCATCCACAGGAGTCCTTGGCCTCACTGAAGGGCCAAGAGCAGCTTTGGCATTTGCCAGCCCAGCACTGAAGGGGCAAGCAAAGCCCACCTTGCTCACTGTCCCATGGCTGTGAGGTCTGTGCCACCTTGCTCCCTTCTCCACAGGCAGCCCAAAGGCTCAGCAGGGTGTTATGGCTCTGTGGATCTTTTCCCACTTCACCGAGAAGTGGGAGCAGAGCAGCTGTACCCTCTAGTGTACAGAGCTTGCACTAAAAATGCTCATTTGATAGCTCAAAATTAGACTTACCCCATTTCTGCACAATTACAAGTAATAGCTGCATCAAGGCAAGACGCTCAGACAAGACCCTTCATGTCCTGGTGTCTGAATAAGCAATGCTTAGGGTTTTCCCTTGGTGCTTGGTCATGATATACTCCAATAAATCCAAAATAAGAAGCAGTCCAGCAGTGTGGTAATCATCTCCCAAGCCCCAGAAGTTGGGTCTGGCTGCATGGAGGACACAGTTTCTGTTTACCCAAGGCTTTCCAAAAGATCCAGATGATCACACTAGCAGAAAACAAATGCATAACTTGACCCTGCTGCAGAGTCTGGACTTGAGATCTCACAGCATGAGAGTATGGAGCAGTGCTGGAGCAGCAGGGGAATGGAGGGCTGGATCCATGCTCCTGCACACGGGGGCTCTGCATCCAAGATCAAAGCCAGCAGTGCCTTTACAGGATGCGATGTTCATCTCTGCTTTATTTGCACATGAAACGCTAAATCTGAAATTATCAGTAAACAGCAAGATTATTTCTCAAGTATTAATTAAAACATAGTGTCGATCATATTTTTCTAACATGACATCCAATAAGTGACCTTGAAGTTAACACTTGGCTGTGATATGTAGGCAATGCCAATCATCCAAATGAAGCAAGTGAATTCAAGAATCAGGATGGAGTCAGATATGGCTCCTATCTGAGTGGCCTGGCTGTCTGCCATTGGTTCACATTTTCACCCAGTGTACTTTGTTTGCCCCCCACACATAGAAAACAGCCACTTCCCATGCTACACATGGCTGTTTTTCAGAGCTTTGATCCCCTGTCAGAGGAAGAGAGCAAGTCTGTTTTACTCAGCTTAGGAATTAGCTATTACTATGGATCTGCATGCACCACAGAGGCAGCAAAGCACAGTTTAGAAAAAAACTAGAAGCTGAAGTTACCACTGAACATTCAAGTTGCAAAAGTTTCAGTTATGCAAGCAGACATTTCCTGGGTGTGAGCATCTGACACACTGTAAATTAGGTGAAGGAAGTTAATAATTGAGCACAACAAGCATAGCTGGAAAGTAAGTGGATTTGAAACTTTCTAAATAAAATTAGTCATTCAGACCTCTGTATTTTGAGTCAGTCTGTGGAATCTCAACTGAGCAGCTATGCATAGATGCTTGCAACCATCTCTGGAAGACTTCTTTTTGTCTTGGTTATATGGGTATATAGGTTCCCTGTATTTTGTTGAAATGTGTATTGCAGGGAGGATTTCCTTACACCCATTTCAAAATATCCTCAAAAAGAAAACCCACAATTTTCAATTTCCTTGAAAAGAAGCCTGGGCTCCTGCCCTAGCTTCATGGGGCCCAGGCCCCATTGTGGTCCATTTGTAGATCTCTCTCTTGTATCCCTCCCAAGGACCCAGGTGTGGCCTCCCCAGTGCTATGTACAGAAAGTTATCCCCATCTGTGAGATGCTGCTTGCACTTTGACTCTGGATCAGCTCACCACTCCTTTCCATTCCCCATGCCATTTCTCCATCCAATGTCACCCATATGGATTCCATACCTCACAGGCTATCCAGATCATCATGACATGTTTACAAAGTCTCACTGGTGAGAGGTGTCACCTCTAAAGACAAATTTTTGGAAGCTACTCAGGTTTAGATCACCGGCCTCCTGAAGATCAAACCCAGTCTGCACTCTTGGTGGCATAGTCAAATAACAGGACTGAGTCACTCCTGACATTAGCAAGGAAGAGAATAATTCTGCTTCCAGATCAGCACTCAGTATGAATTTTATGCATAGTTTTCTTTATGTTTATTGCTCTTTACTCTTTTTTGTCCCCTGTCATAACTACATTTGAATGGCAAGCTCCTATTTCACTGAAATTTCCTCTGTGAGAAAATTTTTCAGAAGTCTGTTGAATCAAGCAGCAAGTCGTGCTGAGGTTTCAAGTGTCCCTCAATTTTGTCCCTGTTATCAAATCCAGGAAAGAAACCACAGATCTCCATAGCCAGAGTCACTCAAGAAAAACTGAAAACAAACCAAGTAACAGGAACTCAGCATCCAAAAATAACCGCACATCTGTCATTAGCGGTTTGGTTGCTCTTAGGGAATCACAGTTCAACAAGGTCATAATCTGTTCCTGTGTGAAAACCATTTGATTTTCAAAGGGAGAACAGATTTTAGCAAGAATTCTAGATGTAAACCGAAGACTTAGGAGTTGAGAGTTGTGATGATTTATTACCTGGGTACATCAAGCACTGCACTGGACAGCAAGATGTTCCCCACGAGTGGGACATCCCTGTGGTGGGAAAAATCCTTGGGTTCAGATCCAACTCACCTGGCAATGGGCCCTAAGGACTGCAAGGCATCTGCTCTTCTAGGACTTCCCATCACATCATGTTATATTTTGCTTTTTTTCTCAGAATACATGTAGTTGTGCAAGTTTTGCACAGCTCAAAAACGCCTGCTCAGTGCCCATTTAAAGTCAGTGTAGCAGTCAGACCTTGGTCCCAACATCTGTCATTAGAAAGCTCAGTTCTGTTCCACCGTACACATTTTTGTGTGAATTACCCATAATGACTGCTAATTTACAGCACCAGAAGCAATGACTCAGCACCCTCCTGCCCTCTCCTCCCTCTGCTGGTGGCTGGATGTGGTCAGACCCTGATTTTTGATGCTCAGAAGATTTCTTAGGGGGTTTTCAGCATTTGGTGGGACCTGCAGCTCCTGCTGTAATGTCAGCCTGCAGTGCCAAGGTCACGAACAGGAGTTGAGTCCTCGCATGACTGGGTATTTTTCTTCTGACTTTAAGAATAGCGTCTTGTCTTGCTCCCAGGGCCATTATTCAGCTTTGCAGCTGGCCACAGTGGGGGCAGCAGACAAAAGAGGAGGCTTTACATGATTTACCCAAATTCTGAACAACTTGGTCTTTCTGAACTCTACCTTAATTTTATTAGTGTGTGACTTCTCATTTACAAGAAAGCTTCCATTTTTTTCCAAAATAACCCTTTACTCATATGTTGAGACCTGGAGCCTGAGCAGCAGATGGGACCCATCGTCATTGTGAAACATAGAACTGGACATTATTTGGCAAGCACTAGTACCAGCACAAATTGATATTTGTGCAGTGGGATCAAGGCCACGGTCTGAGAAAGCTCATCAGCACAGAAGTTCATAAAAACACGAAAACACCACTGGGAATGAAGTGCAATGCAAATATCCACTGTGTGATAGAGAAGCACTTGAAGCTGAGAAGGCTTGGTCTGCTTAAAAACATGGTCTCATGTAACTTGTAGGCTTGTGTAAGCAAGATACAGCATGATGTTAACATCCATGAGAGCAGTTCTCTCAGCCTCTTCCGCCTGCAAATCTTTAGCACAGGCTTTATATTTTATTAAAATGTTGAAGAAAATTTTTATTTTTGTATAAAAAATAACACATGGCGAAGGACCAATTTAAGCCAGATCTTCACTTTGGGAATCACACCCTGCAATTACACTTAAAGGCTTGTCCAGTCCCACCAGACTCATGCTTCATGCACATTTTTATATGCTTCCCATACAGGTTATCCTACATAATCAAATATAATTCTTTTATGGACTTCATCTGCACAGAATTCCATGTTTAAGTCTCACCTATCATGAGCAGAAAAGGCTGGAATAGGTCTTTTCCTGTGACTGCCCACCAAGCAGAGCTAATTACACAAACACCTGGTCAACCTGCGTATTTGCAACAGCTTGCATTGTCTTCCTGCATTCTCTCTGGGTGATACAATATCTAAACAGTGGGGTTTGGTAGCTCTCAACAGCCCTCAGATCTCCTCAGATTTCTTCAAAGCTCTCAGGAGCTCCTTATCCAAAAGCAGAAAGCTTTCTTATGGTTGTTTTTCATTGTGGTAGTGATGTGGCAGAGTGTTAGTGGCTGCCCATCCACCTCTTCCACACCAGCTGCACTGGCAGAAGGTCTCAAATGAGACTTTTTCTGATTTTTATGAACTATTATTGCCTTCCTGGTCAATTTATACCAATGTAATTTATTTTCTAAGGTCTAACACTCTTTGCATCCACTGTAAACTAACTCTACTTACCTGAAGACTCAGGTTTTCAGATGGTGACAATGGAGGACTGGAAGCAGCAGGGGGGACAGTGGCTTTTATCTTCACTTTTTAATGCCACTGGCCAAAAATTTCTTGTTGTTTCCTTTAGCTTCCTTGTTATTAACAACTGCTAACAACTCATTCACATCCATGACTCTCCACTTGCTATTTACATCTCTTGCAGACTGTTTTGAGGCTTCATTTTGTTTAAGTAGTGAGTTTGACTTCCCTTCTATGTTCACTTGTCTTTTTCACCAGTGAAGCCTTCCATACTGGATTATAGAGTTAGGAGCAACTGGTAAATCATCCTTGAGCAAGTCCCAGGAAACTGAGACCAAGCAGGAGCTAATTCCCACATTGATGCCATTTCATTTTGTGTCAAGTTGATGTTCAATAGATTTCATCTGCTCCAGGATACTTTCCAAAGTGGAATTAGCATCTATAATATTTAGCAGTTCCAAGAATATTTTATAATTCTGACAGACTGCATCACCCTCAATCCTACCATGGTAAACAAGCTTTACCCTTTCTCTCTATTGCAGATGGCGATTTAGACACTCAGGGAGATGTTGTTTTTGCTCTCTTGTTTGAGCCAAACACTATTTCCATTTTTTTTTCCTGGAAGGACACTGACCTGCAGACATTCAAGAGCATTTTTCCCTTCCTCATCACAAGCTTTCAACAGCTTTGTGATAGATATATCTATAACAAGGATGATCCTGGACGTCACATGCCTTTCTAAAGGCACATCTCCAAAATCAACATTGTAATGTACCAGAAAAGCCATCCCACCCAACTTCAATTTGCAGGCAGAATCTGGTGTCATTGATATGATACAGCTTCACAGGTGGCCTGGCATTGAGCAAAGGCTGGTCTAGAGACCTCCAGACAGCTCTTCTGACCTAAATTATTTTCTGATTCTAAGCCCCATCCTCCCTCCTTTGAAGAACTTCATGTTCTCAAGTGCTTTAGTTCACTTCCATGACACAATGCTCTGGTAAATGGAGGTACGGCTTCTGAGTCACCTCCTTTGGAAACACTATAATACAGCTACATGCTGTGTTAGACAAACCCAGTGTGTCCGTTCAGCACAAGAGCTGAACTTCGCATCCTACCAAGCAGCTTACTACCACAAATCCTGACAACAAGGGGAAGAGGAGAAAATGACACAATGGAGCCAGCTTGGGCCACTGCAGCCTCAGATGCAGTTGCACATCACTGCTCTTCATCTTGGGGCTGGATAGGAAAATTGGTTAAGTCAGATAACCTGCAAAGAAGAAACCAAGCCAGAGAAGAGCTCATCCAGGATGTCCATTCGCTTTTCTGGAAATTGTCCCAAATACCACTGCTTGGCCATTCAGAATGGGTATAGTCTTAATGGTGAAGAGGTTTGGCATTGGGTTAATGATATAGGAAATAATTAGCAATCTTCTAATTAAAAAAAAAAAAAAAGTTTTTAATATGATGAGTTTTCTAGAGCTTTAAAGGATTACAGATCTGGGTCACCAGGTGAGAACATTTTTTAAGAGTGCAAGAGATCATTTATTTAAGAAAGCATTTAAAAACTTCCCTTTCTTTCCAAGGAGACAATAAGCATTTCATAAACAGTAACACAGGCATTAGCTTTCCAGTGCAGGAGAAACCAGTGATGTTTCCTGTGAAACACAAAGAGCGTGATAAATAGAATTAATAATTAGTAATATTAATAAGCAATAAGTACAAATACTGCAGATGCAGCAGTGGTAACTTTTACCAGGTGATCAGGTACAAGCTATTTCATGTTTTTGCCCCTTCCGTACCCTTAATATGTTGGCTGGGCTCACTCACAGCAACTTAGCTTGTAGTAGTCTCTATTGACTCTTGCAAGAAAAGCTTCAATTTTCACCCCACAACGAAACATTAGCTCTGAGTATAGCCCTATATTGGACAGCATCAAATTATAGCACACTCTTCCTCAAAGGCTCACCAAATCATCTATTTGGTTTCTAACCACAGATTTAGTTTCTAACCAAATAGATGGCTCACAAGCACTTCATCTGCAAAATGTAATTAACAGCAGCCCCATGCCCTGGCTTCAGTTTGCTTTAAATTAGGTGCAGTATTTTTGGCTTTGGGAATAGCTGAAGTCTGCATCCAGCAACCAGACAGGGAGATTTTCCAAGGGGTTTTGCAAAATGATGGGATGGTGACAGGGGGGCAAACAGAGATGCTAAAAGGTACCTACCTGGTGCTAAGACTGCTGAAGTTGAACAGGAGAAACACGCAAACATGAGAACGTGGTTTAGGAGTCAAAACTGGCGAGGCATGAAATAAGTTTATACTCATGAGCTCAAAGGGAAGATATCTGAAGGCAATCCGAACTTCAGCGAGAGCAGAAGAGTTCCTGAAACGTCTAGGAGGGCAACAAGTCAGTGCTATTTATACGGCTGTGCATGCACACCCACACTGTGGCTTTGTGACGGCAGGCAGATTGCAATCCAATCTGGCGTCCGGCAAACATTCGGGTTTGGGAAGGAAATTGCTGCTAATCAATGGCAGTAAAGGCACAGGCTGGAGGCCAGGAGAGGAGTGCTATGCTAATGGGTGAAGCAGATGTTGCTGAGTCCATCGCAGAAGCCAGTGGGCCCGTGGCCAGGGGTTAGCGGGAGCAGCACGGCCCAGTCTCCTGCTCAGCAGGCACGGTGATGTGAGCAGGCCTTGGCCTCCAGCTCTGCCCCAGGACATCTTCAAAGACGATAAGTGGAGATTGCTCATCCTCCACAGGGCTGGATGCAGGCTTCAGTCCTATCTGTCACAGATTTGGAAAGCTTGATCCTCCTGCTGCTGTTAATTGGTCCAATTCGAGCCCCTTCAGTAGAGCACCACAGATGTGCAGTTGCGGCTGACTGTGTTTACAGCTCAGCTCCTGCTGGACTTTTTTCCCTAAAAGCTCTCACAAAGCCAAATAAGGAGGAGCAAAGGGCAATGCGAAACCCCAGATATCTCCCCACTCCTGTGACAAAGCTAGTCGCTGCTTACAGTCCTGTTCTGTGGCCAACATAAACACTTTTTGCCCATTTTAGGTACATGTGCATTAAACTAAGAGATCCAAATTGTAAGTACGTAAGTCAGACAACCTCCTACACAACCTCCCACTAGCCTTTTTGTTTTGTTTTAACACAAACACAAAAACTGAATAATTTAAGGATCAATTAAAAAAAAAACAAAAACAAGAGAACAAAACAAAACAAAACAAAAAAAGAAGGATAAAAGTTAGAGCTACAAGAAGCAAAACCTTCAGTAAGTGAGAGTCTTTTTTTTCCTATGACTGAGCACATTGCCCACATCTAACCACTGATCATCACAGTAAGGCAAACATGAGAGCTTTCCTCAAAGTGAGCAGATCAGCAGGGGCAAATCTTTGCTTCTTGGCTATATAAATGTTCTCCACCGAGAAGAGACAGCTTCTTCACTGCCATGATTTTATTTTAAAAATATCCAGGAAAGTCATTTAACTGCAAACAAGCCATGGAAAATGTTAGCCTGTTGGAGAGCTTGAGAAAATGACAACTGAAAACAGACATGAGAAACAGGGAGATTTTCTAACATGGCTGCAGCACCACAGCATTAATTTTTTTATTATTATTATTACTTTAAAAAGACAAAAAGCAGCAGTACAGTGAGGCTTGGTTATTTTATTTTCCCAAGTCGCCATGCACGCAAACTCTTTGAAAAGAAAACAACCAGCCTCAGCAGTGGCACACAGAGACATTTTGGTGGAGACAGCGCAGACTTTCAGGAGCATGCACTAAACCATGTTAGCTCTTGCTGTCTGAGCGGCCTCTGAAGCAGCTGTTAAAACATGCTGTAAGATATCAAAGCAGCCCTAATTAACTTCCTGCTCTAGCACTACTTCAAAGTGTTTCAGAGAGATCTCAAACCAGAATTTTTGTAGAGCGATTGCTAAAGGAAAGCAGTTTGAGGGTCATTCATCTCAGACTCCAAACACACTTAAGATTCCCCAGTCGATGTTTTTATTTATAAAGGAGGAAAAAAGGCTATATCCATGGAACATTTCTAGCACACAGCATCACCTTTGACAGCAAAAAGTGGAGTCAATCTCATCTTCCTCCAAACCATCACCTAGAACCAGATTAGCCAGTTTGACCCTTCTGACTAAAATTGTCTTAGTGTCTAACTCCAGTTCGCCCAAAAAGGTTAAAGCTGTGTAAATGCACATGCAATTTTGGATTTGAAATACACTCACCCACACCTAGATTTTTTTGTCCAATCTGAAATAGTTCACACTGCAGGCAGTGCTCAAACCATTGTCCAGGGCTAGAATTTATGTACATACTGGCTCACCACTTATGATGTCACATCTGGATGATCTTTCCAGATACATTCCCAGCTCAAGAGAGATGTGAAGACCTTGGTAAGGCTCTGTGTCAAGGCCTGGAGCAATCAGCCCAAGAGAAGATGAAAGGGAGCTGGGCTTGAGGAGGGTGAGGAATAGTTTTCAGTCACAACATGGGCAGCAGTGGATGCAGTCAAGCTCTTCTTGGAAGTGAAAGGTGATGCAGCAAGGGGTCATGGCCATGGTTCATAGGCTAGGGGTTCTGTTTGGATGTTAAACAACTCATTACTCAAAGAACATCACACATGGAAGTAACCACAGCCAGCCCCTAAGAACAAATTGTTGCTCTTTATAGAAGAAAGCAACATCCTTCTGCATCATCCTCAGAGAATATCACCTCTTCCCACAGGCTGGGTGGGAAGGCATGAGAAGCCTCACTGCCGGCTGATTCTCCACCAGGAACCAGAGTGACGGCTGGAGCCTTGAGCTCCAAACAGCTTTTTTGGGTATTTGCCACCTTGTTGACCCTTTGCTCATCCTAAAGCTCCTGAATGACGCTGTTTTTTTTGATCCACCACCATACTCTCCCTCATTCTTGAGACATTGCTTCTATGTTTATTTATCCATTTGTTTTGATCTTTTTGGTCAGAGATATTTTCACATATACCCAAGTCTGCCTCCACTCCAACACACCAGGGTCTCCAGATAATCTACTGAATGATGCATTTTCTTAGCCTTCAGTTGCAAGAAGAGCATTAATAGCTTCCTCATGTGTCTGTCTGAAGTTTATTTGCTAAGCCTCTCTCCATTCCCATTACACATTATGAAGACCTACACACATGAACCCTTGCCATACTTCGTTTAATAATTTTTTTTTCTCAGAAAAGTTGTCATGGCCAAAAATAGAATATTTTTCCATTCTGAAGAGCAAGCAGCATTCCTGGGAATTAAGACAAATAGTGTTGGTCAGAAAATTTCTAACAGACACCAGCGCAGCCTGTGACAACCCAAATCTGCTCTGATCTCTGATGCGGGAAAGTTCAGCATCCTTCTTCCACAACTGTGTAGAATAAGATCAAAAGCAACAAGTCACTTTCTATGTCTTTCTCCGTGAGAAAGTGTTGCTACTCTCCAGAGAGCTGGTGTGTTGTTTTATTGTTTTTTTGTTTTTTTGGTTTCTTTTTTGTTTGTTTTTGTTTTTTTTAAAGAGGAAATGTCTCTTGAATAAATCTAACGCACAAGCCTTATCCTGCCATCACTATGCACAATCCTCAACACTGATATTTTTAGCAAGGCTTACATTTTTTAATTTCCTATTGGAAAGCATGCAGGATTTCACAAAACTGTGTAGATTAAAGTTATTTATAATAGTGGTTATATTTTCTTTCATATACACAATAGCAAATAAAACTACATAATAGTGAAACTGTGCACTGCTGAGGAAAGGTTTGTACAGCAAGAAAGTTCCGATGATTTTTAGTTTGTTCAGGAAAATTTTCAGTGAGTCTAATTAATCACAAACCTCTGAATCTGAATTTCCCTGGGAGATGATCTTGGTTTAATTGAATCTGTTTAGAAACATGGGTTTTAGTTACATCCATGCAAACAAGGAACTCCACTTTCAAAGGCATCTTGGGTACTTTAGGAGCCTCCAGGCTCTTTTTTTAAGAGTGAAGGGCAGGGCAAATCCTGACTTTCACTGACCTTCAGCTATGCTTTAATCCCTGATTGCCTTGAAGCAGACTTGGACGCTTGGAAATTTTACTGACGATTTCATTAATCAAATACTGGCAACCAAGCTTGAGCCAGCAGCAAGTTACACACTGACAACGAAATGATTTGCATCTGAAGCTAAAAGCTCAAGTCCATTGACAGCATCGTGAACAAATAGCAGACATAATGCAACTTCAAGAAAACAAAAGCTTTCCTGAGGATCACAAGGACAAAAGAACAAACCCTTCTAACCCAAGCTGGGCAGGGCACATGTGGGAGGTCCTTGATGCCCAGTTTTGGACACTGTCACATCCCCAGAGAGCAAGCAGCTACTGCAAACCAGTACCCTTTAACTCAGTGCAGGACCCCAGTACTGCTCAAGCAGATGTCCCCTTGCAATTTCAAGCAGCATCAGCTTCCGTCTGGCTGCCGCATTCATCTTAACTCCAGGCTGATCTCCTATCACATCAGCTTGCAGCTTGTTGGCAGTGGAGACCTTGTTCTACCAGTTTCTGCACACATGGGCAGAGTTGGGTGTTACTAGACTTCCACAGCGCTTTTTCAGAGGTTAAATATCCTGTTGATCCCTCACTTACAGGGGGAAAAAGAATAGTTTCCTATTCTATTAGGCGAATTTGTGGCCACATTTTACAGTGTGGAAGATCATTGCCATTAAATTGAACTTGTGAGAAATATGTGCAGCTGATGATTTTATTGTTGTCAGAAAAATTCACCCATTTGGCAAAAGTTTTCATGCAAAAATATCCATCTGAATGGGGGATTCGCTATGTAAGTTGTGGGGCCCCCAGCAGTGTTCGGTGGAGGAGAGGATGAGCTCTGTCCCAGGCTACAGAGGAAAACAACATGCTTGACTCTCACTGGCATCTAACAGAAGGCCAATAGCTGAACCTGCATCCCAAGTGCTACTGAATGCAGGACGCTCCACTGGCAGTGTCTGTCATGGACACAGGGATGTTAAAATCTGAAAATCTCTTGTTTTCTTTCTTTGTTTTGAAAGAATAGAAAGAGTAGGAATCTTTAATATTCAAAGCATCCATGGGTTTGGAAAACCACCAGCATCCCAGCCCAATGGACAACTCTGGTAGCCTGGAGGAGGGAGAGAGGCTGGAAAGTCACTAGATGAGGCTGCAGATATCTCTTGCTGGCTTGACCCATACCTATCACCTAATGGACCTGTGAAAAACATATTTCGCCTGTGTGGCATATACAGGTTAATTTATTTGCTTAATTTATTCCAGGTTTAATCCAAACAGCCAAAAGATTCCTGTGCAAGAACTGGCAAATGCCAAGCACACACAAGCCCCATGAAAACCTGGTGGGTTTATGCTTTGTCAGGCCTCAGAGATTTGGTGAGAGTCAGAGATGTGTTGTCAAAGAGGCTTGTTGGATGAAGAAAAAGAAATAAAAATCAGTTTGGGCTTCTTTTTTAGTGTCTAACTCAATAAAATAATAAAATATAAAATCCACGGAATTAAGTGCAGAGCTGGTCTCACATCCGAATCACCTTTCCTTCCACTTCACTTACAAGCTTTGATATGAACAAACAGCTGTTACACAAATACAGAACAGAGACCCAGATCGAAACAGCGTATTTAACTTTGCTACATAGAGTAAAGTTAGCACATACTCGTGAAGAAGGAATGAACTGCAGGCTTCAAATTTGGACACATTATCAGGATTCCAGCAAAATAAAAGAAAACCAGATGGATACAAGGAAAAGCTACAAGGAGAGAGCACAGAGGGGAAAACACTCACTGGGAGTACGCGATGGGCAAGGAAAGATGGACACTGCAAAATATCAGGAGTTGGAACGGGCCATTATTTGGCCTCCACTGTCACATCAAGAAGACCAAAGCCTGTACTGATTGGCATTGGGCAATGGAGGAGAGAGCCATCTGATAGTATCTACCATGGATTTACTATTCGATGGACCAGCACACAGCTTACACCTGAGGTCCATGGGTGCCAGATATGGCCTTGTGGTTGGTTAGAGGTTTCTACAATAAATGGTCGTAGATCAAAGCCAGATGTCTGCCACCTCCAGGCTGAAATGGTCCACCATCAGCATATTTAGGATCAAAAATCCTTAAAAAGACACTTTGGCTCAAGCTGACATTGCATACAGAAGTGGCTCTGAATGAGGAAGCCTGAGGAGGTTGGACTGAAGGATTACAGCTGCTTTTTTCCAGCCCTGAAGAGGCAGGTACCAATTTAAAGAAAGCTAGAGCAGCAGCCAACAGAGCAGATTATTTCTGCATGGAAGAAGGAAAAAGGGCTCAAACAAACCAGATTTTTCTCAGGCCCCAGCTGTTCTGCAGCAGCCCCAAAAATTTTGCCAGTTGCAGTGAGTCTGACGCATTGCACCAGAAATCAGAGTGGGAACCACATCAGCTCACAGTGAACAACCACAGATAAGATAAAAATCAGCTTTCGGCAGCAAGTGGAACAAAAGCCAAGCTGCAGCCACAGAGAGATCAACAAGCCTGGAGGCTGCAGATGGGCAGTGCTCCTGCATGGGGCATTCCAGACCTGAAGCAGAAACTGATAGCCTTTAGCAAGGAATATAGGCCTGGAGTATCTCATGGTGAAGAGACAGAGCACCAACTTCAACATGAGATAAAAAAAAAAAAGTATTATTAGACAGAAGCACCACTAGACAGTCTCATTATTCAAAACATTTATCCAAGAGCAAGTCTCCCAGTTAAGCTACTCAATGGGCTTCAATAAAGGAGAAGCAAACACGTACTTGAGATTGAAAATGATGATTACATTCTTATGATGTTAGATTCAACACACAGACCAAAGAGAAATAGCGTTTTTACCAATAATACTGCATCATCTACATTGACAGCCTATCTGCCTATACTATACATGCAGCATACTATATGCATACACTGCCACAGAACTGCATTGTTGGCACGTGCAATGGTCTGTTGCACATGCTGGACTCCTGACATATAAATCCCCTGGGGAAACTCATCTGCACCTCATCAAGGCACTCTCTGACCTCACTGATGTGCCACTAGCTACATCCCTCACACAGAGGATGACCCAAAACTGAACGACCTCATGGGAAATGAGAACTTTGTACAGGACCATAAGTCACAGCTGCATGTTAAGTGCCAAGGCACAATGTAGTGGCCATGCAAGTCGCTTCTATAAAGATGCTTTTATTGTGGTATAAAACGTCAGATTTTTTATTTATTTATTTTTTTCCCCATCTTTCAGTCCCAAAGTATTGTTTTGCCAAGTGAAGTTCAAACAAGAAGTCTTCAGCCTGGAGAAGAGATGCCTTTGCCAGAGAACCCCAAAATCACAAGTAGAAGAGAAGGGAAGAGCAGAGGGTTTGGCCTCCCACTGTCTCTTCCAATGCAATAATCAGAAGTGATCAACTGCATTTTGTAGTAAAGCTCATTAAGGAGATGCTGCTTCTCACCCTAGAGCTTTAGGATCTGTGAAAACCCTTACACAAAGAGGCAGCAATTGCAAAGAATTAATGCATCAGTTTGAAGGGACGCTGGACCTGTGCTTTGAAGAGAAATACATTGAAAATTACTAAATAGTGAAGCAGGCTCAGGAAGTCCCAAGCCACCAACTGGTTTTGGGTGCAGGTTGATCTCTTATACGTGCACCCTGCTCTTAATCATCTCTGAACAGCCGCCTCCAGCCACAGACAGGACACCACTTTCAGTAATCAGAAACTCAAACAGTTGCATGGCTGCACAGATGCATACTCAAAACTGTTATTCTTACATCTTAAGGCTCTGCAGCAAGATGCCAAGACGAAAAAAAAACAACCACTGTACCAGGTTGTCAAATTACTGTCAAATTTCAAGATTGCCTTTGGATACTCAGTTATTTGGACATGTGGCACTCTTTATCTCCCTTCCACCTCACTTTGCCTCACCTCCACCTTTCCAACTCTCCCTGCTGCTTTGCCAAGCTTGCTTTGTCCAAACTTTTGAAAGAGTGAAGTCAGAAGGTATTAACCAAATACACAATGGTGTAACTGCTCCCATCATCAGGTTGCATCTCATCCCTAGGGTCTCTTAATTCTTCATTAAGAAAGCAAAAAGGAACCATGTGCTCCACACGGAAGGGAACTGGACTTCTCAACCTTTGCTGCACATGAATGCACATAATTTTAAATAAATCACTCAGCCCAACAAGCAGATGTGTAAACAAGCTGAACACCAATGGCTTTTGCCAGAAGGAACTGACAAGCAGCAACAGGCCCACTTCTGCCATGAGTCACTGTTGTGAGCAGTTTTTTGGAAAGAAATTGCCTGGAGCAGCAGGCATCAGACTGGGAGCACCAAAGAAGCAGTCACAGTGTTGATCACCGATCTGTGGGCTTGGAATTGTGCAAGACCAAACGAGCTCACAGAACTGCTGCAGGAAGCGGGCTACTAGATAAAAAGTTCAGCTGCAGGCACATATCAGATGAACTGGGTATGTTGTTTCATCTGTAGAAAAGGCCATGAACCTGATTAGAAAAACACACACTTCAGAAGTTCGATGAGTATCAAAGCAGGAACATCAGGTTGCTGCCACCAACAAAATCACGCCCTGGGCATCTTACCATCAGCAGGTGACTTGATTTTGGTTTGCCCAGACTGCTTCCTCACCCTGCTGATGTGGCCAGCATGTTTCATACCATGGTTTTGAGAACCATTATGGTCAGCTCTTTTCTCTTAGTAACCACTTATGTTGCGCCTTCTGTAAGTACTCCTCTTCTAACTTGTTTGCCACATGGACACCTTTTAACAAGTCTCTCCTTCCTCCCGTCACAAAACCTCTTGCAGCCACAGCAGCACAACTGCCTCTCAAAGAAGGTGTAACAGCAATTACCAGCCTGGTCCCAAGCTCTCCCATCTTGCCTCCTCTCTCCACTGGCTTTGAGATCCCAAACCAATCTCCTTTCTCTGGCACGCTGCTCTACACAGCCTCTCTCTGGCAATCAAAACAGCCTGGCAGGACTGGACTACGAGCACCAAGCAGAATAAGCAGCACAATGAATGCATCTGCACAAGACAGCATTTACCCATCCATCCCCCAGTATTGCAAAATGTGCCAAAGCCCTAACAGACATGTTCCACCCTCCTGGAGGAGCCTGGAGTTGTGCTCCTGCATTGCTCTGAACCTAAATAATCCAAATTTCTTGCTCCAGAATTTATTTAGGGAGGAAAGAACACCAACCCTGACCACTGTGGCTTTCACATGGATGTGCTACACTCTCGGTTTTTTCCTCCTTTGCTTGAGAGCTTGCCTTTCTCCATCCAAGCTAACCTTACAACAGATTAAACAGCTCAGAAGAGGTTCCTCAATCCTCAAATCCATTTCCATTGCAGGCAATTGTGAAAGAGGACAGGGAAGACGAGAGGAGGAAAAGTGGGTCCTCAGAGTTATCACAACTCAAGCAGACAAAGCCAGATCGAGGAAGGACACTAGTTCTGTTCAAAACAGGAGGCTGAACTACAGACCCTGCAGAGCGTAAGCAACATTTCCATGATGCTGCAAAATAGGCATCTGCAGGAATGCAGTATTCTCCTGAGAGCACTGCTCATCCTGCTTCTAGCTGTCACTGCCCTCAGTGTTTCATAAGACCAAAAATACCCTCCACAGGCCGATAGTTTAAAATGGTGGGGATTTGCTTCTACCTGTTTGATCAGTACAACAACTGGGCACTGTGGGGCAATGCAAACTATAGGCTGGCATGAAAAAATCCATAATTCTACCAGCATTACCAAATCTTCCAGACTTTCGTCAAGAGAAATTCTGACAAAGTTAGGATTTTTATCAAGTAAGTAGGTTTTTCATCCTATTTAAACAAAAGTTGCCCAGTCTCATCTTATTGCCCTATAATACGATCTCCAAATCTTATCCCCCAGACCAAAAGTTTGCCAGATGGGGGCTGACTATAGCACTGGTCATAGGATGTTTCTCTGCAAACTCAAGCAATAAGATTCAGAGCTTAAAGACTCATTTTGTAGAAACTTTGGGAAGTGGCCTTAATTCTGTGGTGCAGAGGAGCCTCCAGGCTGTTACGAGACACTGAAGAGAGGACAAAACCCTCAAGAAGGGAACAGTTCAAAAGGAGATTTTTAAGAAGGTTTCAGATGCAATGAAGACTTCAGAAATGATGAAGCAAAGCACTGGACCTGCAGAAACCAGTCTGTTTTGCAGCAGGTGTCATTATTCACGTACTGCGTGCTAACGTAGGACATCATCCTGGAGAGACACTGTAAGCAGCAAATTCCCTGGTTCATTAAGCAGGGCACAGTGTACAAGCTGTGATCTCAAGTTCTCACACCAAACCTTTCATCCCTTTCTATACAGAAGAGCTAAGATGAGAGCCAGTAGAGCAGACAGCCCTCTGGAGTTCATATAATCCCAGCCTGGAAGAAGCACCTCCCTCCTCTTCTACTCTTCACTATTACTCAGTATTTTCTAACTCAGCGTTTCCCACATTTCCAGCCCATCACTCTTGCAATGACTAAAATCAGTGATGTTCGAGCCAACCTCTCTCCAACCTATTTCCCTTTTGAACTCAGCCCTCCAGATGCCTCTCAGATCTTTCTCAACAGCTGTTTTACACTGCTTTTGCAAAACTTCATCACGTCTCTCTGAACACGCTCCATCACTCTTTTCCTTTCACAAGTTCCATGCCTCCACCCATCTATTTTCAGTATCACCTTTTCCCACCATAGAGCTATCTATGTGACACAAGGCAAGTTACCAGGCACAAGAAGAGTCCTCAAAAAAGAAAGTACCACAACCCTCTCCAATTCTGCTCTAACTAATACAACCCATACAGAAACATTTGTCCAGCAACTAGTTAAGTAGTCTTTTTTTTTTTTTTTTTTTTTTTTTTTTTTTTTTGCATAGATTGCTCAAGGCAAGTATGCATACCCACCATTCCCATTTGGCTGCATAAAGGTGTGCAGGTTCCCACTGCACATCAGCAGCCGAGCCAAACATGCTTGCTGCTCTTGCACAATCCTTACACTTTTCCAGATCTATTCCTTGAGGAAAGCAGCATAAAAGTCTTTTCTCCTTGCCATGCCTTCAGAGTAAAGCTGAATATAAAGCAGAGATAAAGCTTAACAAGAGGACAAAAAAGGAATCACCTGCCCTATGCTGCAACAGACACCTAAAATGTTTGGAGGCACAAAAAAAAATTTTTAAAAAAAAGCAGAGAACAAGAAATGCACAGAAGAAACAAAACACCGTAAAAAGCCTCAAAACACAAGGAAAAGATGCCAAGAGGGGGAAAAAAATGTGCATTTTTATTACAGAAGCATACATCACCACTCATTTCATCACCAAAATGCCAACCAACTAAAGAAAAATGAGAAAAAGCTTTTAAAGCCAGTTTGCTACCAACATAACTCCTCCCAAAAGAGGTGATTGGAAACTCAGTCTGCATTTTAAAAAAGGATCCAGTTAATTATTAATCACCACATTACGGCAGTCTTTTAAAAAGAGATCTGCACAAGGCACGCTGCTGCCTGCTGCCCCATAGGGGCAACGAAGGCCCAGCAAGCACCAGCAGCACAGCTGGGCAGGTGCTACCGGGAACAGCAGGTGCAGGGATGGGCTAAGCACTGGATCACACACCCTCTAGCAGCAACAGGGTGGGAATAAACGAGATGTTCTACCCACATCTCAGCAGCACTTTCCACCACTCTTCATATGAGGACCCCCTCACAGACATTTATGTACTTAAGGAAGCCACTCAACAGACTGAACGCTGTCCAGATTGCTTTCCTTAAAGCTTCCCATCCTTCCTTTCTACATCGCCTTCTATTTCCATTTTCTGGCTGAAAACTAAGCTTACCCAAGAAAGTTATGTGTACTTACAAACTATAGAGCAGCAGCTGCTGCTTTACCGCAACGGTGTGAAGTCCTAAACTGTGCCACTCACAAGGAAGCGCCAGGGCACCAAACATCTCATGGATTTTGATGCTTAGCCAGATTTAACACAGGGCTGACACTAAAACCAGTTGGAAGGAAGGAAGAATAACAAGTTTCTTCCCGGAGGCTCAAAGGGCAACCCTAAAACCAAAGGAAAAGAGCAGGTATTCCTTAATTTAAGGGCAGAGAACAAGTCTAGCTTGAAAATAGGCAAGCAATGAGAATAGGAAAACACAAACTTGTGCTTAGTACATGTAGAACAGGGCTATTCCACTGGGAAAATGCAGCTTGTTGCCACCTTAGAGCTAGAGATGCACCAGTTAACATTAAAAATAAGGTCACATGCATTTTGGAAGATGTTCTCTCGAAGAAGGATTTAGTTCCCTTGGAAGGCAGTCCTGCACCTCACCACAACCATGTCGGAGGAAAGAAACAGGCTGGGGAGGTCAGCGCACACAGCTTGTTCTTCCAGTCCTCATTTAAAGGTCCTGAATAGAAAAGGGTTCCAAGCTGCCTCAAAACCCCCATACACACAAGATCCTTCCAGAAGCATCTGTGGCTCTAAGACACATGCTGAAAACCATTTGCTTACAAGCAGAATGTTATCTGACCATTCTGTACTCAGAATACTTCAATAAAACACCCACACAGTGACAAGAATGAGACTTTAATCAGTTTTAAGTGGAGTTTTAACACTAAGAGATAAAGGGTTGTTAAACACAATAACAAACGGACATCTGATTTGTATGAGGCATTATCCTGTACATGTCATACTTTGTTTTGTGTATTCTCAGTGCATAGCATTACACACAGAGCCACTGTTGCACAGCACAATAGTATTTGAAGAGGCTGAATCAGAGTAAGGCTGCTTAACAGACTGATTTTTTTTCTTTTAGTATCTATATATATATATGCTATATGAAAACAGACTGAAAATTAGAACTGGCAGAGAAAGGCAGCTCTGCCAAACGCTGCAGTCGGAGCCCCTTTTAGTGCACAGTTCCACCCCATCCATCTGCATGCATGATGCTTCTTAATGGTATTGAAAAGGTAAACGAGGCACTTTGTGGCAACCACAGGCATCGTTAGCATATTGCACACATTCGCTACAACTAGACATGGAACTTGCACACTAGCATCTGATTTTAGTTTTGCTTTCCAAGCTGAAACATCTGATGCTGCATGTGAACTCCAGTTCCCAACGTGTGCCTCAAATCCAGATGCTATTTGTACAGCTGCCCTTAAGAGCTGTGGCAAATATTTTGAGTGGGGCTACCAATGACCAAGGATGCTTAGGGCCTAACAGTAAGCTCTTATAGAAGTGATGCCTTCAAGTAGTTTCAGACATGTAAGCTGCTGCACATCCAGAAGTTTAAGCATACAGTCCAGAAACTCAAGGAGAGATTACCTACAGAATGCGTTTCAAGCTAATTATGAATACTGTCATAAATAAAGTTTTAATAAGGACTCAAAAACCTTTCAGTCGTAGTAATTCTTGTCAACTTCTATGGGGGTGGTAACTGAAATAAACTATAGGAGAGTATGTATAATATATATTTATATATATAATATATATATAATGCCATTTTTTCCATTTCCAATGACTACACCATAAAATGTAAGCAAGGCTTCTCAGAAACATCGAAACATTCAAAATCAAAACCCTCATTCCAACCTTTCACATTCCAAAGGAAAAATAACAGTGCAAAAGCCCATCACGTCATTTCCAATCCAGCCCTCGGCGTTACGCACTGGAAGCACACCAATCCATTTTGTTATCACAAACTCCAAAGCGGGACACAGAACAGTGTCGATATCTCAGTACTTTTAAAGCATGAACAGGTTCGTTTATTAGCCAACACAATCTTTTTACCAACTGTTAAAATCAGACAGGGTGAAACATGATTAGAAGAGTAAGAGTTAACGTCATGTCCCCAGGTAACCACTTCCTGCTTGTCAACACCACCAGGAACAGCAAACACTGGAACCAGCCTCCTGCTCCACTGAGACACTACAGCTTCATCAGACCTCTATGGCAGAAAACATTTACCAGCTCTGTTAGAAGTTAGAATCGTGAATGTGATGAAGTTGACCAATGGATCCCAAAAAAGCACTTGATACCTTTCTTCGCCAAGAGTGAGTCCTGCCTCATCTCCTTCAATTTCTTACCATTAATGCTGTTGTACAGTGCCCTCATGGATTCCATACACTGCTGTTATCTAGGCGAGAACACAGCTAATGAACTTCTATGTCAGCCCTATTAAGTTAATTGAGTAAGCAGAAACTTTAATTGAACAAGTGTAAATCTGGGGACGGCAATCCTTGGTGTACTTCAGAGTGAGCGATCTTTGTCAGCTTCTTCACATGTCCATACAACAGTAGTTGTACTCTCAAGTCATCTGCAGTCTGGGCACAGCAATTATATGCTGAAAGTGAATCTCAAGCCCTACTCCTGGCTCTAGCCCTATGAACAAACACAACACTGCCAGGTAAGAAATCTAATTTGTTTTGATTTGTGTTTTTTGTTGGTGTTTTTTTTTTGTTGTTGTTGTTCTTGTTTTTTTTTGTTTTTGTTTCTTTTTTTTTTTTAAATAGCAAGCAATACAGTTGGGACAAGTTCTGCTTTTGAAAAGTACACATCTTCATACAGACCTCTGCAGCGTCTCTCTGCAGTGTCTCTTTTTAAAATATTGTAGGTACTGAGTATTCAAGTAAAATTCCCTAACAGTTAATGACATTTTTAGAAAAGTGTGCAAAACTGCAAAATTCATTGTAATACAATGTGTAAGGTCAAAGGGGTGGAATGGCTGACAGAGGTTTGATTGAATAAATGCATCATAAATCTTCAAAATAAACACTAACCTGGAGAATCTCCAATTGAAATTTCCTGTGCACCGCTACAAAATACTTTCATATTAATGAGGAAAAAAAAGCTTGCAAGGCAGCACATGAAGTATTCTCAGCAGGAATATGATTGAAGACCTAATAAGAAATGTTAAGATGTTGCCTGACGTATGTACTAATAGCAACTGACTTTTAGCACTGGTCTTGATTACACAGGAGATGGAGCAGCCGTTACAGTTCAGAAAAACAATTAATGAATCACCGACAATTTTTATAACAATTTGTTTCAAGCCCATATTTTAAGATGATAGCCTCCACATTTGTATGGTTAAGTCATTGTTGCTGTGTTTCCTTTCTGTGACCCCAATAATTTTTCTCCCTTCATTTTGCAGGTCTTTAGGATGTTGCGAAGGTTCATTCCTGTACCCCTATACAGAATCACTCCCTCTAGCTGCCTTTTCTAGCACCATTACACTTAAAAAAAATAAAATGCACAAACAACAAGCAGTGACAGCGGCGACTCTTCAATTGTCCAGGATGAATTACGGCAGCATGCTAAAGAAAGGTGCAAGTAAATAGCCGGATATGGTACACAGGCCAAGCTCCAGCAGACTATATTCCTTTCTGAGCATTACTTTCCATCCCCCATCCAAAATACATGCATTAGAATGTAGTAAAACCTTCTAGAGACATCTCTTAGCCAACTGCAGACTTTTCTGTTGCCACATAAGTGCAAAAAAAAGGGGCAGGATGTGAACCTGTATATTTGCATTTTTTCAAAACTTTGTTTGGTGACAGAACACAAAAGGAAAAATTCCTACGTATACACATTAAGTCTGTCTCCACTTTTATAAAACTGGAATAAAATGGGAAAGTGCCATATTTATAGTTCCTAATTGAAGTTTTAATGTCCTTTTGACACAAAAAGGTATATACATATCAGAGCTACGTAACCATTTTTATTCAACTGGACAAGTGTCAAACCTGTAGATTTATAGGGCAAAACAAGATTGGTCAGGAAAGAATTGTTCCTATAATTGGTAATCTGACACTATGTCCTATTGCCATTTAAAAAGGTCCTTTTTTCAGTTTATTCAAGTTTGTCATTCTTCGTGGGTTTTTTTTTATCTCCGATAAAAAAAAATATTCAGACTTTTGTAATCTGTGTATGCTGATCTTCATCAAAAGGTTCATTCTCTGGATCAGAGTCAGTGGTGTCAGAGTATCTGTAATGATCAGGTTCATTGTCACTAACATCTGGTGTTACAGAAGTTGAACTGCTAGCCTCTGGATTTGATGGCTCTTCTACTGTTTTTGTGAAAAATAGCTTCACCTGGGGAAGGAAAAAACAACAATTTAAAAAGGGAAACTGAACTTTGGCATAGCACAGGTAATAACTGCTATCTCCAACAGCACAGCTCCTATCACTATCCCGAATGACACAACTGCTCCCCTCCCTAGTCTGGAAAGAAAAGAAAGAGCTCTTAGAGTAGTCAAACTCTCAGTACCACTCGTGAGAGAAGAGAAATCCACCAGCAAGCTCTGCTGAAGTTCTGGGCACCTGCACCAGCCATTTCTGTTCTGGAGCTACAGCAGCTGGACATAACACTGAAGCCATGTTAGCTTTTCAACCATCCTACCTCTAAATCTCTGATGACACAAAGACTGCAGAAAGGAACAAAGTACTTTTTCAGTACTGCAACCAGTGACTCGTGTTTGTGCATTAAGGTCTGATCCATGCAACAATCAGGTAACTACAACTTATGTTCAAATATGTACAGTTGTGGACTACTGACATTTTATCAGCATGCTCAAAAACATCCTTTCCATTTTGAGAACAGTGCTAGCAATGGCTCACATTCCTCAGAGCTAAGACTCAGGTAATAGACTGTTCCCATGAAGTGTGTACCTCTGCAAATCAACTCAGAAATTATGCATAAAGTTCAGCACTAGCAGTAATGCAGCAGGTACTGAAAAAACTGCTCCTAGAGCCTCAGGAATTCTTACTAATAATCTCTAATGGCTTTGATAAATACCTAAAAAAAAAAAGAAAAATGAAGCTTTTCTCCCCCAATCTCTCACCAGTTTTACACAGAAAAACTCTCACACCATTTACTGGCTTCCTGGAAAAGTGAATACGCTTAGGAAGTTAGAACTTTTGCTAACTAGTAAGGAAACACAAACACGAGTTAGATTTTCTACACAGTTCCTCTGTAAAGCAAGACAAACAGATAACTTCATGCAGCTTTTCAGCTTTGTTTACATGAAATGTATACTGACCTTGAAGTTTGGAGAAAAATATCTGTTGGCTTTGTCTTTATTTGCTTTGTCTAGATCATTTTTTGTTAATGTAAGGATTAAGTATTCCTTGTCATTATCTGAGCGCTCTGTACTGAAAATACCATCAAGTTCCTGATCTGCAACTAGACTTCCATTTTCTACTTTGTCTGAATTTTCATCCAGTCCTATGAAGAATGTATTTACCCAAAAGTGAAACATTTTGTCCTAGGGAGGAAAAACACAAAGAACAAGCTTGCTTTAGTATTCTATAGCAGCATATTAAACTGACTAATATCAACTGGTCAAAAACAAATCAATAATATCAAATGAAACTACTTCAGACAACAGTACATCATTGGTTACGTTGCATGCGAAGACATTTCCACCAATTCGCCCAGGCAACACGCAAAACTCTGCATCAATCAAAATAAATTTTATCCAATTTAGCTTTCAGAAGTTGCTTCCTACTAAAAAGTAGTTATAAAAACAGTTATCTACAAAAAAAAAGTAGATTACAAGTTAGACATGTGGTAAGCCTGCAATCACAAGGCATAAAGACATTTTCTTGCCAAGGGTTAATCAGACCTAACAACCTGTGCAAAGTACTATAGGTGACTAACATTTATCAACATAGAACATCATCCTCTACAGCTTCCTGTGTAACAGAACATTTTTATTTTTATATATAGAAATAGTTGTGACTGAGCAAACACACCCTACAAGAGTTCCCATCACAAAGGATTCACTACATGAAGATAGTTCTTAGCAGGTAAATGCTTGCTGACCATTACTAAGAGAAGTCAGACTCTGAAAGTGATTGCTGTCCTACGCAAAAGGGCAGCCTGGAACTAGAAGACTGACTGTTTATGTATATTGTTCTTAAGCAGAACTTGACAGATGTCCATCACCAGCTATCTGGAAAGGTACAAGTTAGATTATCCACTGTAACACAACAGGTATCCAGATACAAAGAGACAAAGTAAAATGCACTAGTTATTTTGAAAGAACTAGGTGATACCAGTCAGTATATTATGTCTATCACTAGGATCAACAGGGGTGATGTAAGTGTCCATCTCCATATGTGCTATGGGACCAACACTCTTCAGTATCTTCTTCAGCGACTTCAACAGTGGAGTTGAGTGCACCCTCAGTAAGTTTGCCAGTGACACCAAGCTGTGGGGTGCGGTGACACACCAGAGGATGCCAGCCAGAGGGATCTAGATAGGCTGAGCAGTGGGCCTAGGAGAGCATCATGAGATTCAACAAATCCAAATCATAGAATCATCATAGAATGGCTTGGGTTGGTTGAAAAGGACCACAATGATCATCCAGTTTCAACCCCCCTGCTATGTGCAGGGTCGCCAACCACCAGACCAGGCT
>JAOWBP010003659.1:4472036-4482092 GCA_028571105.1 Tragopan temminckii | reverse complement strand
CTGCACCCCTCATGTCTAGAACACGGAACTTATCTGACTGCTCCTTTAAACACCCTTAAAATTGGCTCTTGTGTACTGAAGTTTTAAATATTGATAATTTTAATGCCTAGAAACCAGTCATTTCTGTTTGCCAAATGTTTTACAGTTCTAAATCAGGGCAACTAGGCAATACAAACTACATTTGATTAAACAAGCAGAAGAAAGCATTCTCATTAAGTATCAGCTTAAACTTTTGCAGGCACTAGCACATGCCAGACAACAGAACAGGACATTTCCAGCTACTAAAAATTTACCATTAAACTAGCTAACAATAACTTGAAAAAGGTCCATAAACAAAAACACATGCACACGTATCGTATGCACAGCTAACAACCAGCATCTTAAAACTTACGTTCATCTCCCAGTTCACTCTAGTATTCTCATTATTATGGTTTGTCTGATTGTAATATTTGCTCAAAGAATGTTCTTAAATTTTATTCCATTAAACAGTAAACAATTATTCATTAAGATTGGAATTTTAAACAGTAAATACAAAGGTAACCTTTAAAGCAACAAGGCTTTCATTCTCATGCTTCACTTTAGTAGATGCAAACTATCTCTATAAGCACAAACACAAATTAAACATTCATCTTTAATAACTCATTGATTGGTGTCAAATTAAATTCCAGATTAATTTTCCCCCCTACAAGTGAGACACTGATAAAATTCTCAGTTTGGAATGAATTCTCTATATGCCTAAAGTCAAGGTAATGCAGATGACACTGCAATATAAACTGAAGCAATGACTGAATAGATTGCAGAGATTTTCACACAGTGCACAGGAACTAAATTACCTTGGAATTTCAACCAGATTTGACAGATGGATAGAAATCAGCCAACAGCACACACACAAGATCATCCATGCCTGCTAAAACCTCAAGAAAATTTAGTGAAGAAAACAGCTGGAGTTAACTTGCTCAGTATGCAGGTCTATTTTTAGACTGCGAATGTTTCTTCCTCAACTAGATTCTTCACTACTACCCAAACTACTCCAATACGTATCCAACATAGTTTTTATCCAACCCTTGTACTTAATTGCACTGATTCAAAACATCCAGCCTTCATTTTGTGAAAGATTCTCTACCTGGGAAAACCAGACATGAAAGAATTAAACACTGTGATGGCACATAACTGAAAAATAATCAGTGTCCCAGTCAGGGTTGAGATGATAGCGTTTTCCAGAAAGGTAAGAAAACCAACCTTTTTCAACATCTTGTTCTGTTTGTGGAAGAACTCCACTTTGATATCACCGCATACCGGCAAAGGTTGAGGGAATTCAAAGTACATATACTTGTCTTCACGTCTTGAGGGTCCTGAAGGGGAGGTGAATATCTTTACCTTTAGCTGGTACACCACAAACTGAGGATCTGCACAGCAAAAACAGAGCGTCACTTTGCAAGAAATGCCCTTTAACTGTCAAAAAATGCAATCAGAATCACAACCATAACCTATAGCATTTTGAAAGTTCAGTATGTATCATGAGTCAAGCATCGCAAGGCAAAGAAAAAAGCTTCACAGAACATCACTTGAAATAACCTCACAGATTTCTGTATTTTGTAGCAATTTGTTCATGCAACTAAAGGATTCCTAGAAAGCTACATGTTCTTTATAATGAAGTACAAAACAACTATATATGGTAAATTCTTGATTTTTCCTCACACATTTCCTCTAATCTCTGTGTTAGATGGAAATTCTCTTCTGTCTTTTCTCCTTGCTGCAGAGCAGGCAGTAATGTCAGAACAAACTGATTTTTACTCTTACACAATCAAAGCTGTTAGACAAACAAGAACAAGGATAAAATTTAACAGTAATACATAAATCAACCTGCACTGACAGCAGGCTATACATACAAAGCCTGTAAGTCTGTCCTGTAAACCACCACCACCACCAGAGTGCCAGCCACAGTGTAGTTTTCTAAATTAAAGAAACAGCTGAAGTTGTGAGGGTTTTGCTGCAGCCTGAGCAGATGTAACTTTGGAACTGCCAAGGGAAGCAAGCATGAAAGCCAGAAATATTAAACGAAATTTATTCCAAGAAAGCTTCCTGCATTTTAGCATTTTCTACATTTAATTGTTTCTCCTGGTCTCTCTGTTAGTATCAGATGTAGACTACTCTCTAGACAACACATGGTGAACTGTATCTGCCACGCAGAAACCGCTACTGAGGAGCTGTGGGAATCTCAACTGAGATTACCCACACTATCTTGCTGAGCAGCCTGTCTTTAACATCATACTTAACTCTCTCAAATCCTCAGCAATGTGAAACCTGGTATCCTTCCTTTTCTGTCTGACAGACACAACTCTGCTCTGTGACTTTAAAACAGAAGGAAGATGACAAAGATCAAAAAATACCATTTGTCGCTAAAATTAATACTATCATAGTTACACAGATGAAGAGCAACACATCACTTTCACTTCTGAAAAAACAAATCAATGAAAAACTGCACAGAAACATAAATGGCAGCACTACTCAGAGATGCTGAAATTGGTAGGTACTCTGTCTTCCCACGTGCTTAGCAATGACTCGTTTATCCCAACAACCTCCTAAGAAAGTAACACACTGGAAGTCTGGTTACACACACAGTTAATAATGCAATAATCCATACTTCATGTAGCTTGATTTCACAAGTTTATCCACAACACTGAATTACAGGAATGCACAACTTCCACACCTCTAACTCAGAGAAAGGTTTTCTGGCAGAGGCTTCCCTCTTTATCCTCCTCCTGTAAATACAGCTAGCCTGACAAGCTGCTATGTTGTTTCTTTTGTGCATTGTGTTCAGGTACCATCTTACAACACCACCGATACTGCAATTTTAATCAAAACCACAGGAGGCACTGAAATTAATTACACATTGCAGTAATCATCATAGCAAAACCATTAGAAAAAAATTTTCCACTGCAACAAAAAGAACGAACATGCAAAACCAGGCAGTTCCTGCTCTGTAACACAGTCCACAGAAGGGCAGAAGAGAATATGCAGTCACACTAGGAATTTCCAAGAAATCTGCTGTTCCTTATTAACACATTGCACACCAGCAAATCACACTACTTGGTCACTGGGACACATAATACTTTATAAGTCTTTGTCTAAAGAAAAAAATTATTCCATAGATAAAAAAAACTCACTGCGTACATACTTTCTCAAACCATTATGGGAAAAATAAGCTTGTCACATTTGAAACCAGCGTGCAAACAAACAGTATTCAGCAATTCCCATTTCCCAAAAGTTGCTGTATTTTTAAAAACAGCTTTTTAAAAAGGTGAAGAGCAAATACCCAAATATGTTTACAATGTTTAGTACAATTTAAGATGGTAGTAAAACAACAATACAAGTCAGTCACCCAAGAATTCACATAACCAGCTCCAAGCCAGAGCTAATGAAGAACAAGGGAGTGCTGAGTACTTACTGCAAGTTCCGCCACTGAACATGGGAATTGTTTCAAACATCATCTTGTGAAACAGCAGTGCCACTGGTCTGTAATCAAGGTGATTCTTTAACAGGTAGCTATAGTAGTACACGTAGCGTCTTTGACTGGGAATTGTGACTCCCTAAACAAAAGGAAACAGACGTCAAAAGGACCCAGAGCATTTCCTGGCAGTCACTAAAGGGACTCCTGCCCAATATTTGAGAATCTAACTAAAGGTGAATAAATCAAGAATGAAAAGGCATCTAAAGTACCCTGGTGCTCTGCGCAGCACCTCTTTCACCTATCCTGCAGTGCTTAAGATGTCACACATGTTAACTGCCAGGATTATGTGGGACCCTGGTTCTCCAGGCACTCTTGTGCGTATTTTCTACATCCAGCTCAAACAGCGAACAAAGAATGCAGGCTTCTCTGTATCGCAAAGAGAAAGACCTCAGAGACAGGGGTGTCAGACTTCCAGCAGCACTCTGAGCAGGAGCCCCCTGTAATTTTTAAGCACTGATACTGGAATTTCTACAGAAACAGAAGTCAAAGGAGTCTACTTTCATTTGCTAATATCACTGTACGTATGACTGACACTACCTGCTGTTACAAAATGTGTTTCTGAAATGTCTTCACAAAAATCCAGAGTGGAAAGTTTCATTAATATGAGCTTGGTGGCCCAGCTGTGGAACGAAGGACTTCAACTGAATTACAGCTCTGAAGTAAATGCTTGCTTTGAGAACATATAGCTGAAGAACATCTTTATTATCAATTTTGTAATTATTTTAAGCTTCGATAATTAGTTTTAGAGCTCTTATAGCTAGTACTTTCAAGAGAAAGTGATAAAAGATAAATTTAATTCCTTACAAAATAGGTTGTATGTTTTATATCAACCCACACTATGTATTTGCGGCAGCATAATTGAATATACTTTCATACTAAAGCTAAATGTGAAACTGCAATAATCTGAAGATAACAGAAGTTTCTCATACATGAATTTTCTGCCACAAAGCCTAGAACACAATATCTCTGTGTTACCTCCATAAGCATTTAGCTCTAATACCTGCATTCCCTTGTAACAGACAGAAGTGAAGGATGGCTGGAATACTTCTGTATCTTTCTGCCTTTATTGAGAAAATGTTGAGTAATGTCTCCTTTACCACCTCAGCTACTTAAAAATTAGAATTAAGCAAAACATTTCTCCTGGTATCACTTGTACAATGGTATTCTTAAGTAGCCTTAGATGTGGACAATATTTGTGGTTCAGATGTCATCTTGGTAGTAGTTAAGAGATTCATGTCTTAAGGGAGCTTTATAGTTTTTTTAATTGGAATCTGAGCTTCATGCCTGAGTCTCAAAGCAAGAGCACAGGGAAGCAGTTTAAGTACTTTCTCCTGAGAAGCTTATATTTCACATCTACCCTCACTGACATTTTCTGAATGGGTATCCAATGAGTTCCTCTAGTCCCTGTGCCAGAGTTTCACAATATGCTGCTGTGTGGACATCACAAAAAGTGCAAGCTGCTGCTTCTGGTGCTCCTCTTATTATAGCAAGGGCAGTAGCACGAAGAACAAGCACTTCTGAAAGTAGTTCTTCCTGCTAAATCTGGAGCTTCATACTGAGCAATTGGCATTGGGTTTAGCAGAGGTTGTCACCTGAGTCTGTTGAACAAACAGCCACTGTAACAGACCAGCTCTGACACATCTGATGCTGGTTATCTACCCCGCTGAAAGAGTCATTCTGAGACTTCCTTGCAGAAAATAATAGGTTTCCTGTTTCCTGTTCAGTTACATGTAACTGCCGCTATAGTCACTATTGGGAGCCATTCCTAAAATGCAACAACGTGGAGGTCAAAGAACACTCTCGAATGGATCATCTCCAGCTTCAGCACTTGAATAAGTTTTTCCTATCTGATAACTACTCATGGAGTAGTCAGTCCTTTCTTCTGGGACTTCAGCACAGAGCCCTCCACAGAAGTGGGAAGAAATAAAAACCTCATCCAGCTGTAGGAAGGCAAACTGTCAGCCTTCATCATTACAGCAGGATTTTAGTGTCCGTCTTAGGGAATAAGCTAACCAGTTCAAAATGTGGATGCAGTAGCAGCTGTTTTAGAAGACTTATTTGGGGGCTTACTTCTTCCCCAGTTCTGAAAATGGGAAGGACAATCACAATTCTTAATTAAGTTTCAGAAAATCATGTCTTCATACCATTCAAAGGAGAAATGGAAATTAGTGCTATTCTGCTACAGTGGTGGGGACTGATAGATAAAAATCTTTTAGACAATGCTTTTAATCTTTCCCATTCCCTCCTTCTGAAAAAGAAACCCTCCCCTGAGGAGCTGCAGAAGTTGAAAGAGGCAGCTTAGAGGAAAAAAATCACTTTTCATTTGGAGACAGCTTTTTAGGCTCAGTTCTGCAATATCCACTACCCTTCCCAGGGTGACACTGCATTAGTAGACTATCTACTGTCTAGGAACCGTCCATTTGTTCTACATCTCCTGTTAGATATCACAAAGGCTTCTGGTGGAGCTGTTTCTCCCACCAGACACCAGGGAAAAGCTTCCTACAGAAGTACTCATGGTTGTTCTCTTGACTAATTAGTCATACTTCCTCTTGTAATTAGTAGCACTTCCTGCCAGCCAGGGTTACAAACTCTCTCAAGAATCAATCTGCCATGCACATTAATGGCAACAGTGATTGGAGCTGTGATCTTCTCAGTTGCTATACGAAAGCTGAGCGCTTTGTGCTTGCTTTTAAAGAAGGAATATCTAGTACCTGATTAAAGCCAGTTTTCTTTCACCATGTTTTGGCCAGCAAAAATAAGAAAAAATAGTATTTTCTTGTACCTGGGCACAAGCAGTTCTTTTGATGGTCCAACTACTTTGAGTTCAGGAAGTCAGTTTATAGAGGTGTGGCAAGGCATTAAATCAGAGAGCAGCACTTTGCATGCAATACCAAAACACGGCCCAAAAGGGAAGAAAAAGCTCCCAGAATCTACACTGGAATACCTGTTTATAAACACAACTTTTACAGGCATGTGAATCACATACTGCCCACTTGCCAAATGAAGTTAACCAGGCGCAAGAGCTGGGAAAAAAAAAAACAGCTCTTCCAGAAGAGACATCAAAACCAAAACAAAGTTGCTTGTTACAGATAATGTTTACAGCAAAGCTAAACAAGGCTCTCACAATTCCTGTTTAATAAATCCTCTGCTACCTCAAACATGTTGGAGGTACCACTGAGGTACTAATGAACAACTAACTGTCCTTATCCTCAAGACACCAATGCAAAGAAATATTACACTCTTTATAGAAAGGTAAACTGAGGTACAGCATGCTTCACCAAGTATTTGTTGCATTTTGAGCTGAGTGATTTCCACGTCATTTTACCTTCAGATAACCTTTAAGAGCAGCCTACACTGTTTGTTCATCACACAGCTCACTCCTGTTCACTATCACTCACTCCTATCAAAACCCACAAGTTTTGATGGGAAATATTAACACTGTCTCCCTTCAAGTATGACACCACAACCGTATTCTAAGTTGGAATACCAGCTCCATCTCATAAAAACAGCAAACTAACTATTCACTTGCTCCTTCTAATGAATCAGCATCCATATCCTGAAATTCCTTATACAATACTTCCACTCTCAAGTGTCTTCAAACACGAAACTCAACTTGTTGAAAGGCCCACATGCTGTGAATTGAATACCTAATGCAAACGTTACAGGAACACAGAGAGCTCTGTACTTGAATAGGCTAAAACTGGCTCACAGAGATGATTCCCCAGGGCTGCTCTTACCAACATGTACAAGGAAACAAGGAAGATGAGCAGAGGGGCTTGCTGAAACTACCCTGCAAGGCACATCTTACTATATTTGGCGAAGATTTCACAAAAAAGAAGAATAAGTTTCCATTCATGATACATAACCATGTCAAAAAGGTCCAATCTACAGTTACTGCTAAGTCAGCCTGCGTACCACTGACAAGGTCATAAAAAAGCTCTTACAGCCACAAACATCATTTCTCTGAGATTCTCCCACACCCCACAAATACAAGAAATTAAACATTACGAAGGAGTCTGAGGTGGCCAATGCCTAGCTCTCCTTCTAATGAAAAGGGGTATTCAGCCACAGATATGCTCTTCCAGTAGGGATATTCAGCTGTAAAAAGCACTTTAATGACTATGCATCTCAAAACATCACAGAAGTTGAGAGAACCTGAGGATCTGAATAGCTCATCTATTCAGACAAAACAAGCTAGAATAATCCTCTTATTTGGGCTGAAAATGCTGAATGAGAAAGTTCACTCATCAACCACCCATTTGATGCAACACAGAGCAGAATGCTATTTAAAAGGGTATTTAAAATAAACTGTCCAGATCATCTTGAACAGGAGATGGAAAAAACAGAACATTTTGGTGTTGTGATTAATTGCCTCTGCTACTTAAGAAAGCTTTTTCATTGAGAAGGACTGCACTGACCCAGTAATATTACAGCTAAACCAAACCAGACATCACAATTGACAGAGAACATTTCTCAAAGGATTTGACTATTCAGAATGACTAGAAAAGACGCATGCAGCAAAAGAGAACAAACTAACTCACCTTCTTGTCTCTGGTCCTTACTTCCCCATAGAAATCTAGGGCTTCTTGAGCCTTTAAAAACTTGCCTCGATGCAACAAATATGCACATATCATTACACCAGTTCGTCCCTTTCCAGCTTTACAGTGAATTGCTGCAACATGATTGTCATCTTCACTTAGCCATTGGTCAAGATCTTCACAAAAAGGTTTGATAAGCTCTAATTGTGGTGGGTTATGGTCTTCAAAAGGGTACTGTGCAACTGCAATGAGAAGGAGTAACTTATCAAAATCTAAAAAGGAAGTCACCAAAAGCTCAACTAGACAGGTCAAATTTGTGACAAGCATGAAAAAATTAACATTCTAAACAAAAAACAGTCTTACATACAGATTTGTAAATACACATAGCTTTGATTCTGCTGTTATTCAGCAACAAATTGCACACTAAATGCATCACATACATTTCTCTAGTAATATGTAAGCACATTGCTGCATGAAGAGACTATTCCGTAGTGCTTCTGAGGTTAGTACTACAGACTCTACACCTCACATCATGATTTTACTGGAATTTAAGAGTGCACCAGCACAAAAAATAACATTGGGAAAGCCCACTAGACAACAATTAGACCACCTGCTACCAGGCCTCACTCACTGATCAGATGAGGAATTCTACAGCAAAGATTCAGAGCATGGTTTAGTCTACACTGGGAACAAACACTCAGAATTTGCTCAAAGGGATTTGGAAAAAAAAGAATGGTAATTTCCATACTAAAAATGGTAATCAAGAAGATATCTCACACAAGGCACCTGCAATGCGTGTTAAGGCCAACTCATCAAATGCAGTTGTTTATTTTTTTTTATTTTTTATTTTATATCCAGAGACACTCACACACAGTTCTTCCATCTAGAGATGGAAAGAATTTCAAGAAAGCATTCAGGGGGGAAAAAAAAAAATAAAAAAATCTCAGAAGGGAACAAAAATAAGCAACTGGCAAAAGGACCCAAAACCAAACCTCTGTATGACCTGCCAAATCAGATGATAGACAATGCCAGGCTGGCTGGCAGAATTACATGGAATTGTACTAGTTTGGCCAGGAGGATTACACTTCACAAAGCACACTCCAATTCTTAATCAACAGACTTGGGATCTTAAAAATACAAGCCTGGTTCATTTTAAAATTCTCATCTAGAAACACCATTTCCTTTTCTGGTGTAAAAAAAAAAAAAAGAATACATTCCATTTTTTCACACGTTTGCAATTGGTTTGTAAAGGCTACTCTTTTGCCACAGACACAAGGCTCCTTTGATGAATCCACAAGGACTTCAAGTGCAGAAGTACAGGATAAAGTTATGGAACTGCTAAATCACCATGGCATAATTTTGAAGCCTTTCAGAGGGATCTACAAGGACAGTTCATTCTTTCACAGTAAAGACTGTCCAATTAATCTCTCCTAGGAGAACAAAAGCCTGGTAAACTGAATAATCTGTTAAAAAAGCTTAAAGAACATGAACATCTACTAATAAATTCTTGCACACTGAAGATCTAAATACTCTGCAAATGATCACTGCATGCAAAGTTATTCAGATTTTACTTTCTGCTGCAGATCTAAGTGAATGATATTAAGAAACCCCTAAAAGAGGAAATCAGGAGATACTGCAGATCTTTGACTCTATCTTAACTACATCCAATAATGTTCCTCTGAAGAGGAGAGACAACATAATGCTAAAAGAGCTGCATGAAAAATCAAAAGTAGTAACAGCTTATTGAGAGACCTGAAATAAGACAAACCTTGCAGGATTTTCTGCAAAAGCTGAATGAAGAACTGTTAAAATGAGTGTACTGAAATGGTTTAGAAAGCAACCTAGGAAAACATCAAGCTGCAGAGCCTTGATCTGTTTTGAGCAGGGTGCAGGTGCTGCATGGATGAAGGCTGCTAGTACTGGAAAGAGGAGAGCATGGAGAACAGCTATCTCCTCTCTCCAAGCTCCCAGACATTGCACATAAGGAGGGAAAAACTAAACCAAAAA
>JAOWBP010003659.1:4451722-4468471 GCA_028571105.1 Tragopan temminckii | reverse complement strand
CTGTCACACAGAGCAGAGCTCAGCGCTGCCCTCGGCTCCCTGTGAGGAGCTGCAGCCGCCACAAGGCCTCCCTTCAGCTCCTCTGCTCTGGGCCACACAGACCCAGGGACCTCAGCTGCTCCTCACACCTCCTGCCCTCCAGGCCCTTCCTCATCTCTGCAGCCCTCCTCTGGATGCTCTCCAATAGCTTTATGTCCATCTGATATTGTGAAACCCAAACCCGCACCCAGTGCTCAAGGTGCAGCTGCACCAGCACAAGGCAAAGCAGGACATGCCCTCCCCTGGCCCGCTGGACCCCAGGGTATGGCTGCCAGCGCACACTGCTGGTTCAGATCCAACTTGCCTCAGCCAGAACCCCCAGATTCCTTTCCACGAGACTACTCTTCAGCCTCTCATCCCCCAGTCCATACATACAGCCAGGGTCACCGTGCCCCAGGGACAGTGATTTCCTTTTTCTGCACTGCTGAGCCTTCCTGGGTCCAGCCTTTGCTAGGCAAAAAGCCAGGTGGTTTCTACAGCTCTGATCACATTGCTGACACTTTCCCTGGGTCAGAAGTGACATGAAGCAGACTGAGTGGCAGGTGTGTCTTAAACTATTATCTGCACTCAAGCCTTCAAGAAGAAAGGTCAGACCCTGGATGTATGCCTAAGATGTAGTCAGCATGCCTGGAGCAGCCATCAACCATGCTGGGCAAAGGACTGGTACAAGTTAGTCAGTATTTGAACTTTGGAAGCAGAGCCTGCTAGGAAGCAAAGCAGTTAACACAAAGCATCTCATCCAACTGTGCTCTTCATCAATCTTCCTTTTAAAGAAGCACCCAGTTCAAAGGAATAGTATGAGATGAAACTTCAAAACATAAAAAGAATCCACATATGGGCAAAAAAGCCTTCAAATTGCAAAGTTTGAAAGAGTAGCAAGTAGAATACCACAAGGGATAGAAAAGAGTTTTGTTGATACCAAGGATAGAAACTGAGCACAGAACATAGCCATGTTACTCTCTATGCCCTCATATGGGAGCTGTACACAACACAGGAGAAATGCAGAGCTCCAGGCACAGCCCTATAAAACATATTCCCCTTCCTTTGCACGAAACACATGCTACCCGTGTTTGAAATCCCACTGGCACGTGTTTTTGAGATGTTTCCATTGCTTAGCATTTTAAAAGCATCCGTTTTCTAAACATGATGAGACATGTAATACAGTCAGACCTCCATCTGAAACCTGCTGACAGAGCTACAGACTGCAGAAAAGACAGCAGCCTATGCCAGTGCCTAACTCCCTGTACATGAAGACATAGAAATAAGCACAAAAATGTACCCTGTTCCTTCAAGTATCTGCTTCTATTAAAGAAATACACTGGAGAAGGTGAAGAAGCAAAGAGAACAATTTGGCAGGATGCAAAGCATGAAAGTAAAAGTAAATGAACATGTTAAGGTAAGGAATAATAAAGGGAAAAAAAAGCAGAAAGTTAAAAGCCTGCACGAGAAAACACAAGGAACAAAACGAAACAAACTGCTCAAATATTCACTAGAAGTCAAAAGCTATGATGTGAGCATAAGGAATAAATTACATCAGTTAAGCATCCATTCAGAAAAGTTTTAAATAAAACTGCTCAATATACATAGCATTATCAACTCCATGAAACAGCTACCATAAGGGATCTCAAATGTCATGACATCACTCTGAATAACTTCCACGTAACTTCCTTAAAATTCTACTTCCTTACTGAAAAAAAAAAAAAAAGTCTATTTACAAAGGATAGGACAAATCTACAGAGATGCTGCTCTCCGAAATACCTGAAGGCTGTAATTTCTTCTCATTTCACGACCAAACATTTCAACAGTTCACCTAATAGCATTTATTTACTTAATGTGCAAAGATTTTGTGTGCACACAGATAACCTGTCTCTGTAGCCACAGAAATTTTAAAAGTTGAATTTTCCAAACAGCATTAAAAACTTCGATCTCCTCTTGCAAGCAAGAGATTGGTGTTTCCAGGACAAAGAGAATCCACACACTTTAAAAAGATGTTTTCCTCTGTGAAAATTTTGATCTCATGGGAAATATTTCTATTTTTGGAAGCTTCTTTAGAGATTATTTTGAATTTAGCACCAAGGGAAAACGATGGAAGCTGGGAGGATTCTTGCAATTGAAAAGAAGAAATTCTTATACAAAAAACTTGAAGACAAAACCTTCTGACTCACCTGAACAAGCTCTCTACATAGCTGAAAATATCAGCAATGTAAATATCAGAAGTATTTGTCTCATCACTTAACTCCAAAGCATGCAGAGGATGGAGTTTTTTGTCCCCTTTTTCCCCCTTTAAAGTAAAATGAGGTTGCTAGCACACAGCTAAATGGAAACACTTCAAGCACCATCCTTGCCCCTAGAAACAAAAACTTTCTGGATAGTTACGATGGAGAAAATAATTTTGTCACTAAACTGCGTGAATGGCCTCCAGTTAATTCATTTTAATGCATATTCTAGTTAAAAATCTGTCCCATTCTATTCCAGACTTCACAGAGAACTTTAAACGACATTATTCCACATCTCAGGTTCCAGTATTGCTTCATTCCAACATCAGAAGTCAGAAATCATGTTGATGCATGAATGATCCTTCATCTAATACAGAGACATATTTAAACATTTATTTTAATGATTTTCAGATTGCAGTGGAATGCACTGCCTGTGTTTACATACAACTACCCTGAGCTGCTAGGAATTATTGCCGTTTTTTCTTTTTTAAATAAATATTTCTAAATAACTGTGATTAGTGGAAAAATTACAGATATTTAGAAAGATTTATTTAGAAAAAAGAAGCAGCAGCTGCTCTAAAAGTTCAGAGAATCAATAAATCTAAATTCCGATTTTTGGAAAAAAAAAATACAGGGTAAGAAAACCAGGACCTGTTCTTCAACATCCGCTGACATTACAAAATCACTTATACAAATAAAATTAGGCTAAATTAGAATATAAAATGGTCAGGGAACAACGACAGCAGCAGCGTTTGTTATGTAACAAGAACAGCTTTCAGAATAAGTGACTTTCCTGAGGAAAATATTCTTCCCTCTAAAGCTATCGTTGCACTCTGATTGTGCAATAGCTGAATCAAAATAATGAGCAGGAACTGTGAGGAATACATGCAGAACTTGGGTACCAATACAGCTCAGTATCCTTCAGAAACACAAAACAAACAAGACAGTATTCATCTGGCAACTCCTTCACTCAGACATACGTACATACACGAACGGGAAGCCTGCAGAGAATTACTTCTCACTTTTTAATCACACAGTACAAGCTCTAGATGGGCTGGGTGCCAAGTCATTTAAAAGTGTTCAAGTAATATGAATACACACCAGCATTTCATTTAACCTCACTCAGCTTCACTAAATGAAGTAACAGTGCTCTCAATCAAGCTTAATTGTTTTAAGAAATGTGCAAAACATCTCTAGCTCTGCTTCAGTACAGCAGCAAGACACTCTCACTTTCAAGCTATTTTTAGAATTCATCATTTTGGAAAACACATCTTTATGAACATACTTACAGATTGTATATCTTGTAATGGTTTTTATGCTTTGAATCCAAAAACCTTAAATAGGGAAAAAGAAAAAGGCATGCATTAATATACAGCGCAGTAATGGTGATCTCAGCTTACAGCATCATTAGGATACCAGCAGCATGTGCAGCACTATACTCCCAGCCCCAGCTGGCCTTGCACCATCCCAACGCAGGCAGGCAACATGCTGCAGACCTCTCCCTTCCAAATAATCCATCAGCCTGAGTAAGGCTAGTCGTGCAACCAAGGGGCCTAGATCTGACCTGCAGCCAAACGATTACTGTATGCACCCATCTACGGTGATTTCCATCTACACATCAGTAGATTACGTGGGTGTTGGGCTGATTCTTCTTAAAGCAGAAAGTATAGTGCCCAGTAACATTATGAGTAGAGAGAGCAGAAAGGCCACTCTACTTTTTTTGTTTTGCACTCACTTCATTTTCGTGCTAATGCTGTACTGAAAACTTCCCCTTCAAGTCTCAGAGAGTCAAACTGCAAACATGATTCATCAAAATTGTCATGATTATATATGATGTGTCACCCAGTAATGTTCAAGAAGAAATAACATACAAATGTTTACACTTAACATCGTCAACAGTGTGTATCTGCACATCAGCCAGAAGGAATTTAATTAGCCATGACAGAACATGCTGTTCAAATTGAAAGAAACGCTAACTACTAAAATCCTGGAAAGCTCAAGCAAAAATGAGCTCTGGTTATCACTTGTAATATTCCAGAAGAGCCTAGAACTCTGTGGTTAAACTGATGAGTTTAAGTAAGAACAGATGTGTGAGTGATCCTTGGGCAGCACTGAATATGGGACTCCAATTTCACTGGCAGAAATCCCTCACAGTGCCCATGCTGGCAGACTTTGGGAGATTAAGGAAGATGCTGGACACAGCAATTCATTCCAGGAGACGTTCCCACAGGTCTGAAACAGCTGGAGGGAGAGGAGAGCTGGCTCCACTTCTGCCAATAACATCTGCAGCACTAAGGGTAAGCTTCCACACAGGTGTTTTTCTAAGGACAAAATTCCATCCAACATGGAAGCCTCAGAAGACAGCCAGCAGCCCAGTCATGCTCCTCATACGGTATCACTGTTGAATTGGTCAGGATACTAGCTATTCAGAAAAAGCCCACTGGCATATCCCTCGTGGCTCAAAGCCCATTTCTACAGAGCTCAAGCAGTGAATTTTGACATACAAAGCTCTTGAAAAAAAATATTCCAAGTATAATGCTACATCAGCATCCAGTTCCCTACAGACATTTCATTTGCATCTCTCCATATCTTGGCTCATCACACTTGGAGGTTATCATTAGTCCTTTTGAAAACACTGTTTATAGACAACTTAACAAAGGTTGGTAAATTTCTTATTTGTTCTGTGATCAGCATTAATACAAACCTTCCTATTAGGAAATGTTGACTTCATACATCTCAACAAATCGAGCAGAGACACAGGATTTTAAGGAAATAAATTACAGTGATGCTCCCAAATTGCTAAGATCTCTTACAGTTGTATCCAGCAGCTCAGAATGTATAACTTTCATGTTAAAAACAAAACTTTCACAAAACATACTATCAGCGTCACCAGCAGTAATGAATTTTGCCTGTTTTTTCTTCTTCAGAAGTTAAAACACAGCCTTTACCTAGCGCCATTTGGTACTTACTGCTATCAATCAAAATTAACTTATCAAACACTTTATCAAGTAGAGAAAGTCTATATGCAAACACTCTGAAATGCCATCACCTATCTGAGGAAACTCTCAATACCACATGGATGCACATCTTCCTAAAAGCAAAGAATCTCATTTTACTGCAACACAATTTGCCAAGTTCTTTTTTTTTTTTTCACATGACAAAGCAGATCTGGGCTCAGCACAAAATAGCAGCCTGGAGAACACTATTCTCAGTGTTTCCAACATTTGTTCAGAAACACTAATAAAAGCAATGTCTATTAGATGAAAAAATTGTCATTTCTATAAGTCAGGTCGTACATCCTTTCCTAAGCAGAACATAAGTGCCCTTTTCTGCACCCATTTAAGACGAGAATAACTTAAAGAAATAAAACAAAGCCTTACCTTACTACATCATCAATATTGTTCCGGTATACTCCTTCAAGTCTCTCCGCAGGAAAACCCATAGCAATTATGTTTGGATAAATATCTGAATATGCGAGTTATGGAAACACTTGTAAAATACGTAAAACATGTATAACAATATTAAATGGACGTTGCGAAATATTTCTTTGGTCCTGTACCAGCTGGAGAAACAGCCCAAAGCAACTTCCATATTCAAAGAATTCAACATTGTATATGCAGTAATAGGGGGTTCCTTCCAGAAAAAAAAAACAAACGGAAGATCAGGGGAAAAAGAATCAGTACAGAATTTTTTCCATGAACAGTATTGTACCACATCCAGTATAACAGAAGTCTGCTTATAATTCACAGATAACTTAACATCAGCTATTCAGTAGTACAAATTTCTGTTAACATCAAGTAGAAACGCCAAACCATGTTACCCGCACCCACCATGCCTCATCTCACTAAATCTGCATGTACACTACACAGTGGTCTCTCTCCACGGTTTGAATGGTGTATTAAATCTAGCAGGAAATTATTTTACAGTCTTGGATGACCAAATTGCAAGACGCTCCAAGTCAGTGCCATGGTAAAGTCCCCGGTGATCCCCAAATCCATATATCATGCAACACAAACACAAAAAAGCACATTTCAGTCATGCAAACCTTGCAGTGGAACATTTCATCACTTCCCATGATTTCCATAGAACAGACCAACAGAATAGCTGCTAAAGGTGAGATACTGCAAAAGATGGGAACATACGGAATCAAAGTTATAGAACTTGTTTAATTAAAAAAACCACTAATAATAACAATCCTCACTTCTGGTAAAAAATATCTAATTTCTTATTCTGAGCTACCTACAATTCACTTACCAAAATCAATACAACCTGAGATAAAGATCTCCAGAAAAGAAGAAAACCACACTGCTAAGAAAAAAAAGTAAAAAAAAAAAAAGTAAACTTACATCTAGAGCAGATGTGTAAAGAATTCACAATAGTTTGCCAGAAAATGACCAGCATTTAGTATCCTGGTGGTATAATGATATATGTTGTCGTTGTTTTTTAAACACAACACAAGAAAACACTCCTCAGTTTTAAACATCAGAAAAGCTAATGCAGTGAAGAAGTTCCACTGAAAAGCAAAACAGAAATGAAACCAGCAGCTCAAAAGCAGCCCATACCCTGCCACATTAACATACTCCTCCTCAGACTAATTTTAGAAGGAATAAGAACAATATGTTTGCAGTTGGCCCCACTTTAAACAAGGGAGCTGGAGCAGGTGATTTCCAGAGGTACCCTTCAACTTAAATTATTCTAAAACTACAAGAATGACTGCCCTTGTTAAAACACCAACAATACAACAAAACTGCCAAGAGCAGGCAGCAGGATGAAGGCACTGCAGCCACTTCCAAGGTATTCATATTCCAGCTACCTGCACACAACAAAATATGCTGCAAGCCATCTCACCCTGCCCTGACAGAGATCCCACAAGTCTGAGTACTTGCAGTGAAGCGGCACGGACTGAGTTCTGCAGTTAGCTAAACAGCTGGCCAGCTGGAGAGCAAATTTTTTTTAACAGTACACAGAAGTTACATATTCTTCGAAAAAGATAAAAAAGAATCTAGCATTTACTGTGTGGAATCCAAATATAAATAAGCATCAGTCTGCCTAGACTGCTCTAAATGAGTTATGCAGACAACAATAGAAAAAAAAAGAAAGCTTCTGAGGGATCCAAACAAGTATCTGTAGCCACCTCCTCAAACACTGACACATAAAAGGGATTTATGCCTGGTTTCCAATTCACTCTGCACTTCCCCAAACCTCAAAAAAAGCTTATCTTGGAGAAATTAAATCGCTCAGCATTCAGATCCCGTGATAATTTTGATACTATCATATCACATCAATCTTCAACTTTGAACTTTGCTCTGAATGGATTTTACTCCGTAAGCAGACCACACCTCTTAGCTCAAGTAGCAAAAGCGCAATACAATTTGTGATGCATTTACTATTTTATCAGTTATTACTTGCTGTAAGATTAAGAAAGCAGCTGTAAGCCATGTGCACCTGCTCCATGCCTATCACACACTAGTGCATTACCTGACATCCAGCTACGACACTGCTTCCTCCTTGCTCCTGATCTGCAGAACACAGAGCACACATCTATCTTCTGCAGTCCTACCATTTTTGCTCAAAGCACCTCCATCTATACACTGCCCTGAGCAGGAGGGCCCTACAAATTACTGTAACAAAATAACCCAGTATATTAGTCTGGTTTTTGCAGCACTTCTGCATGGAAGACAAGCACTTATGACTGCAATGGGGTTAAGATCAATTCATTTTGACACGCCATATGAAAACTGTTTGAAGATCTGCATTAAAAAAGCCTGTTTCAACTACAATATCACCCATGACACAGATGTTAGGACTTGCCAGAATTACTGTGCAACTTGCTCAAATCTCTATTTACAACCACAAGATTTACTATGCGGCTTCTTCATGTATTCGTTCAGTAGCTTTTCTTCTTGCTGTCTCTGGGATGCTAAACAAGGAGATACATTCCAGTATTCCCAGATGGTACAAGATGGAAAGGAGGCAGAGAGCAGAACATTTTAGCAGCATTTCCACTCCACGGGCTCACAGGTGTCCAAACACCAAAAGCCTTGAACATGCACACAGATGGAGATAAAAGGTTGTAAATTAACTGGGCAGTCTCACACTTCTGGATATTGCAATCCCTCCTGGCCCTGGACTCTCAGGTGGCTCCTCAAGGGTGCTACACATGCAGCGTGTGCACAACTCATTTGCACTTCCTCTTTCTAAATCATAGCAAACCAACAAGAATTGAGGACACTCAAGCTTAATCATGTATCAGAACTACAGGTGAAAATTTAATCCCAGAGCTAGTACCGCTAAAGATGTTCCAGAAAATGCCAGCAAACAGAAAAAGGTGAGGAAGGGGGAAAAAAGTGCCAATCAATTTACTGATACCAATTCAATAAAAGTGTTGTGTGCTGTAAGGTTTTGGAACAGGACAAGACAGACACTGAAGCACTAGTGAAAAACAAATATCCAACAGTGAGCTCAGCAGGGCTTCTGATTTTAGGCAAGCATGATTGTCTTTAAACAGGCGCACCAGTCTCTCTTCCACCTAAATATAAGTGTCCTGAAGTACCTTCCTTATTATCTCCACACATTAGGCTGGAATGCAATTCCCACACCACTGCTGACTCACTGCTCTGCTGTCTGTGAAGGATCAGGCTGCGTAGAACAGCGGGTGCAGCAAGCCAACATCGCGATTCCATGGCATTCATTGAGCCACAGGATTCCTCTGCACTGAACAAAAGGAAGCGACAGCTCTAACAAGTGTACTCATATTGCTGGGGAAGAGCATTTGGTGGGGTCTACACAGGCTTCTGACAAGCACGCATTGCTCTGAAAACCTCCTGTTGGTTTCAACAGCTAAAAAACATCCTTTGCCTTGCAAAAAGAAAGAGCGAAGAAGGAACAGTAGTGCTTTTACTGCCTGCACTCATGATCCAAATCCTAAAAAACTGCTATGTTAACTGAGTTGTTCTACCCTTTCCTGATAAATCTGCCCTGAGAAGGCGATTATCCCTACTGCACCAGTACCAGCATGCTATTTTCCTGATGCTGGACTCCTCCCCAGACGCAGCTATGGATTTACAATCCCAAAGTGTGCAGAGCTGAAATCATTATGATACCACACAGAGCATTATCTTCAAGGAATCACCTCCATCATCACCACGCTGCAAGGCACAGGGACACTGCTTTCTGTACATGAGTAAGTTAACAGAGATTTCCAAAGACCAAATTAAAAGAATCACTAGCAAGATGATGTTTCTCATGGGAGCCTGGAAGCTGGGCTTCCATTCAAAGCAAGAATTCCAAGCCATCGTGAAATTAATAATGATAGCAATCATTTTAGTAAGCAGGATGATACAGCACAAACAAGAAGTTCATCATCAATTCCAGCCTCACTTTAAAGAGACAAATGGAAATGGTTAAAACCTCAGCCAGTTACTGAGGCAGTTCTACAACGCTTCCAGTTTGCATGAAGAAGCAAAGTTAACCTAAACATAAACTACCACAAAACCGAAGCAGGCTTACTGGAAAAAATAAAATAAAATCTGCTGCGTTTTGCCACAGCAACTCTTTCCTAAGGAACTCATTTCTGAAAATGGTTTCAATACCTTTTAAAGAACTTCTTTCTTTCTCAGCTTGGGAATCATATGCGTTGAGATTTCAGTTAAAAAAAAAAAATAATAAAACAACAACCAAGACAGCCGAATGCACTGACACTCACGATGCAGAACAGCAAAACGCTAGAACGCTGCCCCCTACTCAAGATTATACTTCTTATTAATCACAAAACTTAGCTTTACCCAAGACTTAAAATTGAAGTATCCAGAAGTTTGCTAAGATGCCCAACACCACCAATGCCATTTCAGTGTAAGACAAACCAGAGGAAAAATTCCATATGCTGCTTCAAAAACATTTTTGCTCTAATGCAAAAAATTGCTTAAAGTCTGAAATAATTCCCACATGCTAAAGATGACAGTCCCCCAGGTGCTATGAGAAAACCTGTGTCATTATGCAAATCAGTAGTTATAATTGTTTTCCAAAATAGCTGTCCAGGTATCCATTTTGCAGAGATCAAATTAAAGAATGTGCAGTGCACATTTAAATCTTAATTTTTATGTATATGCATAGGCAAATGACTCACGTTGGTCTTTTAATTTAAAAATGTGATTTTTTCTCACAAATTGAATCTTTTTCCTAATCAAGGAAGCATGCCAAAAAAAGCACACTGAAATATTTTCCAGTTCTTCTTCTTTCTACACAAAAAGTAGCAAAAATACACAGCCACAGCCCCTCCTGCAACGAGCAGTCTTCTCCATTAACATCCAGAACTTTACCCATTAGCATTTCTGAGCAATGTATGAAGTTCTATTTCAAACAAAGTAAGCATTTAATCCCTTGTTCTTGCCCTACTCTAGGAGAAAACCAGCAAGCTAACGACCTAATCTTCCTATTTTGTAAGCATGCTCGAGCATGCAATGCAGAATTTACATACGGCTTTACTTTCTAAACCAACACTGACAGGCTTTAAATCAAAGCCCAAATAAAAGACAACTTTAAAACTATTAGCCCTATGAAACCAAAGGTTGCAGGAGGATCTACTAGTCATTAGACTTCATTGTTCTTTAAAAAGGAAATTTAAAGTAAGCTGAGGATTCCTGAAAGCTGAGAATAATGTGCAGTGTACAAGCCAAGCTTTGGAGCTAGAAACTGCAAAGTTCCATTTGATAACGCTCCGAAGAGCAGAGGAACAACAGTACTTTGAAGTTTCCCAAAACTGCTTTGTTGCGTCAATTTTTCTGCAATTTTCAGGAACTCGGCCTTTAGCAGCCACACAACATAGTCTAGCAGCGCATCTGTCTTTACCAGCTTTGCAACATTAGCGTACTAACCTCAACTCTTTTTAACTCCAGCTTAAATCTATCCATGTAGCAACAGAGAAATTAAATTGAAAGAACTGAACTGCTCTATAGCTGTTCAACAGCTTGACAGCCCGAAGCTACAGAGGGAGTGTTAAAAGAAGTGTCCACGCTCCATCCTCAAACAGATTTAAGTGTTCTGACAAATGGCCAAACTCTTTATTAGCATGAGTTTCTTGACGGCAGCCTTACAAAAAAAAAAAAAAAGAAAAAAAAGACAGGAAAATACACCCAGCCAAATCAAGAAGAGTTTCCCAGCATATATGCTGTTTAGACTGTATACTTGCATACTCTCATTGTAAACAGGCTGCCAGCTCTAAACACAAAATAAGTTTACTGTTTTTCTCCAAGGCTGGGTAATCAGGAAGTAGAGAGGAAATGAACAGGAAGAATGTTCTTGAGAGCAAAGGAGGATTCCTTGTAGCCAGCCAGCTGCACTTGCCAACTCTACCATCTGTGCCTTAAAGAACAAGAGAAGAGACCAACTCAGATGTTGCTGAAACATTTTATGATTTCGGAGAAAGGCATTTAACCCATTAATGCTCAACATTTCAATGACAACCCTTTGTTCCTCTCTCTAAACCTCAAGCTTGTAATTCAAATGTAGTGCCCTACACAAGGAATAACAGAACTGTGGCTCCTTCATTCCCAGATTCCAACGGTGGGAAGGAGTAAATCAGAAGAAGCTTTGAAGATGCTACCACCAGTTGCGTCATCACCTCTACCCACTGTGGGGCTTTCTGGACCCACACATGCTCACGATGCCGCATTTCCAGAACCATTCTCAGAGCAAGAACCTTCTCACAGGCTTTGTGAGTTGTATGAAATACAGCCTGGAGCCCTCAACCCCAATGGGGCTTTGCTGAACAGCTAAGAGGAACAAGATGACTGAAAAAGTACTGAATTTACAGAATAACCAGGCACTTTTTTTTTTTTTTTCCAAAACAGTCTCAACCTCATAAACCTCACAACACAAATACAAAAAACACTAAGAGAAGCATGAAAAAGGATGTTTACTCTGCAGAACTTGTTCTGACAAGAACCAAGAAGAATTCCTGCTCAACTCCCATTTCAACACGGCCTGGGATTGCAGACCAAGTAAGCCATGCAGATGGTGGTAGAGGACAACGCCTACTGTATGACTTTCTCAGCACAGGACACCTATAAAAGAAGCTTGGCTTTCATACTGCACTTTAAGATTTACCTGGTTTTACCTACATATCAAATTCAACACAAACTCCACCAAGGCAGAACATGGTATGTCCCCAACAATGCTCTCAGAACACAGCTGTGCTATGCACAACGTCCTCTGGAGAAGCACCACTGCATGCTTAAGCATATCCTAGCTTCAAACACCCACAGAAAAATACAAGAATTTTATTCAGAAGAATGCAGCAAACAGAGTCACTACTTTGATATTTACTGACAGGAAGTGAAAAATGGCTCAGACTCAACTTTTTGCAAGGCTGAAAGGACATACAAAACTTTCAGAGACAAGGGAATTCAAAATAGAATTCAAGCTGGAGGACACATATGTCGCACTAAAATGCTTTACAAAACCTAAGGTACAAAAATTAGGATTTAGCCTAACTTCAGGGGGTGGCTACAAGAGAATATAAAGACAAGCAGCAAAACAAGGCTTTGGGCCAGCCTAATAAACCATTTCTCAGTCATTCAGCTCCAAGTAGATACTACTGAATTCTAATGGGATGCAGTGTTTGCCTCCTCCTCGTGTTAACAAAAAAAAAAAAAAAAAAAAAAAAGGGGTGTTACTTCTCACAAAAAAAAAAAAAACAGAACAGAAAATAGACAATACTTCAATTCTAGTCCAATACATACCCAGCGAAAGCAAGGAATTAAGCACAGGCCTCTAAAAAAAAAATTAACTATGTGATTAAAAACTATTATACCACATACCCACAAAGGCAGAATTAAGTTTATGAAGACATCTCTTAAGCACTTTGCTGCAAAGAATTGGATATGGAGCAGTTTTTATGCACTGCTGCGTGTTGGGGCTGCAGAGCTGGGGCTTCATCTTTGCAGAGAACAATGCCAACTTTTGCTGCATCCCAAACACAGAGCAGGCGAGCTTCAATTTTTAGCTGCACAATCAATTACCACCTGAAATCACAGAGGACACTACTTCAGCTACAGTGCTGAAAAATCATTATTAAGATAACTCAGATTTATGCAGCGCAATACAGGGCCTAATTGCACAATTATTATACCTATGCTCTACAAAACTCCTTTCTGATGGCTTCACAGGCAAGATGACAAGACAGAAGACTACTGGAGAGAAGAGGATGCTAGCCTGAAATGGGAGCTGGAACAAGGCTTTGTTTACATCTGGACTAAGACCTATTTAAAAACCAAGAGCAAGCTGAACCCAAAGCACAGCCAACTGCCCAGAAAGCGTTCCGATTTCACAACAGAACATGCTCTACTGGGCCATGTATGCACATTCCCAAATTTTAAGACAAATTCCCTTCTTACAACCTAGAAGGCATCATCACAACAGCTCACAGGAGGAATGCATCAACTTGCACAGCTAATGCCCAAAACCACGTCAGAAGTGCCAAATCACAGGAACCCACAACTCTCCTAGGGCTTACGAGGTGACACCAGGCACACAGAGCTCCATCCTACATTTCATTTACGCCCCTGAAAAAGCCATCTAACACCAAATAAAACCTAATACTCATATCAAATGGACACAAATCACGTATAGCTCTGCGATCCAGATTGCTAGCTGGGTTCTCAAATAAGAAAGGAGGTGGGCTTTAAAATGCTGTTACCTTATAACTAAAAACAGCAAGTTGGGCCTCCTAGTTAAGGGGTCTGAAGACTCAACTGTCTATTCCCTCCCTTTTCTTTGGGTTTTGAACACAACTGCTGTCCCATAAATCATTTTCTTGGCTAAATAGATTTTAACAGAGCATTCTAAGCCAAGGTACCACAGATATAATTTGGCAGCTTATGCAGCATTCATATGGCAACAACAGATTCACTAAAAATATTTTTTCCTTTAAGAAACTATAAGAAGCTCCTCAAATCCACAACTGGCAGAAGCAACTTAGTAGACACTTAATACATAAAATATCAATTTCACAGTCGCTAAATTCTTTAGTCTAGCTTCTGCACAGCCATTTTTTTTTTAGCATGGGGATTTTTCACATAATTTGTTAATAAAACATAATTTCAGTAAGGTTATTACAGCACAAGTTAAACCAACTGCTTCTACTACAACAACAGAAGATCTAGTGTCCACATAATCCTGCAAAGAGTTAAACAGAAAACACAATCACTTCTCTTTTCTAAGAAAATTAGGAAATTCTATACTCCATAGTTCTTTAACACAACATTTAGTACATACCGGCTTTCTGCACAGCAATCACTGTACTTCACAGCCTTTTGGTAGTTGAAGAAAACTAGTTGAAGTGAGATGTAATAAGCTTAGCACTGGACAGCACAGGAAAAACTCTTTTTTGTCCCAAAGAAACGTGCCCGCTGTCAGTCCAGCAGTCGCCAAGAGCTAATGCTTCCACGTGTATCAGACTATAGCAATCACAGTGCTGCATAAGCACCACTCTGGGGACTGTATCCTTTCCCAAAGCATACTGTAACCACCTGAAGAAGTCAATAGAAATCCCTGTAATATCTTGAGGACAGAAGAGCCCTCCTGGCTAGCACAAGTTCTCCAAAGAGTCATTTTTAGAATTCAACAACCTTCACAAGTGAAGTTTAACCCAGTGCTGATGAGGGGAACAACCAATTACCTGAAGAGCTGATCAGGGTATCTTCAGAAGCACAATGCCAACCAACCCACCCTTGCCAATACCTCTGAGCACTGATATGATAACTTCTCCAGGGCCCAAAGTGACAGCATCTCATCAGTGGGTGGCAGACAACAGAAATCCACCTGGGTTTCTACTTAAAAAAATCACAGTGCTTGAACCAGATCCATTTCCAGTGAAGTCTGCACTTCGTTCAGCATGACCCAAACAAGGTTTTAAGGGAAAGCTTTGGTTGTTCTGAAAATCATACACACTTCACAAAGCTTGCCAACAGATTTCAGTGGTACTGTTACTTTTTTTTTTTCCCTCCTGTATCAAATTTTCTTAGTGACCCTTAATGTGTTCATTGTCCATACTCATTTCTTTCCCCAACTTGAAAAGCACATTTAGTCATCACTTCAACAGCAGAACTACATGAAGCAGAGAATTAGTTTGCAGCTCTTGTTGATTTAAAAACGTGCACAAGCAGTTATTTTTTAACTTCATATTTAGCTTGTGCAAACAGTCTCCAGCAACGCTGCACAATGATTAAAGTTTCTGATGATGCAAGACCAAGTAGCGTATTGGGAAGTCTGCACAATGTTTAGGAAGCACAATGAGATGTGCTTTAAATTTGCCAAGCACCTTAAATTCCTGTCCTGGGCAGCGCAGCAGAAAAGCTGGGCAGATGCTTCTCTGCAGTGATGCAGCAAGGGATGCAAAACCCAGCACTTGCTGGAATGGGGTTTTTTGTGTGTAGGCTTCAGTTGTCAAACAACGCTATCAACAAAGATGCAGATACTAGAGCAAGCTGTTACAGGTTTTTTCTTAGGTTGTAGGGAAAACTACAGGATCATCTGGGGAGCAAATCTAACTTCAGAAGAGAAAATGGATGGAAACACTTGCACCTACTGACACCTTGCTTTCTCAGTCTGGAGAACTCAAAAATCTTTCATAAGCACAGAAAGACTGATTTTCCCAGTATCAAATATACCCTTCCCCCAAGCTAACAACCGAATCAAGCTCTAAGAAACCTCCAGCTAGTCCCATTTTACTACTCTCTGCTCAGGCAGACTTTTTAGATGAATTCAAAGCAAAACTGACACTAATCTCCTTGTTTAAAACCTAAACCTATCCAGGCTCCACAAGCAAAATGAGTCTGTCAAGCTCTTAACACTACTAAGTAACACAGTTTACTCCTGAACAAAGAAATACTTTTCCATCAGTAAAAGCTTTGCCACTTGGTTTCTTCCAAGCCATCACCAAATCTTACTACAAAAACAACTTGTTACAAAGCATCTAACCAACTTCAGTTTTAAACAGAAAGCCAATATTTTAAAGGAGTGGCATTTCCAACTGCAGTTCTATTTTTAAACTCAGCACGCACCTCATGCCACCAACTCAATTCTCTTCTGGGAGGTTGAGCCATTTTGACTCAAGTCACAATTTAAAATTTCATTAAAAATGCAAAAAGCCTTTGGACTGCAGATAGCATAAAGCAGCTTCCACTCTCAATGTTAGCATTTTCTGCCTTTCATCACGAGACAAAATGCAATACTTGGAAATTAACAGCATCCAACATCTAATCTTTACTGAATATTACTGCAGTTTATACAACTATGTGGCTCATGAAATGCACATGCCTCAGTTAAGCGTTGTTCTATGCTTAGACTGCCATGCTCATGCACAGCAGAAGGCCTATAAATCTGAAGCAAGTTCACCCAATTCCGTTAGAGGTACAAGAAGCTGATTTTTCACTTGGGTCTCATGTAATTAAGCTTCCTGTCAAACTCGGTTACACACACATGTAAGATAAATGCA
>JAOWBP010003659.1:4429482-4442123 GCA_028571105.1 Tragopan temminckii | reverse complement strand
GCCGGGCTGAGGGCGGCGGGGCCCCGGGGAAGGGAACCCAGGCGTGGTGCTGCGCGCGTCCTGCGTGAGAGCGGGCCGCCAGCCCGGGGCGGGGACGGACGGGGTGTGCGGAGTGAGCTGTGCCCTGGAGGTCAGCCGGGGCGGCTGGAGGCGGTGCTGCCCTTGCAGCGAGCTTCGGCGCTCTCGGAAACCCACGGCTGTGTGGAAAGTAGACGAAGGACGGGGGACCCCGATTTTAGGGTTTTTTTTTTTTTCTGTGCTTGAAGGAGAATTTTTCCTCTCGGTTGCCCTCCCTTGAAGGTGCTGTACTTTCTGGCTTCAGCTCTGGCAGTAGCCGGCCCTTCCCCTGGGAGCTGTGTGCCAGTCCAGCCTGTTCCCTTGCCCAGGGGTATTAATGCAAGCTGCGGATCTCTCTGGAGCGTGGCGTTTGGGTGACTTTCCCTGCAGCTTCCTCTTAGGAAACAGAGCTCTCCGTGTAGGTGAGGTAATCACCACATCTCCGTGACATAGCATTCTTAGGTCAACAAGACATAACGTTTCAGTCTTAAAGGGAGTGTGCGCCTGGCACTGAGATAGTCTTTCTTCGGAGGTATTATACGGCCAAAAGGAAGGCAGATGTCTTAAGACTGAAGCCGGGACCATTTTGCTTGCCGTCAGTCCAGCTAGGCCCCAGCTCATGGTTACCCTTTGTTCTCTCCTTACCGAAAGTGGAAGTGAAACCATGCTGTCACTGCCTGCAGCCCCGCGTGGCTCAGTTTCTCCGTTACCTTTTTTGTGCTGCTGTTGAGTTACTTCCTGGTAACTCCATGAACTTTGCGCACAGCATCTGCATGGAAACAAAACGGTATTTAAATATAAAGTAGGTGTTTTCTTAGCTTTAACTTTTTTTCCTTTCTCTCTCTTTTGTTTGCATTTAGCACTGAGAGGCAGGATGGTCCACGCTGAAACATTTTCACGCCCCCTGAGCCGGAATGAAGTGGTCGGATTGATCTTCCGTTTAACAATATTTGGTGCTGTAACATACTTCACCATTAAGTGGATGGTTGATGCCATCGACCCTACCAGAAAGCAAAAAGTAGAAGCTCAGAAACAGGTAGGATTTTATTCACAAATATTTTTGCAGAACACTGTTTCATTCATTACTGTTCAGGCAGAGGAATCTGAAAACTGGGCTAGGAATAGTCAATGAAGTAATTAAAGAGAGCTTGTGGGAGTGGAATAATAGGAAAACAGGAAGTGTATTTTAGTACAGGGTCCAAGCTGTTAGGGTTCTCAGTACTTAACGTCTCATAACAAGTTAAAATCTCTAGCTCATAGTGGTGAAAAAACTATTTGAATTGTGGTGTGATGTTGTCTCTAATTATCTGCAAGTGTGTGGTCCCAGTGTCTCTTCTGCTTCTAGCAGCTTTGCTAAGCAGCAGTCACATTAAATAATGCTCTCGGTTGCTTGTTAAAAACCTTGACCAGAAATAACTTAGTTCTCTACTGCTTTTTGGCAACTTGATGGCAGAGGCAGGGCTGGAGTAGCTCATGGCAAAGAGGAATGCTGCTGTCCAGATGCTTTTTCAAGAACAGCTGCAGCTTGTCTCTTCCCCTGGTTGCAGTCAAAATGCACTGGAAAGGGGAGGAAAAAGGGGAAGCCTTGTTCCTTATGATGGACTGGAATGAGGTGCTCATGGGTGCTTTTAGAAAAGGTGTAGGTGCATTTGTGTACCAGATGTTAAAGGTTTCCTTTGGAAAGTATCAAAGCAATTATTTATTTATTTATTTATTTATTAGGCCTGACTCCAATTCATGTATTCAAGCTATTCAAATTAGGTTTTGAGCAACCTAATTCTGTTGTTGTTTTTTTTTTTTTTTCCCCTCTTTCTTTTTTAAATGAAATCTTCAGTTAAAAAGTTGGTCCACTTTAAAAATCAGCTTTCACAATCTGTGCTGGTGCCAGCTGTTATATAAGAGGTTGCAGTATCCCAAAAGCATGTCAGATCTAACCACAAGTTTGAGCGTAAAGAGAAAATGGATTGCGAAAGTATGTTGTCACAACAAATGACTTTTCTTTTTAAAATGGGAAAAAGAAAACAGTGAATGCTTAGAAAAAATATCTGGCTTCGGTGCATTGGTTTTTTTTTTTTCCCCTTTTCCGTGAAAATACATTGACTCCTCATTGATGCAGTAGTGTTGTTTCACTGAAGTGACAGCACATAATTTGGAAACAACAGAACTTTCTTCTTCTAAAGGATTTGGGCTCTTTTCAGATGCAATTTATTGAGAAGTTTGTATTTCTAACTTTCAGACTCCAAGTAGCAGTCCTTTAAAAATTAATTTTTGAATTAAGTTATCTACTTCCCTCTCTAATTTTCTTGGTGTTTTATTCCTTAGGCTGAAAAGCTAATGAAACAAATTGGAGTGAAAAATGTCAAGCTTTCTGAATATGAAATGAGTATTGCCGCACATCTCGTCGACCCGCTAAGCATGCATGTAAGAAATAGTTTTCCATTTTATTCCTAGTAAAGCACTTCAGACATGGAAGATGTTAATTTTTTTCTTTGGATGTCATTATTTTGCATATATATGTGTCTATGGAAATACACAGAAGGTGATTCTGTAATTTGAAACTATGGTGACATCATTAGGAATAGAACTTTTAATCTCTTACTGGTTTTTTGTTTTTGTTTTTGTTTTTTGGAAGGCCCAACATTACTTAAGTTTGTGGGTAAGTTTTGTTGATGGGGGCTAAAATCACTTCTAATACTGTTTTTTCCACACCAGGTAACTTGGAATGATATTGCAGGCTTAGATGATGTCATTACAGATTTGAAAGACACTGTCATCTTGCCCATCAAGAAGAAATACTTGTTTGAGAACTCCAGGCTCTTACAGCCACCAAAAGGTAGGAAGGATATGTTATGAATTTCTGTATTGGTATTAAAAAACAAAAACAACAAAAAAAACTCACCTTAGAATTACTTAGAAAGGAAGGAGGAAGTGGGCTAATAATTATCCAAAGTATAACAGGCCTGATGCCAGGGAAAACCCTCCAGTTTTCCCTCTTCTATTGCCATGAAAGTAAATTCTAGTGAATGGTTCGTATTAATTATGAACTGATAATTGCTTCTTAGTTACTGATGTTGCATCTTAATGCATTAATCTATACAATTTGCATTTTTAACCATCTAAATTATGGAAGCTTTGTCCTTTTTAGACCTTGTCTTGTCCTTTGCTGTACAACTTTGTGCGCTTTATTAGTTTTTTTTTACAGTATCATGGAAACACAAGTTACAAACGTGAATACTGCTTTAAGCTGATCTTGTAGACAGCTCTCTGTTCTAGTCCTAGAAATTGCAGACATTAAAGACATCATTTTTATGTTGGAGATCCCTCGATGCTCTCTGGAATTGAGCTGGACAGTATTGAGGCAGTTGGGTAGATCAGAACTATCAGTGCTAGAATGCTGCTGATTGTATTTGCTATATGCTTCTTGAAAACACACAGAATTTGAACGTGTAGTGTTGAACAAAATGCCAAATTTTATTGTTAATACTCTGATCCCCAGAATTTTGTCTTCCCAGAATTCTCTGAAAACCAATTGCTGCCTGTATCTGTGGCCATTTCTTCTCAGTTTTATGTACCAAGAGATAGAAAATGAAACAGTTTTGTAACTGGTTTAGTTTTTTCAAGGTTATTCTTTCTTAAATCACAAATTGAAACTGTCTGGAAAATCGTTCTAATGATCTAATAAGTGGAAGGAGAGTTATTTATCTTTCTTAAGCATACTTTCCGTACGGGGCAAGCTCCCTGTTTTCTTAGTGGCTTGCAGCAAGTGTTAATAGAAAGTCATTTTTTCAGAGTAGTTATTTTTTCTGATCATCAATTGCATAAACAGAAAAAAACAAACAGTATTTCTCTGTTTCAGCCTTCACTGATTTTTTTTTTTCTTATTTTCTTTACAACTGTGTTAGGAAAACATTACTGTGATTTCTTTCAACACAGCAAATTTAAAAATAATGAGAGGCATCACACTTCATTTGTGCATGATATGTTTAAAATGTTTGTGGGCTCCTTTTTGTTTTTAACTCCTCTGTACTAAGCTTTCTTAGTGAACTTGAAGCTATTAACAAGGCCTACCATAATGCTCATAAGAAATAAATAGATTTTTAGTCTTGTAACATTTGCAGTCTATGTATTTGCTAGTCTATATAACACTTGCAGTCATGGTAATAAAACACTCATCTTTCAGACTAATGTCTTTTTTCAATTTCACTGTATATTTTTGTGTGTGTGTTCTTGGTTTTAATCTTATAATAAGGATATCTTAAATGTGTTTGATTTGATGGAACACTGTGCAACTTGGCTTCCTCTCTTTAAACTTGAGTGGAATACAAGCCCAGGCACTCTCGTGTCTGTTGTGCCAAGCGTGTTTTCTGCATTGCAACCGGGGAACATTAGCACCATGACTTTTTCAGGAGTACTTCTCTATGGCCCTCCTGGTTGTGGCAAAACCTTGATCGCCAAAGCTACAGCAAAGGAAGCAGGTTGTCGATTTATTAACCTCCAGCCTTCAACGCTGACTGACAAATGGTATGGAGAGTCTCAGAAACTGGCTGCTGCTGTCTTCTCCCTTGCTATAAAGCTCCAACCATCCATCATTTTTATCGACGAAATAGGTAAAAATCTGTGCTCTTTGTAAGTTGTAAGTAAGCCACGGTAGCGGCGTGCCATTGAACTGTAGGTTCAAGTTGAAGGTTATATTGATCTACTGTCAGCCTTTCCTTAAGAAGAATGGTAATGATGCAAGATTTAGCAATACAAATGGTATTGAAAAGTAATCCTGGCAGAGCAGGAAAAATCACGTTTCTGTTTGTGTTAGCGCAGGAAATTAGAACAAGTTGCTGCCTATTTTTTGTTGGGCTAATTAGGAAAGCCTTATGGGCAATAAAACATGGGATTAGAAAAGCTTGGGAATAATAATTTAATAAGGCTGGTGAAATAGGAGGGGAATTCCGGATAGGAAAGCAGAAAAAGTGCAGTTGTTCCATGCAGCTGGGCTTGCCACTATTGTGTTTAAGTTACTGTGAGCAGCTTTGATGAAACTGTGCTCTTTCTCATAGCGCTGGCACTTCACAGAGTGAATTGTGCAGTTTGTAGAACCTGCATGACAAAGCTTTTTCCAGTTCATGTTTATGAAGGGACTGCTTTCTTCAGATATGTTAATTTCCTTCCTGTAAGTAGGAAAGATGTGCATTTTCCTACCTGGTGGATGTTCTTCAGGCAGCTCCTAAAATAATTAGAGCTCTGCATAGCAAAGCGCATACTGCTTCATGCCAGTCCTGCAACTTGCTGTTCTCTTGTGCTTAAGGGTTTCCTAATAATTCCATCTCTACATAAGAAATAAAGGTGAAATTTAAATTTCCATGAACTGGGGAAAGTGAAAATCAGGAGCTAAGACTTGGGACAGTCTGATGTAGTAGTTACATACTTGGGTGATGTAACATAAAAGATACGCTTAAAACTGTGCTAAGACTCCTCTGCTGTGTTCTTCATTGTAAGAAATATTCTTCATTTGTTGACAGCATTTATTTTAGAAATAGGATAGAGTATACCATCAGCACACGAGAAATCAAACAGTGTAGTTTCAACGGCAGGATTGTAAGTCTACTACTTTACTGAATCCTTTAATGCAGATTCCTTCTTGCGAAGTCGTTCAAGCTCTGACCACGAAGCGACAGCTATGATGAAAGCTCAGTTCATGAGTCTGTGGGATGGCCTGGACACAGATTACAACTGTCAGGTAAGCGGAGAGAAAAGCAGTGGCATTCTGTCATCCCAGCTGTGGTGTGTTGGATCATTTGGGAAGAGGTAACAGATTGCATGTATTAACTACAAAAATAATTTCTCTACCTGTTCATGAATGCCCATGTATTACAGAAATGAGATGAATTGTATTAAGGAATTATTTTTCTTCTTCAGAATACTGTTTTTGTAGGTGTTTTGTTTTTAATTTAGAGCTGCTACTTTCAGAAGTGTCGTGAGTTTCAATAATGCAGCTTTAAAATTCAGGCTGCCAAAATTCGGAATTTTGAACTGTTTGGAAAAACAGTTTGCCAACAAAATTTTCATCAGGCGAATAGAATCTTTGATTTCAGGAAAGGTATTAAAAATGTGACTATTCACCTCAGTTGCAGGTAGGTTATTTTGTTTCCAGAAGAGCATCAGACTAGCCTTAGATAAGTATTAGAATGAAATTCTTAATCTTTGAAACAACGTCAACTTTCCTAAATTTTTTATGGTCGAAATAAATTCTGTTAAATGGAGACATGCTTCCACCCCATATTCCTGTGTGCTTTCCCCCCTTCCCATAATCTTTATAAAAACATTCTGCTTTAGAGGGGGGGGAAAAAGTACAAAACCTACTGAAGCTTTATAAAGAACATGACTTGGATGCCACATAGAGGAAAGCCTGCTTCCGGGGCGTCACCTGAAGCAATGATTTTAAGGTTTTAGAAAAGGATGGTTATTTTTTAAATAGCTAATTTTCAGCCTCTTAAATTTGTATTTCACTGTGAATTAATTCTGATTCTCTGCTCCCTATCAGTTTTTTCTTTATAAAATTGGCTCTTCCTGCTCTCTGGCTTGTGCATACTGAAGCCTGCTTTTCAGTGGATTTTGAAAACAGGTTCGAAGATGGTGAATGTATGTGCGCAGAGGCTTTAAGCAGAGTGTTTGCTTATCACTAGTGGTACGAACACCTAAGTGTAAGCTAAGATCTTGCAAGCACACGTTCTGTGGAGTGTGTGAATGTTACCTGCTTTCCAGTCTAGTGGCAACTTCCTGTAGCAAGTCAGGTTGTTCTGAGCAGTAAGGCAATGTGGCCTTACCCATCCCAAGCTCAGCATGCTGAGCCTGAGCAAGTTACCGTTGTCCCTTACTTGCTATGCCTCTGCATGGCAGGGAGCCATAGGGATAAAATGCAATGGAAATAATTGACTGGTGGCACTGGGATTGATTCAGGTTTCTGGGGAGTTTTTTAGCAGGAGTATTTTCTTTTGGTACAGTATTTCAGGCTCTTCCCTTTGACATTCCTGGAGCAGTGGTTTTGACATGTGGATCGTCTCTTTTCTGACAGTCAGCTCCCGGGGCTCTTTTGTTCCGTATCAGTGTTTACTTGGGAGGTTTGGGTTGCTTGTCTGATTCTTGTCAAACAAATCTTCTTTGAACAAGGATGAAATTTGGCTTTTATTACTGTACAAAAAATTGCCAGTGTTAGGAGGAAATTGTAAAATCACCATAATGAGCATTACTTGTTCCTTCGCTGATTGCAGCTGAAAAGCATCTTCAGTTTTGGCCTGAACCTGCTGTCATCTTGAGTCTGGCAGGAACTGAAGGCTCAGTGCCTGGGAAACGGGGCTGCTCTGCTCAAAGCTGCAAGCCCTGGCTGCTGCATTCATGCTTGAAGGAGGCTGTGTTTGATAAAGCCAGTTCTGGGCCTGGTGCAGACCTGGTGCAGACCTGGTGCAGAGGGAAAACCACCTTGAGTGGTTTCAAAACCACCTTGATGGGCCCTGACAGACCCTCAGGAAGCACAGCAGGGATGCAGTGATGCCTCTTGCATCAGCAAGCATTGGGCACGCAAGCAAGACCGCAGAATTTGCATGCACAACCCTTTCTAGACAGACCTGTGGTTAAGACTGCCTGAGCCCCAGCTAAAAATGAGCCTTTTGGCTTTTTCTGTGAAGCAGTTTGCCACCGTATAATTAAGCCTCTAGGTGGCAGGGTGGCTCTGATGCAGAAGATGCAAGCAGGAGGCGCCAGAGCTCGTTGCAGAACAGTGACCCCAGACAAAGGAGCAGGAGGGTGTCAGGAAGCTCTATTGATAGGAAATTTATTTTCTGGACATTTTTCACTGTTGTGACTGGGTATTTACAATGTACATAGCTTAAAATAACAAATGAGAATACAAGATTGATGTCAATGGGAAGTAAATTTGTCCTTAAGCTAACAGCTGAAATCCAGTCAAATGAGGTAATGCTCTCCTTGTGTGGAACTTGGCTTATACACATCTACTGCACTGCTCCTTCAGTATGCTATAGGTATACTGAAGGTATATAAGTTCTGCTTGATTTTTAATGCTTTTTAAATGTAAAAAAAAAGAAAAAGGAAACAACATTTTAGCACTAAAAACTGCCCATTTGGTCCTTCTGGAGAACTAATTGCCTTTTTTTTTTTTTTTTTTTTAACATTGCATAAGAATGAAAAGATTTTTCATACCTGATCAACGTATCTTCTTTCAAGTCCCTTCCAGACCACTGCCTATTGTCAAAAGTTCTGAGTTAGTTACTGCTCAGTGTTTGAACTTTCAATTCGGGATCAAAGGGTGTCAGACTTACATAAAAATCTTCACCCAGGTGGTGCTGTGTGGTACCAATGCTCTCGTGAGCTGCATAGTTAAATCCTGTTGCTTAAATCAGTACCAAGAAGCCTTATGTAATTTATTTAAATGTTGATGCTCTTGATAAAGAGTGGAAGAGTCACATTTTTTGTTCTGAAATGCAGTAAGGTAATGTTTTTAAAATCGGGTATCAGGCTAAGTTGTTGTTTTGTGTATGCAGGTCATTGTGATGGGAGCCACCAACCGTCCTCAGGACCTCGACTCTGCAATCATGAGAAGGATGCCGACCCGCTTTCATATCAACCAACCTGTAAGTCCTGCCAGCTTTGCTGAAACAGTGCCTGGGGTCTAGCAACAGGCAGGTGCTTTGTCAGCCACAAAATACACGTATCTGGTTGATTTTTTTCAAAGATATAGAGATGGAGTATTGTTTGATCCACTTTTAGTGTTTTTAGAAGCATATAGAACTCTGCTTTTAGGGTGGATTTTGCCAAAAAAGGCTACTTCCTTGGTTCTTTTACCTGAAGGAACTCCATCTGTCTGTCCTGAGAGCTTCCAACCCATTTTTTCATCTAGATGCTGTACTCAGTCACTTCTTCCTTGCTGTGGGATAAATAAATACAAAATAAACTAATTTTGTGCATTTTTATGTAGCTTAAAGAAGTCCTTGGCATAAGACCTGAGCACATTCCATCTCTGCTCACAGCAGTTGGCACTGGGCACTCTTCATGCTAGTAGTACTATGCTGTTTTCTAGTGCAGTTCTGCTATTGAAGTTTTGCCTTCTTTCTGAGTACATTAACTGTCTTCTCTGTAGTGCAAGGTAACGCAGTTACTGAATTCCGTGAGGGAGTATCAGTTAGCTGCAGACAGGGCATGAGCCAGAAGGTCTGTACCAGAAGCAGCATCTTAGAAAACAACTTATTAAAGAAAGAACTTTAGAGGCAGTGATGCTGAGGTGAGTGACAGCTCACTTCACAGGCTGCCTTTTGGGGAAAGCTTTGTTCTAACTTGTAAACAACCACAAAAGGCACAAAATTATCTGCGTACACTGCTTTATGGGACAGAGTGACAACCAGACTGGGGGTACATCATTTTCTCAATACGTGGTACTTAGACTTGAAGGAGAGAAGAGGGTGTCAAAACCTACACTCTGCTTAAGCCTTTCCGTATTTGAGCACAACAAGCAATGTGGAAAACTTTTAGTTTTTATTCTCCACAATTTACTCCAAGTGGGCAGTAAATTAAGGTCTGTATCAACTAGGCCAGCAGTCACAATGTTACCCTCACTATATGTTTTGCTGTTGCCATTCCTTCCAAGGTATTTCAATAGCCTTTGAGCGCTTTATGATATCACTACAAAAATGTCTTGTGTTATTGTAAAAAGCTCAGTTGTGGTTGTCAGCATTCCTTTCTAAGTATGGTAATATGCTTAATTATCATTTTGTGCAGAAACTAAGAGACTGAAACAGAAGGATTAAAGCTGTCATTGATTGTGCGACTGAACAGTTCTATTCCCAGACCTATCTTGTTTGAACTGCCCTTCTGTTAAAGATGATAGGAAATCCCTGGGGACAGGTGATTGTACTTAGGGCAAAGTAAGACTAAACACAGCAGTGCATTTCTCTTTCCCTGTAGTTTGTGTAAATGTGTATGCTCAAGTGTTCAACTGTATGTGCTCCTGGAGTCACAGTGCCCTAGATTTTGCTGAGTGGTTTCCCTAATTGCTGTCAGATAAGTTTCCTTACTGTGTTTCATGTCTCCCATTTGAGGGATCAGATTTTGTCACTGAAATTGACCCAAAAGCCCACTTAGTGCAAGTTTGATGTAGATGTTGTTTATGTTTATTTTTGTTTTCCAATAACTTTAATTTCTTTTGTTTAAGGCTCTGAAACAAAGAGAAGCAATCTTGAAGCTAATTTTGAAAAACGAAAATGTGAGTAGACTCCTCTTAATGGTTAATTTACTATAATACTGTTGTCATGAGCACATGCTCTGGAGTTGTTGCAAATATTTTGTAATTGATTTTCTTGAGATAAGGTAGCAATGATCTACCAGAGTATTCCTGATTATAACTTAGGAATCTTTTGTGCTCTTAAGTGTAGTGTCAGTTTGAAGCAGTAGAGTTCCCTCTTGGTTTAAGTGTGAGCCAGTGAGGAAAATAACTTCTCTGTCCTCATTTTCTTTTCTTAAAAGAAGTTATGTTCATCTCACTAAAGATGCAGCTAAAGGTGAACCATGATAGCTTTGATCAGTGAAAGAAATATTGTGAAGTGTCATTCACTCAGGAAGAAGACATTCTGATTTTCTTCAACTCAGTGGTTTGTTGGCTCACATTCAGAATGGAGGAATGACTTTTTCTGACAATGGTGCTTTTCCACTTTGATTCATAGTTCATACTTCCTTTTGGGAAAACTACTGTGGGTGCTTTTAGCAATTATATTATATATTAAATATATTATTCCTGTCACATCTGGGTTGCACATGAAAAGAAAAGTAGCAGTGAGTGCATCTAGAAATCTTACAGAATTTAGGCAGCAGCACTAATTCTCATCAAGTTAATGTTGCAAGGGGTCTGTTCATGCATATTCTAAAAAAAATTGGTTTTAATAACAAATGATATTTTTAAGAAGCTTCAAAGTTGCAGCCCATCATCATGAATGGCAGATATTGAAGAGGCTGTTTTTCAGGTGGTCATTTGGGATCATTGGTGTTGAACTGGAATGCAGGTTGACAATAAATGCAAAAACTGAATTGATGCTAAAAGCCAAGGGAGTTGTGGAGAAAAATCTGACCTATTTGCAGCAAACATCAAACAAATTAAACCTCTTGCAAACTGTGGTTCGAAATCATTACTCCTTTCAAGAGTTGTTGCCAAATAATAGACCTTCAAGCAGGCTTCCCCAGTAGCTGCAGCCAGCCTTTGCATGCAGTCAGACTTGTGCAGATCGTTTGCCTGGGCTGCTGGGCCTGTGAGTTCAAGCACCTTGCTCGTATGGCATTGAAGGGAAACCTCAAACAGCTTCTGAATGTGGCCTTGAAAGAGCATAAGGTATATCAAGCACCTGGCAGGGAATCTCAGCTATGCAAATGACACTTGCTGGAGGCAGGTGGTGGAAATTAGCCTGTGCTGGTTATTCCATAGAAGGAGGAGGATCTCTTAAGCCTAGCTTCTTTCCGTCCAGGGAACAAGCTTTGGACAGCCCTTCACATGGTGGCTGTAGGCATGCCTGTTATTTTCCCTTCCTGTCCCAAAGTACTGTTTCATCTTCCTGACTTGAAGGGATATCCTTGTCAGTACCTGCAACACAGCATTTTCAGTTTCTTTTTAGCCAGCTACACTGCTGCATCCAGTTGTTGATGGCCAAACTGGGTGGCTCCACAGCTGACCCTTGTGGGCTTCCATATTTGTGTGCAGGACCGTGCTTTGAAGCAAAGCGCTGAGGGACAGCTAGGCTTTGTCTTTACTACCATCCAGCCAGTTCTGTGGAATTATCTCCCTCTTAGAAATCACTCCTTAATCTCAGCCTTTTGGTTAGACTGCTTTGGCCTTAACACCTTAGAATCATAGAATGGCTTGGGTTGGAAGGGGAACCTCAAAGATCATCCAGTTCCAACCTCCCTGCCGTAGACCAGATCAAGTACTGGATCAGGTTGCCTAGGGCCCCATCCAACCTGACCTTAAACACCTCCAGGTGTGGGACACCCACAGCCTCTCTGGGCAGCCTATTCCATCACCTCGCCACTCTGTGAAGAATTTCCCCCTGACATCTAATGTGAATCTTCTTTCCTTTAAAACCATTCCCCCTCATCCTATCACTATATACCTGTGCAAAAACTTAATTTTGAGTTTAGAAACTCATGTTTCTAAATTCCTTTTAAATTTTGGAAGGCCGCAATAAAGTCTCTCCACAATCTTCTCCAGGCTGAACAAGCCCATTTCTTACAGTCTGTCTTCATAGGAGAGATGCTCCAGCCCTCTGATCATCTTCGCGGCCTTCCTCTAGACCCTCTCCAAAAGCTCCATCTCTCCTGTGTTGGGGGTCCCACACTTGGATGCAGTACTCCAGATGGGACCTTATGAGGGCACAGTAGAGAGGGACAGACCCTGGAGGTTAGTGAAAGGGTCTGGGGAATGGAAGACCTCCCTTTAGTCAGGGAAGAGGTGGTCCGGGAGCACCTGGGCAACACCGATGCTCACAAATCCATGGGACCCGATGGGATGCATCCACGGGTGCTGAGGGAACTGGCGGAGG
>JAOWBP010003659.1:4409540-4429382 GCA_028571105.1 Tragopan temminckii | reverse complement strand
GGTTGGACTCGATGATCTCTGAGGTCCCTTCCAACCCCTACAATTCTGTGATTCTGTGATTCTGTGACAGTCACCTCCCTGTCCCTGCTGCCCCCCCTCTTCTGATGGAGCCCAGGATACTATTGGCCTTCTGAGCTGCAGGGGCACACTGCTGACTCATGGTCAGTTTGTTATCAACCGGAACCTCTAAGTCCTTCTCCACAGGGCTACTCTTAAGGAATTCTTTTCCCAATCTGTGTACATATCTGGGATTTCCCTGAAACCAAGTGCAAAATGTTGCACTTTGCTTTGTTGAACCTCATTAGTTTCACAACTTTCTGAGTTGATCAGAGTCTCTCTGGATGGCATTTATTCCTTCTGCTGTATCAACAGCACCACTCAGCTCGATGTTATCAGCAAACTTGATGAGAGGTTCACTCAATCCCATCATCTATGTCACTGATAAAGATGTTAGAGAATACTGGTCTCAAGACAGACCCCTGGGGGGGTCACTGCTCGTTACCGGCCTCCATCTGGACATAGAACCATTGATCACAGCCCTCTGGCTGCAACCATCCAACCAATTCCTTATCCACAGAGTAGTCAACACTTCAAAGCCATACCTCTCCAATTTAGAGATAAGGATGTGGTGGGGGACCATGTCAAAGGCCTTGCACAGGTCCAGGCAGATGACATCAGTTGTCCTTCCTTTGTCCACTGATGCCGTCACTCCATCACTCCAGCTTCTTGAAAGGAAAATGTGGGTACATGGAAAAGCTGCTGGAAGGAACTGTAAACTGGGTGAATAAATACGAGGTCTCGATCAGAATGAGTCCAGTCTGATCCAGTGCATGGGATTGGAGATGTTCTTTTGCCTCCAAGTTCCCTCTTTCATGGTTGTGTAAAATAGGATTAGTTGTTCAGTAACTCGACCAACAGCTTTTGAAGTTCTTACTCTGCACTGAGAGGTGGCAACAACAAAAGGTAAACTTTTTCCTGCCTTGCTGTATTACTGGTCAAAGCAAGTGTTTATGCAAATAAAATGTTGTCCCTCGAATAATGTTAAAAACAAACTAAAAAAGGCTGTGGCTAAGAAGGGGGATCCATTGGGTGGCGTTCATTGTGAGTTGCAAGGAACTTGTGAGGGTGTTAGGGAAACCGAGTTGTTATTTCTGTGATCCTGTTTTCCAGCCATCAGGCTTCCAAAACTGCCCGGGAACTCTGTCAGTAACAGATGTACCAGTGTGATGGTTCACATGTGGTTGCTTGTTCGTGCTTAAGAGATTTATCAGATGAAACATCACTTTCATTTAATGAAATTGGTTACCTGGGAGAGTTCAGACCGTAACTTAAATAATTTTCTTTTTAGCTCTCAAAAAAGCAAGATGGAAAAAACCCCACCTTAGGGCAGGTAAAAATACTTGGAGGTGACCGTTTATTGTACTTACAGAACAAAGTAATGACTTCAGGGTTTCCATGCTCTTTTCTCTTGTTTCTGGACAGGTTGACAAGCATGTAGATCTCCTCCAAGTTGCCAAAGAGACTGATGGATTCTCAGGAAGTGATCTGAAAGAAATGTGCCGGGACGCGGCACTCCTCTGCGTCAGGGAATATGTTAATTCTGCCTGTGAAGAAGAGAAGTACGTGCCTTTATTCTGTTACGATAGCTAAGCAGCAGGTGGGAAGGCTCTTGGTGCTGCATATCGTGCAGTTATTAGGTTTTGTTTTCTGATATGAGTGGCAAATTTTAGCAGTTTTGTCAAACTGATTGACAGAAAACAGGAGGTCCTCTCCTTCTTGACAAACTGCCACTATACAACCAAAAAAACCAAATAAGTTATCTTATTCATTTTGGCCATCAAAATAGGACTGTTTGTTCCAAGGTGTCAAGCTTGAGCTGGCAAAAACCAGCGAGAGTAACATTACTGCGCTGTGCTACCAGTTTGAAACGCTGGTAACACAGTGCTCTTGTACACATGGAACCGTACTCTGTTATGTTCCTCTGATTATCTCCCATGCTTGCAGGTAGACAGCATGCACAGATAGAAGCACATTCTAAGGGTAGTGCTGGGTGAGAGTCAGAGCTACTGTTCTCAGAGATTACTTCTTTGTTTGAATTGGTGCCACGCATCACCCAAATGACTCTCTTGATTTTCTGTTCTTTCTTTATCTTGAAGCCGTGATGAAGATGAAATTCGGCCTGTGCAGCAGCAGGATCTCCACAGGGCAATTGAGAAGATGAGGAAATCAAAGAATGCTACGCTTCACGATGACCTGATGCATGTCATCATAGATTAAGGCTAAGGAGTGCGCTTGCTGTTTCTGATGTGACGTGATTTGTATTCTGTAATCAGTTAGCGAAAGCAACGTAAGGGTCTGGGAGTGGGGACACTCCTTGAATGAGGGAGTTCTGTTTCTGGAATTGTTTTTATACAGCAAATGCTAAGTTATTGAAATTTTTGTCATGCACAACTAGAAATGTAACAATAGATCACGAAGTGGAACAATTACAGCTCAGACCAAGAGCAACTGCCTGTGTCTTGTCCCTTATGGATGCACTGTGTAGCCTTAAAGCAGGTTCTGGTGTGGTGCGAGGGCAGCGGCTGCCTGCTGCCGGGCTGTGTGCATACATACAAGTGTGTGTGTATGTATTACATGTATATATCCACGCATTGTTTTTATATGTAGACATAATATGTAGATAACTTGAGTTTGGGAAATCTTTTCTACTTCTTGAATGAAACCAAATCAGAAGATGTATAGATTCATCGGTACTCAGCTCACACTTCTTCCTTCGAGCAGCAAGTAGAAATTCTGCTTCTAGAATAACTTTAAGGGAAAATTGGAAATGTTACTGATTTTTATTTTTTTTTTCACATCACCACTTGAAATCTGGTGCCATTGAGTAAAGATAGTAACTACTGTAAAAATGTTTGAATGCTTTTTCTTTTGTATGAAGTTTGCTTTTGGAGACATTTTAATGCTGTTCTTATTTTTATTTTTCCCCTCCAATGCGATTTAATTAAGGGTAGAGTCTACTTAACTGCTTTTTCCTGAAGGCCCACCTTTTAGAGGTTCTTGGAGCTGTGCTTTATGATGTGTTACGTGTTACGATGGGGGCCTACTGCTGTTTCATCTCCTCTGGAAGAGGCGCTGCTGCACTGCACCTCTGTGCCATGGCAAGGGGAGGTGTTCTATGGTGCTTTGCTGTGTCACCTGCTCTGCCATGCAAAACTGAAGGCAATGAGGAGGCAACTTCAGGTTTATGAATATGATTTAGCAATGTTCTGCTGTACTTGTTGGTAACAGTTTGGTAAATTCATGTAATACTATGTAGTGATAAAGGCAAAGGGTTAAAATGCAAGTGGCAAAGTCTTTTGGTAAAGTTATTGTCAGCAGGTTTTCAGTAGTTTAATTTTTCCTAATAATTGTGAATTGTGCACTAATTTGACACAGATACATCATCACAGTTGTCCGACCCAAGGGGCAGTACACTGTCACAGCTTTGCTGGCTGCAGAGGGGTAAGTGACGGAAGCAGGGTGACAGCGGAAAATGAAACAATCTGCAATGCAGAGAGCCGGGGTGAGGTGTTGTCTGGTGTCAGGCACTGCTGACAGTGTGAGTTCAGCTTGTAGGCTGAAAAAGCAGCGGGAGCACCTGGAAGTCCCTGGAGGACAGGGAGCCACCCTTCCCACTGCAGGGGGGTGAGCTGCAAAATCTGATCTTTATAATCAGTTGTGGCAGTTTCTCTGGAGGCTGGGATTATGCATGCACCAGAAGCAGAGCTCGAGCTGCTCAGTCCGTTCAGCTGCATTCCTTCCTTCTTCAGAGTGTGTGCTACCTGGGGGGAAATGGTTTAATCCTGGTTTATAATCAGACCAAGTGTGAGGTTAAACATCAAACCTGCACACAGGAATGCCTGCAGGAGCACCCTGGGACCCAGCTGAATACTTTGATCTGTCTGTGTGTCCCCAGCGATGGGGCTGTTGGCATGCTGCCTCATCTTGCCTTCATCGTGTGCCCATAATGCATCCTGCAGGCCTATGAGAGGGGTGGGGGGGGCACATGGAGTGATCTGCAGTTGCCCAAGGGATAGTTCCTGCAGCTGAGCTGTTCTCACTTCTCCAAGGACTCCTCCACACCTTGGGGGCCCTTCCCAGCAGCTTGCCAAGGAGCCTGGGGATACTGCAGGATTTATGCAAGAACATAACCTTTACAAGTGTGTCTGAATTCTGCAAATGCTGCTTCTTTACAGCCTTATTTGAGCGAGGTTTGGAGATGGGAAACCCCCTCTGTGTGTGGGAAACTCATCGTGAGGGGTGCTTGGGGTCTGGGAGTGGCAGGCAGCACAGCGCTCAGTGCTGCTGAATGCGCCTCATCTGACTCAAAATAAGCCAACAATCACACTGTAAGCATTAGTTTACACATATAAATATTTATTTGTACTAAAAGTGAGTGTCTCAGAGTATCAAGGTCAGAATATATTAAATCAGGAGATGCATCAGTTGAGGTACAAATTCCAGTCTCATGTCTTTAATAAATACACACAAAAAAACCTAGTCCACATTATTTTGATCAGAGGTAATCTGTATACTATGCTATTTTAAAAGAACAATTCAACAATTGCATTTTGCTGTGACCGTCTGGATTAAGTACATTGTCTTGCAATTCTTTTGGGATGAGAGGCAACAGCTCTAACTGCTGCTTCCAAATGGCCAATATTGCAATTAAAAATTGGAGTCTTGCTTTTGTCTTCCAGGTCCCTGCCAGAGGGCCTGCATGTGGAAGGCACTGGTGCTAGTGTGCTCTCGGCTACTGCCGGGGTGGTTGCAGCACGACATTGAGGTATAACACGGCTTTTTGTTCTTCCCTTTGAATACATAAAAAGATTACCAAAAAAAACCAACATCAGCTGACAAATGAAAAATAAAATACTTCTTACAAAAATATTCCCAATTGCATATGTAGTCTTGGATACTGCACCGTGGCCACAGCAAAACAGGTCTGAGCTTGCGGCGTTGCTTGATGTGCAGTCTCTAGCAGAACCAGGGCTGTTCTTGCTGTGTGTGGACCCACTTGTAATTACAAGGTGGCACACGGAGAGCAGTTCCTGTGAAACCCGTGCTGAGCAGCCCTGGGGAACTGACTGAAGTGGATGTGTGCAAAGGCCACAAAACCTGGCGGTAACGTGTGCACGGCTGACTTCCCTCTGCTGTGTCCTAAAACCTCCCATCCGAGCGCAGCGGTCAGGGAAGGCACTGCTCACCCTTCCCAACACCACAGCAGCATGAGTCAGAGAGAAGGCACGAGGTGTGATGGCAAAGTCCGTGGTGGGGAAAACCAGAGTAGCGCCGCAAGAGCTCTCCACCAGGCAAAGGCAGCCCCAGTTCAGCCCTTTGCACTGTCCTGTCTGATCAGCATCTTCTCAGCGATCTCCCAGGCTGCGCGATGCCCCACAGGGCCACCATGGTGCCCACTGGGCTGTGAGCACAGGGAGTCCCAGTGTCCCCATGGGAAGCGAGCTTAGAGCACCAGGATCACAGCCAGTTTTTTTTTACCGAAGGGGGCAAGCAGGAGGAAGAAAAGAACGGCGAGGCACTGACTCGGCAATGAGGTTGTTTATAAAAAGGCACTAAAAAGTCTCACTGTTAGTAAATGTCTAAGGCACGACCTCAAGAGCAGCAACTGGACCCAAGCACTGAGGGCCAGCAGCAACCACTCCTTGCTCCCTCTCTTGGGGCAGCACTGGGCAAGGGGTAAAGGAAGGACACTTCATTGCTTTTGCTCCATGCAGGTGCACAGATTTGCCCAGCAGCACCAAATGAGCCAGTTGGCCCCAGCCAACACTGCACCAGGCATCCTGGAGCTGCACCAGGCTGGAAGCAAAGGGCTGGCTGCCCTCCTCCTCCAGCTCTGAGGGGAGGAGGACTCGGTTCAAAGTATTTCTGATTATTAAAAACTACTCTGATCCAGGCAGGAAAGTCCCCTAGTCAGAATAGTGAAAATGCCACGTAGCTGATCTCTATCATAGGGAATCAATCAATCATCGCTCACTCTTAATACAAGTATTTCTAGGAGGAGAAGTAGTGTTAATTCTTTTTTTCCAGCGATTGGTAGTACTCAGTTAGCACTTTCCAAGCTTTGGGGGCCATGAAGCCATCCGGTGGGTTTTCCCCCTCACGAGCAAGCTTCCTCATGCGTGTTCCTGAGATGAAGTCAAAGTCATCGTGCCTAAAGCAAAACAGAGAAGGGGTGAGGACAGCCAAGTGGCCCAAGCTGTCCCAGTGCAGCTATTAAGCCCTGCCAGGAATGCAGCTGCAAGCCCCTGGTGCCACCTCCCCGCCAGCAACATCCCATGCTGAGGTTCCTATGAGCAGCAGCACTGTCTCCTGAGGGAGATGCTTTCTCCAAACGAGCTGCAGTTGTGGTGAAATACCTTCCCAGCAGCTATGTAGGCTAAAGAAAAGACGACTGCGGTGCTCACGTTACCTTTCTGGTTCATAAAAATCCATAGCTCGCTTCGCTTTGTTGTAAGCTGCTACACGGAACGGGATGATCTCCACCGACGTCAGGCCCGGCGCCATGCTGAGCACCTTCCCTCCCTGTGTGGGCTCATACAGGTCCTTCTTGGTCTCGGGGTGAGGCATGCCTGCAGGATCGCGCCCCACAATATAGAAATTGGCGCCAGCAATCATGCGAGCCCGGCAGTGCCACTGCACCTGGAAAGGAGTGACGGGGAGTGCTCAGCCCAACAGCTCTGACTGCAAGGAGCTCCTGGCCAGCCAGACCTCGCATGCAGCAGGGAAGGACGGTGGAGATGTGAGCAGCCAAACTTCTCACGTCAGCACACACAGATTCATCTCTCACTGCGTGGACCTGGGGCAACATCTCAGCTTTTCTGTGGACACGCATGTCAGTGGGAAACGCCAGGACTGGAACCAATTTTGTTCCAGTGCAACAGTGAACAGAGGAAGTGATTTGCTATTTGAATGCACAAAGATAGGGCCTATCAGCAAGCATCCAGCAGCTACCTTACCTCTGTGGGGCCAGCATAGAGCATGGGAGAAGGGAAGATGGCAACAACAGTGGATTTGGGGTCCAGGACATGCTCCTCAAGCACCGCTGCGTGCTGCTTCATCCGCCACTCCAGTGGAACATCGTCATCCTTGGTCCACCCACCCAGGGGGTGCAGGAGAAGCACAGGGTTTTTGTAGCCCCTCTGCAGGAGCTGGCGCCGCGTGTCCTGCATGAGCAGGGCATGCCCGTTGTGCACAGGGTTGCGCAGCTGGAATGCAAAGACAGCATCTGAAACAGAAAAGTGAGAGGGTCACGGGCCCGTGCTGAGCTTCACTCTGCTCTGCCTCGTTTAAATGCTCTGTACAATCTGACACAGTCAGGAGACAGGCACAGATCTGCTGTCCTATCTTCACATGAAACAGACTTTAAATACGCATGTACAGCACCTCTGGATTGCTCTGTCAAATTTATTTTCATTGCACATCCTTCCTTTGGGGCTGATTTTAGTTCGATCAGCAATTCTGCCTTGTTTCTGGTTGGCACTGGACACAAGTCCAAATCCCTGAGGAGTTTCCTGGCTCTTTAAGCAATTGTCATCTCCACAGCCTCACAATACCACCTTCACAAAGGCCAATACCCTCTTCCCCTCTGAACACAGCAATGACACAAGTGTCTAGGGGGCTAGCATCTGCTGCTTGGATGCCACTGCTGTGGCAAGAGAGGGTAGAAAGAGTTAACATCATATTCAGCACGTGAAACCTAATTAGCCCTAATGTGTTGATCCTGCAGGAACACTACAAAGGCCATTTCTGGGGTGGCAGAGATGAGAAAGAGCCCGAGCTGTCAGGTACAACAGAAGATTTATGGCTCTAATTACAATGCCAGTGCTACAGAATGGAGCTCCCAGATTTGGCTGCTCCACGTACAACTGCACTTTGCAGAAGCGCTCCTTAGCCAGGGCTGTTCACACAGACACCTCCAGTGCTCAGAAACAGGAATTCACAAGAAAGTGATTGACTTTAGGGTGTACAATACTTCCTACCTCTCAGAACCCCCTCAGAAACACTTCCCTGAAATATTCCAGTCTGAAATGACACAGCTGCAGGCCACAAAATGTCTGTGCTCTATTGTGGGGTTCTGATGACACAGTGTGAAGTATGACCCAGTGGCACAGGCAAAATAACAGAACTGATGGGGAGAATCCCTGGCAAGGGGAGTGGTGTCACTGGTGCTAATCCAAGGCACTCACCAGCATTCATTTCTCTGAACTTCTGCTTGAGTTCGAGCGGTGTCAGGCGGTATTGGTCCAGGCCATCATTCCAACAGATCTTTTCCAGCACAACAAGGTCTCCCCCCACCAGCCAGTCTCCACTCTCCATCACCATCTGTGAATTACATGTGTATTATCAGGATGGCAAAAAGCCCCATCTCTCACTTCCCAGTCTCCTCCGAAAAGCGTTAGGCATGTTTCTGCTTGTGGAGTGATCCTCCTTTCTCTCTCTGTGTACTGTAGATAAAAACTACCACAAAAAATGGCAAGGCACCAGTGACTGCACCACCACACCCAGCTGTGTGCTGTGCTCCCCTCTGCAGCCCAGGGCCAAGAAGGGCACAGCCCTTCTTCCACCTCAACCTTTGCTCCTGCAAAGCCTTCTCTCTGCGAGCAGCACTCTGGTAATGGTAACACCACTGTGTCATCCACCCTCCATTCCATCCAGTGCTGGAAATGCTATTTCCCACCTGGGACACTGCTTTGGGAGCGCATAGCCCCGTGACCTTAAGGAAATCTCCCTCAGCTGCAATAATGAAGCTCCTGACCTCATTACCCTGTGCTGACCCACTTAGGATTGCACAAGGCTTTGTATGAAATCCTCAAATTTGCCTTAATATGCTGTCACAGCTGTTTTTTCTCACCATCAATGGCATCATTAAACTTTCACAACTAAGATAAAAAGATGCTTGTTTCAAGAGAGCAACTGCTGCTAAATAATTAACGGAGGTATTTTAAGTTAGAGGAAAAGAATTAGCATTGCTTTGGCCTTTGAAGTTCAAGTCACATGGCGTAACCTGGAACAGTCCCTTGCTACATGACAGTGGGAAAGATGAGAACTCATGAACTGTAAGGAACAACTCCTTTGCTGACTGCCAGTACGAGACAGGCAAATTGAGGAGTAGCCTGTAGCTAAAAGGAGCACAGCCAGGGGTCTGCAATGTCAGTGTTTGACAGCATCCATTCCTGGAGGCTCTCAAGGCAAGGGTAGATGCCATACTGAGTGACACGGCTTGTTTAGTGGTGTATAGGAACTTTGAATCACGGCCTGAACCTCTGATTGATCACTGAGTCAGCCACAGGAGCACAGGTGAAGGCAATTCAGCTGTGTGACCAGAAGGGCTGGAGCCTGACTGCACCTCTCCTAGACCTCATTTAAGGGTTGACTGACACTGAGGAAGGACCTCTTTCTGGAGATTGCTCTCTTTGGAGTTTTTTTGTAAGCCTAGGACACAGGCGAGCATTTTCATTTATTTTTAATTATCCCTTTCCATCTTGATAATCCTTCTAGTTATAAGACCTGTAGATACCAGCCTAACCACACCATTCTGCTAATTGTATATTTGTTGATTGTACAAGTGTGGTGTGGGTGGTGGTGATGGGCTGTTGGTGGACTAGATTATCTTAGTGATCTTTTCCAACCTTACTGATTCTATGATTCTAGGAAATTGTCACACCCCCAGCTTCAGGAAGTCTTTGAGCTGCTGGCTGTGCTAAAAACATTTGGATGTTGGTATACTGGTAAGGATGAGGAAATGAAAGTAGCAACTCCTTAGCAGTGTTATCACTGTCCCTCTGAATCACTTATTACCTGACTGATGCTCTTGTGAAGTAGCATGTAAGCCTAAACATTCAGTCCTCCTGCATGCTTGAGATGTAATGGCCCTCCAAGAGGAGCTAGGCCTGGAGGGCTAACAATGTGGAAACCCTGGAAAGGTTTGGCTCTCCTGTGCACACCTCTGACCCTGCCCAGGTTTCCAGCAGCAGGGATGGCATCGACTCACCTTGACGTGTGGGTGCTTGGCACAGGTGGTGCCCCAGATGCGGGCACAGCGCTCCTCCTTCCTGTGCTCGAAGTACTCGGGGTCCCTGAGGATGGCCACCCTGCGCCCTGCGTAGCTGAGCGCCAGCGCCCCGCAGCCCTCCAGCCGCTGCTTGTCCTGTGCTGAGACTGGCAGCACAATGGGGATGCTCAGGTTGACGACGCCATCTGCAAAGAGAAGGGTGGATGTCAGTGTCCTCCAAAGACCTAAAGCAGCATCCTCTTGGCATTTGGGATGGACTACAGAGAGTTGGTGGGAGAGGCTGGGGTGCACTGAGACATTCATAGTTCAGTGGCTTGTGGTAGCAATGGTAATGGGAGGCCGGTTGGACTAGATGATCTTGTAGGTCCTTTCCAACCTTCTGATTCTATGATTCAGAGGCACAAATTCTCTTTTTGAAGAGGAAGGCCAAGTTTTCTACCAATATCTCAGGGACTCACCATCAGTGATGTGAATTTATTCACTGCCCAATTTCTGTTTTGTGCTGTAAACAAATGCTAACATTAGTGGGCAAAGAAAGCTTCTTATCTCAGTGTCAGAGATGTCCCAAGGACACCCGGAGTATCTCATTGTTCTCTTTCTCTCCCAGAAAGATTTGTTCTTTTCCAGTTAGTTGTTTTAAAGTCTCTGCAGAGTTTCAATGTTCTTGGTGAGCGCAGCCCTGGCTATAGCCCATGTATCCTCTTTCAGGACAACAACCTTCACTCAGGCCTCTTCTACTTGGACACGCCAGCATTAGCACACTGAGATCATGGTTTTTTTCCATGGGTTGCCGTTCATGAACAAGAACAAACAGATCATAAATCATTGATTCACTTTGCTTGGATCTGACAGAAATCATGTTGGACACGTGAGACTCTTAATTGGAGGATTTTGACTATTTTGTTTAATCTTTTTTAAATGCTTCCATTTGCTTTAATTCATGACCAGACATTATTCACTTGACAGGCAGCAATTTTCAAGCACCTTGATGAGCAATTGGGTACCCATAACTATTGTCACATATGAACCAATCAACCAATTAAATATATAAAGTTATTTGAATAATCTTTCTAAATATGTTAATATTTAAATATTAATTAAATATAATCATTAAATCTATTTTATATATAACTAACCAATGATCAGTCAATAAAGTCAGCGTGGAAAAAGCTGGATTATGAAACCCACAAATGATGCTGAAGCTGAGGATCTCTATGCTCCACTTTCAAATGCAAGATGCTAATAAAAATCACTCCAGTGGAGGTGAATAATTACAAAATGACTGGGATTTTTGTGAGGACAGGTCAGTAGGATGCAGGGTAAACAGCTGAATCATAAACAAGATGTGCTTGTGTCCAGTCTTAATAATTTAAATAGCAAAAAAGTTATAGCAGAAATTCTAATTGTAGTGATTTCCATATAACCTAAGGATAGTTATATACATACCAGCTACAGAGAAATTCTTTCCTGGGAGAACACAAACATAATTAAGATAATTAACACTCACAGGAACCTGTTACAGTTTGCAGAATCAAAGCAACTCAATGAAAACTTCAGTGTATATTTGCTCCTCGAAGTGTGGAAAATAGCAACAAAAACATGTGAGAACTGTTCCAGCTGCCCACCTGCAGACCTGGATCTGTCAAGTGCAGACTGTCCTGAGCTAAGCGCTGCCTTTGCTGAATCCAGCACCAAGCTGCTGCCCTGAATAACAATGGCAGTACCAGGGTCCTTGAGGAGGAGGGGCAAAACTCCCCACAGGGCATCCTGCACCAAGATCCTGAACCCCTGAGGCTGGAGAACTCTGCTGGGTCTAAAACCCAGTGTGTGCACTGTGTGCATGGCAATCACATCTCTATCTGAGACCTGGGACACAATGATCTACCACACCAGACTCAGGAACTGACCTGCACTGTCTGAATATATTTGCCTCTTCCAGAAACAAAAAGGCCCCTGGCTAATTAAAGCTAATTAACAGCTAAATCTGATTTATTGTAGGGTAAGGTAATAGGGAAATATGAAAATAAGAAATAGAAAAGCAAAATCAGGCTCTGGCCTCGTTTCCAATGAGCAGCTGCCCCCTGCTCCCACTTGAAATTCAGCCTGACAGCCTTCCCTGGTTTGAGGTTTGCATCTTTCTTCACCCCAGGAGAACTAAGCACGGTATGAGTCACACATACGTATGTTACATACATACATACAGAGTGAACACAAAGGTGGGCCCGTACCGTTCAGCAGCGTGCCGAAATGGATGACCTGCAGGTACTCTGCCTCGCGCATGAAGCCCTTCAGTGGCGTGGCCCAGCCTTCACTCAGCACTTGCACCCACTGCAGATCCAGCTACAAAACAAACCCAGACGGCTCTCTGTCACCAAGTCATGCTGCTTTTCCCTCCCTTCTGCTGCGAAAGCAGTCTCATTGCATTAAGTAAAGGATGTTCCTAAAGGGGAAAAAACGGTGCTGCGCGTTGGTGTGATGGTTTAGATCAGATGTTAGGAAGAAATTCTGTACTCAGACAGTGGTGAGACACTGGGACATGTGGTGATGCCCAGAGAAGCTGTGGATGCCTTATCCACGGAGGTGCTCAAGGCCAGGCTGGAAGGGGCCCTGAGCAGCCTGATCTAGTGGGAGGTGTCCTTGCTCACGGCAGCAGTTGGATCTAGGTGAGATTTAAGGTCCTTTCCAACCCTAACCATTCCGTGATTCTACGAACAAGGCACTGAACAAAGCTTCTGCCCTTCAAACAGCAAAAGGACTGAGTTACAGCGCAGCATTCAAACGAGACGATACCTTTGTGATCTCCACTGATGGCAGTACATTTGCTTCAGCTCGGGCAGCATCAAGTTTATTTTTGGGTACAAATAGCTCAAAAACATCCTTAATTGATGCACAGGGCACAATGTTCTGAAAGAGAGAGAGCAATGGTAATGCTGGTTTTAAATGCACACCAAGAACCCAGAATGTGAAGTCAGATTTACAAGCTGACAGTGGTGGTGGTAAAAATAAGTGACCTACTTGTGTCTGCAGGAGCTCCACAACCTGCTGGATGCATTCAGACACTGACGCAATGTTCGTCTTCAGCACCAGTTCAGGAGATTCGGGCTTCTCGTAGTCTGAGTCAATCCCCGTGAATCCTATTGACAATTAAACCCAAACCAAACACATTTAATGTAATAGTCCATGCCCTAGAGTCCACGCTACACAAACAACCAACGAGCATTCAGTCATACTCAGTACTAAAAGTACACTTGTGACAGTAGGACTAGGGAAACAGGATACCCTTGTGTGCCACAAAGAGCCTTTATTGACCCACTTCGAGATTTTCTACGTGCAGAGCTGGAAAGATTAGCTATCTGAAGCTTTGGAAAGCAAAAGGCAAATTAAGAGCTCATTCTTCCATACCTTTGATCTCTCCGGCTCTTGCCTTTTTGTACAAGCCCTTCACATCCCTGCTTTCACAGATATTTAGAGGAGCGTCAACAAAGATTTCAAAGAAAGGCAACCCAGCAGCCTCATGAATTTTCCGTGCATTTTGACGATCCTGTGAGAAGAAAGGTGGGAAAATGGTACGTGCTGCATTGCAATAAGCACCCTCCTACTCTCTGACGTTTCTTGAAATTTGACAGAGGTAAATTACTTTTCTGGTATAGATTTATTAAATTTAAACCAATTTTAATAAGGGCTTTTATTCCTGTTACCCCCTTTTCTTTGAAGCTACTTTAGAAGACATCTTCATTAAGTAGGACAGCCAAAATTGGGATGTGAATAATTATCTGCTCTGTGTTAAAAAAGCAACTGTTTGTGTTGGCTTGATACTGTCAGACATTTGGTATTCTCAGAAAGCACAAAAATACAATAAGTTCTTCAAACAGAATATTGATGACACTATGACAGGCTATTGATTTTATGCTTATTCTCCTACAAAGTTAATAGTAGGAGCCTACACAATGAGATTTCAAATGTCACTGAGCCTTTAACCAATTCTGAGTACAACTGAAAGCAAAAACATTGTCAAACTATTATGAGAGTGGTGAGGTGCTGGAACAGCTGCCCGGAGAGGCTGTGGATGCCCCGCCACTGGAGGTGTTCAAGGCCAGGTTGGATGGGGCCCTGAGCAGCCTGGTCTAGTATTAAATGTGGAGGTTGGTGGCCCTGAATGTGGCAGAGAGGTTGGATATTCATGATCCTGGTGGTCCCTTCCAACCCTGGCCCTTCTGTGACTCTGTGAAATGGCACTCCAGAAAACTCTGCTGATGGTGTTTAGTTTTGTACACCTGTGGCATTGCACAAAATAGAGAAGAAGATACAGAAGCATCTGGTGGCATATATAGAAGGTCCTCTACATTAACTCATCTTCCCCAGGAGCATTCATGAGATCAAAGCAGCTCAGGAAAGAGCAGAATATGACACAGACAGTTTACCTTTGAAAAAGGAGAAATGAAGCTAGTTATGCAGACAAGCCCAGCATCAGCAAACAACCTGGCCACCTCTGCGATGCGGCGGATATTCTCCTCGCGGTCCCCGGCTGAGAAGCCCAGGTTTTTATTCAAGCCGTGCCGAACATTATCGCCGTCCAGGGAATAGCAGGGGATGCCATGAGAGACCAAGTACTCTTCCAGAGCAAAGCCAATGGTTGTCTTACCGGCTCCGGAAAGGCCTATTGGAGACAGCAAAGCGAGGTTCTGTTTTGAAAGTGAGGCTCAGGAACAGGATGGCGGGGGTCACCAGCAGAAAGTCATTGATCCTAAGTGAGGTGGATGCATCCCAACCCAGCTCTGTCCACTCGCACATTTAATCTACACAGTCCACGTAGTGTCCTCCCACGTGGTCTCTTAAAAGTCAATGGATAAGAAGTTAGGAGACCACTGTACACTTCAAAGAATAATCATCAGTCAAAGAAGTTCAAATTTTTCACATACGGGGTCCTTAATTGATACTAAAAAGAAGGGAATTGCCTTGGATAGGATGTTTTGGTTTCAGAAATGGTGTTAAAACAGATCAGATACGGGCCTTCTTTCCAAGATGAAAGAGGAGAACAAAACAGAGATGTGCTTTATTCCAGCGTTCAGCACACACACTGATGTGGTGAATCAGAATGGTTTTACAAACCCTTCCATTCACGTCTTGCAACATCTTCTGTCAGTCAAAGAGAATAGCAATACTTAACAAGCAAAGAAACATCTGGACAGGTGTCAAAAAGGAGAGTTGTGTAAATGTCAGCGGAGAAAAATAAATGCTCCCTGGGCCCCAGATCTTGAGTTTGTTTTTCAAAGCAAAAGAGAAAGGCAACACATCAGAAGGTGTATGAAATGCTGTGCAAGAAATCACTTTTGGCACGACTCACTGTCTGTATTTCCTTTTCAGACAAGAAGACCAACTTGTTCTGCCACTCACAGGTTTCTGAAACACAGGAAACCTAGGTGCCCCCATGAACTTTCCACTGACCCAGGATGAAAATCTCTAAATGCTGTTCTGGACAATCTTGAGCACGTTTTGCTGCCAGGGACTGGGTGAGCTTGAGCCAAGGGTTCCTCAGCTTGGAACACCAAGAGCAACCTGCAGGGCTTTCCATGTGTTCAATCAAGGGAGCCAGCAAATGGAAGCCCCAGCAACAGCTGCAAAATCTAGAAAAGCGTTATTTAGGGGCAGCCACTGCAGGGAGATCATCTTACTTTGCCGACACCATGTCCCTGTATACAATCACTTTGAAAATTCGCACTAGCTCACAAGGAGTGCTGGTGTTGCCTGCAGACACCAAAACACAACCTCCAAGCCATCCTCCTCATCTGTCCACTTAGCTCTCATGTGTGCAGCAATGCAGATGAAAATACCTGTTAGCCAGACTGTGCAGCCACGGAATCCACCCCTGGTACCGACAACTTGTCCTCGCTTACTCCTGCTGACGTGATGGGCTTGGTAAACCACATTGGTTGATCCCTAAAGAAAACAGAGTGAAACAAAATGCTTTTGTTACCCTGCTGCACTCCACACACCAGAAAATCTCAGCCAGGACAGAAGAGACACGTACATTCATTGAAAATCAGCACAAGCCGTTGCAGCAAATGCTGAGAACTTTGTTGTACAGGAAAATGCTACAACCAACATGGTAAAATGGGAAGAAAACTGGCAAAACAGTGAGAAAAATATTTGCCTTTGGTGTCAGTTATGGGAAAGGAAAACTCCCAGCAGGAGCAAACAGAAATATTTTCTCCCCAAGCCACATTCTGCTTGTTGCAGGTTCGTCCCTCTCAAATCTCTGGTGCAGGGTGGGGGGAAGGCTGGGCTGGGCTTTCCCACAGTTTGTGTCATGCTAGGTAAATATTTCTCCATCTGAAGTCACAGCAGGGAAGTGATCATATTTTATGCGTCAGAGAAGGGTTTTTTGACAAGATAAAAAAAAAAAAAAAAAGGAATGGGAGACAAAGAAGTTCACATTTAAATGTGTTTGCAGAATATCCTTTTTTTTCCTCTACTTTCTGAGTCATTAACATTTTAGCCCAATTTAGCAAAGGCTCACTGGAGACTTGGTGGTTTGCAGGCAACAGAGGGCTCTGTCTGCTTAAAAATTTAAGTGAAAACCATTCCATAATAGAAGTAACACCCTTCTTCCCTCTTCTCTCTCTCAGAGGCCAGCATCCCAGCTAGACTCAGAACTTCACACCCAATTTATATTCCACTTTAGCTAAAACCATCAGAATCAACCCCTTTTTATGCTTGCAAACCAGAGGTGAAATTTTCCACTTGCAATTGCTTGCAGGCACACAGGACCAATACACAGACCTTCCACAGGCATTGCAGCACACTGCCAATTCTTCAAAGCCTCCACTCCCCAAAGCAGGTGGGATTGTTTTGTTTCTTTTTTTGTGTGTCTGTGTGCACGCTAGTTTTTAGTTCGTTTTGCAGGGGGGATGTCTTTTTGGACATTTGGAGCTTGCAAGCTGAGACATCATCATTATGGTTTAATTTGTGCTTGTCCCCAGCAGTCTGGACTCCTGAAGCAGGACTAAGTGAGCACATGTAAAAGGTAACAGCCAGCAAGATAACCCCTGCTCACAAAACACAAAGGCAAATTTTGCAGCTTTACTCCTCACAGGAGTCTGGCACCATGGTGTGAGTGCCCAAACTCGCCCCTGTGCCAGCCCACCATGGCTCAGCCCTCCAGAGACGCTGCTCAGTGCAGCACGATGCCTGAGCAGTAACTCCAGCACAGCCCTCCAGTGCTCCAGCATATGGAACAGCAGTTTTGCAATTTATGTGCAAACGACAACAGAAGCAGGTATTTCAGCACAGAGAAATGAAACCCACACACTCAAAATATCCTTTCTACACCCCTTCGCTGCCTGTGTCAGCAGGAACTCTGGCAGCACGCTGATTTCCTTGCAGTGTGGTTCTGCAAGACGTTGATCTACCCAGCACGACAGGGACTACGATAACGTCTGTGCTAACACGTCCCTACCTGGCTGACATCATGAAGTTATTATCTTTAAAGCAGACGCTGCTGCAAATCCGCACCATGCACATCTTGGAGCAGGTTTTTTTGTTCACACTAGCATCTTCTGGAGCTTGGGAAAGCAACCCAGCAGCAATTCCAGATGTGGGTGGCATTCCTGCTCACGGCAGGGGTTGGAACTGGGTGGGCTTCAAGGTCCCATCCATTCTGAGCCAGTCTGTGACTCTAACTCCAGACCCCTCCTGTTTTGCTCATACATTATGAGCAGTTTCACTGCCAAAGAGGCGAGATATTCCCAGCACCACATGTCTGAAACAGTGGGACTCACACCAACCCCAGTCCTTGCCATCAGCTGCACGGGACACTATCTGAAATCACTCTTAAGCCTACAGGGACAGACCTTAGTTTTAAATCCCTCTCCTACATCCTGCCATCATAATAAAAAAATGATTTTGTCTTGTTAGCTGAACTTGATGCATAAAAACTGTGTTTCTGGGTCTCTTACTTAAGTAGAAAATTTCTTCTCCCAGGGCAATTCCCATGGCTGCCCTTGAGAATGGGTGCACTGACATCAAGAGTTCATCACCATCACAGGGGGAAACCCTTCTGTATGACAGTCATTTGCTGCAGAAAAGAAAACCTATCATATGCAAAAGGAGGAAGAACATGAAGAGGGGGGTTTTGTTTGTCAATGGCTCACCTTTACAATCAGAATCAAGGAAGATGGAGAAACCTCAGAGTTTCTGAAGTCCTGATTTAATTCCCAAAACCTACTGACTTTTCCTAAATATGAGCGTAACTTGCTGAAAAGGGCTATGACGATAAGTGTTTCAAAACCAGCTCTATTCTTTCCCAGGAAAAGCCCCCAAAGAGCCAGCATTACCCTGGAAATTTCTGCCTGCTACAGGTCCCAGGATCCCACTGCCACAGCTGGACTTGAAGGATGGAGCACTAGCTTCAGGCAGTGATAAAGATATTACAAAATAATAAGATTTAGTTGAGGAACACAGCACTGGGTCACTAAATGTCCTGCTGCGGGTGCCAGCATTTGCTCACACCAGGCAGGCTGCTGAACTGGGTTTCCCTCCTCCTTCACAGAATCATAGAATGGCCTGGGTTGAAAAGGACCTCAAAGATCATCTAGTTTCAACCCCCCTGCCAAGAGCAGGGTCGCCAACCACCACACCAGGATCTTCAGCATTCTCACAGACCCAAGCAGACCACTCATGGTCCTTGGCAAGCTCTCCTGCTGCTGCTTGCTTGTCCTGGCACTGCTGCAACAGCACCTCGTCCCTGCCAGGAACGTAGCACAGAGACCGTCAGGGGCCCAGCAGAAAGCTCCCAGCTACCTGAAACAAGTAGGCTTTCAGCTTACAGACAGACGCTTTGCAATGCCAAACTTTGCTAACAAACGTAGTTTTCAAGGTGAGGCTAGCCAAAGTACTCTTTTCTTAACACATAGGAATTTCTGAGCTCTTAGCAAGACCCTAATTTTGAATGCTGCTAAAACACTCTTCTTCTAGTATGTCTGTGCATTTGAGGTGGACACAATCAGGTTTTATACAATCTTCCAAAAAATCAGGCTCAATACACAAGCTTGCATGCCCATCATGCTCTGATTTCATGACAATCCGACTTCAAAGCAGTGGGTTGGCATTAAAGCTATCTCTCTGAAGCCACCCAGATCAGATTTTTGTTTTTTAATATCTCTGGACAGATGATGTCACTAATCTAATTTCCTCGACCCACTAAAACTAGTGAGTCACTCTGTGCTCACACATTTCCACAATTAATTTGGAAGGCCAGGACCGATGTTATAAAATAATAATTATTCCCAACTTCTTTCCAAAAATCACAAGGGACATCTGCATGACAAGCACGTATTTCACAGCCAGAGCAGCCTGACATCTGCTGGCAAAAATATCACGTTGAACAGGAAACCCTTCCATGAATTCCCTATTTTTTATACATATGTGTTCTGCTAAATTATCTCCACTAAACGAACCCATTTCAGCAGTTTGGCTCATGTGCATGTTGCAAATACTACATTTTACATGGCAGAAGGAGACCTGCTTTCTTTTGATGCCTAAGTGTGGTACGAGGCTGCTCTGGATGATGCTGAGGCATCTGACAGACCTGTGGGACCACAGCCGATACAAAACGAAGTCCTCTTGCAAAACAAGGGAACGTAAGTCATGTTCACACTGTTGTTTTGGGGCTGGACACCTGCAGATATTGAGTGAGGGTGTCCTGGTGGACGACAGGTTGGCCATGAGCCAGCAGTGTGCCCTTGTGGCCAAGAGGGCCAATGGCATTCTGG
>JAOWBP010003659.1:4369195-4402950 GCA_028571105.1 Tragopan temminckii | reverse complement strand
GGCACGGAACCGCGGCACGGAACCGCGGCACGGAACCGCGGCACGGAACCGCGGCACGGAACCGCGGCACGGAACCGGCCCTTCGCGCCAAGCCGGGATGGAAATGTGTCATTCCCTGAAGCCTGGTTGTTTACAGACTCGGGGTGACTATCTGGGATGCGCCCTTTTGGTTTTGGCTCGGCTACCAGACAGGGAGCCAGCACGCGGCAAGGCTCCTTGCCGGCTTGGTGCGGAGATGCAGGCGGGACGCGGGAGAAATCGGCCTCTGAAAGCTTGGCTCTGCCCAAACGGTGGGATTTGTCCTCCTGCCGTGGTGGGAAGGCCTCCTGCTCAGCCCGGTAACAGTGGGTGCGTTCGGGGGGGGGACGGCCCGAGGGACGGATTGGGACTCTGCACAACTCGAGTCGGCGGCCTCAGGATCCCCCCTGAAGGATAGCGGTGCTGCCAAAAGCCAATCCGCCCCGCATTCAGGCCCTCAGTGCTGGGCCAGTTCACTCTGCAAACGCTAAGAAGGTTGGGAAGAAACACACAGGAGTCCTCTGCCATGCAAAACCCATTGGGTGAAAACCACGCCTGATGGCTTTTCAGAAAATCCACAACTAGCCCATGGAACTTTCCACTGCTGAAAAAAGCCCATAGCCCAGGACTTTGCCAAACCAGAGGACAGGCACGGTCCCAGTGGAGGGAAACCACACAGCACCCTTGGGATGACCTGCAAGCCAGTGGTAAAGGAAGAAACACTCACAGTGGGTGTGTAATTCCACACGTGATGGCTTGGATTCTTCCATGTACCCTAGGGATGAACAGCCCCATCCAGCATTGCTCTTGTTCTCTGACCACTTCCTCCCATTCCCCAGTCCCTACCCATGAATCCAGCCCAGAGCTGTGAGGGTGATTATGCTAACAGGGCTGTTTCCCCACTAAGCAGGAAATAACTGACTTCTAATCATCTCCAAAAGAACAAGCGCTCTCCCTAGTTCCAGTATGTGGATGAGCATGGGAACCGTGGGCATCTGCTGGTACCTGTTCCTCACACTACTGTCAGTGTGTCCATCACCATAAAAATACTCCTGTTTCATCTCTGCCCTTCTCCCCGGAAGAGCTTAAGATGGCAGAATCTTAGAATGGCTTGAGTTGGAAGGCACCTTAAAGATGCTGGTGCCGTGAAAGATGCCCCTAAAGGAAAAAGATGGTGAGCATTTGCCAAGCTCCTGAGATATGTGGGAGAAAGATCGAGAAAACAGGAAACCCCAGAAGAGGGATGAAAGGAAAGATAGTGGAGTAAATATAGTTCCTCAAATGGAGAAGGCCATTGTGTGGCCAAATAGAGTGGGGCCCATTGTGGGGACTGAGGAGCAGGGATGACTTGGAGGTGAAGGAATGAAACTGGAAAGATATAAGGAGGCAAGGAACACCTGTTCAACCAACTCCTGAAGCCACACAGCTATTACAGTGTGATAGTGATAGCTGCACTAATCCATGGTGTAATTCCAATTAAACTCACTGCATTACATGTGGGATTAATTTGATTTAACAATATCAAGGTGACATTTTAGCCTCCCTCATTTCATGCCTTTCCTCAGATTGCTTTTTTTTTTCTTCTCCTCCGTTGTCCAGCTGCAGATTAAGTTCCTGCCATAAAAACAATACAGCACGGCTGGAAGAGCAGACAACCAAGCACAAACACATTATCCATGGGAAAATTATGCCCTGATACAAGGGCAGGGTTGAAGGAACCCTCCCACCACCATTGCCCAACCAGGACACAGGCTATGCCTCGTCCTGTTGAGGACATCTGGAGAAGGACATGCTAGATGACAAAGCCTGGGAGTGCACGGCAAATGGATGTTGCTAAGCTCTCCCTCAAGCACAGTGGCAGCCAAACTTGACTAAAGCTGCTTAGTCTGTTTAGCTGGTGCTCAGAAGTGACTTGATGCCATTTCCGAATCAGAGTACCAGAGTAGGCATCTCATATCTTCTTTACGTGTGGATTTGAATAAATTTGTCAACACGAGAGCTTCAGAAGTGGTCAAATCTATGTTAAGCTGGCAGGCAAAATGTGAAATCTTGGGGAAAACACGAGTGATTCCAAATTAACCACAGCTGTCATTGTGTTTGTGGCTCTGCTCTACAAGAACACAGCAGAATGTGTAATTATCTCTGATGAGCTAATTACACATCTTAATTTCCTGTAAGGGTTATTTTTAGGGGATTTTTTGTTTGCTTAGTTGGATAAAAATATACAGTATTGCCCTTAAGTGGGATTAATTTTAAATACATGTCTTTACACCCCTACCACGTCACCTTTCCTTTGTGTATCTTCAGTAACAAAAAACATTTAAAACTGTCTGGCAGACAACAGCAAGAAAAAGAAACTATAAGAAGGGGTCTGTGAAATTAAAGGCACCCCTCCTCACAGGGCAACTGGAGCTGGCACTCCAGGTGCGTCCTCTCCGGTGCTGAGCAGAGGGGGAGGATCAGCTCCTTCAGCCTGCTGACAGTACTTTATCTGGGGCAGCACAGGGTACCATTAGCCTTCTTTGTGGCAAGGACACACTGCAGGCTCACGTTCAACTTTGTGACCTCCAGCCAGGGCCTTTTCTACAAAGCTGCTTCCCTGCTGGGTTGCCACCAGCATGTCCTGGTGCCTGGGGTTGTTTCTCTGCATTTGTGGCTCTCCCTGAACTTCATGATGTTCTGGTCAGTCCAGCAGGACTAGTTTTAGTGAGGACATTTTTTGAAGAAAAAAAAAGTTATTTTCTGTTAAAAAGTAACAGAAGAAAGGTAAGTGGGAAAAGACAGAAAAAGTTGTGCCGCTACGTAACAGGAAAAAGTAGCATTAAGTGCAATGTAACACCTCCATGTCTTCCTCAGATATCAATCAGTGAGATAGTGAACAAGTCAATGTTATCTGTTTGTTGCATCACTCTTCATTTCACATTTCATCAAAGATACCTCCTTTCTAGGAATTAAACTGACTATGCATGACCTTCCCAAGAATCTGAGCAAGTAAGAAATATTTTGCATTAAAAAAAATGAAGATTTTTTCCTCCCCCGTTTCCCCAAGTGCAGTGCAAAAAGGGGTATGAAATGCTTTCAACATCTAATAATTAAAAAACTGGATAGCTGCGGCCTCCAGACTTAACTTGCACGTTCTTTTTGAGGAAATAATAGATTAAGGAAAAATAAAAGGAAAAATCTAGTTGATTCTCTCAAGAGACACGTGAATCAGTGGCACTCAATTAATTTTCATTAAAGAGCCTCTCAAGCTATTTAACCAGCTATAAGAGCTCCAGCCTACCGCAGTCAACAAAAGAAGCAGCACCAAAGCAAGGCAGACAGAGGGTTAAAAATCTCTCCAGATGGAGAAAAGGGCACTCGAACATCCTCCCTGCTCAGTGAAAAACAGCCTTGTGAATGATTAGGCAACTTCTGGGCCCTGTTACGTATGCTAAAGCGTTAAAGGGAATGTTATTATTTGTGAGTGTTCTCATCCTGCTCACAGCGTCGGAGACTTTTGTTCCTCTCCTTACTGGGAGGGGGCAGATGCAGGTTGTTCACTGGATATCTGCCCTTGTGCACAGAGAATAGGGATTATTCAGCACTCCTTCAGAAAGTTTATAATGCCCTGATACTCTGATCTCAGAGAGGCAATAAATCTCTAGACAAACAGCTCTCTTAAGAGCCCATTGTGCAACCTACTGTTTCACTAACAGGACCCACAGAGAGGAAAATCTATATATAACTCCACCAAACAGGCCCTGTGAGCCACTGCCTGCAAGGTGTTCGCTACAGATGTACAGAGCTTCCTGCTCACAAACCTGCCACAGCACCTTCACAACCAATAATCTCACACAGCATAAACCAAGAAATTGCTTAAAAGCATCAATACACACTTAGAATCTTAGGATGTTGGAATAGACCTCCAAGATCATCTTGTCCAATTGGCCACCTCCCACCAATATTTCCACAAAACCATGTCCCTTAGTGCCACAACTAAATGTTTCTTGAACACCTCCAGGTATGGTGACTTCACCATCTCCGCTTGCTCATAGAAGGAGATGAGGTTGGTCAAGCAGGGCCTGCCTTTCATGAACCCATGCTTGCTGAGCCTGATCCCCTGGCTGTCCTGCATCTGCCATATGATCTCCCTCAAGATGATCTGTTCCATAACCTTCCCTGGCACCGAGGGGTGGCTGACAGACCGTTAGTTCCCCAGATCCTCCTCATGACCCTTCTTGTAGGTGGGAGTCACACTGGAAAGCCTCCAATCCTCTGGGACCTTGCTGGTTGACAGAAACTCTGGTAGATGGTGGAAAGTGGCTTGACAGTCACCTCAGCATCCTTGGGTGGATCCCATGCAGCCCCATGGACTTGTGACAGACCGGGTGGAGTAATACTTCTCTAACTGTTTGTTTCCACCTGTATTGTGGGTGGTTTATCCTGCTCCCCATTCCAAAATTCCAGGTCAGGAGACTGAGTAACTCGAGGATAATTGGTCTGACTTTTAAAGACAGATGTAAAGAAGGCATTGAAAGCATCAGAATTTTCCTTACCCTCAGTGGCCACGTTCCCTGCTGCCTCCAGTAAAGGAAAGGGATTCTCCTTAGTCCTTCTCTTATTGTTAATATATCTGTAAAAAAAGGTGTTTTTTTGTTCTCTTTTACTTGAATGCTTGCTGCTGGTCTCCTCGACACTCAGTTCAACATGCCTGGCATAACTGTTTACCAGCAACCAAATATTTTGCCACTCACAGCCCTTATCCATCTGCAGGGTGGCAGTAGTGGAAACAGGACAAAACCTTGCTCACAGGACAGGATCCTTCCTAAAGGCATTGCAGCCTTCAGGAAGTAGAGAGAGATCCTCCGCAGCACTCTCCCACCTGAAAGACATAAAGTGGGTCACTGTTCTTCATTTTGCATGACCACGTACTCTTAAATTGTTGCATGACTTCCCTCACCGTGCTGATATCTAGCAGCAGAAGCATTGCCCACATTAACACTGCAGCCTCAGAAGGAGCCCACAGATCAGTTGCAATGTTACCAGTCATGCCATTCCCATGGTGGCTCCTATCTGTTCCATGCTGTACATTTGGGAAAGTAGAAGCAGAGGGTGGAGGAGACAGGAATGATGGCCAAGCTCAAATTTGTGTGCCATGGAAGCTGCATACCAGACTATGTGAGCCCTATGAGCAATTCTCAAACTACTCTGCCACGTGATGCCTTTTCTCTTTCATTTGCTTTCCTAAAACTGGGGAACTCACAGATGATGGCTTCAACTTGACTGGCTTGCTTAAACATGAGTGTCTTGCTCTGTTTTACAGATAATGGAGACAAAGATGTTCAGCATGGTTTCTTCATGTCTTCTCTTAATTCACTTCAGTGTTTTCTGCTTTGTGCTTCCTGCACTTCCACTTTTCACCAGTCCAGAGCTGCTGCAGCACTCGTATAGAGCCAGTCTGATGGCCAGGCCCAGGCAGAGCACAAGAACAACCTGGGCAAAGTGGTTCAGGGTTTGCTGCTCTTCTGCAAACAGTGAGGAAAACATTGTGCAGAACACAAACAGCGCAAAGACAACTCTAAGGCGAGAGCCCACAGGGGAAATCAACGCAGAAACACCTAAGAACAGCAGACTCAGGTTTATCAGCAGGTGACCCGAGAATAAATGCAGACAGCAAAGTCCCAAGGGAGGCTTGTCACCCCAGCTATGGGGTATTGCTCAGTCACCGGGAGGTTAATGAATCCTGCTCATCAAATACAGAGTGTAAGATTAGCACCTTTCAAAATTAAGCGTTCCACAGATTAACAAGTGTAAGCCCTTTGGCATCATCCCTGTAATTTGTCATGTCCACAAAGATACCAGCTCCGATACTGAACTGCCCCAACAAGCAGTTCCTGCTTATGTACGTCTCCTTTCACACATGGCTTTTCATAAACAGTTTTTTAATCCTGTATAAAATGCAAGTCTGGATCTGCAGCCCTAAAACTTTGCTTGCAAGACACTAAATCAGAAAGTTTTATGAACTACTAAAGCAAAGCACAGCACAGTGTGTTGGAAGCTTGACCACAGACATGGGCTGGCAGGGCACTGGCTGCTGGCATGAGCAAGTTGGCCTTTTAATAAGAGCAGGAAACATTATTTTTCCTCTTGTTCTGTAATTCAAAAACGCAGGGTTATTCCCAGCACTGGAAAAGCTGCTCTAGAAAAACAAAGGCTCCACAAGTTACGAAAAATCAGCCACAGAAAATTCCAGCCTCAGCAACACCCACTGCTGCTGGGGACTGCTACAGCCAGCCAGAAATCTTACGTTCAGAACCAGTTTGCCAAAGATTTCACAATGCCAGAAAGGAGTCTGAGCCAGAAGCATGATTTGTACTAGCATATTTTTTTGTATCTTTAGTACGCTATACAAAAGGTCGGGAAAACAAAAAAGCACCTCTCTTACTTTGGAAGAACAGACAATCAACATTCTCCTGTCACCCAGGCAGAAGATATATTAAACTTCAGCTTAAGTTCACCAACATGTTTTCATCCTTCTGTACAGCACCACACCACAGAACAAGGGTGAGGAGAGAGTGTTTTAACTCGCCGCCATCTTTACACCCACCTCCTCCTCTAATGGAGGACGCTTCACAGCCACCTTCATGCAGCTCTGACCGACTGGCACACACTGCCTGCTCCACCCACACCTCAGAACTCATGCCAAACAACTCAGATCTGTGATTTCCAGGACATTTTTCAGTCACTGCTCCTTGGTGATGCAACTGCTAATGTTCATCATCGTGATTTTCCTACACACAGCTCCGAAGGATCCCAGCTGGTCTGGCTGTTGGGATGATGGCCCCACACAGCAAGTCTATGTGCAGCAAGTCCCATAATCATTAGGGAAAGGGTGGCAGTGCACATTCTGCAATTACACAGCAGGTTCTTTTGTCCTATTCTTGAGCAGGTACCAATGTTCACCCCTCCAGCACCATTCAATACCCGCACCTCTGAACTGTCATGACAGGGGTCCTTCGTTTTTCTCATCAGACTCTTTATTTCTCTCTTTTTTTTTTCCTTGTTTGCCTTCAAAAACCAACACAACTTTTGAGATTTCTCTACCTGCTCTATAGAGCAACTCTCATCTGTGTTTTGCAGACTGCAGGTTCTCCTTGCATCTATATGGCATGGCTGCAACAGCAACCAAGAGGTAGTTCAGGAGGAGGATTTTATTCCAAAGAGCTGACAGTTTAACTCAGGTTAAAAACCCAAAGCATCATCCAGGTAGGGCAGGTGTGAGGCTCCAAACCACAACTTGGAGCACCTCCACGTCCGAGTGTGGGCACCAGGCTTTGTGTGCAGCCTTGCCTGGTGAGCTAGGATGGAGACATCTGGGAAAAGACAACTTGCACAGTAGAGGAGCTGGTGTTCATCACACCCTAGGAGTATGACACAAGGGAAGGGGTATTTATCAGCAAAACAGCAGCAGAAATAGCCAGCAATTTCTGTCTGACTGATTTTCCACAGTTGTAGATCTCATCATGGAGGAATCAGCTAAGGCAAGGCTTTGACACTGCAGATTGTTCTGCCCATAAAAGTTCAGGTTTCTTTGCACTCACCTTGAATTATCATTTAGTAACAATCGATTTTACAAAGCGAATGGACTTTTTGAAACAAAAGGCAAGGGTTCTTATCATTTTGTGATGCCATATTGCAGTAAAGATATTTATTTATTGAGTGTAATTTTCTGCTATAGATATATCACCTTTGCCCTGTGTGATTTCTTGTCCCTTTCATAGACTTTGGCCCCTACCTTTTCACCTTTACAATACTGGAATAAGGAGCTCAGTTCCTGAAAAGACACCAATGGTTCATTTTCACAGACTCCTTTTCCCTACAGACTGCTGCATTTTGGGGGCTCAGGTGAGGAGGTTTAAAGTCACGGATGTCTTCTTCCAAAAGCAGCAGAAAAATGCATAAAATAGGCAGCCTGGTATCTTTGTGGATAAAACTGTCAACAAAGCAATCACAACAGAAGAGTCAGAGAGAGATTAAGGAAAAGCCAAGGAAACACAACTTTTCTAGGGGCAGCTAGTGTTAGAGATAGACAAGCACAGGCAGGTAGCAGTCAACTCCTATCACAACGTTTTGAGGTCTAAGTTCATCCTAATCCTCTTGCAAAGGAAGGAGAATTGCAAGAGAGCAGCTTCTACCTGTCCCTTCCCTTCTTCTTCAAACTCCAGGCAGTTTTGAACATGAGTTCTCAGTACCAAGAACTTTTTCCTAAATACACAGTGAATTTATACACAATACATGTGGTCTTTGGCTTTGTCATTCACGCAGTTTTTTCTGCCTTTCCTTTTGTGCAAGGGCAGATGGTTTAGGACCTGCACCATTCTTTTTTAAACTCATTATTACAGTTGTGATTTTTCCACTGTAGGCCATCACATGTGTTGCCAGGCAGCATCTTCCAGCCAAGACAGACATAGCCACCAATGAAGAAGATAAATGACCTTCCTGCAGAAAACCATCTGAAGGAAAACCCTTAATTTATTCCTTAAGAGACTTCAGGTTTGGCAAACTTTATTTCAAATTTGTAATTTTTAGAATTACTTTGACAAGTCTTTTTAACAACTCTCCTAGAAAAGTCATTGTTAATAATAGGAGATCAGCTTCACAAAATTAGGCTGTCATTATTTACTGTTTTATTTACTATGTTATTTACTACATTATTTACTATTTATTTACTACTATTTCCTAGTTGTGAAACACTTTGAGTGCTTTATCCAAGCATTTTTAAACCTCAGCAGTGTCTTAGAAAATGTATATTGCATACAAGGAAATACTGGAAAAGAAGGTCTCTTTCTTAACTGTTTCTTTCCATTTCAGGTCACCAAGAGGACACCCAAGCCCACCTTGCCAATTGCTCTCTGGGAGTCCCTCAGCAAAGGAACAGGAAGTGATATCTCTTCCCATGAACCTTAAACACTGCTTGAATCCATGGAACAAAAGGGAAACAGGAAAAGAGCAATGAGAACAAGCACATCTTCAGCAACCCAACAGAGCTGATCAAACAGCCATGTTGTTCCTGGCAGCTGTCTCCTGGCAGAAAAAGCACACTGAATGCTTTGTTTTGTAGTGGTTTTGCCCAACAGATGAGGACATTTCATAACAGGCTGCAGGTATGTCTCAAACACACCATTGCCAATACACTCACTGGCATCCAGCCAGAAGTGGATTGAGACAGCAGTTCAGTGGTTCACATCAGCTCACTTCCCTAAAAAGAGCATCCAGGGATGGTGGAGTTTGTACACCTTGTCCAGGATGGCACTAGATTGGGCACACATCTTATGAAGGGGTGCTCCAGCAATCTGCTCTCCCTTACTCTTACCTTTTGAAAATCATTGGGAAAACAAAAACCAAAAACCAAAAACCAAACCACCAAGGCACTAAGCTGAAATGATGAGGCATATTCTGCCTGCTGAAGAGAGACCCAGAGACTTGGCTAAACAGCACCTTTTCTGCTCTTAGATTGTGTATCCTGGCTTCAGCAGAGCACCTTGCCCAGAGTCACACTGCCGGACCAGCCACTCTGTCCCTGTTGTCACTATAAAACAGGGAGATGGAGAGAGAAGAGAGTTCTGTTTGCTCTGCTTTGTTGCATGACTTTGGCTTTCCCTCTGGGTTTCAGCAGGCACATAAGTAGACATCCAAGGCAAGAGGAAACAATTCAGACTGCAGCGGGCAGACACATCTGGTCTCCACCTACACATTGGTCACCTTCTGCTCAGCCTTTCTGAAGCAATTCCATGCAAGTAGCTACCTACCTGTACATTTTCCAGCCTAGAAGGACAACCTTTTTCTCCCCATGGCCAGGTCCAACATCGTGCACAGCTGCTGGACTGCCATGGTGAGTTAGCTGGGGTCTGACAACACTGTCAGGGAAAAGAGTTGGGTTTCTCAAAATGCGTTAAAACTGTAGTGATATTCATGCTCTAGCAAAGTGATGCAGTTAAAAAGAACCTATTGACATACAGGATGGAAGCAATTTCTCATTTACCATGAAAGCTGTCTCCTGTCTAGCTTCCTGATCTGAAGGCTAACCAGGAGAACTTACGAAGTAGGTCACATGGACCTCTGCAGTTAGCTTTGTCTTTGGATGCCTGCAGCTCAAAGAACCACCTCCATATTTGGGTTTTACTTCTTCCTCCAGCCCCACGCCAAAAGCTGGTTTGAAATTAGCAGAGGCAACACCTCAAGGAAAAATAACCAACAATCGGGAAAAAAGAACTTGAACTTATGAAGAATTCATTTGATTTACCATCTCTTCCTCGACTGACCAGGGACACAGGGTACACGGGCACACTGGAAGGGATGTTCATCACTGCTTTGGCATGGGCATGTTTCACAAGCAGAAAGCACAAAGGCTACCTGGAGACAGAGAAAGGGAGAAGCAGAGATCTACTGCAAGGTGACACGTGAGCATCTCACCTACCTCAGCTCCAGAAGAACTGTGCAGAGTGAAAGGGAGCACCTTCTAGTATTAACTCTTCAGGCACCGAAAAATCCCTGTAGAGCTTTCAGGCTGATGGATTTCCACTGGCTCCAGAGGAAAGACTTGCCGCTCTGCACCACACCAAGGCCCCCAAGGGATGGAGAAGAGCCCTGTAATTCTGGGTTACGTAAAAGAAATCTGAACCCCAAAGGCATTACCACGAAGCCAAGCCTTGGCAGGACTGCATACGCTTCATGTTTGAGAGGGCTGGAGGCACATGGCCCCAGACGCTAGTTTATGCAGCAGCACTGGATCATCAAAGCAGGGAGTGTGCTGGCAACTCGGAACATTCCCATGTGTGTAAATGACAACACTCTAAATATTATACACAGATCTGTTATGCACAAACCTACACACAAAAAGTGATCTACGATACCTGGTGAGAATTCTCCAGCAGCAGATGGGAGCAAAAGCACGTGACCTCTGCAGTGCCACAGAAAACAGCCCTCAGCCATACCAGTAAGTATAAAAACCTCACTTGCATAATGATTAACATCTCCAGGAAGGAGACAAAAGGAAATCACATGGAGTTGGACTTGTCTGGAAAACAGAGCACAACTGTGATCATTTATGTTCATAAGAACTGAAGTGAAACCAGAGCCAGTACACAGAAGAAATGTTTCAGGTGAGGAGGAAAGCCGAGGGGAGAGATTAAGGGAGACCAGCCCATCAGATCTTGCAAAGCAAGGGCTGAAATGAGATGCAAGTGCGGCCTGCAAAGATACCAGGCAGGTAGATGACAATGTTGAAGGATGTACATAGGCTGGAAATCGGGAGAAAAAGGTTAACAAATCTTTTGGAAGATATACCAGGAAGCAGCAACTTGGAAATTTTTTGAAAATCAATAGGTGGACAAAGTTGTGAAAGACATTCAGGAAAGCAGGGGCTGTGGAAGACCCATCTCAGCCCATGCTACTTTTTCCTCTGTAGCGTTAGGAGGACCATGGGATCCACGTGCTGAGAACAGCACACTGTTCACCTGTCAGAGCCACTACGTGTTTCCATAGCTGAACAGTAATGCTTCACATGCATGAAATGAAACACACCTAGTTAAAAGTAGGAAAGTAACAGAGTACAGCTGACTGGTTAGAGAGCCAACCAGTTACCTGTGCATTGGCCAGAGACTTCTAGCACTAGAGTAGACAGGGATCACAGGTATGGCTGCTTGGATTTAAATTGCCAGGAAAAAAAGCTGAACAATTGATTAAACACTTTGTAGGCATGGAGGAGCCAACACTCAGAGGAGTAACAGCTTACAAGGACTGCCAAAGGCAAACTGCAGTGCAAATGAGCCAGTTTTGTTCTACGGAGGGGATGAAACCTGTGGGTGCACAACCAGCTAGAAAAGCCTCGTGATGCTCTCCTAGACACGTGGGGAGTGATGCTACACCAAGGCAAAGGAAGCATTGATACAGAACTTGTTGGGAAACCAGACATAGAGAATAGTTCACCCTCAAAGTGGAAAGAGTCCTACCAGAGTTAGATCTGAGGCCGATGCTGCTCAGTCCCCTTCTAGAACAAAAATACAAGTTAATGTAACTTCCAGTGCTTGAAGGGAGCTTACAAGCAGGAGGGGGGAGATTTCTTACACAGTCTAATTATGATAGGACAAGGGAGAATGGCTTTAAATTAAAAAAGAGGAAACTGAGATTGGATGTTGGGAAAAAAATTCTTTACTCAGAGGGTGGTGAAGCCCTGGCAGAGCTCCCAGAGAAGCTGAGGGTGCCCCATCCTTGGAGGCTTTCAGTGCCAGGCTGGATGGGGCCCTAGGCAGCCTGATCTGGTGGGGACAACCAGCCCCTGGCAGTGAACTGGGGCTGGATGATCTTTAGGGTCCCTTCCAACCCGTGCCATTCTATGATTCTATGATAATGTAACTCCACCAATGTTAGAATACAAAACTTTTCCTATTTTTACACATATGTTTACATAACCAAATAGATAACATTAAAATGCCTCTAACAAGGGGAAGGAATATATTATACAGAGGATACTGTTTCCTTGAAAACCAACCATAGAACATTGATTGCTAATATTTTCTAATGCTGTTAAGATTAACTCAAAAGGAAATACTTCTGACACTTTGGAAGGTAGAAAAAAAATCACTTAAGCTTGCTTTTCCTGTTGGTTAAAGCCAAAGGCAGCTGTCCCCTCAGGCTGTCAATAAACTCACGGAACAGTGGGCTGTTTGCCATTTGGATTCAGTCACTAGTGAATGGTCATCAGGGGACTCAATCTTCCCAGAAGAAGCTGGGGATATCAGCCCAGCATCAGGGGGAATACAACAGCTGCTCAGACACTCAGCATCAAAGCAGTTTCTCAGGTGAGCCAGGAGGAACATGCTTTTTTTCCATCATGTCAGTCTGAGAGAAGCTTGTCTCATTCATTTAAAGTTACAGACCAGGAAAGTTAGAGACATGGGAAAGCATGGAGATCCAGTTGGTGCTGATACTGGAGGCTTTCAGCAAGTTTCAAAAAGTTTCAGCAAGTTCCTCACCAAAGTCTGCTAGGAAAACTGAGCACACGTGATGAGATAGAAGGTCCTGGCAAGGCTGAACAACAGGGCTAAGGAGAAGGAAACAGGAGGCTGAAGAAGCCACTTTGTGAAATGAGTCCTGCAGGACTCCAGTTCTGTGCCTGTCAACAGTCTGGAAAAGGGAAAATGTGACAATATATGCTGAGGATCCAAGGTCATCCCAGAAGAGAAGGAACTGCAAAAGGGCTTTAAAAGACACAGCAAGCATTTAAACTTGGGTTGCTCCTGGGAACAGCAGACTGAAGCATGGCAGGTAGAGGAAACTGGCAAAAAAAAAAACAACCTGAGCTGATCACCATATCCCAGGAGTGAGATAGAGGTCACAGGAAGGACACACAGACGCTGTGACCCACTGCTCACTACCTATCAAGGACAGCAGAAAATAAATGAGATGCTCTTGGGAGCAGAAAACTAAGGAGAAAACAGCATTTTGCCCCTCCTGAAGCCCTTGAATACAGGCAGCAAGTCCAGTTCAGTAAATATGAAGATTACTCAGAAAGTAACGCCTCCTGTGTTATTCTGTTGGCCCCCATTGTCAGAGTGGATGTTGGTGGTACGGCAGTAGAGGCTGACCCTTCCCACCAATGTCCCATTCCATGTTGTTGCCGTGTGACAGATGGCAGCAGAGGGGCAGTCTGACAGAATGGTATCTGACATGGGAGTGCGTGTGAAGCAAAGGTGTGTCACTGAATTCCTCCATGTGGAAGACATGGCACCCATTGACGTTTATCAGTGCTTGCTGAATATTTACAGAAACCAACCAGTGGATGTGAGCATAGAGAGGCAGTGGTGGTGAAACACTGTGAAACAGCAGGTCACCTCTGCTGATGCAGATTTTTATGAGCACAGCAAGCAGGCTCCTAATGAAAATACAGAGCTGATGGTAGTGATTATGTTGAAAAATGCATGTTTTGTAGCTGAGAATTCAATCTATTCAAGTAGTGTTATTGAGCTCTTTGTATCTGTTGTACTCTCCATGGAAATAAATAGGAAGCACTACTTTTGGAGTGACCTACATACCTGTGTGTGCATGTATATCTATATAAAGGCACAAGATAAAACCAGGCCAAAAATCCAAAAGCAATAACAACAACGAAGAGAACATTATGATTCCAGTACAAGGAACAAATAAGCAAGAGGTGCCTCCGATCAGGGAGAAAGTAGAAGTCATAAGTAGCACAGCTGGAAGGAGATGAAATGTTTTCACTTCTTTCCCAATACGGATGCTCCAAGGACTCTGACAAACTGCTGGTATTTAGGACAACACTGGAACAAGATCCATATCACACAAAATGATTCAAGAACTGCAAGAACACATGCCAAACATAGACATTTGCATAATTTCTGACAATCAACTTTTAAAACTTTGTTAATTAACTCTGTTAATTGACTACGTCAGAAAGCTGTTACGTATTTAAATCTAGACTGCTGCAGATGTGGCTGAATTTCCAGTCTAGCAGGTGGCAGATTCAAATGAAAAGATAGGAGATTCACAAAGCCACAGCATCCGCCATGTCCCATTACAAGCTAATCTAAGGCTTTGGGTTTGGAAGGCAACAGGAGAGCCTTGTAGAAGAGAAATTCACTAAGAGCTATACAAAAAGCTAGTCATAGGTCTGCTATCCTTTTTCTTACATCTCCTTTTCTGCTTTGCTGCAAGATGAAAGTGTTCCACTTCCCATCCACCAAAGCAGCACAGAAACTAGCCAGGACTTCTGGCAACAACAAAACCCACTTCCACACCATGCACATAAGCAAAGCATGTCCTCACCAGCACATGGCAACAGGGGTGATGAAGCTCTGGCATCAGGTCGACAAATTCACAAGAGAAGGAAAGGCTGGGGAAAAAGAACTCCCCAAAAATCACCAAGTTAGGAGCTCTTGCTGGCTTGCCTACTCCTGGCCAATTGCTGGCACTGCACTACAGTGGTCTTACAGGTACATACCGCTTGCATTTGTACAGAGTTTCTTCTTTTTTTTGGACCATAACTGATTAACCTTCACTGAGGATAGAGGACAACAGTGCAGCCCAGTAAGGTCAGCATGGTCTGTGACTCTGAGCATCAGGAGGCACTGCCTGTAACTTAATGTCCAAGAAAGCAAGAAGAGAAACCATTCTTTCTATTATACCAGCAACTACAAACTAAGTTGATTAAATTAACCTCCCTTTTCAAGTGTATGCATTTAATAAAAATAACTGTTTAATGATAATACTTGCATTTAAACTAATTTTTAAGAAGTGAGTGTATGGCAGGGCTGCTCTTCTTTTCCATTCCCAAGAAGCAAGTCCTGCTTGGTTAAAATAATTTTACCTTTTTTCCTATTCCTGTACAAGTATTTTAAACAAAGCAGCATCAATTGTTTTCTACCTCAATATTACAGACTTTGGAGAAATGAGGAAAGAGCCTTTGACCAAAGATATGAGCTCATTCATAGCACAGTCAGGAAAGTGCTGCAGACAAAGCTTTTATGTAGAGAATTAACAAACTAACAGACACTCAGTCATGAGGGTCTACTGTAAGTATCTATAAAAGGACAGGTTAGAATGAGGTTTGTTTCTAATTCTTCTATATGAAATGAGCTTTGATTTCACGTGAGAGAGTGATAATGTTTAAGAAAATAGCACTGCATCAGATCCTGGACCACAGAGAAAGACGTGCATGCTCATTTCAGAATGCAGGACACCTCCAGGCATTTGGTAATACCTGTGAAAAGCCTGCCAGGAGGCTATCATCGGTTTCAAATCAGTGCTCCTGGAAAAAAGAGTAAGTTTTCAACTCAAGTCAAAATGAGAAAGTAAAATGTCAATTAATGTACTTTAATATTAAGCATGCGGCAGTGTGAAGAGTCAAAACCACCAGACACACTGCAAGGAGCAGCAGTCTGCCAAATGTGTTTGAAGCAGAATACAGGCATGATGCTACATATTGCATAATTGCTGCTCATAAAACAGGTGAAGAAAGTGTGCAGTTCTATTTCACAGCACTGAAAATCCAAAACCAGTTATCCAAATTCATCCAGTCAATCCCATAGTATCACAAAGTCATGTTGCATGCAGCGATCAGAGAGCTCCTTGCCAGCCAGAATTACAGCAACTATACTTAGTAGAAGGAAAAAATAAGTTTTCCAGAAACATTAGTAAAGCTTTAGACATCCAAAATTAAATATATTTCAAGTGTGCTTAACGCCAGCATCCAAGAACACAGTCTGTGTCTTCCGTCAATGAAAGATTCCAGTTTGAGTGAAGTTACGCACGGAGTTGTCACTGGAGGCCTGAGGTGAGGGGTTCTGTCTGGTGCTGTGTGCAGAAGGCGAAGGCATCATCTTCCTTGCAGTGCTTTTCCAGGATGGGCCAACTTGCAGTGCCATGAGAGGTGGCAGCCTGTTTGCATTGCCTCGCTGAGCCAGCGCCCAACTTCAGGGAAAAACGTCGATCCTGTTTGGTTTTCCTTTTTAGTCTATGTATAAATTTATTTTTGGTTGCTTGAGGATGCGTGTTTTTTGTTCTTTTTAAATAACAGAGTCATCTGAAGTCAAATCCCTAGCAGTCAGAATTAGTCACATGAACAAGTACCCAGCACACATAAACATCCCAACACAGCTACTGCAGCAGTCGCAAGATTTCCATGCTCAGACTCTAATTATGCCAGCTGAGTGACTGGGGGCAGCCTTTACACACAGATCATAAACCGAACTGCACATTTTTCCTCTCAGTTAACTGGTGATATCCACTGTAGATACACCCATTACACTGGAGATAAAACGGACCCCTAAGCCAAGGCAAAACAGAAAATAATCTCTGAAGAGTCTGTTCCCTTGCACAGAATTGTTCTATCAAGCTACCACCTTTAACACAGAAACAAATGATGCTTCATCACAGAAATAATTGTTTGGTTCTTCCACCTTATCCGGTTCATGATCAAAGAAAAAACAGGGCAACGCATTCTTCCTCTGCAAAGAACACAGTATCTTTAACAAACACAGTGGGTAACAGAACAGACAAACGGAAACCTTCCACTTATCTCCAGCAGTAAAGCTCGCATTTCTTCTGTTCCTATCATGAATGATCACAGGATGACTCAAACAGAAAAAAAAAAAAAATGTTCAAAGGTGAATTTTCTCAACCTTACGTCTGCTATTTACCAAATTTCACCACCACCTTTACATAGAAGTTTATTTCTTCATAGCTTTGCCTCAAACACTGCCTTACAATAAAGTTCGTAACAGGCACCTGTCACAGTAACTACATTCAATTGACTCAGTCTCAAAGCAGGATCATGCAAAAAAGGAGACAAAGCTGACATAAAATAGCAGTAAAAGTCATATGCTGGAGCTGGCAATCATCCTGACCTATATTCCTGTAGGTGTTTCAGTACAGCTGTCCTCCCTAGCCACCTCCTCTGTTTCAGAAAAAGACCTGCAGAGCTAAAACATGCAAGAGTTCTACCAGGACATCAGTGCTAAAATATTCACTAGCTTTAATCAGCACTGCTGAGCACAACCACAGCCTCCATAGAAGTCAGTGCACTAAGGAAACAGAACCTACGTCCTACTCCACGAAGAGTACTTAAGTTACAACAGCAAAAACAGACAAAAAATTCTCTTAGTGATTTCACTCATGATACCCTAAAAAACAGCTTTTCAGTTGCTTACAGATACGTAAACTCAGAAGTGTTTTTATATAAGGCGTATTTGAAAAAAAAAAAAAAAAGTGACAGAAGTCCAAGTCCTCTAGAAAAAAAAGATGAACTAAGTCTGCAATTACTTAAACTTCCAAAGTTTAAACTAGTTCAGGTTTCTCTCCCTTCTTCTTTTCTTTCCCTCTATATCAGTTAAGTTTTCAGTTTTGCTGGTGAGGCTACCTAAGTAAATGAGGGTATAAATGTTTATAGTGCCCATAGCACTCCTGTGGTAACAGGTTATACCACCCTTTCACCTTCTCCCCAGTCAACACAGCAAAATACCCCTCACTTTATGGGCTGAGCTCTGGAGCACTTGTTATAGGGCACACATATGTCAGGAGCTACCAGCACCATAAAACCACACCTGCATTTGCTTTGGGACAGCCTGTTCAATCAGCTGTTCCCTTCTGGGCAACGAGGGGACTTTTATTTGACTTGCTGTATTTTGGACATTTCTGGACAATTATCTTGATTTCTCTTTTTTCTGCTCTACTGCTGAACTCTGAAATACTTTCTCAGCAGCAAGTAAATCTGCTTTAAGTGAAGATACACTCAGAGATAACCAGTACCTTTATGCAGTTAATTTCTTTAAAATCAGCTCAATTTCAAGAACAAGCTGGTGTATCGAGTGGATAAGGTCTATTTAAGTGACACCAGGTTCTGTGCCTTTAAGCTTGCAGAAGTCAAGTCCCAGCCAGATACTTCTCACAGTCTGAAGCCTGCCCAGATTTAGGGTAAGAACTTATCCTGTTCCAAGCAGCAAGATGCACTGGAGACTTTCAGAAGTTCTAAGAAAACTTTCAGCATTTGAGGATGACCAAGACGTTCAAATTGTTTGCAGAGCCTCACCTAAATGCCCCAGCCCAAACGTTAACACGAGAAATTGATGGTGTCAAGTGAAAGGAAACACCAGACTGCTTCGAGAACAACTGCTGCATGGCCATTTTTCCTTTCAAGAGCTCTGGAATATCTCCCATTCCCTCATTCTTCCTCCCTTCTCTTTCAGGAGAATTTACTTACCGTGATGGCTAACTTGCAGTGCAGGATGAGTCGATGAGAACTTAAGAAACATAAATCCTTATCCCTTTACAGGTAGACAATGCACACAGCAACTCCTTCTGCTGCCAGTGCCAGAGTGAGATGCTCATGTGGTGCTGTCCAGGCAAAAGTTGGGCAGCTATAGAGAAGTAGCACATATTCTCTCCCTGCTAGGGGCTCAGGAAACGGAGTTAAAAAAGCTCACAGGTTTACATTATTTCATGCCTGTCATAGGAAAACAAGAGCTAGCAAAAAGGCAGCACAAAGCAATACTGAATTAGTTCAAGCACCTTCAGCTCTGATAAAATAAACAGTTATCCCAGCTCTAAATTCTATCTACAGCACATTCATAAGAGGAATGACCTAGGAAATTACTTCTCTGTACACATAAATATACAGGCACACTTTGTCTTCCACCACATTTGTTACCAATGCTCAGGGACATCCCTGTTACAAAATTTGGTTTTGTCATTCATCTTACGTAATAAATAAACAGTGCACTAAGCTGACCGAGACAACCCGGGTAAATGACGGCCATCAAATCTGCGGGCTTACAGAGTCGACACAGCAGCAGCATTTCATCCAAAGTGCTTGTTCACAACATCTGTTGAAGAAAACTGAGATTGGTTTCCAAATCAGCCACTCCATTTCATTCCCTCAAAGTTCATCAGTAACAGTACCATTGAATTTGGGCAATTCACACTCTTCTTCGAAGTGACAGTTTTGAAGGATGTCCTTGTAATAGCTCTTGAGGTCTGCGTATGTAGAGATGGTTTCATTTGAGTGATGAAAGAGCATTAGCTTTTCATTCAGCAACATCTGTACTTGGTACTCCTCCTTAGAGGTCTTCGCTTGGTCACAGTGGTAGAGCACAAACACCAGGTTGGCTGCATAAGGCACTATCCGGCCACTGCGGAATTTCCGATGCGCCTGGCGCACGTAATTGTTTGCCCGGAGAGGCTCAGCATCTTTGAAGAAGCCCATAAGAGCAAGAAGTGGCTGAAGTGTTTCTGCATGTCCAACTTGTACAATCAAAGGTGAAGAAATGGGTTTTGAACTAAAGAAAAGAAAAAAAGGAAAGGATCAGCAAGAGCCTGTGTTTCAAAGCAAACATACCAGCACCACAGCTGTCAACAGTGAAGGCTTAAAGAAGCAGACTTTGAACTTGTTGTACTTCAATTTGTGATAAGAGCCCGTTTCAGGATTTCAGTACATTACAGGGTTTTATTTAAAAGAAAGAAAGAAAAACCTGACCTTTCTAACCTATGCTTTGTCCCACCTGAAGCTATTGGCTCTTAGGAACAATGTAAGAATTTGTAGTGAATGTAATTAGGCTAGAGCTAGAGTGCAATACAAATCAGTGAAATACAAGCAAAACCCTGACTTAAGGTGGATATCTGTACACTTGGGGCAGCTCTCAGGCTTCCTCTGTGAATGCAGCTGTTTGTGCTCTTCCCAGCTACGGACAGATCCTGTGAGCATGCTACAGTTAATCACAGAATCACCAAGGTTGGAGAAGACCTACAAGATCATCCAGTCCAAGGTCTGTAAACAGTATTGCCTCCTCCCATTAAGGATTTTAGACTGGGGCAGCAAATCTGCAAGGCTTTCTAATGTACAAACCAAATCAAGCCCTCAGCTGTCAGCACGTGGAGGCCCCAGGACATCCCAGTAACTCAGAATTCCCTCAGCACAGATCATTCAATCATAGAATGGTCTGAGTTGAAAAGGACCACAATGCTCATCTAGTTTCAACCCCCCTGCTATGTGCAGGGTTGCCAACCATCAGACCATGTTGCCCAGAGCCACATCCGGCCTGGACTTGATCCATTGTGAACAGGTGTAACCACACTCCCATCACAGACTGATTGGAAAACCTCCCTGAGATTTCATTCTATTATAACTCCATAAGCACTACAGGTTTCACAGATCTGCTGTAGCACAAACCTGTCTCCAACATCTAACAGTTTTTCCCAGGGTATCATGGTGTGGTTAACAGGAATAATTTCAGCTGGCGGTTGTTGTTCCCTAATAGCACCAAAGCAAACAAATAATAAAACACAATGAACCATGGAGAGAGCTCATCCACAAAGACAAATGATTTACTATTGAAACACAATCTAATAATTCTGAGTACTAAAAAAAATCTAAATTTTTAAATGTCTTTTTAATAAGCTTTTTTATAAATTAATCCATGATGCAATGAAGAGAAGCTCACAGACTGTACTCGCTTTAGATCTGGAAAGTTTCAAGGTTTTCACATTACTTTTGCTAGGTTTGGGAGTAAAAGCTTTGCCCAACTGCTGTAATAAAGGACAAGTAACAATTTGGTTTCAATATAAAAACTACACCTAACCACAGACTTATCCACACTAACTATAGTGAAACCCCACTTCCCTCTGACCTAACCACAACCACCTGATTGCCCACGTGGCAAACAGATTACTCATTTAACACACAACCTGCTTTTCCTTCTCCACCATTTATCAGTGCCTATTACCAGTAGGAGTGCTGCTACTGCTAATCCTGCAACCGCCTGCTCGCCAAGAAGATCACACTCCCTCCACACACAGCCAGCAGAAGCAGTCAGTGATCAAAGCCTAACAGCCTAACCTGGCCTGTCAGATGAGGTGTCACGCTTTGTTCAGCCCAAGGACAGACGGGCGGCAGCTCGCAGCAGTTCCAAAGCAGCAGCCCAAGGAAAGGCTGCCCCTTGCTTTTTGGAACCACCTCCAAGGGGCACTCCGAAGCCCGGGTCACACACTGTCAGACAAAGGACGACATTTGGCCTCGCTCCTGCTTGCCCTCCACCACTGAAGTCCACCCACAGATGGTGCACATCTTGATTGGCCTGGAAAGGAGGTGTTTCCTCTGCTCTGAAGCAACTGAAAAATGGTTAACTGGGGGACTTACTTGCAAACACAAACTCTGACCAACTTGGCAGGACAGGTTCTGTATCGCCCACCTGCTACAACCAGTCTTTGTGCAGTGTGAAACGTGCCTTGCACAGCTCCACTCAGCCTTCTGCCTATCCTCCCTGGACATGTACATACAGTTACGCACATTCGTCCCTCAGACACATCATATAGAAAAGAAAAATCAGAAACATGCCTGCTTCCGGCTCCAATGAAGTTACAGCCACAGAGAGGTTGTGTGTGCATCCTCCAACCCACACGCACCTTTTCTGCATCAAGAGGTCCACTCACTGCAGACCGCTGCCAGCTCCTCCAAAGCCAGAGGTTCTGCCTGCATTTCTCCCCATTTTATTCATGGCCTTTTTACCTTGCTACCTCATTTTAAATTTGTAAAGCTAATCCTTCAACCTCCTTCCTTCCCACACCACTCTTCTTTCCCCCCTCTTGCTCAACTGAGCAGCCCACTTACAGCCTCCTCCACACACCTCGCAAGTTTCTAGGGTGCATTACACCCCTCTTGTCAGACAACAAATAGGAACAGCAACAAAAATGCTTGCCTAGAGAAGACAGAAGGGCTGTTCCTTTGACCTGCAACTTCCAGCTCAAATGACTAGGTCAGATCTGCAAATTTCAAAGCCTGTGAAGTTCTTTCCACAATCCTCCCTGGTTGGAACAATTTCTCTTATCTTGAAGAAATGTACTGCATTTGCAGCACTTCTTGGCTTCCCATCTTTTCCCCAGCTATTTACAACGTGCCTAGATCCAAACAGATCCATCTCCACCAGTGACCTGCCTGTGCCAGTAAAATCACACATCTATCCCTACCATCCCCCTTCCTTGCATTTTCGTTCATTTTTTACCCAAGAAAGGGATCTTCCCCTCCAGATGGCTCCTTTTCTTTGGTAAGAAAACCTGTTGAAGATTTCTTGGAAATAACCATGACAGAAATCTAGACTGTATCTCCCAGCTCACTGCGTTTACATGCCTGCTGATTTTCCCCAAGAGTTCCAAAAATGCTTTCCTTTCAAAGAACCAAGTTGACACCACTCTCCTGGTATATCACACTCACCAAGATGCTTAGCAATGCTAGTCTCAATTGTTATTTCCACTGACCTGATCTGCATTTCTGATTCTCTCTTGGAGATGCTTTTCCATTTATCCTTGTGCTTTTAAATCATCACACTTGCCAGTCTGTAGGAACTCCTTGGCTGAAGCCACCACTCACTGGTTGTCACTTCAGACATTTCACTCAAGTCCTTTAAGCACTATTATGTGAGAAGCATCCAGCTGTAGCAATCCAAAACATTTTCATTTTGCTCCAGCAGCATGCTCTTTTATACCTGCTTGTTTCTAAGTGTGGAAGTTTGTGTCTTTTAGTTTACTATGCAAGGAAGCCAGCAACGCACATACGCTGCCAGAGTCTCCAAAAGGCAATATTCACTGCACTGGATTTCACTACTACCCACCATCCCCTTTTCCCCTCTCTGCCCTCCTAAGAGATGCTAAGACAGAAATGTATTTAACACTGTGGACGCCCGTACTGGCATTACAGCAAGGTTTGGCCTTGTTCTTCAGCTGACACCAGCAGGAATTTAGAATGGAAGTAAGCCACAAAAACATGGCTAACTTGTTTTTTAAATCAAAACAGCAAAAACAGGAATAAAGTTATAGCATGTACACATAGTTACCAAGAGAAGTATTACAGAACAATCAAAAACCTCGTGAAGACAAACATGGAACAAACAAGGAGGCTGTTCTCATTCTAACTACAGTTAGTATTTTGTCTCCTGAAACCCTCATGCTGACAGGTTAAACCACTTGGGAGACAAAACAAACCTCTGCCATTCACAGCAGTGCCAGCATATTATTTTAATAAGGATTAAAACTGTTTCACTGTATGATACAGCCCCACCTTCTCAACAGCCTCTTTACAACTGTGTAACTGAAAATCTTCCTGCACTCTCACCAGCACCGGATGTTTGATTTCTTGTCTAGGACTACTCAAGCACTCCCTGTTTGATCCCATGGTCATGACTACGGTTCAGACAGAGTATCATATTATCAAGGATAATAAAAATCACCAGTAAGGTTAAAAGAGCAATGGTAAAGTAATACTTTTAATTACAGTGAAATCAATAAGAATTGCCTATTTGCAGCATGTGCAAAGGTTATTACTGTCCAGATGTTTCTGATAAAGTCAAAACAGAAGCACACAGTGCAATCAGTGGAGCACTGAACAGTAGCACAAGCTAATCAAATTCTGAAGGGTCGAGATAGCCACACTCAATCTTCTTTGGGATCAAATAATGACTCAGCATTGCCTATCAGCAGCAGACAAAGTTCTCAATATTGTACTAAAGCTAGTGATAATCCAAGTTTCTCCCCTCCCCCTTACATTAATAAATGACTTGAGAAACCACAAAAAACATCTAATTTCCAACTTTTAAGCAAGTTGAAGAAATTGTACGTAAATAAAACTTTGCCATAAAATAATAGGAGTTTGTCTGCAACTTATTACCGGTGATTGCTATCATGTTCATTTTACAAAGTGCCTCCAATGGAGCAGAAGCAGCTCTCAACAGGCAGAAAGAGCAGCTGAGCTCATTCATGAGACATGAGGACATCAGCTTCTGCACTGCCCTTGCTGTAACCCTGGAACTACATCTGACCATAGTTGAAAATGAAGAATGTTCATCAGCACAATCTACCCCCAAAAAAGGCCTGTATAGAAGCACAGGATTTATCATTCAGACAATTTTCAGTTCTCCTCGATCTCTGCATATGTGGGTTTAACACCGATTCTTCTGCATCAGCACACCCATCTTCAACAGTAGCTTGCTCCTACTCCTCTAGGTCTGCCAATGTGCCATCTTGGATACGGAAGAAGTAACCTTACTTTCAAAAAAAGTTCATTTCCTAAGCACTAATGTGACTTTTGACTAGTGATAACCCCAAACCCAAGAGATAGCAGGATAAGAAATATTTCCTGCAGCAGCATTTAACTGGCTGACCTTCAAATGTTATATAAAAATTCCCCCAACAACTTCAGAAGAGAAGTTTTAACAACTCTTAAACAAGAAAGCTTAGACCACATCTTATCCCAGACTGACACACAAAAAAACAGGACAAAGGACTCAAACCCCTCTATTTTCAGCTATAGAATGAACTCCCCATCAATTCCATATCCCTCTGTGATTTCTTTCTGGGAAAAAAAAAAAGGAAAATAAAAACAACCAGAAGAATCCTAGATTTGCAAGAGAACAGCAGAGAACAGGGAATGCAGGGGTAGTGGTGGACCTCAGAGGCAGCAGAAACCTTAGAGGTGTTGTTCTAGTGCTGTTAACAGGTAGGAAAAGAAGAAAAATCTTTGAAATTATGTTAAGTCCTTGTGCATGAAAGTTTCACTTGTAATAGCAGAACAGACTGCTGTGCTGGTTCATTCTCAGAAGCAGTACCAACACAATGGGCCACCACAAACACTGTTGAGATGAACATTTCTTTCTGGTCTAGCAAGGATGTCCATGAGCTCCTTCATGGAAAAAGCAAGCTTGAAAAGCTGAGAAAGAGCACTCAAAGCTCATCTAAAATTCCAATTAAACAGCAATACCTTTTATCTAGTCTCATAGAAGCTAATGACCCAAAACTAGCTAGGCTTCATTATACTTAACTTCCGAGATTCTGCAGTTTCAAATGCTCCTTTCCTAATGAACCTACCTCTCACGTTCCTCAGGAACTCTGAGATCAATTGCATCATGGCAGCAGCAGCATGCTGATGCTAAATATTTGTATGTTAGCTGCCAAGTGCTGGTTGGTTTTTTTCCTTGTTTTTGAATTCCTTCGATAAAAGGCTATGACCCTATAAAAATGCTGAGATATCTTTTCAGAGGAATTCTGAGAAAGGAAATATTAGGCAATTAATCTGAAGTTAAGTACATTCTGGGAAGTTTCAAAGTCATAAACAATACTTTAAATGCCTAGGTCTAGGAATAACCACACTTTCCCAGCGAAGGTCCCCTGTCCTGTCCAGAGAAAAGACAATGACCACATACACACTTCAGAAACACAGGCACAGGGATGCTGCTGTACACACTGCAAGCACTCCCAGGGACTCCTGTCTCTACCTGGTTTCTCCAAAAACACCCCTTAAGCCCCATCTTTGAACGATGAAGCTATCAAACTCAAACACACCATACAGTACAAAGTGCCAGGGCCAAGCTGTTTGAGCTGTTTACAGTATTAGTGGAAGTCACCAATTCCTCTCGTTTTCTGAAATCAAAACAAGACTTGAATATTTTTCAGGTGTCTCACTGTAAGCAGTACAGTCTATTCACCTGTAGAGTTGACATGCTGTTGTGTGAAACAAACATCTTATTAAAGAAATTTCACCTAGCACTATTGTCTCTGAATGGATCAAGCAACTCTTTGGTATGTTATGTATTTACCATGTAATTAGCAAATGAGATTAGTCCTGAAGCTCATCACAAGCTCTTTTAGACTACCCCAAAGGCAGTCCCATACAAAGAGGACACTCCTGAAGCAATCTCATAAGAAGCAACAGTCTTTACTACTAAATGATTACATAAGGTTATCAATTGTATTAGGAATGGACCTGTAGAGAGGGAGGGAATTTACAGAGAATAATAAAAGCTATCAATAAATTGGCAAACTAATCTGTTTACATTATGGTTCAGCCTTGTACAGTGACGAAGATCAATCTTGAACAAAGTTCAAATATGTCTTTTTTATTTTTATTTAATAAAAAAACAACTTAAAATCTCTGTACTGGAGGAAACCATCAAATATTCTGTTCTTTGTATATGCAGTTAGGTTAGTATTTTGAACCACCAGCCACGCAAACTGAGAGACTTCTAGCAATCCATCTGGACAGTACAGACAGGTATGTTATGATCTCTTTCAGGAACAAGAAAGGTAGAGTTGATAAGCATCTGAAGCTAGAAGAAAAAGGGTAAAATAGCTTTAGTTTTTAGAATAGTTGATATCCTTGAAGGGTGCCACAACCATTTCTTCGTTTTTGGTTTGTTTTGGTTTTTTTTGTTTGTTTTTTAAACTCATCTTTACTCAGTTATGGAGCTGTTACGGTTGCTGCATTTCTGAAAGATCAGCAGTTTCATATTGCATTAACTACCAAAACACAGGGATCTCTCATCGATACTCTCAGCTCCTGTTGGTGGTTCCAAGATTTGCAGGTCCTCTCTCCCATACTTTCTAGCCTATCACAAAGCTTGGCCAACAGATTCAGAAGCTGCTTGTGCAATTCAGAAGGGCAGATTCAGCTTTGATTATTCAGCAATATGTTAGAAGGAAAAGAAATTGCGGCAGGTTTCACTCACAAACTGTACAACATACACAACTCATGCTGAATTGAAACACATCAAACCAAAAACTCAAAGCTTCTTCCAAGGCAGAGAGCCACTCATCCATTGCTCCTCTCTCTACCACTGTTAAAACACCTCCAAATACCATAGCTCTGCAAAATTGGACACTAACTCTTCAATCAAATGCAGAGCAGCCTTCCGAGATTCTCCCATAGCAGCACAATGCCAAGTGCAGAAGTATAAGCACATCACTAGCTGTCAGTTTTGCCCACGTAAAGAAGAGTGGGGACATTTTCTGTAAGGTTCCAGTATGGAAAAAAAAACACAACAGTTCAGGGAAGAGTATTACCACGTTGGCTTCTTTGTCATATATTTGCATGGTCTGATTAATTGCTACCCATAACAGATGTGAGAAGAATTTAATCCTTTCCTTTTCACAAAAATAAAGCTCCCAAGTATGCCATTTTAGCACAATTCACCTGGTTTAACTTTACTCCACTCCCATCATATTATTATTTTTTTTTCTTCTAAATAAGAAACTTTTTACGGGAGAGTTGTGGCACTCAAACTCTCCCTAGACACGTTGTTACTGTATTGCCTTACAGACAGGCAAGAAGCCACAGAGGAATGTGGTATTGCAAGAACCTATTTGGCAGTGGTAAGGTCTCAAGGAAAAGGAATTAACTTTTACTGGACATTAGCGTTTTATTGCTACTGAAGGTGAGATGCTAAACATTCATGTCCAAGACATTAAAGTTGTAACTCCAATACCAACTCTCCAATGGTCTTACAGTTAAAATCTTGAGAATTTGAGTAATTTTCATCATTTTCTTAAAGGCCGACTAATCAACAGAAGATAGTTCTCCCAAAAGAAAGAAGAGTGAGCTTTAATAAGGCAACTAATTAGATAAATAATCAGAAATCTGATGAGCAATGAGATTACTGGGTCAATAAATCTTCATGGAAGGAACAGGGTTACAATTAAAAGCTCTCATTTTATTTGAGCTGTAACAAGGAATGAAAATGAAACAAACTCCTAAATATAAATATTTGAAATATGCTCTAAAACGCAGAGCTGTCAACGCCATTCTTTACCAACAAACCTAGAACACAAACACAAATCCAGACACCATAACTCCTTGCTGGAGCAGAAATGCTCCAACTGCTGCTACTGGATAGCCCAAACTAAACTTTTCTTTAAAAAAAAAAAAAAAAAAAAAAAAAAGAGACCTTGGAGCAAGGTAAGATTCCAGAAATAAAATCACTCTTCCTGTAGTATCAGAATAAATCAGAGTTATACATCAGTTTTAAACGCAGCTAAATAAGACAACATTTTGCCACCACAGAGGTTTGTTTTCTGAGCAATGAACAGCTGCAGACATACTTAATCTGTTGCCCCAAAGTTGTACTATATCATTAAAGATAAAGTAATAACACTATATAGTAACAACAACACATGCATACACAACCAAATATTTTCTACAGCTAAAAAATATGCATATTTTCCTTTCGTACGGTTTCTTGTTCTCAGTTGTACTCTCAAATTGCTACAGCTCCTCAGGTAAGTCTCCCTCTCCTACATAGGTGGTGGCAGATTTCCACCTATTTTTAAGCGCACCAGGTTGCCTAACAGAGGCTGTACTCATGCCTTCAGTGCTTTAATACTGCCACCTGACGTCGTGGGATGGGGTTACATGCTCCTTTTGCAGAAGGCAATAAGCTTGAGATGCCTTCAGCCCCCACTTTGGAAGACACAGGGTAAGCAGACTGCTCACCCAGCTTCGAATTTTGCCAGATCTCCATTTTTGCCAGGGTCTCCATCCTTCACACGCGTGCACAAACTCACTACCTGCTTCTGTCTAGGGTAACAACAACACAATGCAACTGAACAGTGATTCTTACCAATTAAATTTTTTACACTATCTTTGCATATCACAGATCTGTGCAAATATTTTTGCTTTTATAATATATTCCAGAAATCACACAAAATTTTGAAGTCATCTGCTATTATTTTAAACTTCTGTCTATTTCTTAACATAGGTTTCACTGAATACATCACATCAATCTTCAGACAATGTGCTTTGGATAAATTTTGCTTGATTCATTTTCTTGGCCTTTAGCAGACATAAATTTGTACTTACATTTGTCTATCAGAAACTGGACTACCAGAGATTATCCCCTGGGTTAGGATGTAAGTCTGTGTTTTCCAGTTGGTTACCTCCTGCACAATTTAGTGCTTCCATAGAATGGGAGATGTTCTCCTGTGCTTGGGAGGACTCCTCCCTCTCAGCTACATGTCCTGCAGCAGATGCCATGGAATAACTTTCCCAAATAAAACAACTTTCCTGGAGTTATCCCTGGGAGATCAGCAGTCCCTAGGAAGGGGACTGGCAGTAGGCTGGCTAGTTGTTTAGCTGGCTATTTGCAGACTGCCAGCATATATTGGATTGACTGAAAATGTTCCTCTCTTCCATGTTCTGAGAGGGCTCTCCTGGCTGGGAGGAGGAGGCAAGCTTCCTCCCACATGATCATGACAGTCATGACTATCTGTTTATGGTAATGAACAGAGATGAGGGTGTAGCAGCTACGAGGGCAGCCACAGGAGCTCAAGGATGAGCTGGTTGGGCTCAATGGTCTTAGACGTGTCTTCCAACCTCAGTGATTCCAGTGATTCCTCTGTCATTTGGAGGTCCAGGCTTATTGGTGCCAGCCTCATGGAGCCACGTGCTTGATTCACAAGGGATTGCAACACCACCCATGGTGAGCAACAGGGTGATGTAGGATAGGGTGCCTCTCAGCACCTCAGTTTAGGTAGAAAACCCGAGTTGTACATCTGCATTTTGGCCTCTGTGGGTCATTTCCTTCCAGACATCCCTAGAATTGCCTCACTTGTGATTATGTCTGATCACAATTGATTTTACAGCTCATCAGCAGAAGCTCAGGACTCTTCTAGGTGGGTTCTAGTGACAAGCTTTAACCAGTGGAGTTTTTAGGTGTTTCTTTTCAAAGAAGGGACTAGAAGTGACCATTCTTATGAGGAGGGACCACCCCAATGGATGTCCATCTGCTGGCCTTCTCTGCTTCTCCTCAGTATCTCATTGCTAAATGATGTTTTAAATATTGCAATTGAACTCGATCATTATAGATCCCTCCAAACCTGGGATATTCTGTGATTCTGATTCCTGATGGCCTAAGCTCTAAGACAGGATGAGATTATCTCAGTCCTTTACTACTCTGCCTCCCACACCTGCTCTTCCCAAGAAATTTAGGGGCTGCTTAATGAGCTGTCAAACTAGAAGTGCAGATGTAGATTTTGTCAATTTTTAAACTTAGAGTTGATACACAGTTAAGAATTAAAGCTACTTTCTAAGTAGCACTTAAGGATTTAAAGGCTTTCACTGCTCATAGAATAAATACACTAGAAACAAAGAGAACTGATAATTCTCCTTATATGAGACAGGCTACATTAAGAAGGTTTTTTTTTAATGTTTCAGAAGGGCAGAGGGGTTTTGCTCTGCTTGTCTGCTCACTTCTAACCTGCTCTTCATCTCCTCATTGTTTTTATTTTCTATCTTCACAGAGGCAGACACAACATATATGGAAGCAATCACAGCAACGTGCTTGTCAGTCTGTTCACAGTCAGATGTTAATGACCTGTGGTCTCAGGAATTTTTTACTTAGCTTCCTAGTAGGCTGAAGAAAGGATACAGGAAAGGTTTATTTAAAGGACAATCTAGCATAACCACAACTTTGACTCCATCACTCTCAAAATGGGAGGAATAAGCAGCTCTGACAGCCTTTGATTTCCAAAAACCAGAATGATTTGACAGCACCATGTCCAGGCTGGCTGCAGAGAGCCACTTCCTTCTGCCCACCTTCACGATTAGTCCTCAGTGCTATGTTGCTTTTATGCTTACAACTGTCACGTTCTAGCCTGTTCATAGCAAAATGAAGAAGGCTTAACGCAGAGCATCTCTGCATCCAGCAGTGAAGCACAACAAAAAGGCCAACTGCCTGTTCAAGAATTCTGGTACAATTGACTTAACAGTCAGTTCTATCACTGTTGATGTTTAACTTAGATCTTCAGTGGGCAAAAATCTAAATGAACAACTTCTTCACAGTCCTCTCTGCTAAGAAATGATTGGCATTACAGAATGGTTGAAGTGGAAAGGGACCTCTGGTGGCCGTATCCCAGGGCAGTGTCAAGGCAGCTTTTGAAGATCTCCAAGGAGGAAGACTTCACAATTTTTTTTTCCTCTGATCCAAAATTGCAAGGCTACCTCTATTTTCAATCTGTCAACTGACTGGGGAAAATAAAGTGCTTTCTTACATGTTATCAAGTAAAAAAAATACACACATACAGTTTCAAGTATCAGTGACTTAAGCTTTTGTTCCTGAAATATGAAATAATTTACACATTTTTGACCTACATTAGCACCCTAAATTTAGAACTAAAGGCCCAAGGATGCTATGAATGCAAGTACATCCACCACATACAACTACTGTTTCTGTATCAATATTAAAGCTGAATTTGGTCACCTCAAGCTACTCATACATTGATTTCAATAAATGATTTAAAGGTACAATCTTTATACAATCTTGATATCACCTCCTTGATTTTGTGTACTTTTGTAAACATTTGTACTCTTACCTGCTCAGGTATTGATTCACGTGGTTGATCACTAAGTTATGAATTTGTAATTCCTCTGTTTGAACAACAACATTCATGTAGGTTGTAAATTATTTTCATATGCATGCACTGCTTCTAAGCCTAACGCAGCTCTCAAAAATTTTATTACTGGCACTCAAAAGCAAATACAGGTAATTTTGTGACATAAACACCCAAACCTGTAACTAAAGCCTTTGTTTTCTCTACATTACAACAGATCACTGCTGCTGACTGAAACCAGCTGATAGGAGTAAACAATACACACAATAACACAAGCATCTTGTCTATAACTTTAAACATTAAAGGCAATTTTGAGGGCTGTAAGAGCTCCTGGAAGCAGTACCACTGCTGTTCTTCCTTCTCTGACACAAAATGACTTGTCAAACCATGGAACTAGTTGAACATAAACCACTTCATCAGACCACCCTCCTCGGAAGACTCTTGCTTGTGCTATCTTTGAGTCTGTTAACAGATACTTGTGGGGTCTAACAACTTCCTACACCTACAGCATTGCTCCCAATGGACAGTTTTGCTGCAGATGAGTAAGGATGTGAAGCTAAATATCCAAGAGAGTTCTTGAGCTGGTAGCTAAATTACTGGCCTCATGTTCGTACAACAAACCAAGGCTTTTACAACAGCTTAAGGGCTTAAATGCCTGTACAGGACACTGAGTATACCGCCTAAGTTTGCCTTTCTGCAGTTACAAAGAAGCAGGCATGACAAAGCTGGTTTGTTGTTACAGTTCAGGCTTGGTAGATTCTGCAACAGGCAGTTCTCATCTAGGCTCAGTGAGTGTTTGGATTCACTTGGAATAATTATTCTTTTGTAATTGCGTTTCAGCACCTTCAGCCTGAACAGAAAGCTTTAATAGCACAGGAGATATCAAACACATGTGGAAAGAAAACAAGACTTTCATGCTGAAGTGTTCAAGTAACCAGAAAGCAGAATATATCATATTGCTTTTTTTTAACCCACAGCCTTCCCACTTTCACTACAAATGCTTTTTAACAAAGACATTTTAAACAGAAAGTTCATTGTTCAGCAGGAAAAAAACCACCACTGTCAGACACAGTAACTGGCTGTCCCTCGAAGGCCTGTGCAGATCGGTAAGTTAAAAGATGGAAATAAATCCACTGGACACAAGAGCAGCAATGGGAAAAAATAAAAACAACCTATTAACACTCTACGGTAACAATGCTCTATTAAGGATTTTATTCTATTACAAATTCTCCTAACCAAACTCTTCCAGCATTCTTGCGTCTGAAGCGTTTAACTCCTGTTCATATTAAATCCAACTCAAGATTAACCACAGAAACCTTGCAGTCAACAAAAAAAGCTGTTTTTTTTGTTTGTTTTTTGTTTTTTTTTTTTTTTAAATTTACCTTCTGCTCTCATCCACCGCTTTGTCCAACTGCTGGAAGATATCCTGGAATAAAATGCAGCTGGAGCGACTATTGATGTCATAGCCATATCCTCTCTTCCAATATTGCTTCAGGTCATTCAGGTACTCCAGTACCTAAAGTTACACAGTTTACAAGTTTTTATTATGGCATACAGTGAGGGGGAAAAAAAAAGAAAAAAAGATCTGAGAGCCCACCACCTCATTAATGGAACTTTAACTTCTTACTCCAGGTGCATAATTTCACACTGAACACCAACTGCTGCTGCGTTGCTGGGCAACTCAACCTTGCAGAGTATTCCTGCAGAGCTACTCAAATACCCGATATTCTTCACGTGCCAAATAACCACTTAATCAGCGAGCTTTCACCCCTCACTAAGTTATCAGAAGGGAACAGCACAAATTCCTGCTGAACCTACTCTTCTTTGAGAGGAGACCACTTCCTCCTGACTTCATTGTCCACCCTTGGCCAACCACGTTGCTGTGTAGGGGTTTCCTGTCTTAGGCAGGGCTGCTAAGCTTCCTTTAGGAGCCTCTGCAGGGGCCTTGCTGAACATATTTTGCAGTTCAAAATAAATGGCATCATCCTTAATCCCCAAGTCTCTCAATCCCTCCAAAGGGTAATCAGGTGCTTTTTGAATAA
>JAOWBP010003659.1:4343790-4355165 GCA_028571105.1 Tragopan temminckii | reverse complement strand
TGGAACAGGTTGCCAAAGGAGGCTGTGGATGCCTCATCCATGGAGGCATTCAAGGACAGGCTGGATGTGGCTCTGGGCAGCCTGGTCTGGTGGTTGGCGACCCTGTACATAGCAGGGGGGTTGAAACTGGATGGTCATTATGGTCCTTTTCAACCCAGGACATTCCATGATATGATTCTGTAAGTCTGTTTCCTAACTCACACTCAAACTGCAGATCTGTTCTCTGCATTCATTGTTTGTTTAGCTCTAGTACATGTGTATTTAGATGTTTTGATGTTTTTCAGGAAGCATGGGTTGCAAACAAATGATGTAATCCATGCATATTTTTGGAAATGTTCAGCTCCACCCAGAACCAGGCTGAGATTGATGGCAAGCAGAGCTCTGCAGAGGAAAAATGCTGATTTGGCTGGCAGCTTTGCCCACAGCTCAGTTGATCCTCGCTGCATTTCAAAGTGCGTATTTCAATAACACAAATGAGCCGGCACATTGGTCATCTGGGCCTTTCTTTTAGCAGCCTTAGCAGTGCAAAAAAAGGAATAATGAATAAAAAGAGGTATTTCGCTGTGGTTAGTTGAGTCCCGGCCTTTTGTCTAGAAAATCCTGAACTTCCAGCTGAAGTCCATCATAACAAATTAGAAACTTTTGTCTGCTTTTCCCTCAAAATCAGATCATGCCAGTAACACTTTTATCTTGGATAAAGGAGAAGGGAGCTGAAAACTGGATTTACTGTTCATTAAGGTTAATCATTTACTTCTCTTTATTCCAGGTTGAAAAGTGCTGCGTAGTACAATAACTGTGCCCAGGATGTGGGGCTTACGAGAAGGGCAGTGAAACAGTGCTAACATGTCCATGTCAGGAATGCTTTTTGAGTTCGGTGATGAAAGCCATGGAAATCATCCTATTCTATTTATATAAGAAGAATCCATTCACATTCAAAAGAAAAAAAAGAAAAAGAAAAATGAGTCTAAAATGCCAGGGCTGAAACACTGGTGGCCTTAAAAATATATAATTTTTTCAAGATAATTGCATGCAAGGCAAAATAAAGTTCCAGAAAAGTTTTTCTTTGTTGTTATTGATGTGGTAGAGGAAAGAAAGCTTTGTGAATCTCTACGTGGTGAACAGTTACTTGATAACACAGTTACAATCATTTTTCTTCTTGGCTTCTGTTAGGGACTACATGTATGATTACATTTCAACTGAAAGCCATGAAGTTTGGCCATATTTTGTGTTGGGCTCAGACTCACGCTTCAGTGTCGCAACCAGTAAGGTCCCACTTTTAGGTCATTGCTCTTCTGACTGGGGATATGATACTCTGCAGAACAGAAGTTCCTATCTCTTTTGCCTTTCTCCACGTTTTTCCTGATTGAACATCTGTGTTTTCTTCGCTCATGCTGGGGTAAAATCTTTTCCTTCTGCAGACTTTCCTCACTGGAATTCACTTTCATGTTGGATGCATCAAAAGCTCATGGCTGCATATTGAGTTTGTATAAACCTATTTAAAGCAGCAGGATAATAATTTATTTAACCTAGACAGGCTGAGCAGTGGGCCTGGGAGAACCCCATGAGGTTCAACTAATCCAAGGTCTTGCACTAGGATGGTGGCAGCACCTCCTATCAGTAAAAGCTGGGGGAGAAAAGGATGAAGTACAGCCCTGCCAAAAAGGGCTTGGAGGAACTGGTCGATGACAGCTGAATGTGAGCCAGCAGAGTGCCCTCGCAGCTCAGAAAGCCAACCATATCGTGGGCTGCATCCAAAGCAGAATGGCCAGCAGGGTGAGGGAGGTGATCCTGCCCCTCTGCTCTGTGCTGGTGAGGCCTCAGCTGGAGCACTGCGTCCGCATGCAGAGTCCTCAGTGCAGGAGAGACGTGGACCTGTTGGAGTCCATCTAATGCATCCAGAGGAGGGCCAGAAAAATGATCTAGGGGATGGAACACCTCCCCTGTCAGGACAGGCTGAGAGAGCTGGACCTGTGCAGCCTGGAGAAGAGAAGGCTCTGGGGTTCCCTGAGAGTGGCCTGTCAGTATCTAAAAGGGAGCTACAGGAAAGAAGTGGACAGACTCTTTAGCAGGGTCTGTGTGATAGGACAAGGGAAATGGTTTCAAACTAAAAGAAGGAAAATTTAGTTTAGATATGAGGAAAAGGTTTTTTATAGTGAGGGTGGTGAGGCACTGGCACTGGTTGTGCAGAGATGTGGTGGATGTCCCATCTCTGGAGATGTTTGAGGTCAGAGCCCTGTCTAGTCTGAGCACCTGATGGAGCTGTGTGCATCTCTATTCATTGCAGGGCAGTTGGACTAGGTGACCTTTAAAGATCTCTTCCAACTCAAACAATTTTATTATTCAATGAAGTATTTGTCACTGCATCTCCTTTTGCTAAGGCACTGACTGCAGTTTTTCATATGCAGATGTGAAATGAGACCTATTGAATTCTGGCTAGATCTGATACATAGCGTTAGATATACCTAGTATACATATTAGTATAGAAGTATTGCTAAGTATATATTAGTGTACTTATTATATTACCTCGTATTAGTTATAAGGTACAGAAAACCATAATCTGGCAAGTTTCAATACCTGTTCTATATAGTATGATGTCACATGGTTTCACACCATTAATATGTATGCCTTGAGATTGCTCTTCAATAGACCCACAACCTGTAGCTATAGAATACATTCACTTGCAAAGTAATTTAGTATAAAAAGGAGTCTGATAACCATCTATCACACTAAAAAGAATTCCTCAATTTACGTGAGTCATGTCCCCTTCTGACACAGGAAGTGTATGTCTATGTGCACAGTAAAGATACTTAATAATTACATACTGCATTAACTGGATAGGAAAATTAATCCTATCCAATATGAAAGTATAAATATCACTTGCTGAATGAAGATGAACGTAACATTCCCACTGAGAGAGTCTATTCTGGGGAAATCATGAAGTGGAAATAAGATTAAAATAAAATGTGACAGCTGGATCTTGTTGCTAGCTCTAAAAAAGTCCCTCTTCCATGACAAGGTTGCACCCGGTTCCTTTTATAGCAACTCTGGTTTATCTCCCCTGTAATTTTGGCCTGAGAAATTCCAGCTAAGCTTTGACGTCAAAGGCAACTCTCTCTACAAGCAGAGATTGTCTTTTTATGCAGAGCAAATTTACAAAACAAGTCTCACTGGTAAGGGTGACTTCTGCCTTCCTTCCTTACATCACCCCTGAGCTCCCAAATTACCTTTAAACTTTCCATAAGGTAAAATTCCATTGCAACATCATGCTTGTGTTATATATGAAAAAGAGGTGGACAGACAAAGCTGTTGGTTATCTCACGGACAGTTTTTAAGCCAGCCTGCTCCCTCTGTTGTTGGCATGCTTTCACTCTCATCGAAGCATATACAGAAGAAAACTCTTGTGGTCTGTGCGATTACAGATCCTGCTAGGGCTCCTCTGCTCACAACAAAGCTGCTGGCAGCAGCCTCAGTACGCTTCTGTAGTTCCTGAGGCCATCAGAAATCTCCCTGCTGATGCACAAATGTTCTCACGAGTTGATTATTTAACTTGAAGTGATGATTGCATTTGAAACTATCACCCTAGCAGAAGATTGATTTTAAGCCCCTTTGTATTCTGCATACAGAAGACACTCTGCAACAGCTTTGATGTCAGCTAGCATTGGAGACCTCCTTCCAGTTAAGTCTGCAGCATCAGTAGAATTTATTTCCCAGAAGAAACACTGTGCTGCAGTGCTTGATTCCTGTGTGCATATTGGCACTTGGTCCTGAGGCTGCTGTGAGCGAGGCAGGCAGAGTCAAGGAGCCCATTAAAGTATGTGTGGTCTGAACAAGGACTAATTCATTACCAAGAATAACTTTGAACTGACACAGAAAGTCAGCACTCCTTCTTGGCACAGAATGATGGTTTATTCTTCCTGGACCTCAGAGCACTTTATTTTTAGCCAAAAATAATCATGGGCTGTTAAGCACAAAGCAAACCTGAGATGCAGAGAAGGCCTACAGCACCGTGCACAGCACAGCAGAAGTCTCACTGCAGCAGTCTCGCGCTGGTGGAGACGTATGGGACTTCACACCTAGCCCAGTACAGCCATTCCTGTGTCAACTCGATGTGCGTGTGTCACCCAGACAAGACAAACTGTCCTTTTTTAAACGATTCGGAATCAAAAATCCACAAGGTATTTTTGGAGACAGAAAGGAGACATTAAGAGTCAGCAAAATTGCTTCAGCTTGTTCTCTGCTCTCCATGGAAGTGGCCACAATATCCATACACAGCTCTATTTTACAATGCAAGGAGGAAGGGATCTGGTCTAAGCTGTTTTCTAAAGGTTATATAGGGAGTTTTTGGGAGAGCCTAGAAATAGACAAGGGCAGCCACGATGGCAGAGCTGCTACTGATGTCCTTGTACTTGAATGCAAGGCATCAGCAAAGCAGGCCAACCGTAAGAAATGTGTGGTCATTCATAATTCTGTATTCATATTTCAGTATAATTCTGTGTACAGTGTAATAATTCTGAGCCACACTCCCCAAAGAGACGAATGGTGTGAGTCAGCTGAGAAGGAGCATTATGACATGGAGACCTTGCAGGAGTGCCTGGCCAGAACCCACAAGCTTCTCAAACCAACAGATTCAGGAAAGGGGAAAGTTTCAGCTTTTTCCAAAGGAAAGGATGTGACTTCTGCTTTGTTTGCTGATACCAAACAGGTCAGGGCAGGAACACCCACACTGACACCTGGGAGCAGGAGGTAGACTGGGACCCCATTAGGTCCAGCACTGCGGTGACACTTTGATCCTGAGAAAAACACTGTTTCATGCATGATGCTGGTCCAAATCTTAAATGATCTATGCAGAATGAAACGTTTGATCAATGGATATTTTACAGAGACACAAGCAATGCTGCCCTGACTGCAGCACATGGCCTGCAGCAACGTTTCTTTGCAAAGGACGAACACAAATGATACTTTTGCAGATGCATATCAAAAATACTCTGTGGTAACAGCACTGGAGCAGAGCTTGTAGTAAATTTAAGCTTGTGACATTGTGGGTTTGGGGTGGAGAAGGCAAGGAGGAACAGCGGTGTCCCTGCTCTCAGTTACAGCTCTGTGGCTGCTCCTTGCCTTGCCCTCACAGCCGGTTGCTGCTGCCATAATAGATGTCACTGTTTCTACAGCTCAGTAAAGGAAGAAATGTATGAGAGGCCCCTGGGTCTGGGCACATCTCTGTAACAGCAGGTCTGAGCCCTTGTGATTCTTCCAGCTGGGTTTTGTCACATCGGCCAGAAGAGCTGTGCATTTTCACCCATGGCTTTAGCCTCTGCTCTCCTAGCCCTGAGAAAAAGAAAAGAAACATAGCAAAGACTGCATTTGGACTTTTGCTACAGGTGGTCAAATCCTACCCCAACAAGCTTTCAGTGCCAGGTCCGTGCAGTGAGGATGCACTGTGCCCTGCTCCAGCAAATGCTAGAGCCATGCCTACTGAAAACCCAGACAGGTACCTTCCATAAAGCTTCTTATCTAGCTGCTTATTTCATTATTGCAATGATTGCTATTTACACACGTAAAGGCTTGGTCCAGGTGTAGGTAACCATGTGCACACGAAGGGCAGTCTGTGCTCCTTGCTCTGTGAAGCACTGTTGCACAGGGCCAGCCTTGCAGGAGGCAAAACCTCCTTTTCTCTCTTTGACTCATTGAGAAGATGAAGGGTTCCCAAATCAGAGGCTATTGGTGTTGCTGCATATCAAAGTTAGTGGGTTTTCTGTAGAGAAAAGTGTTCTTTAGTCAGCATCTTTTACTTTACTGAAATTAACTCTGTTATGCTAATATAATGAGTCTTACTCATTAAAGACCCTAAGCTTTGCTCTAATAGTCCTGAATTACTGCTAGGATAATGACATTTCTGCTTCTAAATGTCCTGTGCATTCCAACCAAATTACATCTGTGTTTGTGCGCAGATAAATATGAATTATTCTCACAAAACTTATATCAAACATCCTTCCTGCTTCAAAAATACCACAGGATATAAGGTGACCAGGTCACCTGGCAATCATCCTTTGCCTTCAGAAAGACCTGCTGGGAGAACAGACACACCCCTCCTAGCTTTTAAAAAGGAAAGAAATCTGTAGGATATATCCTCTTACATGTATGGAGTGAGTCAGGCTCCTGTACAGCAAGAATCTGTGCTGTAAGATGCAAGAAGAAAATCTAGTTTGTCATTGTACAGCAATGGAGAAGGAAGCAAGCAAGGAAGAAACAACTATACTTGATTTATGATTTGCAATGTCTAACATACTGCTGTTGCACCAAGGCTGCACATATGGGAGTGACACCACACCTGGTGAAGCTCTGAAATCAAATGACTGCTGTAGAAATAACTGCTCCTAGTCTGTGACTGTGGTGCAACTGGGACGGGTCATGAGAGCAGCGCTGCAGCAAGGCGAGTGCAGCAGAGAAAATGACTGATGGTGAAGCCAACGTACTTGCAGCAGCACTTGGTTCCGCCACATGATTGCCCCATCCCCGCTCCTCAGCTGATCGTGCAGGGCTGATGCATGCAACCCACCCACATGTAAGCCCCCCACAGCTTATTTTAGGATGGGACTGATCAGTTGGCACTGTGAGAGATCACCTAAAACTCAGGTCATCTCTGTGATTTGCATTTTTGTCCACAACCTCAGTTCTTTGCTGGCTGACAGGTTGCCTGGAGGAGCAAGTCTCTGCCTTGGTCGACCTGAGGTGATTCAGATTTAGTTGTTCCTACCATCTCATTCCCAATGAAGAGAAGTAGTTTTACAGCTTACACTATATTAAATCTTAAAAAGAAGGTGGCCATTATTAATGAAACTGAAACCTTTCTTTGCTGTAAGTTACCACAAAATTTGATCTGAGCTAATGTAATTTCAGGGAAATGTAGTACACTGCAATCTTGGCTACCAGCAAGAGGCCAAACATGACACATATCCCCTTTTATGGTCTTCACAACATTAGCCCAGTTTGCAGAACAAACACATTCAGCTTTTAGTCCTTATGCTATGACTTGTGCATCCTGCAGCTAATAAGACGGATGCATCCAGTGATGCTCCAGGACAAAACTACCCCTGCATCGGTGAGAGCTGCTCTAGTGCCTGCGTTCTCCCAGCAAAACTGTCTGCTTAACAGCCCCTCTGAGAGGCACTCGCAGCCCCAGGAGGAGGTCAGAGCCACAGTAACAGCAGCTCGCAGAGATTAGGCTCTCTCCCATGCTTGACAATAGTGAGGGAGTTGAAGGGATCTCTGGAAGTCTCCAGTTTAGAGTAAAACTATTGTTCACAGTACCTGCAAAGGGAGGTTGGATTTGTGGATCTTACTGTAATTTAAGGAGTAGAGCTTGCATAGTGGTACAGGACACAAATCACTAATCAGCTTTAGGCCATGAGTTAAACATTAAAAGGAAACGGTAACTGTTAAACCCACTTAGTACAGACTTGTGCTGACATTATTCCTGCTACCCAAGCTGCATTCACTAGAAACAAGAATTATTTTCTTTTAACTACAGATATCTTTCTTCTCTAGACTGGCCTGAAAGGTCCCAACATGTAAAACAGAAAATCCAGCCTGAGCAAGCAATTGATGCCATCCCTAGGTGCCAGGGCCACAGGAGGACAGAAAACACAAAGTGTTTTGAAATGGATATTCCCAAAATTCATGTGGGGGGATGAATAAATACTGGGTGAAACCATGGAAGCCTCCAGGATCAGATCCTGTAACTGAGCAGTAAGAAGAGCTGTCATTACACGACCACAGAATTTCTGGGCTCACAGAAAAACACAGATGAGCATGACTTGGAGCCTCCTGGAAATGGTTATGCTCCTGTTCCTCCCGCACCAGAAAGGTGGCACATTCTTAAGCTCAGCAGCAGGGAGCACTCCTTGGCCCAGCACAGGTGGGCAGCCCTGCACCTGTGTAAGCTTCAAGAGGCATGAGAGGAGCATCCACCATTTCATTTCCTCCACTGTTGAAAGCTAGGAGCTGACTGTGAAGAAACTGCCATACCTGTCCTTGCAGCTCCCTGAACCGCTCCAAAGCTGGAGCTGTGTGATTTCTGCTGTGAAATCCCATCCTGCTGGTTTTGTACCGTGTGGTTTTCCTCCCCTTCCAGCTCCTGCTCGCAGTCCAGCTGAGGTAATTTAGCTTTAACCATTCTGTAGTACTGACTCTTGGTTGCTGCAGAGCCCTTCGCTGCTGGACCTGCCCAAGCATGCTGGCACTTGCTGCAGGAGAAGGATGTGGTGGAGTGGCTGTGGTACCAGCTGCAGCCCAGGCCCAGCTGACCCATGCTAGGCCACATATGTGGCTGGCAAAATACAATCTTCCCTTTTGGAAACCAATCTGCTCCATGAACTGATGTCAGGGATCAAGCCACAGCACCGTTCTGATGAGAAGTGATATGCGTTGTGGGAATGCATGGCTGGTTTCCACAAACCATATCACGAGGCAAATCTTTTAACTGTATTTCATGCCCATTTTTCATTTTTCCTTCTTTTTTATCTTTAAATGGGGAAATGGTTGCTACTGTCCTGTTTCTGTTAAGCATTTCTTGTTTTATTTAAAGTTTTGAGCCATTTTCACAGTCTGTATACATACTGAAAATCAGGATGAAGAGAGCTTTTGCCCTTCTGCTCCACGAAAGTTCTCTGCCCTCTCTGAGCTCACCTTGGGCCCCACATTAGGCCTTGGCAGGCGTACCGCCCCAGGCAAACTCTTCCACGTGGCGGCCGCTCCGACGCGGCGGACTGGGAGTAGCGGAGTGACCCCCTGCAATTCCAAGAGCGGCCCCTGGGGGGCGCAGCGAGCGGCAGTGCGCGCAGGAGGTCGGAGTAGCGCTCACCTGTCGCTTCCCAGGCTACAGATCCAGCCGTGGTCTCCACTAGCGAGAAAGCTCTCGCTAGAAGGAACGTGGCTACCCAGAAACGCGGCTGTTCAGGTCTCTAGATGCGGCGGGTGCTGCCCTCACACGATGGTAGAAATACCATGGGCATAAGGTGGATGACCTGCTCAGCCGGGTGGCAGAGCTGGAGAGGTTAAGGAACATCAGGGAGCGTGAGCAGGAGATGGACTGGTGAAGCTGCTCCCTGCCGTATCTGCGAGAAAGGCAGCGGTGTGATAACAATTCAAATAAGTGGTGGACCCCTTGCCCTGTTGCAGTTGGGCAGGGAGAGGGGAACCTAAGAGACAGAAGGGAATGGAAACAGGAGAACCCCCCTCCCTACCTATGCCGCCTTCCCATCGGTTTGAGGCTCTGGAACTCCAAAGACAGGTGCAGATGCTGTGGAAGGTCCACCCAGGAGGTTGTCTATGGCGAGGCGGTTGACTCCACCCCTCAAGACTCCTCCACCAAGAAGGAAAGAAGGGTAATCACCATGGGTGACTCCCTTCTGAGAGGAATGGAGGGCCCCGTATGTCAGCCAGACCCCACCTGGAGGGAAATGTGCTGCCTCCCTGGGGCTCAGGTCAGGGACGCTAATGGGAGACCCCTCACCCTGCTTTACAGAAGCTCTTTTAGTTTAAAACCAATTCCCTTTGTCCTATCACTATCAGACTGTGTAAAATGTTTTCTTCCCTCCTGCTTATAGGCTCCCTTTACATACTGGAAGGCCACAATGAGGTCTCCCTGGAGCCTTCTTTTTCCAGCATGAACAAACCCACCTCCCTCATCCTTTCTTCATAGAAGAGGAGCTCCAGCCCTTTGATCATCTTTGTGGCCCTGCTCTGGACCTGCTCCACCCAAGAGGCAGAAATAACCCAGCAAGTATGTGAGCAAGGTCCTCCCCTGTCAGCAGAAGGTGTGCTCTGGGCTGCTTCCTATGCTGCGCAATAGCAAAAATGGGGGACAGTGAATTAATACCCCTGATGCTAACTCAAGGCCTCCTACCCTACAGCCTGCTGGGGTCTGGCTGCAAACTTGTGCTGAAAAACATTAGTTTGGGTTGTAAATGCAGGAGACAGGAATAACCCATCTTCAGAATTAGCTTAGTGGTATCTGGATGCTAGTGCCATTATTTTAGTATAATAGAAATGTAAATGTACTTTAATATTATTTCATCAGTAAAGTATTAATGTGCTATTAGTAAAAATATTCCACATGAAAATATATCTTAGAATGGAATATCATTAATTTCTTACTAATTGATCTCTGATTAACTTATTAACGATTGTGATCTATTAGTATATTAGTCTCTATCCATTAAAGCAAACACTGATTTTTCAATTAAATTCCTATTTATGCACAATAAACTTATTGCCACCATTCAGCATATTTCCTCCCGACAAAAACATAACTTAGACTTTTCTGCGAATGATCTGCTTTGGGACTGGTAACCTCCTTCTCATCCTGAAGGTCTCCTCTTGAGACTAAGAGAGAATGCCTTCACCATGTGATTATGATTTAAATAGCTTCGCTTCTTTGCTCTTATCATCGCTTAATGAGGCACTACCTATCTCAGCTGAGCCGATGGGTGAGTCAGAGCCATCACACTCATCATTCCTCTCCCTTTTGGTGCCTGGGGAAGGAAAGGCAGAGCCGATGTGGGCTCCACGTGCCTGGAGGAGAAACTTGTGCTGAGCAGAGCTGTGGGCCATCTCCTGGAACAGCTGCCCAGAGAGGCTGTGGATGCCCCGTCCATCCCTAGAGGCGTTCAAGGCCAGGTTGGATGGGGCCCTGGGCAGCCTGGTCTGGTATGAAATGTGGAGGTTGGTGGCCCTGCATGTGGCAGGGTGGGTTGGAGATTCGTGATCCTCGAGGTCCCTTCCAACCCTGGCCATTCTGTGATTGCTCCTGCTTCCACTGGGCACCTGGCCCCAGGGAGCCCCGTCATGGTGTTACCTGGTGTCCACGGCATACGTGGGCATCTCCCTGACTCCTGGCGCCTGGCGAGTTGGTGGCAGAGAGAGAAGAGGGAGAGGAGCTGTCAGGATCACGAGGCGATCAGCGGGATTAAGGCCAGGCAGCCAGCCGGGACGGCTGTGCGTAAGCCTGTCGGTCAGCTCTTTGTCGCTCCCAGCAGGGAGGTCAGGCTCCCTGGGAATCAATTTGCACAGTCTTCAGTGCCACGAAATGACCATACCCGGGAACAGCCCGGAGGGGGGAGTTTATTATGACTGCCCCGGGGGCAGCGGCGGCTACAGCGCAAGTCCTGTTACAGCATCAGTAGAACGGGGCTGCAGGAGGCGGCTGCCCGCAAGCAGACAGCACCCCGCCAGCAAGCAGGAGCTCCGCTCGCAGCGCGCCCGCCCCGGACGGGACGCGGTGGACGACCCGCGTGACCTCCTGCGTCCCTACGCCTCTATTCCCCGGGCGGAAGGTGAGGCGGAGCCTCGCGCTGGACTCGCCCACTGTGAGGCGG
>JAOWBP010003659.1:4319672-4332009 GCA_028571105.1 Tragopan temminckii | reverse complement strand
CCCCTGGCTGAAAGTAGTCAAAGGCTCAGATGGAGTCAGAGTGCATGGCTCAGCTGCTCTTATGCCCTGGTTGGGCTGGTGCAGTGGAACAGTTGTGAACGTTTTGTTACACGGGGATGGCAGGAAAATAAAAGAACTGAAGCTTGTGGTGACTGGTGACAGGGCTAATAATAGTAGAGATGAATGCCAAACCTAATGCCTCATAGCAGCAGCAAAGGGAATCTCTGCAAAAAGTACTCCCAGATATCGCATGGATTGGCTTCAGCCTGGAGGAACTGTGAGAGCAATACTTTGTGATTTTTCCAAGCCGGAGATGGGAACAGTTCAGGAGGAAGAGCCATAGATCTACCCGGATATTGGCAGCTTCCAGTTTTCTGTTTTACAGCCTTTGATGGTGAAGCTTCCTTGGGCAGCAAGGTGAAATCAAAAAGGAGGCAGAAATGGGGTGGTTGCTTAAGCACTGTGTACATGGCACTATTAGCTGTTCTGTACTATCACGATTGTCTCGTAAATCTGCTCTGTAGAAGAGGCCCATGTACAAAGTATCGAACAATATTTTAAAAGCTAATGCATTCATCTTTAAAACAAGAAGTCTCTGTTATGAATTTTATGTAAATGTTGCTAATTTTTGAATATTCGGAAGATCTTTTAACTGCTGCGATAACATAGGGAAGGCTGATTGGAAGCATTTTTGGTATGGGTAAGTGGAGAATGCTGATGGTTTTTTTGTTTTGTCTATTTCCAAAAAACTCCCCAGCACATTTGTTGTCCTATTAAGTATGCCCTGGCCTCTTTGCTTGAGAAAACTATTGGCATCCAGTAGTACTTCTGGAATTGAATGCACTGAGGGCAGTGCACCCCGTGTCCTTGCTGGGTAGCTGACAAAGCAGGCATTCAGTCACCACTGGAGGATCGTGTTCCCAAAAGTGAATCTGAACTAGCATTTTTAACCCCACTAGAGCTGAAAACCAGCACAACAGATCTGGTTTTGTGCTGCACTTGTTTCTTTTAACCTCTCCAGGTTGCAGTCTGTAACTGAGATCATCACAAAACCAACCCCAAGGACTAAATGGTAAGTGGTGTCACAAAGTCCAGTAGAAACATTGAAGCATTCTGTTTGGAAGGGAAAGTGATGCCTTGCTGTTTTGTATCAATTCTTCATTGTAAGGATGCAAAGATGGGACATGTTTAAGGGTCTGTTGTTTTCAAACACGTGGGAAATGGAAAAAGCGAAGTTTGAAGTGATGTAGTTTGTTTTTGAGTCAGCTTTATCTCACACCCAAAAGCATTCCTGTCATGAGCTTAGTAGAAATTCTGATGCACAATATTGCTTTTCAGTGGAGGTGAACCATTTCTGTCTCCATCCCCTTAGCCCCATGTGGCCCATGCTTGGAGAACTCAGCTTGCAACCAGCCTTCCTTCAGTTTCTAGCAGGCCAAAGCAAGTACAGACTGATGGAAAATGATCCAGATGAGCACTCAATCGCAGGTTTTGTGGGTAGAAATAAGCAGTATTGTTCAAAGTGGTTGTCACTACTGACGGAAGATGGGGAAACTCCAACCTTGTTACTACATGTTCCAAGAGCAGCAGCTTCCTTGTTGTTAAAAGCTTTGCCTTGAGAACACACTGCATGTTACACAGAAGGTCATGGAATGAAACAAAGGCCTGTAATTTCCTGGTTGTTTCTGGGGAAGAGGCATGTTATCTTTTTACATAGGTTTCCTGATTGCAAGTTGAGGGAACCCTTGATGGGTTTGCCAGTATTCAAGGCGTGTGCATTTTGGAAGCTTGTTTAGCAGCAGACAGTGCATCATTCAAAAAGGTGTTACCATAGAATCATAGAATGGTTTGGGTTGGAAGGGACCTTTAAGATCTCCTAGTTCCAAGCCCCTGCTATAGGAGGCAGGGACAGCTCCCCCTAGACCAGGTTGCTCACTGCCCTATCCAGCCTGGCCTTGAGTGCTTCCAGGGATGGGGCATCCACAACTTCTCTGGGCAACCTGTTCCAGTGTCTCACCACCCTCATATAAAGGATTTCTTCCTAATATCTAGTCTAAAACTACCTTCTTCCTGTTTAAAACCATTTCCCCTCATCTTGTCACTACCTGCCCTTATAGAAAGTTTCTCCCCGGCTTTCCTGCGGGCCCCTATCAGGTGCTGGAAGGCCGCTATAAGGCCCCCATGGAGCCTTCTCTTCTCCAGGCTGAAGAGCCCCAGCTGTCTCAGGCTGTCAGCAGGGTCTCACCCTGTTACAGCAGGGTACCTTGAGATGAGCATCAAAGCTGAGACTTTTCCAAATATTGATTCAGAAAATATGGTCTGTCTAAATAATGAGACCTCGTGTTTCTGTAACACGTGGTGATTATCTAGGCAGGTCCACTCTGAATAAAACACTGAATATGCTGAAAATTACCAGGCTGGATTAGTTCATATGTTCTCTCTCTCTTTTTTTTTTTTTAAATGTTTTCCATTGTAGTAATAACTTGTTTTATTGTAATTAACTACTGTTAGTTTCACTGAGAGAGGAATGGTGATGCTGGAAACAGTGGAAGAGACCAACCATTTCATATGAGCAGGATTGTTGTTTCTTGTATACTTGTGATTTAGTCTTGTACATTGTGACCTAAAGGGAAATCCAGGCAATGGTCAAAGGGTGTGTGGGGTCTGGTTAGTTTTCAGTGGATGATGACTTTGCTGCCTTCTGTGTCTGCTGTAGTTCAGTAAGGGGACTTAAACATTTTGGCCCCTTAACTGGTGTTGACACTTCTAAAAGCCATGCTTTCTTAATAAACATAATCAAGACGTGGTATTGTGTTATTTTTGCTGACATTATGCAGACTGGAGTACTGGGTGTGCAAATGTCTGAGCTGTGAGAATGAGCCCAGTTGTGTCCTTTCACAGAAGTGCAGAACCATTTAATAGTGATGGAAGTGCTTGTTGCAAGCATCATCTTCTGTTTCGTCAGATCTCTTCAGGGGCCCAGGTGCTCAGGTAATCCTGTGAATAAATCTTGCTGCTTCACAGGACTCTGTTGCTGTTGGTTGTAACACTAACAGCTTTCTTTGGATTTTGGGAAATTAGGCAGGTTTTTGCAGCATGTCAGCTGCTGTGCTAATTTCTTCCCGTGCAAAAAAGCTGAAGGGGATGTAACACTTTGTTGAGCAGTGATTAAAAGTCCAGTGTGTGACAGTAGGCAGTTGCCTCTAAAGCTTCCTAAAATGGAAACAGGAGCCACGATACTTTGCCTTTTGCAAAGTCAGAAGAGTAAATTGGATGTAAGCCTAAAATATAGCAGCAAGATGCCTTTCCCAAGGAACAGCTGGCAAATGGTTAATCCAACCTCTGCAGACATTCCTGATCTTGCTGTTTGTGCTGGAGAAGGGTGTAGGAACAGCCCACTCGCACTACATTTGTAGTGCTGCTGCTTGCATGTACTTGTGGAGATGGGGATTCTCCTCTTCCCACTCAACATCTTCATGTCTGTGCTTTGCAGACAGAACTGACATACAGGACAAGGAGGAATTCTGTGGCTTTGACAGTGGCCCGTAGTTACAGACTCATGCTCTGTGAAATTGGTACCGCTGTTGGTTCACAGTTCTGCATGGATGATCATGGTGGTAGCATTCACCTGTAAGACATCTGAATGTTAATGGAAGGGATTGCATGCTCTTTCTGGAAGTCCTGCAGCATCTGCAAGCAGCTGTCTATTTAAATGCAATAGTTAGAAGTGCAGGTTCTGCCCTGAGCCTGCCTGGAGCCTGAGGTGGGTGTGCATGCACATACCTGCTGCTGCAGTGCATTGCGTCAGACGATGTGAAATGGTGCACATAGAGTAGATGAGCTTCACGGGGTGTTTGAGTACCATGAAAACAACAGTATCTCTTCTTCATCTTCAGAAATCAGTAGTGCCAAAATCATCAAGAATGCCCCCTAGCTGATGCTTCTGTGTTGCTGCAGATATTAAGACCAAGTGGTACCACGGAGCTGAACGCTGTCATCCCACATGCTGAAATGGAGGTGGGCTTGTCTCATGCCATCGCAGCTTGCTATTGCTTAGCAACACCAGAAGTGAGCTACTTCCACAGAGAGGCTGGAGCATGCCTGTGGGGAGCCAGGTGCAGGGTTTGGCACCTTTGACCCCATGGCACAGAAACTGTTTCTGCTCTGGGAAGAGCAGGAGATGGAGGAGCTTGGTGTACCAGCTTGGTGTACCAGCCTGGTGAGTTAGGTAAGGGAGGCCTTAATTTCTGAAAAGCACACAGTGTGTAATACATCGAATCATAGAATCACCAAGGTTGGGAAAGACCTCAAGATTAAGGATCACTTTGCACAAAAAGTACTGCGTGGCTGTGTGTGTGCCACAAGTTGGCAAAATGAACTTTATCAAAGCTTGCCACAGCTCTGTCACCACTGCGACTTCAGAGGTGAATGGAGTACCGCGTTGCTGTGAATCACTCCTGCTTTCCTGTATGAAGCTGGCTCTCAAATAATTCGGTTTATGCTCCGTTGTAAGGATCAGTCCATGCTGGAGGAGCAGGCAGATTGTGCTGGGAGCCTTGTGCCTGGATGCAGACAGTGTTACAGCAGCTGGTGAGTGGTTTCCAAGCTTTGAGAAGCTTGGCAGGTGAGCATGCAGTCAGGGAATACAGTGTGCTTGGGAGGGTCCCTTCTGCTGGGAGATAAGGCTCAGTGACCCGCAGAAATGGGGCTGTCCTTACTGGACATGTGTGGGTGGTGCTCGGGTTAAGGGCCGTGTGCTGGGTCAGCAGGTACCCGATGACATGCTGCCATTGTCTCCGAAGTGCTTCCATGAAACAATTTTGAAAATGAGCCAGGGACATCATGTGAAATCCAAATACAGATTTCCAAGCAATCCTATAGTCAAACTGGGCAGGAATCACTGCTTGCTTTCTGCTAGGTGGCTTATATTCAGTTGTGCTTCAGCAGGTGGGAAGGAATTTTTCCCCACTAGTGTTTGGATGGAAGTGTCTGAGCAGAAGCTCTCTAACGAATGTGAGGGGAGCAGGGCCATCTGTTTCTCCTTATCTGCACACTGTGCTGAGCTGGCCCTGCCTTTCTGCTTCTTGACAAGTGGCAAAGCTCCAGTCTCCCTATTCTGGTCTCCTTCAGAAAGTACAGGGCTGGATGACAAGCACATTCCTTCCAGTCCTGTCTGCTGCTGCCAGCCCTACCGTTGGCCTGTGCACAAACTTGATGAGTGCTGAGCAACTAAGGGACTGGGAGAAAGCCTGTTGCCACTGTGCCACCCTTGGAGGATGCTGGTCGAGCACATTTTGGTTTTTTACATTTTGTCTTTGCTATGGTGGGAGCGCTTTCTTTCTTGTAAGTGAACTTAGTTAGCTTGAAGACCACCACAGAAAGCTTTCAGCCCTCCTCCCGCACTTCCTTTGTGCCAGCTCAGCAGTTACCTCATTTGTCATGCCTGGTTCAGAGCCTAGGTGACTTTACTAGCTCCCCTCAGAGAGTATTTGGGGATATATTTCCTTCCAGCCTTTCCTCCCTCCGCGCAGTGCCGGACCCCACTGGATGGGGGGCAGGAAGTGCTCCAGACCCCTCTAGAGGCGACAAATGCTGCTGTAGACCTTGTATGACACAGGAATCTTCTGTTTCCATGTCTGTGGGGAAATACTCTTTAAAATAGCTGTCTTGAGAGAATCTTTGTGTTAAAGTCCCCCTAATACTTTTAATAGGAGGCTGGCCAGTAGCTCTGCCTTCTTAACACAGTAACTTGTTTTTTACAGTGACCCTCTGAGGACGTGAGCAGCAGCCAGCAGCAGGTCTTCTGGGCTGTCATGGTCACAGTGAGCTTCTAAGCCGATGAGCCAAGCGCTCTGCGCAGGAAAGCAATTCCAAGTAAGCAAGTAAATTTTGCATTTTGAAGGGTTTGTGTTTTGGAGCAGTATACTTTTCAATATGTTGTTTACTGTAAACTGATACTAAATGTGACCTGGATTTGGATGCATTCTTGTTTTGGACTTAAACAGATGAGTATCCATTTTGCTTTGGATTAATCATTTTTTGCATGGGTGCCAGTGGCAGCCTTTGATGCTGGCAGCAGCCTGTAGTCCTCACTCGGGTGGCTGTAACAACTGACTTCGTGTCCTGCAGCTGCATGGCAGTGTTTCTTTTGGCACTCGTACCAGCTGGTTTTTGAGTGAGCCTTCCATTCAAAATCATTGCTTGCTAGCAAATGTAGAATGATTCAGTCCATTTTCTGTTAGCTTAGATATTGCTTGTGCCAGCCTGGCAATCTCCATTCAAGAAAACAGTCCAACTCCAATATTGAATTATAAAATGTTAGAAGTCAACTGAAAGATGGGTTTGGTTGGTCCTGTTTCTCTCCAGTTGGGGTTAACTAAGAACAAAACTTCAGAGGATGTAGTTTGTGTAAAAATACCACAAAAAGACTACTTATAAGGTAATCTTTGCCCCTGTGGTTGTTGAAATCAGAGTGATCTATAGAGTGGATGAGAGGACAGGTGGAATGCCTGATTTCTGTTCCCATCTCTGACTTCAACATAAAAAAATTGACCTGCACTGAGAAAAATAAACTGGACATCTTCCCTTTCTTGTTGTTTGTCGTTATGTTTTTTTTTTGTTGTTGTTGTTGTTGTTTTTTCCACCTTCAGTAATGCTTTGAAGCTGCCCAAGGATTTGTTGAGGGGCATCTTTTAAGGTTCTCTTATTGTTGTGTTGGGTTTGATCTGTGCTGAAAGGCTCCATGACTAATGTAAGAACTGGAAAATGAAAGCAAGAGCTATTGAACTGTAGAGATGTTTGAGAAAGAATGTGGTTTTAAAAGCTGTTATTTGTTGATGTGTAACCTGAGTGACTAGCACACTGAATGAAACAAGGCATTGGTGCTCACAGCCTTTGGCTAGGAAAGTGCCTTTTTTCTAGAAGCGCTTGAAAATGGGTGAGACTAAACTGGCTGGTCCTGAGCAGCTGCTGTGAAGGATAGAGCAGAAGAGCAGCTCTCTGTTGTGGTTCTTCCTAATCCAGTTGTAATTCTCCCTACCAGTGCCCCGAGCAAACCTGGTTTTAGGAAAGCTGGTTTTAGCCTCTCTCCTACCACAATCACAGGACTGCATGCCTGTAAATCTCAACTGCTGTAGAGTAACATGTTGGGTAATGCTTCCACAGGTGCCATCAGCAATACAGTCAGTAAACAGAAATAATGAGAAAAATACTGTGACCTAAAATCAAAGCTTGTTCTGGGCGGGAGTTAATTCTGTCGTTGCTGCTTTCTGAAAGCTGGCATCTATGTGGTGGCTGGCTGTTCTAGACATGAAACCCAAGATTGTTTTCATCGGTCTTGAAAAATTCCTACCTTTGCTTCCCCAGCTGTACAGACACTGAGAGCTGAAGGCACAGACAGCAGAAGCTCCTGTCACTGTATTGATTCAGCCTTTCTTTTCTCTGGGTTCAATATACAGACCAAGTGAATAGCAGAGTAATCTATTACTTAAGTTGACTGCAGACTTAATAGGGGTTGAACATATGTAGATGTAGTGCAAGGCTGCTTTATTCCCACTATCTGAGAAAAATTCAAACCAAGCTCTGTTGGAGATGCAGCGTGCCTTTTAGTTCATGTTTAGAAGTTCCTTGCAGGCACCTGGATACTTCCAAGGCCAGATTTGTGTGCTTGTCTCACTGTACAGCAGTGTACTTTCCAGTGCTGCAGGGTCACAAAATACATAGGTGGCTCCTTGCTGAAATCCAGGGGTCTAATATCATGGAAATGAAGGTACTGCTGGCTTTTAATGGTATTTCATTTGCGAATCAGTCCCCAAAACATCCCTTTCCTCAACTGTTAGCTTTGCACAACTTGAGCCTTAAAATAATCCAGGAAACCTCTTGTAGAAAAAGAACTTGTCATTCAGCTTGACGCTGAACTTGCTTGCTGAATTTCTTTTAAATTGAAACTTGCTCTCCATGCAAGCAAATGATTTCTGGATGTGACTGTAACAGTGACTAATGCAAGTAGATATTAGGGTGTGCAAAGCAGTCTTTTAGGGCTGGAACTTAATTTGTCTTAACGAATTTTGTTGAAATTTACTAATGCCGGATATGTTGGTACCCACCGCGTGTAACTCCACAGAACAGAGCCTCAAGGTATTTGTGTCACCATGTGTGATGGTGGGGGGGAGCACCATCTTGCTGATCTCTAATTTTATATTTGTAAAGATTTCTGCCGAGGTTGCCTGTTTAAAAACAGAAAAATGTGTATGCATATAGCTGGGACTTGAAATGGTTGAAATTAAATTCCAGCACAGGCTACTTGGTAGTTAACAGCCATGGAGGTTTTCAGCCTTCAGACCGACGTTTAAAAAACCCAGTGAAATGTCAGATGCATGGGAGATGATCTCTACGAAACGCGCTGTCAGTAGTTTCTGGGTGTTGGCCTGCACATGTGAGAGCGCCGTGGGGATAGTGATTAGTCATGTAACTGCCTGCAGATAGATTTTCTGGTGCAAATGGGGTTTTGTGGTGCTGACGTTTAGGCGATTACTTTGCTGCCAGGAATGCCTGAGCTCGGAGCTGCTGCGTAATGCTGTCCTTGCTCGCTCCCTGCAGTGGCACCGGACCAACCTCCAGGAAGGCGGGGGTTCTTCTCAGCTCTACTTTGCTCCCTTGCAGCCCTGCCCCTGCTTTTCCCAGTTGCATGCAAGCTGCGTGCATCTGAACTCCTGTACAAGTGGAAGCAGCGAGTCGGCGCAGCAGGATTTGCTGGTTCTCAGTGGTGCACAGTACCCAGCAATACCGGGATCTGATCTGTGCAACTGCTGCCTCTGCCACATTGTGCACCCGGAGGGGGTAAGTCCCAGAGAGGAGTGATGGTTCATTATCATGGCAGTAATTGGAAAACAAAGGTTTAACTTGAGTTTGAGCAGGTATTTTGTGCATCCTTTGCTCATATGGATCTTACTTGACCGTGGTAGCTTCCCTGGCCTTTGCTGCTTATTAAATAGCATAGCTGGCTCCTGGCAAAGGAGCACCACAAAGCAGGGTGCTGTCAGCAGTTTCAGCCTTGTTTCCTCATTCAAATCCTTAAAACGTGGTGCTTGGGAGAGGCGAAGGGTGCGACAGCAGGAAGTGACTGCAGTTTATGGAAATAAGCCACACCTGCCTGTAGTTAGTCCCTAATTTGTAGAGTGCATCTTCCTGCTCTGCACTGTATGGTGCTGTGTTAGCGTAGGACTGGCCCTCTGTGCTGGCTCTGAGGCTGGTTCAGAGCTTGCAGGAGGTAGAGATCAGGCTTTCTGTCCTGCTTTGTGCCCTGTTTCCTCGTGTTCCTTTTGGTTTTCCCTGAATTTCTCTCAAGGTTCCCAGCTTTCTGTTGGGGTTTGATGTCCCATTATGGGCAAGCATCAAAACTTCTGGTAGCTGCCCTCGTGTCCTGCTTGTGGAGTGGATGTACAGATGTGTGTGCTCTATCTGAAAGGAACTCAGTGACAGCTCTATGGGAACTTTTTTCACTTCCTTTGGAAGGAAAGGCTGAGCATGAACTTGGGGCTCCTGCCTGTTCCCGCAGCTCTTAACATGCAGGTAAAATTTCAACTATTATGTTACTAACAGCAAATGTTATTTGGTGTTGAAGTCATGCTGGAAGTGGATCAAGATGGGTTTATTTGATTTCATGGGGGGAGCACCATCTTGCTGATCTCTAATTTTATATTTTTGCTGCCTGGGTGAGTTAGAATTGCAAAGATAAAGCAAGCTGAGCTTGCAGTTGCGGGAAACTTGTGTTCATTCAGAGCCTGTCAGTTCATTTAATGTTTTTCTGTGTTCTCATGGATTTGTAATTGGAAGAAGTTTTTAAACAAAAAGGCTTTTCCTAGCCTTCCTCTGCTGTTCCTGTTTGCAGTGAATAGTTGAAAGGCTGTCAGCAACTGATTTGACAGGAGATTTGCACGTAATTCTTAGGAAGCCAAAATGCTATATCTGATGGTTTTTGTTCCATGGTGATAAGTATGTAGGAAGGGATGGGTAGAGTATTTGGTATTAAAATGCTGAAGGGAACCTGTCCCAACTGTTAAAGAATATGTGTGTTCAGGCTACAGCCAGGCAGGTTGAAATGCCATCTAGTGTGGAGCATGCTCCTGCCTCTAGGTTCCTCCCTGCCCTTTCCTGCGCTGCAGAGCACTTCGTTTCAGCCACCAGACATTGATGTATGGTTAAATTCCCCAAGCTTTGCTAATTACTTCTTGGAAAGCTCCTGTGAATACAGCCTTGGGGACGCCCTGACCTGTACAGCATGTCTGGAAGGGCAGCTGGCAGCAGAGGTGAAGAACTCGCTTTGCACAAACACTTTTTATTACCCAGATACGTTCACTACTTCTAAAGTTGCTTCAGCTGCTTGGTGGAAGCTGTCACTGATCTGAATAAAGTTGATGCCCTCCTTAGCCTAATATCTGGACAATCTGCATCTGACAGCATTGTGCCTGTTTGTCTGGCTCCCTGTTCTGAAACTGGTTGTCGTGCACGAGGAGTGTTAAGGAAGCCAGAAGCAGCTGTGAAATGAAATGCAGTAGGCAGAGTAGATGCAGACTGACAAGTCTGGGCACAGCGGTCAGCAGGGAAAGCACGCCCCTTATCAGTTGTGGTACTTCATTTGCTCTTCCTGCTGATGTGTTTTGTTTTCTGTGTTTTAGTCTTCTGTGGAGTTTCTGCAGTCAGGCAGCTGAAAATTGGGAACGCAAAAGCACTGACTCTGGTTTTGCATTGTTCTACAATTTTTGCTAATGCTGTCCAAACTCCCAGTTTATCTGGCAAACCGACTGCTAAATGGATGATCTAATTCCCAGTCAATGCTGTGATCTTAAATATCACTGTGCATCACAGGAATTACTTGAAAACTGTTGTGTATTCCTCAAGCCTTCAGTTGTCTTTCAGCATCCTCTTTGTGCTCTTTCATCTTTAAACGCATGTTCTGAAGCTCAGATAACTTACCTATTAGCAGCTATGAGGATGTCTTTTCTCATCTCCTGCTCCTTAACCGTAGCTGTACTGGCAGCTTGAAAGCTGTTTATGAAAGAGATAAAGCAAGGAGCTGTGTTGTAGTTGCTGTAGCTGCTGTTTCTCTAAATATTTTTTTTATACTCCAGCAATATTCAGCACGAGGTTGTGTGTGTGCTCGGTGAGGATGCCAGCTTGCTTTCGGCTGGCAAAGCTGGCGTGTGATCTCTCTGTTCGTAACCCTGAAGGACAAATTAATGCTATGGGCAGATCTGCCAAAGGTGAGGTCCTTAAACCACTCCTAGGTGTGAAGCAGTGCCTACGAGGTAGGTTTGGGGGCTGTTGGCGAGGGAGTGACTGCCCCAAACTGAGTTCAGATTCTGTAAATGCTCTATTTTTAGAGCAATGGTGGCACAGGCAAATTGCATAAGGCATCTTAAGATAATTGCAAAATTGCAGTTTGTTTATAGAAATACAATTTCTGCCCCAGCTTTCCCCAAAGTATTCTGTTGAGAGACAGTTTGTATAATGAAGAGACAGCTCCCTCATCAGATTATTAATAATGTTATCCGTTTCACTCTGAATGCTATGTTAAAATAACGAAATAAAGGAGTATTGTACAAGGATAATGAACTTAACGCTTTTGTGTCTGTTAGTTGACTAAGTTCTGTAGGTTTCAGTTTTACAGACTGCATCAGGCAGTGTTTCAGCAGTCAGTGAGAAAGGCAGCTTGTTTCTGCGTGGGGGAAAGCATGTGATGTGCTCAGCTTCTCAACTCAGATGCACCACTGGGTGCACACAAGTGCCTCGTAAAAAGGCAAGGGGCAACAGCAGATGAGAGTCATTGTTTGCATTTCTTCACTGTAAAGAAGTGGTTTAATTAGGGAGCTTTAATCAGTCTCTTTACTCTGCTTTGGGCATTGTTAACTGCAATCCAAACTCAAACAAAACCTGCAGCTCTTAAACTTCTTAAACACAGAATGCAGGTCATTTGGGTTGCTGTTACAACTTAACTCAAGACTCAAGAGCTTTGGTGTTGGTTGCCTTGTGAAAATAGGATACCTGCTGGAAAACCTGGTCTGAAGCTAAAAGACAGTGGCTGCTTTGAGAGTTCTCTATCTGGGTTTTATTCTCTTCAGCAGTTGATGCTGAAAATGCTTTCAGCCCTGTGCATGCCCTGCTGGTGCTTTGCTCCTAGCTGCTGCAGGAGGTGGGCTGCTGGGGCAGTGGGTTTCACTTCGCTGTTCACAGCAGGGTCTGCCAGACGGAGTACCGTGAAACACAGAATCACAGAATCACAGAATCACAGAATGGCCAGGGTTGGAAGGGACCACACGGATCATAAATCTCCAACCCC
>JAOWBP010003659.1:4305508-4319572 GCA_028571105.1 Tragopan temminckii | reverse complement strand
AGCCTTCTCTTCTCCAGGCTGAACAAGCCCAGCTCCCTCAGCCTGTCTTCGTAGGGGAGGTGCTCCAGCCCTCTGAAACAGGAGGCACTGGTGCCTGGTGCTAGCTGGAGGGTTTTGTAGAGGCTGTTGAATTGTTACACATCCAAGAAGTGGACAGAAAGTTGCTTTTCACAGATGTTTCTCTTACATAGATCATCTCCATCTGCTTCCCTTACCTTGATGGAGTAGTTGGTGGGGAGAGGTTGAGCTGAGTTGCAACAGAGAGAGGATGCACAGTAATTCAGGTTAGGGGAAAGTCTCAAGGGGGAGTTCACAGCTTGGCAAACTGTCGCCCTGCTCCTTCCCGGCACACTGGTCAGAAGAGACAGGCCAAGGAGAGGGTCCTGAGTCAGGCTTCCCATATCTCTCACGTCCCTGACTGCTCAGGGAGGGTCAGGTGAGCAAAATTCCTCCCACTGTAAGAGCAGAGCAAGTACGAGACAACCTTGTGATGCTGAATGTGTACACGTCTATGGGGCCCAATGACATGCATCCTGGGGTTCTGAAGGAACCAAGCCATTCTCCACTATGTTTGAAAAGTCTTGGCTGTCAGATGAAGTTCCTGGGGAAACATCACTCCCATTTTTAAGAAAGGGAGACCCAGGGAACTACAGGCTGCTGGGCCTCATGTCTGTGCCTGGGAAAATTGTGGAGAGGATCCTCCTGGATGAGATGTTCAGGCACATGTGAGATGCAGAGGTGATCTGAGGCAGCTAGCACAGCTTCACCAAGGGAAGATCGTGCCAGACTAAAAGAGGAGAGATTTAGGTTAGAAATCAGGAGGAAATTCTTTATACAGAGAACCATGAGGCCCTGGCACAGTCTCCTAGAGAAGCTGCGAGTGCTGCTATTCAGCCAGTATTTTCTTCTGCCTGGTAATTTGGGGTTGAGTGAAAATAGATGCTTCAAAGCAAATCTGTGTTGACATCCCATGTTGGGAGAGATTTGCAGTTTGAGGTGCAGAAATCCTGGGGAAAAAAAAAAATCCACATCCTGGGCAGAAATTTGGAGATGCAGACCTGTGTGTTGGCATGCTGCGCCAGGTATGCAGTTTGCACCTGAGAAAAGGAAGCTTGTGTCCACTCTACATATGGTGAAAAATATGTGTGTGCTAAGAGATTAATGAAGCTGAACAGGTAATTAATAAAAAAGCTGAGTCTTTTCCTGTTTACCCTGGTAGGTGTCGTTTTGCTGGTGCTGTTTCAGGAAATAACACATGCAGGTGACCAACACTGTCTTTTTCCGGAAGCACAAGCAGCTCAAGGTGTAGGCTTGACTTATTTTATTGGCAGCCTGAAGTTATGCTTTCAGCTGAGTGTGGGGTCCATGCTTCTACCTGCCCACAGCCTCTTCCTCCCTGTATCCTTGGCTGGGGCAACTGCAGGGCTACTGTTCAAAAATAATAATTAAAAAAAAAATATATATATATATATATGTTTACATTAAACACATTTTTGTATCTGTCATTCCTTGTGTCTTCAGTATCAGTTGCACCTCTGTCCCCAAAAATGAACAGGTTCAGTGAAGGACAATGGGGGTAATCAAAGGCATGGAGCAGCTTTTGTATAAGAGGAGCTGAATAAACTTCAACTTGGAGGAGAAATGGTTAGAGTGGGGGAAGTGAGAAGAGGAATGTTACGGAAAGTGTGAGCAGAGCATGACTGTACCCAGGCCCTCCCCACTCAGGGAAAAAATAAGAAATGAGGAAGCAACAAGCTTATAATGGGAAAGCTTTACATTTGGTAAGGCTTTTCTTTCAGTGCTGCATAGGTTGCTGCATGTGCTGTGATGAGAGGTTAAGAGAAGACTGGATGAAACCTTGCCTCGGCTGTTTAAACAGCCTCTTCTGGCTCAGAGAAACGTTACCAAAGCAATGTTTTAGAGGAAGGTAATGTCAGCTATGTTAAACTTGCTGCAGAAACTTGAAGTTTAATTTTGTATGGATGTAATTAATAGAACTTTGCTCTTTTCAGATACCATCTTATATCTGTGCTGTCTAGTATGCATCTGGGGCTGCAGGTTGGAGGAACAGATTAAATGTGAGGTTTCTTGGCTTCTGCATGACTTGAGGTTGTTGGTAACTAATGAAGAACAGATGTGCATTGGCAGAAAATTCAAGTACTCAAAGACTGGTGTTTAAGAGCAGATGATAGCTGAAGTTGTCTTGGATAACTTGTTGCCTTGCTTGACCAAAGCTTTGCAGTATGTGAGCTGGTGCCTGGGGTGAGTCAGGTAGGAGGGGAAACCTCCTACCACATGCTGCTTGGTGCTGCAAAGTTTGTTTGCTTGGTTACCATGTGAAACAGCCATACTTCCTGGAGACTTTGGGGCTTTTGCAGGAGCATGAAGCTGAAGCTCCTGAATATACCCAAAAATGCCCTGAAACTGGGAGAGGCTGTGGTCCGCACACTGGGAAGTCTTGGATGGTGATAGGCTCCATCCAAAGGCATGAATTTGGTGACCTGCGTGGGAACCATGAGAGCTGGTTGGAGTGATTTACCACTTGTCTGATGCTCCTTTCTCATGATTGCTCATGTCTATTGCAGCAAAGTGTGTTTCCACGAAGGCTAGAAAACTATTGGCCTGCTTTTGTTCCTTTAAAAGCCAAGTGGTACTTTGTTATAACACAGTAAGGACAGTATTTCTGAATGTGCTTGGACTAATTTGCTGGAAGAAACTGGGAAAGCACAAAAAAATGACTTGGGAAAGCATGTATTTAATGTACAGTGGTAATAGATTTCTAGACAGTTTGATTTATAGATAAATATTGTTTCTTTGTATTTCCATAGCCAGAAGCAGTTAGCAATTTGGATTTAAAAGGCCTAGCTGTAATCTAGAGGTCTTTCTGCACTTTCTGTCCCACCTGCCAAGTTCCTCACTGGCAGCCGAGATGTCCCATGATGCGAGGAGAGCCAGGAGAAGTGACACACTGTGGTATCCCGAGGTAACTCTCCCATCCTTCGTTTTTAGCTCCTTGGCTTTGCCGCCAGATGGAATAATAACCCACCTGTGGGATTAGAGCTGTTTTGCTCACACAAGGTGAGGATTAGGATGAAGTATTTTCACTTGCTAAAACTTTTGCAGTGTAAACTGATCTAAAAATAAAATAAAATCCCCCCACGCCCAGCTTGGGCTCCCCAGCATAACTTCTCAACATACATGAGGCATCGGCTGGACCTTTGGCTGTGCATTTGCTGTTCAGAATATTGAAGCTCATCTGAGAAACTTTGCCAACCACAGATGTATCTCCTGCATGCATCTGTCGGGCTCTGGAAACTTATTGGGTGATGCTTTTTAATTTTAAACTCCATTGTCTCTTTTGTCCTCTGATTGTTTTATGTGATTTCTGACTTGATCTTTAATTAGAAACGTCTCATGTATCTCACAAAAGCCTTTGGTTTTACATTTGGATACACTGATACTACTTAGGATTCTGCTTCTTTTGGTTTTCTTTTTCTAGTGTGTCACTTAAACCCACCATGTGCACTGTTACCAAACCTGTCAGCTCTTATTGTGCCCGCTTCCCTATTATGAGCCCTTCTAAGCCCAAATACGCTTGGCTGAGGGCTGACCTGCAAACTCCATTTTTGCTCTGTGGGCATCAGGAGCTTTGAGAGACTCGATTAGATGTGACAGACAGAGGTGATTTTGCTCACGGATCACATGTGCTGGAGGAGCCTGTAGTGGAGCTTTACTGCATGGCAGGCATCGTGTTTTGCTGTTGCCACTGTTAGACGAGAGCATCAGTGAACTGATGGTGTTTCAGTTCTGTAGGGACTGAGTGTGGGGAGGGACGGTGCTGGTGAGTCCAGCTGACTCACTGTGGTGTATGCTACGTGTTGGTTATGCTGTGTAAGAGTGAGGGTGACTGCAACTGGCTCCCTAGCACAGGGGGGCTTGGGGAAGTAGTTCTGTATGTTCTGGCTTCCTGGCTGCAGGGCGGTTGGTTGATCAGCGCAGTCACCTTAGCAGGCTGCTGAGCTGCTGTCTGTTGCACTACTTGTGTTGTCTCATTCGGGTGATAGTGCTGGCCTTTCAAACACTGGTTAGAGAGGGAAATGGCTGAGGATCTCTTCCCAAACTGGCTGGACTTTTTTGAAAGTAGGGGAGAGAGAATTGTGCTAAAGGAAAAGATCAGAAAATCTGGTAAAGTAATAGAGAGCAGTGTAATGGGATATGATACAGAAAGCTGATGTAATGCAAATAAAGTGAAGTGTGTGCAGTGGATGAATGTATTGGAAACAAAAACATCATAAGAGAGGCGTGGAGTTTAAAGTCCGCTGCTAAAGATTACTGAAACAAATTACAGGAAGTTTGCTTTTGAGGACAAAATCATCTATGCATTCAGAGAGAGGAGGGTAGCATCTTTGTGTGAGTGCAGGCTTGGTGCCAGAGGATTGCTGCCCTATAACCAGAGGTTTATGATTTTGGTTATTTAAATAAATGTAGTCAGTAGATAGGGAAGGTGACACTTTCACCTAGATAAGACTGAATGCTGTATGATCTACCTCGGAGTTCTTTGTCCCAGCAAAAACCTGTGCTTTCATCTTCAGCGTTCCCTGCTGCTCATGTTTATCACCCAGGCTTTGTCATGGCCTGTACTTGCTGGGCTGTTGACTCTGTGTCTGTCTCGAGACAGGTAAGAAGGAGGTGCTTCCTCTCTGTTTCATTATGCTAGAGGAGGCAGCCCATGGCACGGCAGTGAGCTTCCCATTCAGGGAGGCTGGCGGTGGCAACTGAGTTGTAGAAGCTGGAGCTGGAGGGAGGAGGACTGTGTGGTACGCAGCAAAATGAATTAATGTGGGGATCATACACTTAAGTGAGGAACTACATTTGAAATGGTACAAGCAGGCAGTGCTTGTTTTCTTCCCAAGAAATATCTGCAGCTTGCCATGTCCGTACCTTTTAGCTGGTATTGTCTCTAATGACCTATAGTCCTTCTAAAATTTTATTATTGCACTTCATTGGTACTGTTAAGGTTTTGAATGGGCACATGCTGTTAAATGGATATACTTAAGTTTTTGCTGTGTTGTGAAGATCTTTGTCTGGGGTAGCTTTTATATTTTTATTTGTGGAGCTGTGGACATGTAGGTTTATGGTTTAAAAGAATTAAGTGCTTAGTGATTTGAAAGACACAAGCAGGGAGGAAGGGCATACCCTCAAAACAAGCCAAATGATTCAAGCAGAACTGGAGCTGTGACAAGGCACAGCTTCCTAACAGCAGCACAGGCCGGAAACAACTGGGGAAGCGGAGCCCTGGTGCTGTGCTAACAGCCGTTCTCCAAGGAGAATTGCCATGGTCTCCTCCTTTGTTTGCAAAATAGTGCAACAGAGGGAAAACCATAGAACAGAGAGTCGACTCTGCCAGCTGCTGCCATTAGTGATGTTTTCCTATGTTAGCTGTGGTGGGGTGCATATGAAATGGGGAATACTGGCTGGTGCCTTTGGGTTTCTGTCTGAGTCATGGTACCGCCGTGTCCTGTTAGCTGGTCCCATAGGTGTGCATACAAGTACGTTTGCATTGTAGCTGTGCTTGAACCCAGCTACAAAATGAGTGTTGAGAGAGTCTGTCAGGATCTGTAGGCTCCCATATAGCTCTTACACTGTCCCCACAGCCTTTGCAAAAGGACCTTGGAGGTGGCCGGGGAAGAGATGTTGCATAGCATCTGGATTAGAAAGGCAGAAGGTCACCTTCTGGGGAAATGAGATTAGGAGATGACTTGGTTGGACCCGGACAGGTAGGGGTGATTCCCCAGAGATCACCCAGGCACTTGCATGGACATCATTTGCCATTTCTTTGTCTTCATGCACACACTGCTGACTTGCAATATGGGAATTTAACTTTGATTTTGTAAGGAATGTGCTTTCAGGTAGAGGGTAGACAAAGCAAGATGCAGCTGTTAACTGGCAGCTCCTCTGGCTCAAGTGGAAGAGTCCATTGACTTCTGAAAGCACAGAGAGATGTCACCCAGCTTGTGGGATTCCATTGGTCTGTATGTGGTGAGCTTGTAAGTGTGGAGGGGAAAGCTTAAGCAAGGAGGAGTTGTTTGAACAGATGATAATTTGGAAGAAGTGAATACTGTAGGCTATAGTACAGCTAGTTGTGCCAGAATTTTGAGACCCAGGAATCCTGCTTCTCACTGCTCTTTTCTGGACACGGTTGACCAGGGAATAAATGTAGATGCTAACATGGTCAGAATTACTGGGGGAAGCCTTTTGGCCTTGGCACAGCGCTAACAAAAAGCGAGTCATATCCTTGTAGGCAGCTGCTTCATGCAGGGGCTGGCCAGTTTTCTTTCTTTTGTTTGGTTTCCTGTTGGCCTCATAACTCTTCTAAATGCAACAATGAGCTGAGTAGGTTGCACCTAAAGAATTACCTCTGTGGGAATGAAAATGAAGAATAAAGCCACTGTGTCCAGTAGAACTACTTCTTGCTTTTCAGCAAGTGTGCTTTCACTCAGAGATCTTGGACTTGTTCTAGTCCATGGAAAAAGCTTGTGTATCTGTTTTGGTCTTTAAAATATATATATATATATAGTGACCCTAAAAATGCCCAGAGGTTAAAATTAGAATGGAAGTCCCTAATAAACCTTTACTGGGGAACCTTTACGAGCAGCATTCATTTTGAATCACAGAATTGCTCTGGCTGGAAAAGATCTTAAGAGATCACCAAGTCCAACTGCTACCCAACCATAATACCCAATTCTAACAGCCCACCACTAAATCATGTCCCTGAGCGCCACGTCCAAACAGTTTTTAAACACATCCAGGGATGGTGACTCAACCACCTCCCTGGGGAGTCTATTCCAGTGCTTAACAACCCTTTCTGTATAGAAGTGTTTCCTGATATCCAACCTAAACTTACCCTGGCGCAATTGAGGCCATTTCCCCTCATCCTGTCAACAGTGAGAAGAGACCAGCCCCGCTCTCTTGAAGATTTCAGGTATTTGAAGAGAGCAGTAAGGTCTCCCCTTAGCCTCCTCTTCCCCAGACTAAACAGCCCCAGTTCCTTCAGTCTCCCCTTGTAGGGCGTATTCTCCAAGCCCTTCTTTTAGCACTGAAAGCTCTGGGAAGCCGCAGTCTGGTTTTAGATGCTGGTTTAACTGCATGAACGCAGCTCCTCAGCGTAGCACTGGGGATTGCAGCAGATCTTACTAGTTTTTGCTTTTATTATTGTTGCTGTTTGTTTAAGAGATGCACAATGGCTTCAGAAACTTGACTTTTTATTTGCTTAGTTGTATAGCAACTGCGTTCTTCAGGTGTGTTCTGAGCACCATTAGAAATTAGCCAGCACAGTGACTTAACAAAGGGCTGTGGTGAATATGTTGGTATTGACAGCAATTCATAAATAATGTAGGTCTTTTCTACTGAAATCTTCTTGAGTTCATGAAATCATTGATTATGGGAAGGCCTGTAGCCTTTCTTATCCAGGAGGAAAACCCACTGTGTCCATCTGAGTCATGCTGTCCTGTCACATAGTGTACTTCAGGAAGTAATGCAGTTATTTTTGTCACTAGGTGAATGATCCAAAGTTATGGTGAAGTTCTGTTGTGAGAACTTGTCATGAGAAGGCTGGCTTGTCCTGCAGTGGTCCTTCAGAAGGATTTACACTTCTCTGATTTGGGACCACTCAGAAAATACCTGTAGGGGCTGGTTGTAGCTGCCTGCTTCTTTGAGGCAGATTTTCTCTGTTGGCTGTATTTTCTTCCTGTAGCTTCTGATCCCATATACTTCTATGTCTGTGTGCATCAGTTCCTTTTTTTCTAATACCCAGTCTAGCCCTGCGGCTTCAGCAAAATGTTCATTACGTTGACACAAGCTGCTCTGCAGGGTTGATCCAGTGCAGTAGTGATGTGCAGAATGTCCCAGTGTCCCTGTCTGTTTTGCAGAGTGGTGGCTGAGTCTGAACATCAGGTACATCTGTTGGCATCTCATGGCTGGAATGCTGCTCTTGTAACAGAGCTCTCATTTCTGGGGGAGGCTGCTGGCTTTGCAGGTGGGTTGGTGCATACAGACCACACAACTTTGCTGGCTGTCCGCTCTAATCAGTGAGCAGCCCTGAAACCCACTGCACAGAACTCCTAAGGAACAATCTTACCTACTTTTCACCTAAACAGACTGCTGAATATGTCAAAAAGATGAAACAGATATAGAGGCTCAGTGTTACCAGCCTGTGGGGAGTAGGGTGCTTCTGTTCATGAAAGCAGGTTATGGCGGTGTTACATACTGAGAATTCTCTCTGTTGCCTGAAGCCTACATTGGATGGTGTCTGAGTGGTGGTGACCGCTAATGGTGGTGTTAAGCAGCACGTTAATTGACCAAGAATCACTGGGAGCAGTTTGGTTCTGGAGGACAACCTGTGTTCACCTTTTGCAGTAGAGCTGGAGGCAGCTGGGAGGTGAAGGTCAGAGACTTTCCTTCTTGCCATCACTCAACACAGCTCTCCCCATCCCAAGGGTGCTCAATGCATGAGAAGCAAAATTCCTGCTTTAATGAAACCCCAGTGACAATATGCATTATAGAGACAGTGTTGCTGATGCTTTTATGGCATTGAGGAGATGAGTTGATCTGTAATTAGCATTCTCTCTTTGCAAGTCTGGAGAGTTCTGTGGTCATCTGTGTGTTAGGACTTCTGTTATCTTGCACAAGCAAGATGTATATGCCTGGTCAGTGATGGGTGTCCGAGTCTCATTCTTCTTGCTTTCTTAGAAAAGTTTCATTCTTTAGCTTGTAGACATAATTCAGAGCACCTGTGGAACAGAGTAGTTTTTAAACTGTTGGTGAGGAAGCGTGTTCATTGAAAAGGTGATGTTCAAAATAATAATAAAAAACACACACAAAACAAAACAACTGAGCCAAACCAAACAACAACAACAACAAAAAAAAAACATGACAAAAAACCAGCACCAAAACACACAGAACAGGCAAGAGAAGTGGAAGCTGTAAGAGAGATAAAAGGAATCTGATGATACCAGGCAGTCTGATGAAACTTTGGGCTAGTGTTTTAATGTTTCCTCTATGTCACTGTGGGAAGAAAAGACCCATTATGAAAGCAGAGTTTGAGCTGAAGCGTAGCAAAGGTGAGTTACTGAGTACTGGAAACTGAATCTCAACCTCAAGAATGAGACAGCTTGTCAGTTTTTTCTGGCTCTCCCCCAAGCCTTCTCTTCTGAAGGTGGAACACTCAGCTTTCCCACCCTCTCTCCATAGCAGAGAGAGTGCAGTTCTTTAATCATGGTTGTGTTGCTCACTCATGGAAGTTTGATGTCAACTAGAACCGTGGCTCCTTCTTAGCAAAGCTGCATGCTGATGCCTAGGGTTATCCTTCCCCAAGTGAAGGATTTCCCTTTACATTTATTTGAACTTCATGAGGTTCCTGTCTGCCCTTTGCTCCAGTCTGTCAAAGTTCAGGGCAGTGTGACCCTCTGTTGTATCAGACACTTGTCCCCACTGTGTCATCTGCAAACTCGCTGTGGGTACATGTTGCCCACCATCTAGGTCACTCACTGATGAAGAGGTGCAACAGAGTTAGCTCTCGTATCAGTGCCTTGGTAGACCACTAGTAAGTGGCTTCCAACTGCACTTCGTGCTTTTGATCACTACCTTCTGAGCTGTTATCAGTTCACTTATCTAGTCCATATTTTATTTTGTCTGAGGTTGTCACAGGAGATGGTGTTGCTAGTATTATAACGTCAGGACAAGCAACATTCTGCTGCCCTCCCCTCTCCCACCAAGCCAGTTGCTTCATCATACAAGGCAGTCAGGTTGGTGAAGTGTGATTATTATTATTTTTTCCCTTCATACATCCATACTGACTATTCTTGATTATCCTCTTGCCCTCTGTGTGACTGGAAATGTTTTCCAGGATTAGCCGCTCCCAGCGATAAAGGTGAGGCTGACTGGCCAGTAGGCCCTTGGATCCACCTTCTTGAAGACGTTTGCTTTCTTCCAGGCATTGGAAACCTCTCCCAGTTGCTATGACTATTCAGAGATAATTGAGAGGAGCATCACACCATTAGCCAGCTCGCTCAGCACTCGTGAATGCATCTGGATGAGTCCTATCGGCTTGTTTATGTACAGTTGAAGTGTTCCCCAACCTCATCTTCATCCATCCATGGTATATCATCCTTGTGCTGGACTTCCCCTGTTGTGTGTGGAGCATGAGATTCTTGAGAGTCAGTATTACCTGTTGCCCTTCACATCACTCCCCAGATTCATTTCAGATGGTCTTCGGCCTACTTCACCCCAACCCTGCATGATCAGACAGCATTCCTCAATTTCATGTGTGTCTCCTGCCTCTGTTGCCGTCTTTCTTTTGCACTTGAGTTTGCTTGTGAGCTCCTTGCTCCTCTTTGCAGGCTTCCTTCCACCTCCTGCTTGTTCGGATGGACCATTCTTCAGCTTGGAGGAGGTAATTCCATAACATCAACCAGCTCTTTTGCCACCCAACTGTGCTGAGTTTTCAGCAGGGGTGTGAGAGCTTTCCCCTTAATGGCCTGCAGGTACTTCCATCTGCTTACACACCTTGTTCAAGTTTTGCAGGTGGGGTTGGCTTTCCTGATGTTTAATTTGGACATGCAGAAATGTAGTTTGTAAGCTACCAGGATGGCAGTCTGTCCTAAGCAGAAATAACACCTCTTTTGGCAAAAGCCAGGAATTGAGTCTGTATTTTTGGATAGGTGCAGTATTTTCCTTGGAGCATTCAACCTGGCTTTAGTGGCGGAGTCAACATGGTGCACATAGCTGTAGAAAAAATAGAGATTTTATTTCTATTTTGTGTTCTTCTCCCCTTATATCTTTCCTAATGTAACAAAGTGTCCCTGTCATTGGATGGATTTGATATTTACCTTGGAGCAGTCAACCTGGTTTTAGTGTCTGAGTCAGTGTCTTGCTTGTAGCTATAGAAAAATAAAGACTTTCTTTCTCTTTCATATTCTCTCTCTCTTTATGTCTTTCTTAATGTAACTCAGTATCTATGACAGGGCGGTTTTTCTTTCTCCTTCTCCCCTGGTATGTGTGTGTGTATATATATATACACACCCTGTTACACTGCAGGAGTATTTGCTTTGAAAGCAGTCTCTCCATCTGAGGCAAACCCAAACCAAATGTGCAAGATAAAACGTTTGTTTTTTCTTCTCTTAACAAGAAGAGAGTCTGATGAATGGCAGAAAATTATCACCTGGGAAGGACAGTAAGCCTGTGAAGGGGAAGAGTCTTTGTCTGTTCAGCTATTCCAGTAACAAACACTCCACAGAACTGTGAACTTGAATTAAGGTTTTTTTGGAGCCATACTGTTAAATATGGAGGCAGTGTTTTACAAAGGACCTGTGATTCCAGCTGATTAAAGCCTTCAGTTGTGGGTACAATGGATCTTTAATAATCCAGCAAGATTTTCTCATCTAATGTTTGGATGTAAAGCATAGCATTCAGGGATTGCCAGTCCCTCCTCCCATCCATGTAAGAACTGCTGCAGCAAACCTAAAATTACTGTAATTTGCCTAGGGAGGCCAGCGAAATTCTCCCACTGAAAAAAAAATAAAAAAATAAAAACCGTTACTGCACCATGGAAGATTTCAGTGTAATAAGATTGAATTTTAACTCTTTGCTGGCATTCTAAGCAATCTCCAGGTTTTGCAATACTTCCCAATACTATTCCTTTTTTTTTTTTTGTGTTCAGTCTAAACAATTAATTTGGATGAAAACACTGTAAGCATATAGACTAAATAATCTTTGCTTGTGCTTATAGGATAGTTTGCAAAAGCAAATGCCTTGCTTTTCATTTAAGAATCTGTTACCCGAGGTCTTAAGATGCGTTTGCTACCTTTTGCTTCGTGTGAGCTGTAGGAGATGAAGTAGCACTTCAAGTTCTGAGGTTCTAACTCAGCTGGAGCAGTGCATGTTTAAGCGCCGTATTTTTGTAAAAACACAGGCAGCCGAACAACTTATAATAGCTACGTAAATAAATCGGACAAGAGAGCAAGTTCACCTCTTCAGAAAGCTCGGATATTTATTTTTACTTTTTTGAGTTCTTTTAGTCTCATTGTAGAATTATGTTTTTGTGAGCAGTAATTGTAGAGGTAAAACCTTTCTCGGTGATTCTTCTGAAGCATGGTGTTTAACTGTCAAGGGAAGCTCTGCTGAATATTCTTCTAAATTAGGCCTCTCTGGTGTGGGTGGGGAAAAAATAATTTCTTCTTAGTCTAGGAAATCGTAGTGTGCAGCGTGATAGTATCCAAGTAGTGTCATCCTTTGGGAGCAGTGAAGAACTTTAAAAAGAAACAGATGCTTCCCGTGGCTTGAATTTCCAAGAGCACGGGAAGGGTGGTGGACTCCAGTTTATTTACACATCTGCCTCACCCAGCGTGGACCAGAGTAGTTTGAGTATTTCTGGATTTGGATAATCCACTGGGAATAACTGAGTGCTACAGGATGTCAAGGAGAATGATTCTCCTCGTCTCTGTTTTGATTACCCAGGGACTTGCAAGATAGTACTGAGATCAGAATGGCATGGTGGTTTGCTCTCAGGCATAGAGGCATAGAAACGATCTGGTGAACGTTTGGAAGATATGAATGTAGTCTTTGTTTTCTGACTAGTGTCACATTAAAGAAAAAAAAAGTCGACACAAATGCCACCATGCAAAGAGAAAAAGATTTAAGATATTTGACCATAACTTAATTTAGCAATCATTGTTCTGTGTATACAGTGTAGTATATTTGTTTTGTTAATATTTAGAGAACTAATAGTTTCTCTAGTAGGGCTGTACACAGGCTGTTGACATATTCTTGGTCGTTGAAGCTAACTATATTAAGGAGGAGCAAGTTGAACTGAAACCTGATACTTGCAAATAAAATCTGTGCACGTTCATCTTTCTTACGCTCCCAGCTCACTTAGCAGCAGCACTTAGCAGAACTCAAAATGTGCCAAAAAATATAATCGTCTCTTTCTGTCTGTGGTGCATGATCCTCTTTGGGGTCAAAGCTGCTGAGCCTTGGCCGTGGTGGGAGCAGGATGACTAAGCCTGCTCAGCTTAGCGCTCATCACTGTAGTTAGACACAAATTCTGGTGCTTGTAGTAATGCCTATAAGAAATAGAATGATTTGGAACCTTGGTAAATACTGAATTTTTTGTGGGATATATCAGTGGTGTTGGTGGAAGGACTAGGTAGTGATGTTTCTGCAGAATTGATACTTGTACGTCCTATAAGGAGGAAATGGAACTAGAGCAAATGGCAGCCTGATCTGTAAATACCTTCCCCAGGGGGAAAACTTATCGTGAGTTAGAGGTCCCATTTGGAGGTCTCAGAGGAGACTGTGGTGAATGCTTCCCTGTGAAGCAGCCACAGGTGATGGGGCTAATTAGTTTGGGTATCTGTTTGGTACTAGTGTCTCCCAATAGTTTTAGCCAGCTTTAAGCAGTCAGGTTGAAATAAAGCATGGCTGACATTTCATAACTTTTGCTGTATTAGAATCTCCACTGTTTTCCATGCTTGCCTGTACCCTGTGCTTCTGCAACACAAGCAGTGCTTCCCACAGGAAGCATTACATGCTCTCCCAGTAGGACCATGTCCTACTGATGTCGCTGGTGTTGGGAGCACAGAGGCTGTGCTAAGCACCCAGCACTTTGATCTTTGTCCTTCTGCGTTTCTTGTCTGCATCACATCGCAGTCAGGGCTATAAAAACAAGATAGAGCAGTCCAGCGTACAAAAATAGGAAGCAGGAATGCTTTCATCTCACTCTAGCAATTGGCAGAGCTGCCAGTACGGCCACGTTTTGGGCTGTTCCAGAAGCAGCCTGTGCTGTTGCACTGCCGTGTGTTTGCCCTTCCTGGGGAGGAGCAGGAAGGGCTGTGTACACACAGGATCTTCTCACCCTTCTGCAATGAGTGCCTCAGGATTGCTGAGCTCCATTCCATCTGCTTATTGATCCACATTCACCGAATCAGCCTTTGAAACCAGCATTTGCAGTGTCCCTGGGAGAAGCAGTGCCAAAAGAACACGTTAGGTGGATGATGTTGCACAGCTCCC
>JAOWBP010003659.1:4265718-4303886 GCA_028571105.1 Tragopan temminckii | reverse complement strand
TTTCTCGTTGCTCGCGTCCTGTGTGAATGGATGCAGTAATACACTGTGCCACCCTGATATTTTCTGAGGAGTTGCACTCCACTGTGCCATCCCAGAGTCCCTGCTGAGGCAGTGCAGGTGTTTCACGGGTGATCCCCAGGACAACAGCTGTGGTGTTTCACCAGGAATGGCAGCAGGACGTACACAGCCTGCAACACGTGGGACAAGCATGTTTGCAAGGACGCTTCCAGTGAGATGAGGTTGCAGTGAAATTCAGGCTGCTTGCACGGCTGGCAGCGCTCTCATTTATCTGCAGCGAAAGGTCTTGTGGCCTGGAAAACCTTCAGGTTTGTGGGGCCCCCCTGGTGTTTCTGCTGAGCTTTTTACAGCTCTGTCACAGCGAGCACCCAGGGAGCATGGGTGCTTGCAATCCTTCTGAGCCATTGCAATTCAGTGGAGTCCCGTGACCGTGTGCAGGGTCAGACAGGAGGGACAGGCTGGGGAGCTGCCCTGGGACTGCCAGAGTGTTAGGGATTGCAAAACTGGCGTGGGGTCAGAGTACAGCCACGTGTTGAAATACAGCAGCACAACGTATTTCCCTAGTGCCCCTCTGGAGGAGGAGCAGCAGAAGAAGCTTTCAGCTGATCTTGCAGGTGACTCTGGTTTGGTGGCAGGCTGCGTGACCATCATTTTTGCTGTGATTTTAAAGTACACCTTCGGTCTTGCACACGTGTTCCAGCAAGCTGAAATTAGCTTCTCTGTTGGCAGATTTCTGTTTGGGTAAAGTGGTTCAACTTGAAAGCAGGTTGAGTTTTTTATAGGGAGAGAAACAAAAGCGTGGTTTCCTCCGGGCGTTGCTCTGTGAGTCACACATTGTATGACACAGCGTTCCTCTCTGGAAGTGCAATTGCTGGAGCTGATGAGTGTTTCATGAACCTCCAGAGTCACCCTTTGTGTTGGATACAGATAAATGCTTCACCAGGCAGTCGTGGAAGTTTGTTTGAAAGATGGACTGACAATTCTACAACGTATTCATTAATGTTTCTAGTGTATGTCAGAAGCCAGTTGTGGTATATTTGATGAACTTTCTTCTGTTTCAAAAGAAAATGTCCTTTCTTAACTGTTTCGCTCATAGAAGTGGTAATGGCTGTTAATGCTGTAATACAGATGAAGTAGTTTTGGATTTTCCTCTTTAAACTCGTTAGGAAAAATGATAGGATTTTTTTTTTTTTCTGGTGGTCCATTGCACTTGTCTTTTTACCTACTAGCCTGTTTGAGATCACGTTATATAAAGGAGGAATATACACATCTGCTAGCTGAAACCCCTTGAAAGGGTGCCCTTGAAAAGAGCAGTGATGGCCAGAACAGCTTCGTTTTAGAAATGTGGGTTTTTACCTCAATAATAAGAAGTGCTTCACTTCTGGGTCACAGAGCTGAGATCACTGAACAGTCGTTCAAAGCTGTTTGAAACTTACCAATGTTCTGAACTTCGTGTTTGCTTTAAAAAGGCATTTCAGCTTAGGAAAAGTGATTTAAAAACCCACCTTCGAGCTAGAAGTAATAAGCTTGAGGAGATGGGGTTTGTTGCATTCACAGCATCTCTGGAGAGATCTGTGCTACAGATTGCACAGAGGGTTTACTATAAACTAGGTCACTAGATTTGGGGATGAAATGTTGAAGCAGAGTAATAGGCAGCAGTTTCCCACTGGTGTTGGCTTGTTTGGCACATCATGGCACTGAATGCTAAGTGAAAGAGAGGGTTTGATGCTCATGCTGAGGAACGTAGTTTAGTGAGCACTATTGATGATAGTTGGATGGTTGGATTGGATAATCTTGAAGGTCTTTTCCAACCCTGGCGATTCTGTGATTCATAGCAAACAGTAATCAAGTGCAGTAAGAGATGCTTCCTTTCAGATGATCAGGCAGTTGTGTTGTGGTTAAGACCAAAAACCTTCACTCTGAAGAAAATGGGCTGTATATTTCAAAGTGTTTAAAAATATGTCCTCAAACTGTTGTTGAATGCAGTGTTTTAAAGCAAACGGTGATGGGATTAACTTCTTTATGGTCTTGTGGCATATTTTTGCTGTTTTGTTGCATCAATGACCAGAATCAGATAACTTAAAGGGGAAAAAGAATGTTTTTAGGGTACTTTCTCTGTGAGATATGAGTGGTGAATGTGGGGATTTATGTTGCTCATGTGTAGCAATCTGAATCTCTCTGGCAGATGATGATCCTAGAAATACAAAACCAGCCTGAGCTCATACCTGCTTTTGCATTATGCTGGTGGTGATCCTTGGTAGCCAGCAAGAAGCGTGCCTTTGTGTTGGCCCCGTAAAATGTGTCCTGAAACGGCAGGAGTGTAGCTTCATTGAAGCCCTGCTTTGCAAGGAGCGCTGCTTAGTAATTTAAGGGGAAGCCCTTTAAAAACTGACTTATCTCACCTCTAAGCTACTTCTTCTTTACCAGCTGCTTTTAAATTTTGTTTTTGTTGACCTCTTCTTTTCACTGAGTTCAGCTTCTTGGGCATTCTTCTCTCTTTTTATAGAAAACCACTTTTACAGCTCTCTGCTTTTGGTTTCCTGGCCAAGCCAGTGGCTCAGCTGGAGATAATGTTGTCACCTGCAAGTGCCACGCCTGCAGAAAAGCTTACAAATTCCTGGTATTTCAAGTTGGGAAGTGGCCATCAAAGCGGTTGTACCATGCCACTGTTTTCCTTCGTCTGTGTTGCTGTGCTTGGGACTTGGGTTGGGTCACCTTGGTGTGAGTGGGTATGACCTGTTACTTCCACTAGGCTTCATTTCCCACCTTCCTTCCTGATGAGCATGGAAGGAGGTGACCCAATAGAATCTGCTTGCTGTGACCTTTTGCTTTTAGTACTTAGGCAGATTTAAGATGCCAGGGCAAGGAAGGCCTTTCCCCAGCCAGGCTTCAGGAAGGATGCTCCCCAGCCAGTGTCAGTGCTGCTCGAGCTACAAAGAAACATTTGTGCTGAAGCTCAGTAGTAGCTATTTCTTTGAAGTGTTAGCAATCATCCTCAGATATAGCATTCTGTCACATAGCTCATCTCCTGATTGGGGACAAACAGGCACACGCTCCATGGCTGACTTCAGGCATTTTTGTGGTGATCATCATCCACAGCAGTGCTTGGGAAGGTAGATGTGAAGCAAAGCAACAGCCACTTGTCAGGAAGCACAGCTCCAAGATGTTCCATCCTTTGGAAGGAAAATGATGTAATCACTTCAGGCTGTCCTCCCTGGTAGCCCTTTGTCTGAAAATGTCCTGGCCAAAGTCTGTAGGAAAGGGAAAAATGGCAACTAAACAACAACAAAAAAGCTTTGCAGGTACTTCGGAAAAGTTCATTAAGCATATTTCTTTTAATTTGTTTAGGGCTGTTTAGGCTGTGTGATATTAAGTTGCCTGGACACATGCAATATTTAAATGCATAATGATTAAACGTGTTTAGAAGGTGTTCCAAAAGCTCGCTCCTAATTACCTGCAGTCGTCTTCTTAGCCCCACCTCAGCCATGGGAGAACAAGGCTGGCTGCGCTCTGTGCCTTCCAGTTTCTGAACCCACACAGCCATAGGTGGCTAGGAAAATACAGCATAAAGATAAGACCTATGGGAGCAAGCAGGAGCGTTTTGGTCAAATCTGAGTACATTTCTTGTCAGAAGTGATTTATTAAGTTGGCTGCTGTCCTCTGTCCCATTGTTATGTATTGACCCAGGTAGACATGGCGTCATTTGTGCAACAAGGAATCTGTGGCCTGTAGTGTGCCATGTAATTAGTCCTGAAATTTCTCATCTATGTGCTCAGTGGGAAGAGTTCACAGAATTGATGCTGATAGAGTGACACTGAAGACATCTGCACGTAATTCTGCTCCAGAATCTCTCTGTGGAAGTAGGATGAGCTTGGGCAGATCCATCGGTGAGGTGTTGGTTTGCATACACAGACATATGTTTACCCACATTGAGGAGACCTCCAGGCATTGATTTTTTTTGTGTGTATGTGTGTATATGTACACACACACACACACACAGACACACACACACACACATAAATGGAATTTAATTTTAAACTGGGATGGGATAAGTGAGCTTTGAGGCATTCACCTCTGTTTAAAGTCCCTTTTCATGTGCCTGTTGATTTGGTTATGCAGATTGAGGCAGGAAGGCAGATAACAATAAACCACGTATCCAGCACTACTGGGTAAATCATTAACACAAGGTCTCAGTGCCCGCAAACACCGCTAGAGAGGTTCCTCTCCCCTAAAACTCCCCTTTTCCAGGAGGTAAGAAGCAAAATGATTTGCAGGTCTTTGTTTAGGGCAGGCTTTTGTTGCTGGTGTGCATTCTGTTCTGGTTGGGAAAGCAACAGAGTCCAGTGGGTTGGGAACAGGAGGGAACCTCCTTCCCTGTGCCAAGGCACACAGCCCTCACCTCACACTGGATCAGGAAGGTAAGGCAGAGGGGGAAAGCCAGGCTTTCAGTGGGGTTCACTTACGTTTTGCTGCTGTGCTGGAAGAACTATAGGTAGGTAACATTTTTATGTCGTAGGAAAAAGCAGGAAATGTTCTGCAGCAGCTTGGGTGGATGGGGAAATTAGTGTCCTATCTCTGTTTGTTGAAGCAACTGGAGGCCAGGAAGGGTTTTTGCAGCAAACAGCGATAAAGATGTGTAGCTATCCACACAGCAGTGAGTGCAGTGTGTCCTTGTGGGCTGCTACTGTCTGGGTAGTGGGGAGCAGTTCTCAGATCTCCCAGCTGGGCTGCTCACCAAGAGGCTTCGCTCCTTGGGCAGCAGCAGCCACAGAGCACCCGCTGAGTCCCATCATCTTTTGCCACAGCAGCATTACTCAGCTGCCAGTAAGTACTGTGACTCAGTAGAAAAGCTTAATTTTAAATGAGTTAATGGCTGATGGGCTGATTTGATTGGTGGCTTTGTTTCCTAGAATCCAGGTGGATTGAATCTGCCAGTTTGAGCTGTCTAGGTGCTGCGCCTTGCTGTGCTTAAATCCACACCAGGGTTTGCAAGCATTTAAGAAGGGGCTTTCTCCAGTGTTTTGATACTTCTTATCTGTTTGTCCTGTCCACCTGTGCTTTAAATTCTATCAATGACATTTCCAATAAGCTTCTTTCGTGCAAATAATTTGTACTGTAGGTAGCAGGTAACACACAAAAACATGTTATAGGAAGAAGAGTAAAAGTAGCTTCATTTTCCATGTTTGTGGCTGTTAGAGTGAAAGAAAAAGGGCTTAGTTCAGAAAGGACTCAAACTATTCCAGCTGCCCATGTCCAAAAGCATACAAGGCTGAAGCTGTGCACCCCTGAGCCAGAATCAGTGTTTTAGCTTGCTCTCACCAAGGTGTGCCCTTTGAGATGCTGAGCTCTCAGCCAGGCCCCTTTGGGTGACTGACTTGCCTGCTTTCCACTTCTTTCCTGGAAGCGTGTGCTACTAAGACTTTGAGAGCCCAACTTCATGCTGGTCCATGTGGCTGGGCACTCTGCACAGTCTGTGCTCTGCATCCCCACAGAGGTTCAGAACAACTCTGGCCATGTGGGAAAGTGCCCTCCTTGCTTGGCTGGCTTTACAGAGTGACTGTGCACTGTCTTTTAAAGCCTACCATTTTAAAGCTGCTCTGCTGTGTGAAGAGGGAATTCGGGGTTTGTTATGTATGCCTAATGCTGGGGCATGTGGAGGAGATGAGCTTAACCTTCAAGTGGTCAGTGGGACTTGCAGCCCTGCATCCCGCTTCTGTCAGATTCTCCTGCAGCTGAGTTAGGGGCTGGCTGTCCTGTGAGCTGCTTCTCCAGTACCTCTGTGCTTTCTCCTTGGACATTTTAGGGATAAGAGGTGCTGTCTGGGACTTCAGTTGCTTTACGTGAGCTGTGGCAGGAAGAGCAGCAGTCCTCTGGATAGCCGGGTAGCGATGCTCAGCTGTCCTGGGCACAAGACCTGAAGGACAGAGAGGGAAGACAGCCCAGGTTCAGCTATCTTGAGTTGTATGTGCAGGGGAGCACTGGAGAGCGTATCAGCTGCTCCTCGTGCACTTGCTGTAGGGCTGTGGGTGGCATTTTCCAGGAAAATTGGCCTGATGGAGTGCTCCATTGTCGCCAGCTGCTCTCTGCAGCTGCCTGCATGGCAGGGAAGGGGGGGAATGACTCCAGTTAAAAATAGAAAGGGAGATTAGGAAACTCAAGGTATGGTTTCGACAGGCAGCTGAGCTGCTCTGATGACTCGCTGCCGCCACCGAAAGGGGAAGGACTTGCTTGTGCTTGTGTGACTGCGCAGCTGGTTTGGCTGCTTCACCCAGCAGAAAGCCCAGCCAGGAAAATAGGAGTTTTCCACCATGTGGTCACACAAGAGAGAAGGGTGGGGATGTAGGGCCGGAGGGGAGGGGATCTGAGTGCCTGCAAGTAGATTGTTTAACTCCCCTGGAACAGGTTATCTGAGGTGTGCAGGAGCTGCATTCAGGTGAGCATCTCAAATGCTTGGTGTTGGCACTGTCGGCTCTCAGCATGCTCAGCTGGGGGTGAAAGAAGCTGCAGCGTACATGCGGCTGTTTCTAGCTGTGGCTTGTTTAGTTTTCATGTCGGTCTGTGTAATTTAAGTACAAAGTTATAAGGAGATTGACGTTGCTGTTTGTAGTGCTCATATTCTGATAGTCGATGGGGAAGGTTTATTGGAGGAGTTTGGAAAACATTTGAAAAGTACTGGAGCCTTACTTTCACTTACTGAATGTGTTCTGCCTGGATATGATATTATACATTTGTAAGAGACTTCAGTGTGCAATAGGCATGTGAAATGTTAGGACAAAGCTGGCAACAGGCTATCCAATGGTGAATATATTGTGTGCATTGTGGGCTGCGTACTTCTTAAGAATTGCTTTTAGAAAGTTTCCATTATATGGTGTCCTGTCAGCAGCTCTTCACTCTCTCTTTCTGTCTAGTCTTTGTACTTACCACTGGTCCTTGTAACTTTGAGTATATTTTCTACAGCCTTTCTAAAATACGGACAAAAGCCAGTTAAAGAAATCCACAATTTTCTTTGCTAGAAAATTTTTCTGATGGTTTTTTTTTGTTTGTTTTGAGGTTTTTTTTTTTTTTTTTTTTTTGGTCATAGTTCTTTCTGGGTTGGTGTTTTGGTGGTGGTGGTTGGTTGGGGTTTTTTTTTAGCCCTGTGTTGGTCAGTCTCAAGAACACTGGGGTTTCTCAAGCTGCTTTTTGGTTTAGCAGAGTTCCCGATGTTATAGCTCTCCCAGTAACCAGTGAAACATCCTATTAGGTACCGAAATAAGAGGGAATACTCAGGGCATTCCAGATGCTTGGTACAGCAAGTGTGCTGCACCAGGTGCTGTTTTTCTGCACAGGGCATGGAGGAAAAACAGCATTTAGTTCAGCACACCTTAGTAATGTTTAGTGATATAATTCTTAGTCTGGAAATCCTGTAATGTAACACTTTGCCTTGACAAACAGCTTGGAGACAAACAGTATTTATTCTTTTTAGAAGGTTGTGTGCATACAGCTGTAGAAAAAAATCTGTCTAGAACTCAGTGAAATTCTGTACCAAGTAAAATTCTGTGATCTCAAGTAAATTCTAACAACTGAAGTTCCTCTTTTCAACCTCTGGATGAGAGTTCTTCATTCAAGAAGCTAGTTTTACTCAATTCAACTTCAAAATGTTTCAAGATGCTTTCTCCCTTGGTACTGGGCAGCTTCTTGTAACCAGCAGTACAAAGGATCTGTTAAAAAGATCCCTTTAGCAGGGCAAGTAGATTTTTCATCAGTAAGGATGCCAGTGTTGTTAGATTTAATTTTTAGAAACTGTGAGGTTTAAGTCAGTTCAACCCAGTTTATTTATATTGGGGAATCTAATGCTTTGTGGCTAGTGAGTGTTAAGTAGCTACAATGAAGACTTCCTAGGAAGACCACTTGTTTTGATGCATCTTTGATTTTGATTTCTTAGTCTTTTTTTTTTTTTTTTTTTTCCCCATATTATTTCTAACTCCTTCTGTATTTTAATTATTTTTTCCTTTTAATTTGAGAAGCTTTTTTGGGGTCTTTTGTTTGTCTGTTCTAAGCTTGTCACACCTACCTGAATCTGGGGCAAGGCCCTGGCATTGTTCAGCCTTCTGCATGCAGGTCCCTTGCAGTACTTCAAGTAGAATAACAAAGATCTGATTTGAGCAAGCCTCAAGGAATCATATTTTGTGTTAGTACAGCTGCAGAGAGATAGTGGGGAGTTGCTTCAGAAGAGGAGGGCATCTGCTTCTGGGAAGCACTGAAGCTAGGAGGTGCAAATACTCTATTGCAAATTCAAAACAAGAACTCAAAGCAACTTTCAGCTGCATTAAGGTTTCTTTGTTTTCAGGGATCTCCTTGCACAGCTTATGTGTTCTGAAGCTACAGCTGTTTGCATGGGGCTGCGTTTTTGAGGAACGAAAAGAGCTGTTCCAGGAGGCTGGAGTAATCCCTCAGCCAGGAGAAAATTTTGTGCCTGTTTTGATTTCTGAGCTACTAAATTTACATAAACAACCCTCTTCTAAACCGTAAATATTTTTCAATGGTGGGATTATCTTCCCCATGTAATAAAATTACAGCTATTTAGCAAAGGGACTATTTGCAAGTTTTTATCACGCTGTGCGGCGGCCTGGTTTTTGCAGCTTGTGAGAGAAGGGTGGGAAAAGAATGGATCTGATAATTCAGTTAGTCAGATTGAAAGCGCTGTTACCAAATGAGATTTATATGGGGAAAAAGTTTTGTTAATGCTTAATGTTCTGTAACAGTCTGCAGAGGCATAACCGAGCGGTCAGCACAGGAGCTGCCGTCAGAGGAGTTTATTTTGAGTGATTACAGAGCCTGCTGTGCCTTTCATTTCAGCAGCCAGAGATCACTGCTGAACACGGCCATCGTTTGTTTACAGTCCTCCTGATCCTCTCAGGTTGGTTCTCCTTCCTTTGAAAACCTTTGAAAGAGGGAAAGGAAGAGAAGGTAGGCAGGGCTTACAAAGAACTGCAGGAGAGTGGGGAAAGGAGTGGGGAGAGAGCTGGTGCTGCTGCTGGTTAGAGAAAAAATTAGGAAATAAGAAGCTCCAGAGAGCATGAGCACCCGCTGTTTTTGTCTAGGTCTTGGTTTGGGATGAATACTGCCTTTCTATCTATTTTTGTTAGATTCTGGTGTAATGCAGTTCAGCTTGCTCTTCTGATGAATCACAGAATTGTTAAGGTTGGAAAAGACCTCTAAGATCATCTAGTCCAGCCGTCAGACATGCATTGTGGGTCTGTATCAATAATGTGGCTTTACATAGAGCTTTGAAAAGTGTTTTGAAACAAGAAGGAACTCCTGTCTACAAGTTCCTTTTAACTCAGGTAAACAGAAGGATTATTTTTTTCCACTACCATATGAAAGCTTATACTCAGAAGTCACACAGGGTGTGAAGATGACTTTGGTTCTGTTGAGCCTCTGAGCAATTAGGGAGGAGGCAGCTGCAGGCTGACGCGTGGCTCGGAGCAGAGCTGCTAGTTCTGGAGCTGCAGCAGGGACCTGTTATGCTTTGTAGTCCTGTATGGAGGAAAGGAGTAGTGTGGGGTCCCCTAAAGGTCTACACGCTGCTGTCTCGGACCTTTGGATGTCCTGCTGTAGAGAAGCTGCTGGAACAGCATAGCACAGCCTTCATCCAGAGCTTGCTTGTCTGGCTGCAAGTTAAAGGCCACCACAAAGTCCCCTTTGCAAATATTGGGGGGGGGGGGGTAAGAAAATAATGTGAAAATACTTTACCCCATGTTATAATTTTGTAGGTGAAAGATTGTTTGCAAGTAAGAATGCAGTTAATTTTCATGACTGAGCTTGGAGGTGTCAGCAAAATTTGAATCAAATTTTGGAAGAGCAAGAAGGAAAAGAAAATATACACTGTAAACATGAGCACTGTATTATTTGTCAGTCTTCTGCTTTAAAAAAAAATAAGTAATGTCAGTGATCTGGGACAAATCCTCCATCACTTGACATTTGTGTTGAGGCTTGGTTCTGCCTTTCAGCAGTTTGGCCTGACTAGGTAATACACAGAGCAGAGAGATTTCTGTTAATTGCAGTGTCCGTTTCAGTGTGGATCACCAAGATGAATCAGGATGCACCAGTTGCTGGTATGAAACTTCCTTGCTTGCTGACTGACCCTGAGGTTTGTGCCCTCCATCAGGGGACACAGATCCCATTGTCATCAACAATTTGTGCAGCACCTACAATAACAGGGTCTACTGCTTATGTAAGTGCATGCATATATATTTTACGTCCCTGCATGTCCTTCATATTTTATTTAACAAAGAGTGCAAGGAAATTGGTTACTTAGCAAAAAATGGCTTTCAGTGAAGTTCTGAAATAAGTTTCCTGATTTTGTTCTGGTGCTGTTTGTGTATGCTGTCCTTCCTGCTGCTCATGCTGCTCTTTCCCAGGATCTCCTGACGCTTTGTAAACATTCATCCCTCCTTGTTACTCATCCAGAAAATGAGGAGAGCCTCCGGTGCTGCTCTGCACTGCCTGCAGATCCATTGTGCCCGCTGGGCAGGATGAGAAATCCCAGCGAGGCAAATGAGAATGCAAAATCCTCTTGGTTTCCCTGTACTTGATGAAAGATGCTGTTTTACTATTGAGCCATGCTGAAAGGTGCCTGCAGTGTGCAGTGTGTTGAACAGTGAGCCCAGGGGTGCTGTGGTCAAGGTTATCCTGAATGCTGCCCCTCAGATGCTGCCAGGCTTTGGTAATTCAGCTGATCGGGAATGAGTCAGACCAGCACCAGTTTGTTCTCAGAATCAAATCAAGTCCCTGCATTATTTCACTGATGACATGAAGTAAAACCTATAATAGGCTGGGTTGTTTTTGTTTTTTTTTAGTGCTGTTGTGGTACTGCAACTTGGGGTGAGCTGCATATTTCATTGGGATTTATGCCGCGGTACTTTCATCCCCCTGCCCACATGAAATATTTGTGGACACAGGTATATTCAGAGCCAGTGGAGGCTTTGGAGTGCCTGAGGACAGATAACAATACACTTGCTTTTAAAAGCAGCTTTCATATGCGTTTCTTTTCTTTGCAGTCTTTGCATGTGCAACCCCACCCTCACCGCCACAGAAACCACCAAAACAAAAAAAAGCCCGAGTAAACCCCAGATGCACATTATAGTGACTGTTTAATATCTTTTGGTTTGAAGATTTGATAGTACCTGATCTTATCTCTTCTAAAATAGTGCAGTTTTTTCCTTAGCAGTCCAAGCGGCACTTTGAAAGGTCTGTATGGCTTGCATGAGAAGCACTGCCATTGCCAGGGGACCGCTTGTCAATTTTCACAATCTTTCTACGTGGAAGTTTATTTTTTATGACCTCCTTTTAAAATGTCATATTTTATCAGCTTTGCAGGATCTTAAAAATGTCCTTTTCACTTGCTAGATCTAGCTATGGGATGCTTGCCAGAGCACAGATCAAGGAGCAGTCCCGCGGAGCAGGACTGACTGAACGTGGCGTTGGTCAGAAAGAGCAACAGCAGTGTCAGGTTGGCCCCTGTTCAGTCTGTGCTCTTAAAATAGTCCGTTCAGGAGGCTAAAATACTCGTGTATGTGTGTTCCTTGGGTCCATAGGGAAAAGTGAGCGTGTTTTGCAGTGAGGAGGGCACTGTGGGAGGTGTCCCTGCCAGCAGCACAGTGCTGGTCAGCATGTTGAGGCTCGAGACATGGCTGGGTCAGTGTCTGCTGAACTGGTAACCACTCCCTCCTGGTGGTACTTTCTGCTCTATCTTGCCAGAGATTCCCCACAAGGGACGATCCCCCCACGTAAGTGATCCCACTGCTGGATCCTGTGTGTCAGGAACACCAGCGTAATCAGTATTCCCTTGTATTACTTGCTTACTTGGGCATGCAGCAGAGGTATTCTACCCTGATCATTTACCTAAGGGAAGGGCATATTCCCACCGAGCTTTCTGCATATCGCTGCTGGAGGAGCAGTGCTCTCTCTGACATGGCTGCTGCTTCGTTATCTGCTCTGTTCATTTTTTGGCTTGAACTGCTGAGCCTGTTTCCAACTGTGCTCTGCTTTCCTTGCCAGCTCCCTTCCTTTCCTCCAAGCCATAGTAGCTGAGGCTTTGTGGTCGGCACCAATGTGGCTGGGACAGGTAGGTCAGACTTAGGCTATTTTTGAGCAGCACCTCACTGGTGTTAACGCCTTGCTTTTCTTAATACCTTGCTAATCTGAGTGTCACCCATCTGCTTGAGGAAAGCTCCGCTGTCTGCATGACCGCAGATTTAAATTCTTCCTCATTTCCTTTGCTGCAGTTTATTTGGGTTCATCTTCCTGGGTTTCTGCATTTCTCATGCTGCTGTGGATATGCGGGTCTCATTATGTGCTTCCTATTAATTTGTGACGGGGTCCCTTGTGGGCTGTGAGGGTGAGATTTATTTGTGCAGATGAGCAGCTCAGCGATCCTCTTGGAGTGACAGCATCCCATAATTAAATGGTCAATCCACGTGCCTACTTTCACACACCCGACAAGGAATGCTTTTCAGTTTCTAAACCAGCTGAAATTATCCGAGCAATTAGATTTGTTCTCAGCACACAGAGCACAGATCGGGAGCCCTATGCGGCTCAGCCCCTGGAGCTGCTGCTGCCGGCTGGGCGCAGCACGTGCACAGTGACACAGCCCATTATGTGGCTGCTCATGGCGGCCCACTGCTCTGCAGTGAGCTGTCAGCTCTGCCCTCTGCATGTGCAGTTCAAGGAGGGGATGGATTCTGAAGGATTTTATCGTACGCTCTGTAGCAAACAGCTCCGCGTGCCTTCTGTTAATGAAAATGCTTGGAGTGGTTAGCAAGGTTTGCTGGAGGCTGCACGCCCGCTCTCGTGGCTGTGGAATCATGCCCTGATCTCGGCAGTCTGGGCCCGCCTTTCCAAGCCCTCTGTGCAGGATGTGCAGGACAGAGGCATTGTGCCACCGACCATCTCCAGAGAGGTACCTGCCTTACAATTTGGAATTAGTGCCGCTTGAGAAGTGCGGAGTGCCCGCTGAGCACACTTTGCATTTGTTTTGAGGCATTCTGTGAGGGCTCTATGGGCTGCGGGTGGGTCGTGGGTGTCAGTGTGCTTGGGGACGGCAGGAGTGAGCTGAAAGATTATTGTCATTAAACACTGTTTTTTCAGTGTAGCTTAATTCCCATGAAATGAATACAGGCTGCCAGTTCTTAGCCAGTGCTTGCAGCTGAAGTTCTTGTGTTGGGCTGGAATTATGAACTGACAGAAGGGGAATGCTGAAAACCACCCTGCTCGGGTGCTCCATGGGATTGCAGTGGGAACTGCTGAGCAGCTCCTGGGCATCGCCATGGAGCTGTTAGCAAAAGGCAACACAGCCGTTTCCTATACCCTTCGTGTACAGGAAACTAGAGAGTGGAAAAAAGGAGAGGTAGTAGGATGTCTGCAGGAGAAACTTCTGAGGCTTTCAAGTCTGTTACTGAAACATTCATAATTTCCAGAGCAGTCAGATAACGAGATGCAAGCTTGTTATCTTATCTCTCATCTGTTTCTTATCGGTGAGCAGAGTTGGTCATAACTTTGAAAATAAGCTGAGATGAATATCGGAAAGATTGAGTATTTTGCAGACTTTGAACTCACCTCAGAGCTTTCAGGTAACCCTGCCAATGGTCTTGGCCACTGACACCTGGTAACACAGAGTTACCGTCACTGCTTGTGTGGAAGCAGGTGTGTTTGTAAGTGCTGTTTGTGCTCTGCTAATATCCGACAATGAGAAGTGTTAGGAATGCATGACATTTTTGGGAGGAAGATTGTGTGCATCTGTTCTTTGGGTTCTGTGCTGAATTGTTTTTGGAAGGAAGGTTGGAGTAGCGTTGCCCTTGTCTCAGTATTATAATCAGTGGGAGGGATTACAGCCGTTCTGAAATCATCTGTATAAAGGCAAGAGGAAAGAATAAAAATAGGGACCCATAGAGTGGGAAACAGAGGTGCTCTGAACAGCTCTCTCTGGCACTCCTCCTTGCTTTTGAAGAAGGAGGTGGTGCGTGGCCCAGCTGGGGTGGAGAAAGGATGCATTTCCAGCAGTGCTGGATGCTTCTGAATGGACGTAAATGTGTTTCTGCCATTAAGCTGAAGGCAGATAGTGGCATATCTCCACTGCAGACATTTGGCATCAGCGTGGCTAGCAGTGAGGAGGAGAAGGAATGTAGCTGAAGTTTGGCAGGCAAGGGAGCTGCAAGATAGTTTTCTTGTCTCTGACAGTAGCCACAAAAGGAAGATGCCAGGGCAGTTTGTCTGAATTTTCAGTAGATCTGTCTCTGATAAGGCAAGTTCCCATCATTAGGATTGTATATCATTAACTTGTTGGCAGTCTAAAATGCCATTTTTTTTTTTTTCTAGGCTTTCCAGGTTTCTGGTTGATCTGGGCCACCTACATAAGAGCAATCTTAATCTCCTTCTGCCTACAGATATGTTTTCCATATCTGAGAGTTTGATGTATACAACCTTGAATAGTTTACTACTGGATAAAGAAGGAACGTGGGCTCAGAAATCAGGCTAAGGATAGCTATACCAGAAATGATGCTGAATATTTTTGTTCTCTTTTTCTTAAATTTTGACTCTTGGGGCTTGGAGGCTTTTTGATTTGGTTCTGCTGGGCTAGATTTCAAAAGTAGTGTATTTGAAATAAAATATTTATATCTCTAATGATATATGAAAACATATTTTAGGTTGAGTTTCTAAGCACACAAACCCAGTTTTCTTTTGCATAGGCTGGAGCTCAAGGAAAGGCAGTCAGGAGGAAGCAGCTGTTGTGGTCTGGATGCTGTCTAGTACATGTCCAGGAGCAAGACCAAATATTAAAAAATATGACAATTAACTGATTTAAGCCTTCAACGTGAGCTTTAGTTTTGCTGTACTTTCTGCTGGTTTTCATTTTCCCAGTCTGCATGACTGTTTTTACAAATGTGCTGGTGTAGGCATTTTAGAGCTTCGTTACCATTGGTCACAAGACTGCTCTCAGCTTCCCTAGGCAAAACTTCCCTTTCTGTTTTGATAGATGTGTGGTGTTTTTTGTTTTGTTTCTTCTTTTTCTTTTTTCTGTTTTTAATTCTTGCCGCTACGCTACTTGGATTCCCAGAGTCTCACCGCAAATCTGGCTCCCTAACAATAACTGACTTTTAGGTATTCAAAGCAGGCAAAAAAGGCAGCCCAAATCACCTCAGCTGGGTTAACCAAGCCAAAACATGGAACACTTGACAAGCGTTTTGTCTCTCTTCCTTCTTACCTTCTTTTTTTCCATCCTTTTGCTCTATGCCATGCTCTCCCCATTTCTGTGCCTTGGGATAAAATGAGGGTTTTTCTGCCTTTTTCGGTGTTTCATCTGTTTTGCCTTTGAGGTCTCCCATTGTCTCCATACAGACACAAGAAGGTTTGTACAGTTTCAAGAGGCAGGAAAGTATCACTGTGTGCATTTTAGTAGTGGCGTTAGCTCCAGGGTTGCACGAGGACACGGACTCTATTTCTAGCTCTGCCCTACCTCTGCCTGACCCAGATCCCAACGCGCAGCACGGACGTGGTTCAGCTGTGGTGGAGACAACGGCCAGCACTTGGAGCTGCCTGAGTGCAGGCTGCTTCTGTCCAGCAAGCACACGTGCCTGGTTTGAGTGGGATCCGTGGGGGCTTTCTTCTGAGGTAGTGCAGAAGTGACGGGTGCTGTGGATGGCTTTGGTACTGCTGTAGAAGTCTTTGCTGAAGAATTAAAGATCCCAGTGTCTAAGTAGATTTACCCATGTGTGAGGTAAGCTGTTAGAATTGCAAAACAGAGTTCTTAGAAGTTGAATTTAATTTTTTTTTTTGCCAGTGAAAATCAGCTCTGGGGGAAGGTGGGTTGTTGTTTGCATCTTTTTTGTACAGAATTAAAAGCATATGTGTGGGGGGATTAGAAGAATGGTTTCCAATTGCAACCATTCAGAAAAAGCTAATATTTATCCCATCTCTGCTGCAGGTGTTGCAGTACTTAAGAACTTGAATGTCTGGTCTGTGGCATGCAGTGCAAAATGACATATGCGCTTGGCTTGGACCATCCTTCAGTAGGTGGAAAGCTCTTAGCTGTTCCTACAGGTGCTGGCTGTTCTTCTGGTCCTGTGTTTCGTGATGAGACTTCTGGGGCTGAAATAATTCTTCAAAACTTAAAGCAAAGCTAGCAGCTACCCTCCCCACCCCATCCCGTCCACCCCTGGATCGCTAGAAGCAGGATTTCCGTAGCATCAGAACAAAAGCCCTGCTTAGCAACTGGCCAGATAATGAGCTTGCTGGTCAGCTGAAGCCTTCTCCAAGTGTTTGCTGGTTTCCATAACTACTTCAGAGCTGCAGAAAGAAGGCTGAGGAATAAAGTTGAGCAGAGAGATTTAGGCCTACAAAGAAGCCAAGAGCGAGGCTTTCCTTCTCATCAGAGTTGGAGGAAAAAGTTGTCTCTATGAATTAGTACAGGGTGTGTGTGTATAAGGTTACGTATTTGTGTAACAGATTTAAAGATACCCACTAGCAGGGTTTCCTCTCTGAAACTTGTTTGTTTATTCGGGCTCAGTGCAAGTACTTTCAGTTTGAAATCCTTGCTGCTGAACTCTGGCATTAAGTCAAAGCTATTCTGCTGAGATCCCTGTCTGCGAGTGGATTTTGCTTTGCTCCTATGAACTAGGGTAGGCTTATTTCCTTTCTTGAGAATAATTTAGGCAAAAACAGGCTGCTTGGGGATTTATGTAGCATGCAGGCAGTTTTTTCTCTCTGAAACTGTGTGAGCAGCTATTGAGGATACGTGGGAGTTGCTTTGCAGATCGATTGCAGCCTGTCTTGTCTTAGTAGTAGTTCTGCTTGCTTCAGCTTCACATCTGTGGGACAGCATTTTCTATCTGGGGCTGACCTTGGAAACCTATCTCAGAGCTCTGCGTAACTTGTACACTCATCCATGCCTCTATTTTATATTTACAGATAGCTTCTATTTGCAAATAGTTGTCTTTACAGCACAAAGCCAGTATCACTTAATGTTTTAAAATGCCAGCAGTCTCTTGTTTGCCGGCAGTGCAGTATAGTGCAAGGGGCAATTTCTGGTTTAGAGGCAACTGTCCTGCAGACAGGGAGATGGTTCAATGCATTGCTTGTGAGCTCATGTTAGTGAGATTGGCGTGCAGAGGTGCTTTGTAGTTGCAGGACATCCAGTTGGGATGTGAGATGTGGGAGCATTATTGTGAGTGATGACAAAATTCCTGTAGAGGAGGTGACTACTACTGTGACTCACATGCTGCTGTAACAAGCAGTTTGTTTTGTGCCGTAAAACTGCAGGACGAGAGCTTCCTCCAGACTATATTTAGTGTCCATGTAACTTCTGCTTGCTGGTGAGTTTTTGGAATTGTCTGGGGGGTGGCTTGCTAAAGCATTAAAACTTCAGTCGTTAACAGCACTCGCTTTTCTCCTGTTTGTGTGTGCAGTCATTATCAGTGTGTATGGCAGGGTATGTTAATTTTCACGAAAATGTTGTCATCTTTAAACCGTGCTTACCTATCTCTGGGCATTGCTTCTTCTAGCAATACTTTTGCTAATGGCTTTATCATCTCAGTTTTTTGGGGGTGCTGACGAATGACACACTTCAGTTTGCAACTAAAATGCACCTACTGCATGGGAAAGGATTTGCAGATCTCCTTGGCTGTGTGGAGCTGGTTGAGGTTTCTGAGATGGCTGGTTATTTGGCTGATTTCTATAGTGACTGTTGCCTTGGCAGCAAAGGTCCCTGCTTAGAGAATAAAAGCACTGTGCAAGCATGAGGAAGGCATTAGGGATCACTGGTCTAGATTTTACTTTCACAACAGTATCCCTTCCCTTCTGTAAATACTTCTGTTCCCCTTTCCCCACCTACTTCTACTTAGGTCTTTCTTCATTCAGATGCCAAACGGAACCTAAGGGTCTTTTTCTGCTATTTCTATCTTGTCAGTGTTAATGATGAGAAGCAGTGCTTTTTGCTGCAAGTTTAGAAGTAATAAGGAGTGGTGTATTAAATTGCAAGCCAGCTTTGGGAGGAAGACAACAGCTCTGTGGCCCACACAGCCATCCCAGTGCTGTACTTCTGGGGTTGTCCATCACTTGCTCAGCAGTGAGCAGGTGGACTATGAAATGAAAACCAAGATCATGACACGTAGCGTGGGCCCTCGGTTATCCTCCAAGCAGACCTGTGGGTGGAAAATTGCAGGCTCCTGCACCTTGGCCAGCAGGCTGAGAGCAGAGTTGTAGGCAGCGGCTGGTGTTATTGCAGGCAGCTCTTGTCCTTTAATCAAAGAGCTAGTTACTCTCTGATTTGCTTGTTGTGCTCAACTGCATCTCCCAAAAACGATGCAAAAGAGATCTTGTTTTGTGAGGTTTCCTAGTGCTTGTAGAACCTACTGGTGTGATTTTGGTATTCCAACGTCTCTGTGGTCAGATTGAAGTGGTAGAGGAAAGGGCTTCACTTACCAGCACTTCCTGTTTTGAAATTGGAAGAGTATCTGTAAGTTCCTTTAATATTTGCAGTGAATATAGAGAAAAGGTTGTGTAAACACGAGAAGTGGGAGCTGGGAGACTTGCCGAAGTTGCTTCATCTCTCACAGTCTCGTGACGGGTGTTTTGAGATACCAGTTTTTGTCCTGTGTTGTCATTGTGATGGTGCAATTGGTATCATTATGCTAATCAGATTCGTATTCATAGTTCATACCGGCCCCTTAATGAAGCAGATCTGATGCAGATGGAGGGAGCATTTTTGTTGCCTGCCTGAGCTCCCAACCCAGTGCACAGAGCCCCAGTGCACATCAGTGGTGGCTGACGTCTTTGGCTTCTGTGGACAGGAGCAAACCTTACTTAGGGCAGTGGGGGCACTGTGAGGCACCGAGATTGCTTCTGCAGACCTTACCTGGTTGAGCTTTTAGCAGTGCATGTTGAAAAAAGGAGATATTTTCAGTGTGACAAGCTGGGAAAGAAACTTCTTGGTAAAGGAACTTTATTTGCCCTCTGTTTCAGACAAGCTATGAAATGGATGTTTGTATTAAAAATGTTAGATGTTATTCTTCATTTTAACTTTCAAGCTGAGTCTTTCAGCCTTCCTTCTGTGTGTATCAGTTACTCTGCCTTTACAAAAGGTGCTCCAAGGGATTTATGTGCTGGTGGTATGGTGGCAGCAGGCTGGGATTTCACCCGGCAGGCGCTGAGCTCATGCTGCCAGAGCAGCAAAGACTGGGACTTTGTGCTCTTTAGCTCCTCATTGGTCCCAGTGCTGCCATTTGCTGTTCCTCTGCAGAGGGTGAGATCTGGATTTCTAACAGGAGTGAAGGTGTGTGCCCATGTATATGTGAGATAGGACTCCTCATTTTTTTGAAACCAATACAGTCTTTTGAAAAAAATGCTTTCATACTCTAAAAGGACAAAAATGCAGGACTTGAGCCATCTATTTTTCTGGAGAATATCTCTTAAAGGCATTATTGATGGTGAGTTTAAAGAATAAAGCACATGTATGTTTCAGAATTGACTGTATTTTCTTTAAGCAATGTTGCAGGCTCCCACAGTTTTGCTGCCTGAAGCACACATTTGCTACTTCTCATAGAGTTGCCAGGCCTGGTCTCATAGGGTTGCAGGAGCGTATTATGACTTTTGTGCTGGTATGAGAATAGCATTTACAGTTGGCAACAGTTTTTTGTTCTTTCACACTGCATGTAGAATTCATCTTAAAATTTACTAGCTTAGCCCAGGCAAGAGAAGGTGTACATGTAGTAAGCAATGAGATGTAATGTTGGGATTGGCTGCACAGTTTCTTGCACATTGATAAATGCAGTTCGGTGTCTTGGGGATCCTGACTCCCTAAGCAAGCAGGAGGCTGCAGTGTGTTGTCAGGATCTGGACAGAAAGACTGATGTGCAAGGAAGATAATGGTTAAAGATGTTCTCTCCTCCTTTCCAACTTTCTGAGTGTTTGGGAAACTGGCATTTGCTCTCCAGCTTATAAAAGTGAAAAGCCTTAATACTGCCCCACCTCATGGTGTGTGCTAGGTGCTCTGACAGCCCCACATCCGTGCTGAATTTGTAAAGCAAAGCTTGCAGAGGCAGCTGATGGAACTCTTTGGTGGCACATCACCTGAGATGGAAATATTGTGGACGTTGAAATGGATGGTGGCATGGCATGGATCACGTCCAGGCTTTGTGCTGCAGCCAGTGCGGGACTCAGGAGCTCAGGTGCCCTATGGTAATGCAGCACGGTGTGGTATCAGCACAGCATGGTGTGATGTCAAGCCAAGCTGTCCTCCAGTGAGAGTCTGCTTGGGGTGTGTAATGTGGGTTAACATGCATAATTCAATCAGTCCTGTTTTTCCATGTTCGGAGCTCTGTAACTAAACACCGATTTGCTAAACACCACTTGAATAATGAAGTGATCTGTGTCTAAAAGCTTTTCTCAGTACATGTGATCCCACTGCCAAAAGGAAGAAAGAAAATAGAGCTGTATCCTTTCTTCCCGTGAGTTTAAATAGTAAGGGTAGTTGCAAGGGAGAGCATTTATTGTTATCTCTGTTAGCTTTGTGTATTTTAGTGCATGCACGTGCTTGGCACGCGTACCAAGTTAGAGGTGGTGTACCTGGAGTGCTGTGAGCCCTTCATCCAAAGCTTCGTCTTTTATCAAGCATCAGACCTAGGTGATTCCGCAGAGAAAGAGGTTAAAAGCTGTATCTCACATGTCCAGTTCAGTTCAGAGCAAAAGAAGTCTTCAACTCAGCTATGAAGCACTGTTTTTAATAAAAATTGTTAAGGCTCTGGAATAATTGGCAACAAGCTCAGGGGGGACAGGGCTTGTGCATGCAAGGCTGGCACTTCAGTCAATCTCTCTTTTCCAAGCCAGAGTCTGGCTATTCTTTGGCAGTCGTTTTGTCTTTGAACCTGAACTGCAAACTTTCGGTAAATGCTAAGTGTCTGGTTTTTTCCCTCCCCAGGAAGAAGAATGCCAACAAGAATATGAAGTGAACCATTTCCTGCACTCACCACAGCACCTGGGTGCTCACATCAAATGGTTAGAGACAGGGACTTGTCTCTTGCCAAACTGCTTCCTTGGACAAGATGAAGCCAAGGAGGAGCCTTCTGATGTGCTGGAGCCACAGTGACTGCTGCCCACTTTAAAATCGATGTAAGACTGTGCCCTGGCTGCCTGGCAGGATGAAAGAAGTGGTGTCGTGGTCGCCTGAGGAGGTGACAAATTGGCTAATGGAAAATGCTGTGCCGGAGTATTGTGAGCCATTGAAAAGCTTCACTGGGCAGGATTTGATCAACCTGACGGAGGAGGATTTCAAGAAGACGCCTCTCTCCCGAGTGTCTTCTGACAGCGGCCAGCAGCTATTGCACATGATCGAGACTTTAAAAATGGCTCATCACATAGAGGCTCACAAAAATGGACATGTCAACGGGCACATCCGTGTCAGCATTAACAACACCGCACATGAAAATGGCTTTAGCAGTAAAACAAAGCTGAACGGAGTGCCAAATGGTTATAAGAAGGAGATGATAAAGATCCCCATGCCAGAGCCAGAGCGCTTGCAGTATCCCATGGAATGGGGCAAAACTTTCCTGGCTTTTATTTATGCACTTTTTTGTTTCATCTTTACCACGGTGACTATCTCAGTTGTTCACGAACGAGTGCCTCCCAAGGAGGTGCAGCCTCCCCTACCAGATGCATTTTTTGATCGTTTTGATCGGGTGCAATGGGCCTTTTCTATTTGTGAAATTAACGGCATGATCCTTGTAGGACTGTGGTTTGTTCAGTGGCTGCTGTTAAAATACAAGTAAGTAAAACCTTTTGGAAACTTGGTGTTCTAGGGCATACTTGCGATGGATTTGGAGGTCGGGTACAGTCCAAGTAAAGTGAAGTTTCTTGTGGTCCTTCTGGTTTTGGTATCCCAAACTGAAATAGATGCCCACAAAATGCAGTTTGTGTGGGCTGCTTGTACAAAAGCAGGGAGTTCAGTCTACTGCTACGTAAGAAACTATGGTCTTAATTGCCTGCAGAGTTAATGTTAACCTTTTTAACATGTGAAAAGCGTTGAGTTGAGTATAACTATGTTCTTAACTCATTTGACTGTCCTATCTGTATAAGAGTGAACGCATAAGTCATCATCTGTGAACTGATTTGGGATGGGAGTCATCTGTGAACTGATTTGGGAATTCTCACTGTAGTTTATTTGATGTTAAGGTCCTACCCTAAGATCACAGTATTTTTCATAGAATCCATAGAGTTGGAAGGGACCTTTAAAGGTCATCTAGTCCAACTCCCCTGCAGCAAAGGGGAACATGCACAGCTAGATCAGATTACACAGGGCCTGATCCTGCTTTATCTTGGAAGTCTCCAAGGATAAGACGTCAACCGCAGCACTAGGTAACCTGTTCCAGTGCCTCACCACCCTTACTGCAAAAGAGTTTTTCCTAATATCTAGCCTAAATCTACCCTCTTTAAGCTTGAAGCCATTTCTCTCTGTTCTATCGCCACAGACTCTGTTAAAGAGTCTGTCCCTTCTTTGCTGTAGCTCCTCTTTAGATACTGAAAGGCCTCTATCAGGTCACCATGGAGCCTTCTCTTCTCCAGCACAGCCCCAACTCTCTCAGGCTGTCCTGACTGGGGAGGTGTTCCATTCTGTGGATCATTTTTGTGGCCCTCGTCTGGTTACACTCCAACAGGTCCATGTCTCTCCTGCACTGAGGACTCCACATCTGGATGCAGTGCTCCAGGTGAGGCCTCACCAGCACAGAGCAGAGGGGCAGGATCACCTCCCTTGCCCTGCTTATCATGCTTCTTTGGATGCAGCCCAGGGTATGGTTGGCTTTCTGGGCTGTGAGGGCACATTGCTGGCTCGTGTCCAGCTTCTCATCCATCAGCACCCTCAGGTCTTTTTTGGCAGGGCTGCTCTCAATCCTTTCATCCCCCAGCTTGTATTGGTAGTGAGGGTTGCCTTGACCCAGGTGCAAGATCTTGCATTTGGATTTGTTGAACCTTGTGAGGTTCACCTGGGCCCACTGCTCAGCCTGTCTAGGTCCCTCTGGTGTGTCAGCTGCACTCCACAGCTTGGTGTCATTGTCTTTCCAATTTGGAGACGAGGACGTTGTGTGTTACTGTGTCAAAGGCCTTACTGAAGTCCAGATAGATGACATCAGTGGTTCTTCCCTTGTACACTGACACAGTGACACCATCATAAAAAGCCACTAGGTTGGCCAGGCAGGATTTGCCCTTGATGAAGCCATGCCGGTTCTCCTGTATCAGCTCCCTGCCTTCAGTGTGCCTTAGCATAGCTTCCAGGATGATCTGCATCGTGATCTTTCCCAGCACAGAGATGGGACTGACAGGATGGTAGTTCCCCAAGTCATTTTTTTACCCTTCTTGAAAATGGGTATGATGTTGCCTATTTCCAGTCAGCAGGGACTTCACCTGATTGCCACGACTTTTCAAATATTACTGAGTGTGGCTTGGTCATCAAGCTAATTCCTTCAGGACTCTGGGATGCATCTCATTGGGACTCATAGACTTGTGGATGTTAAGGTTTCTCAGGTGGTCATGGACCTGATCTTCACTTACAGTGGAAGGGACAATGCTTTCTCAATGCACTCCTACCAAGCCCTACCAAAGGTTTGTGTGGCGAGCAGTTGTCAGAGAAGCCTGAGGCAAAAAAGTTGTGAAGTACTTCAGCTTTCTCCTTGTCTGTTGTTACCAGCCTGGCTGTGTCACTCACTAGGGGGAGTACACCCTCCTGGACTATCCTTTTCTGGTTGAGATACCTGTAGAAGCCTTTTGTATTCTTCTTGGCATCCCTAGCCAAGTTCAGTTCAAGCTGGACCTTGGCTTTCCTGACTCCATCCCTACACATCCCAGCAGCTTCCTTATACTCCTCCCATGATACCTGTCCCTGCTTCCACTGCCTGTGCATTTTCTTTGCTCTCTATAAGTACCTGAAGGGAGGTTGTAGTGAGCTGGGGATCAGCCTCTTCTCTCGTGTAACTAGTGATAGAACTAGAGGGAATGGCTTCAAGCTGCACCAGGGAAGATTTAGGCTGGACATTAGGAAATACCACTTTTCTGAAAGAGTGGTCAAGCCCTGGAATGGGCTGCCCAGGGAGGTGGTGGAGTCACCGACCCTGAAGGTGTTCAAGGAACGGTTGGATTTTGTGTTGAGGGACATGGCTTAGTGAGTACTGTTGGTGATAGGTGGATGGTTGGACTGGATGATCTTGATGGTCTTTTGCAACCTTGGTGATTCTGTTATTCTTCTTGCTCTTCATTTTCACCAGCAAGCTCCTTGCCTTCCTTTCCTGACTTGGGGATGGCGAGCTCTTGTGCACTGAGAAAAGCTTCCTTAAAGATCTGCCAGCTCTGCTCCACACCCTTGCCCATGGGACAGTTTCCGCGGGTATTTTGTTGACTACCTCTCTGAAGAGCTGCAAGATAACTTTCATAAAAGTTAGCGTCCTGTTTTTACTCTTTACCTGTCTCATATCCCTCAGGACCATGAACTCCACCTTAGCACAGTCACTACAGCCCAGGCAGCCTCCAATCCTGATGTCACCAGTCAGGCCATTTGGATTGGTGAGCAGCAAGTCCAGTATTGCATCCCCCCCTGGTGGGGCCATGCATTACTTGACTCAGAAAGTTATCCTCAGTGCATTTCAGGAGCCTCCTGGATTGCCTGCAGCTTGCTGTGCTGCTTTTCCAGCAGATGTCTGAGTGGTTGAAGTCCCACAACAGGACGAGCGCTTGCGATTGTGATGCCTCCTGTAGCTGGAGGTAGCAGGCCTCATCAGCAGGCTGCATCAACAGGCACTAAACAGCAGGCAGTGCTGTGAACCGAAGCAGTGCTGCATTAAAACTTCTAAAGGACATTTTCTGCTTGACATTAGGTAGTACAGGTAATGTCAGGAACAGAGTATGTTGAAAGCTTATCATAAAATATGCAAAAGTGCAGGTACACAGTGAATTTGCAAAGTTATCTGGGTACTTGCTCATACCTGCTCAGAATTGCAACAGTGAATTTGCTTGCCAGTGCAAGTCACCTACCTCTTATCCTCTATGCAGTGACTGTGCAAGTGGATGTTTAATTCAGTTTCTTTAAAATGCCATAAATCCATACCTTGGACTGCCTTGGAGTGTTCAAAGTCAGGTGGCTCTAAGCAATATCAAGTGGCATGTCGCCTTTCCTTTCTAAAACCAGGCAAAGCATGCCCTAGAGCTGTCTCACCCAGAGGGGTTTTCCTTCTCTAACACAAGGTCTCTTTTTTTTTTTAATGTTGTTCCTATATTTAAAAAAAAAAAAAAAAAAAAAAAAAAGGACGACAACAAAACCAACAAACAACAGCTGGAAGGCATCTAGTCTGTGCAGCACCATGTTAAATACAAGATCTTTTGGTTCACAGGACTTTGTAATGACCTTAAAGTTTTCAGTTTCCCTTCTTCAAAACAGTAAAACCTGAGATGGCAGCTCACTCACCCTTATAATGGAGAAAATTATTAAAACTTAAATGTATTCAGGTTGTTCACCAGCTTGCTAAGGTACAGGCAGCTTGAGAGAACTGCTGTGCTGGGGCAGGATACCTTTACATAACAGAGCTGTAGATTTCCACAGCTATCTGACAAATGTTTAAGCAATCCACAAGATGCTATCACTTTCTCATCCTGGGGGCCTATCCCAGACATCCCAGCTTTTGCTATGTGTCTTTTTACTGATTAACTGTGGACAAGCACCTCCTATCGAAAAAAACCTCACACCTTATTTTATGAAATACAAAGGTCATTAATGAACATTGGAAAAATTGCTGCTGTTTATTCATCTTTATTGTTGCTTTATACAAGTTATTGGGTTTTCTCTGCTGAAATTTTAAGACCATTGTGCATTTCCACAGAGTTCCTTAAAGGAAAGTTTCTAGAATGGTTAATTCAGTCCGTTCTTATTGTACAAAGCTTAGAAACTGTGAAATTGCTTTTTTGTGCGTGTGTTCATGTATGTACAGGAAGAAGAATCTAACCTGACATGGTCTCTTGCTGTATAAGCTTCTGTATCAGGCTCCTGTGGTGGTAGCTGCAATACTGAGCTCTCCTTGCTGCTGTGGTCCTATGATGAAAAGGGGAACCGTAAACGTGGTGTCCCAGAGCAGAAATGTTGTTCAAAACCAAGGGAAGCGCCCAGAGAAGACCATGGGGAATTGCTTTCAAAAGTGTGTTGGGCAGTACGAGGGTTCAAGCACACTGTGATGGATTAAGAACAGCAGAGTCTGTGAGGTATTTGGAGATTTCAAAGCAATGAGAGATGGGTTGAAGTATTTTGGCATCCTTGATACATTTGGAGAGTTTTCCTTCTATCTGTTTGATGTGTTCTTCTGCTTTGGCTGTAAGGTGACGATGTCATAGAGTCACTGGGCTTTCCATTTTCAGTATCAGTCCTGGAGCAGCTATTCTATACCAGTCTGTATGAGTACTGGTCGTGTAACACATTAGAGACCTTTCCAGTGTGTGTAGAAGCAGAGCTGTCGAGATCTGAGCAGCCTGGGGCCGTCAGTAAGGAGCAGAAGGGAACAGGGTCTGGTGACACGGCTTTGTCTAGAAGACCTCATTCTCATGGCTTTGGTTGGTGAGCCACCAAATGCTATAAAAGAACTGAATCACTTGGTGGAGAGCATTATCACCTCTCTTTGAAGCTTAATTCAAGAATGAAGGGAGGAAATGAAGCCAGATGGACTTTTCTCACTTCCGTGAGCATCAGCGATGTCAGGGATAGCCGTTGTCGCAGATGGGAAGATGAGCTGTGAAGCCTGGTGATTGCTGGGCAGGAGACCCATTTCTTCTACTTGGTTGACAGAGCTACCACCCGTGGATGTCTCTGAGGGAAAGTTTGGGATCGCTGATGAGCCAGAAGCACGGTTACCCATGAGGTTTCGTTGTCAAGCAGTGAAACTCTTATTGCTTCTCACACCATATCTGTTATATCCAATATATATATATTTTATATCCAGTAGCCTGATTTCATCCCATGTTTTTCTCCCAAGCGATGATGGCTGATAGAGATGTGTCATTCACGATACCGATCTCTTCCTCGTTTTGTCCAGGCATTGCATGATGAAGGTGAATAAGACCTACGTGTCTTTTGATGTGCTACAAAACCAGACCTGAAGTGGAATTGGATGCTGGTTGTATCCATCCAGCTAACCTTGGTGCGGGCTTTCCATTGGCTCCTGCTAGTTCTTTCTTATCTGAAAAATAATTTTAAAGTCAGGTAGATACTGGAGTTTTCTGCCTGCTCAGTGGGTTTGCTCAACAGCAAAGGCTTTGGTGCTGGGCACTAGGTGTGTTACAGGGAGATAAGCGCCTTCTTTCTTTGCATATCCTCACAGAATCCTGCCCCTGGTATTTTTGGCAAGGGGATTAGGTTGATTTCACCAGAGAGCAGGAGTGGGATGATGCGTGGGACTTGGCTGGTTACCCTGAGTGTTTTCTGTAGAGTGTGAGGAGTCCATGCAAGCAGCCCAAATGTGATTAGTGTACTTGCTACCCATGTTAGGTAAGGTCCGGATAGTTGTAATAATCTTTGCCAGTAATAAGCTTACAGTGTACTTGTTAGCTGGCTCGCACACACATAGGCCAAACCTGGTTGAAAGGGGAAAATATGAGGCCTTTTGAATTTTTTTTTCTTTAATACTTCATAGCAGAGCACTTTGATGCAGACTTTCCTATGGTAAAGCACACTAAATCTACTTTAAACTGAGTAGATTCATGGGTAACGTTAAGAAAAACATTCATTGCTCAGTAAAACACTGCCGCTTCTTTGGTCTTTCAAATGTGCTGCTGCTTTTAATCTCCAACCCTACTCTTCGTCTTTATACAAAGGTATAAAGAGAAGCAAGCTTGAGTGTGATTATAAAAGCCAGGCGCGTGTGAGATCTGTAATGGATCACCTTTCCAAGAGAGAATTTCCTCATAGGAGTCACAGAGGAAAACCACTGCCCTGGTGGTGTGGTGCCTTCAGCGCAAGGACTTTCCCCACTTTGGTGAATCTGATTCTACAATTCAGTCCATGCAGCTACACTAACACAGTGTGCTTCTTAGCTCCCTGCTGCGCCCTTGTCTGCATTGGGAGGGGGAAAAATCCCAAAATACAGTGTTTCGATAGCTGTGAGCACTCAGTGAGCACTCGAGTGCAAAATGCACTTGCACTGGAGTATTTGAAGCTTTTCTGATAAATTAAGACGCTGAAGTTCTTATTGATCTGGCACTGTAGAGTTGGACTCCTCTGAGAGCAGAGCACTTCAGTTTAATAACTCTGCCAAAAGCTATTAGAAAGGAAAATATGACCAACGTTGAGCTATGAAAGAGCTCAATGTTGAGCTATGAAACAACTTCGTAGAAAAATTATTATTGCATCTTTCAAAGTGAAAGCTTCAGAATAGGAATGAATGAATGTGAGGACTTGAGCCTTGTATTGTAACCCTTGTATTCCCCAGATAACCTTAACTCCAGATAGCAGTGGTTTAGAATCAACCAAAACCCAAAGGGTCTGTAGCCAGCAGGATACAGCAGTGGTTAAAGTCTTGAGCTGCTGTAGCCGGGTCTGGCCTCTGTTACATAAAGCTATTCGTGATTTTTTTTCATGAAAGGCTGTGCAAGCTCATGTGTAGTTTGCTTCTGTTCTGATGGATGTGCTGGAAGACTTTTTCTTGTGGTGTTGCCCGGTATGTAGTAGTAAAACTCACTAAGCCTGGCTTGGGGCTGGCTGTTGCTTCTGAGTCAGACTTACAGCTCTCTGCGCCCTGCTCTCATTGTGTTTACGAAACCTCCCTACGTTACCCCAAAATTGAGCAATTTACTGGCAAACCTCAATGAATGAATCCCGTTGCAACTGTGACTGCTTGCCTGGAGAATGCCCTCCTATGAAAACACCCCATTCTGCAGCTGATGGAGCTCTCGGTATTTTGGATGTTCTGTTGCTGATGTGAGCTGCTTTCTCCCTTAATGCTGCTCGAGAAATAGATGTTCTCATTCTTTTGGGTCATACAAGCTATTCCTTCTACAGCATTCCTTTCTAATTACTAAGAGGTGTGTGTCAGCAGAAATTAACTTAGTCCTTTTCATCTTTTAATGAAAATATTGTAAGTTTATTCCCTGCCTTGAATAGAAAATTAGTGACCATTCTAAGCTAATGGAGGGGTGTGGGCATGAAATCCCTTGGAATGTTTTCAGCGCTAAATCTGCTCAGGCATTTGTATTCTAATCCTTAAATTTCCTGTAATCAACTTCACGGGTAATGTTAGTTGAGTAGTTTGTGTATTTCTGACCTGCAAAGCGTGGGAATATTTGTAAAGGAAGTCAGTATTCCTAGGTGGAAGCTGACATAGATGAACAAAGTCCCGAGTTTCAAAAGCATTAAGAAGACCAAAGTTACTAGCTTGTGTGTTTTGTTTACCTTTGCTTATTGTGTTTTCTTTTTCTTCTTTTTTTTTTTCCTTCTTCTAGGTCTATAATTAGCAGAAGATTTTTCTGTATAGTTGGCACACTATACCTGTATCGGTGTATTACAATGTATGTAACTACACTCCCAGTACCTGGCATGCATTTCAAGTGTTCTCCAAAGGTAAACTTTTCACTAACTTTCTGTATTTTAATGATTCCCCTTGTCCCACTGTTGACAGAACCGTGAGCAGTGGTTTCACAGCGATTGTTACTAATTTGAAAACAGTTTGGCATGAGGGGGTGCTGGGAAGGTGGGGGTGGGACGACAACTTCCTTCTGCACATCTACATAGCTTCTGTAGCAGTCGTAACTGATTCATACATTCAGCATTTTTCCTCTTTGCTAAAGCAGTTCAGGGTTGCAACCTGTTGTTAAATCCATTTGTGATTTCGAGTTGAAAACGACCCAAAGAGACTTTTTAAAGTCAGTTTCACACGAAACTCTTTGCTACTATTAATCCCTGGATATATTGCAGTTGTGTTAGTGCAAGAGCTTGACCCTCCCTGAGCTATCACTGACTCTTGTTTATTGTGTCAAATGGGCTTACAAAAGCCGTGTGAAGCCAAGTTACTGAGGTGTTGGTGTTCAGTCCATCTCTGTCACATAAACATAGGAAACAAGCTTCATTTGTTACATATACATGATCTTTCTTCATAGCATTCATCTCCTTGCCTCTGCTGTTTGTGCTATAACCTAAGTAGGAGAAAGGACAGAAACGTAATTTCTGTGAAACGTCTGTGGCATCCAGAGTTCAGCAGGGTTGTGTGCACAGCCATGGGGCAGATGACAGGCAGTAAAACCGTAAATCGAACCCATGATTCAACTCGAAGCACGTGCTGTCACTGTTTTTATGAGGTTTGCTGAGACATACAAACCTGTGGTGCAAACAGAGCCAAAACACTTGGGTTCCTCAGGGAGGTAAAGCCAACAAACGTGCTTTATTGTTTGTTTGGCAGCGCAGAGCCTTGCCAAGCCACGTGTGGCTTCTTGAGGGACCTCAGTCTTTTGTAAAGAGAAGTAGAGGGTATAGAGTCAACAATGTATTTGATCAGTCAGCCATTATGAAATAAAAAAAAAAACCCACACAGATATTTATGAGCTAACCTGAATAAATGTGTCATCTCCAGAAATTTACAGCAAGTAGGGCTCATTACTCAAGTGAAGACAAGCCTACGTTGTGTTCTTTCATTGCTCTGCTTAAAGGATTAGCTGAGCTTTCCTGAAAGCTTTAAATACCCTGGTGGGAAAAAAATGTCATCTCATTACCTTGCTCTTAACAATCACAGGGTGGGCTTTGGGAACATTTTAATGTTTTATAAGGAATTGCTAGCAGGAAATATTTAATTGCTACAAAGACTCTGTGTAGATCTGTCCAAAAAGTACAATTTCCACTTGTTAAAGCAAGAAGGAACTTTAAAGCAAAGGAACAAGTTGCCTGTGATGGCTAACCAGGGCATTCTGTGTTCCCTTCTAACCGTTAAATGGATTGTAAAACTTAGTGAAATGAGGTAAGGATCCAGCAGATGTGTAGTTGAGTGTGCTGACCCACTTGGCCTCCTCCAAACTCAGTTGGTTCCTGTGTCCTATTGGGTCCTGGTGGTGCTCAGTACCTCCAAGTTGTGCTTTCCTCACATTATCTTTGAGAATTTTCTTCAATGGCTGGATTGATGTTAGGGCTGTGAGTAGCAAATGCAAGATCTTGGGACAGTGCCAGCAACCTGTTGGGCAACAAATTCAAGAGAAGGACTTGATTCGCTTTGGCTTTCCAAAGACAAATGGAAGTTCTTCAGGAATGCTTTCTGAGCCAACAGTGTGAGTTGGAGGTCATGCAGAGCAGATCATTCGGGTGTGGAGAACCATCCCTATTGGTAGTGTGGATGTTGTGAACTGGAGCCTATGCAGAGGTTTGGCACTATGGCTTGTGCTATGGTTTGTGCTATGACAAACCCCATTTATATTTCTTTTCTGATATGAAGTGGAAAGAAATTATTTTAAAACTTCTCGAGGCAGGGCAGGGGGATCCTTTAGTGTTTGTAGTGAAAAACTCAAAATGTGTGTTAAATCTGGCTTTAGGCAGCTTGGATGTACAGCTTGGGCAGTTGGTCTCATTTTCAGTTGGATTATCGTCTGCAGGGCCTGCACTGTTACAAACAAAATGAATTAAATTAAGCTTGATTTATTTAAATTGTGTTGCCTCTTGAACAGAAGGGGAAACAGATGTTTAGCAATCATGAGAAATTTCTAACTATAACTGGAAATATTTTTATCTCCTTTTCTTTTTGCAAAGCTGGATTTTTTGAGACTATTACAGAATTCACAGGTTTTCCAGTAGTCCTTATTCTGCTCCTCACTGTACATGTTAGGCTTATAAAAGGATATAATGAATGAAAAATCTGAACCCCTTAGTGGTCTTGAAGATTCCCACTACAGTATTTTCCTGCCCAGCCTCAAACATTGACAACACTGCCAAGACTTCGGAGAAAGATAATGCCTTTTCATGGTGGCAGCAATAAGTATTTATAAACAGCAACAGTTTCTGCTCACTTACCTGTTTTACCCTAGGTTCCTTACTCAGTGTGGCCACTGACAGGAGGTTAACACTTCTTGGACCATTCTTTGATTTGGTATCTCATTGCAACCAGATGTGACGTGGTATAGGGCTTTTTTGCACATATACATACATTCATGAATATCTGTACAGATAAATAATACTGCCTCCTCTTCTCCTGTCTGTTTTGTGAGCACAGGAGAAAAAAACGTAATCCTTTGGGATATTGTATTTGTATGGAAGTTGTAATAATTTTCTTGATTCTCTCTCTTGAGAATACTTCAAATAACAAACGGGTGCAGGCGCGTGCAGCCTGTGCTCACGTGCAGACTTCCCTAATGCACACATTACTGAATAAGTTCTTTTATGTCAAGGCAAAAAGAGAGAACAAGTGAAAGACAAATGGCTGACTGATGGCGTGCTTTAAATTTGGAAAGGTTAGCAGTGATATGACATCGTTCATTTGTGGTTTGCTCTTCCTCCAGCTTTTTGGAGACTGGGAATCTCACCTGCGAAGGATAATGAAGCTGATAGCTGGCGGAGGATTGTCCATCACAGGATCCCACAACATGTGCGGCGACTATCTGTACAGCGGGCACACTGTCATATTAACTCTCACATACTTATTTATCAAAGAGTGTAAGTATGTTCATCAGGAATCTCCTGTTGTATAAATTCCCAGCTCATCAAAGAATCATCGATGTGCTGATTGGTAAATACCACTTCAGTGAAAGTGCACCCATTCCCATTAAATAAAAGTAATACAACTTCAAGGACATAGATTTTACTGAAAAAGAAAACTTTGCAGACAAAATACAACACCCTCCCATGTACGTGTCTGAAGTATATGTTTTACTTCCAGTGTTTTGACTAGAATATAGTTTGTACCTTCATTGAACCATGCCCCCTGGATGGTATTTTAACTGCATCTCCTTGTCTAGAGAGATGGATGCCAGGGTCACTCATTTTGCCTTTTATGAAAAGCAAGAGAAATGGATTGTCAGCTATGTAGAATTAATATTGAAGTACACAACAGTTAATTTTACAGACCAGGATATGTTAGATTTTTAGGTATCCAGCATGTTTCTCAAAGGTTTCATAATCTTTCTATTTTTCAAGTGTCTAATTATCTCTAAGTACAATATAAAGCTGCACCCTGACAGAATGGTGATGCTTTTGTCATCTCAGCATTCCTGCTCTTAATCTTAACTCTTCTACCCACCCAGGATTGCAGACTGCATCCTCTTCTAATTACAGCAATAGTCCTGAGTGCTGATAATGTTTTAAAATCATGGAATCATTTGAGTTGGAAAAAACCATTAAAGGTCATTTAGTTCAATCCCTCTCCAGTGAACAGAGATGCCTACAGCTCAGATCCTGTCCAGCATGACCCTTCATGTCCCCAGGGATGGGGCAGCCGCTGCCTCTCCAGGCAACCTGTGCCAGTGCCTCATCACCCTTATTGTAAAAAACTTCTTCCGTATATCCAATCTAAATCTCCCTTCTGTTAGTTTGAAACCCTTTCTCCTTGTCCTGTCGCACAGACCCTGCTAAAGAGTCTGTCCCCTTCTTTCTTACAGCTTCCCTTTAGATACTGACAGGCAGCTCTCAGGTCCCCCTGGAACCTTCTCTCATCTAGACTGAACAGCCCCAGATCTCTCAGCCTGTCCTGGTAGGAGAGGTGTTCCATCCCTTGGGTCATTTTGGTGGCACTCCTCTGCATGCTCCCTAACAGCCTGCTTGTGCTTCTTTGCAGATTCCCCACGGCGACTCTGGTGGTATCACTGGCTTTGCTGGACACTCAGCATGGCTGGGATGTTCTGCATCCTCCTTGCTCATGACCACTACACTGTGGACGTGGTGGTGGCTTACTACATCACTACAAGACTTTTCTGGTGGTATCACACAATGGCCAACCAGCAAGTGAGTTTCTCCCAGTCTTTGGATCCTTATAACTCTGCTTGCTGTATTGTGGCAGGGGGTGAATATCCACACGTTGCCCTGAGCCTTTCTGCAGGAGCCTGTCCCTCTGGAGCATCTTGCTCTCCCCTTTCATGCTGGGCTTACAGGAGAAGAGGCATTGTTGCTTGGTTTCATCTTGTGTCTCAACTGCAAAAAATATTTGAAGGCTTGCTGTAGGCTGTGTAACCTCAGGTTTTGAAATCCCTCTGAATTTGGGCCAACTGGCAGTTTTTGCTGTGTTCTAACATAGCTTACAGAGGTAACCCTTTTTGCACACAGTGAGTTAAGAGAAGTTATCCTAGACTTCTATAACAACTAATCAGTGTCCAGATATTTTCTGTGCAACATGGAGAAAGTATTTTACATAACTGTTGCATTCAGTTCCAGTTAATCAATGCTTGACAAAGACCCGGTATGATAATAGGAAATGAGTTAATACTACAGTGGTGCTGATGTTCAGTTCATACCAAGGTCTATATAGCTACTGTGTCGTAGGCTATTCCTCTTTTTTTGTGCTACTTGCAGCAGCACCCCCAACCTTGTTGCACACTTCTGCTTCCAAATGCCTGATTGCAGATCACGCGGTTTCATGTTCATTCAGTTAGGGAGCCACTGTGTTCATTAAAGTTTGTGCCTGAACTTCCTGCTGTCACACAGCACTCAGTTGGCTTTCACGCCTCAGATTTCCCAAAGTCTATCAAAATGACAGTGCTGAGTGGCCATGTTTCCAGCTGGGAAGCTACTGAAGCTTTGAGTTCTGATGAGAACGTGTTTCAGAAGAGCTCTTTGCCTTACTGTATGGACATGTATCTCTTTTGCAGCGTGCTGAGGCTCAGAGGAGATGGCTCAGCACTGTTTCCCTCATCTGCCGAGATGCTGGGAAATATTGATTGCTGGGTCCTTTCTTGAGCATGTGTTTGTGTCCTATTGTCTGTCCCTGGTGCTGCTCCCTGTGCAGTGGCTTGTTTCTGACCTTAAAAGGCTCCTCCCAGAAAGTGGATTTTTTACATGCGAGTTTATGGGATAGAAAGAAAGCTTGGTGTGCAGGCCCTGTGCTTCCACTTCCCAGTGGGCTGATGCCTGGCTTTCCTGCTGTGGCACAATGAATGTGCTCGTGTGACTCCCTCAGCACCTGCCAACTCCTTTTATTTCAGCTGTGGCTTGCTCATAGCCGAGAGGAGTAAAAAGGGTGGTCGCTGTGGTGTGAGAGCACACCAAGACCTGGGCAGGTTTTTTGCCTTTTCTGGATGGGCCGGGGCATGCACACAGCTGGGCTCAAAAATAATTCTGGAGCCACAGAGAGTTGCAAAGGTAGTTTTGGAAACAGACACTCCTTGGGATGTTTTCTCATTCCCGGTAGAAAGGTGAGATTGACCTTTTTTGACATGCAGTTTTTCCGCTAGGGGCTGTTGTTGAGCAGCTGAGAGCTTGGAAATGATGGCAAGTGCCACTGAGGTGCAGCAGGTCCTGTGTGCAGGGAGGCTGTGAAAAAGCAGCTTGGCTGTTTGGCAGATTTTCATCTGTACAGATTTGTTCAGCAGATACCTCAAGATGCTGAGAGGTTTTTGGAAACAGCTGTAAGCAAAGACCACCGCTGATATATGGGAGTAATTGTCGAACAGAGAAGTGATGCAAGAGGTGCGCTCTCTTACAATTCTGTTTTCTAATTATCTTTCTGCAGGTGCTAAAAGAAGCTTCCCAAACCAACCTCCTTGCTAGGGTCTGGTGGTACAAGCCTTTCCAGTACTTTGAAAAGAATGTCCAAGGAATCGTACCTCGCTCCTACCACTGGCCCTTCCCCTGGCCAGTGCTGCACCGGGGCAGGCAGGTGAAATACAGCCGGCTGGTGAATGACACATAACAGCGTGTTGGTGGACAGAGGGGGAAAGGGCCTGTCCCAAGTGCTAAGAACTCCATGCAAGAAGATGCCATAAAAAAACAACGAAACAACCCCAACCCCTCCCTAACCCTTTCTTTTAACAGCTCCCTTGACTTAACCTATTCAGTTACCTGGTAAGCACTGTGATCTTTTTTTCTCTCCAAAGGATCTGCGTTGGACAACAATAAAGAGAATTTAACTTACCACGCACTGTTATACATTTCTTGTTAATAGATTTGGGATTTACATTACCCATCACCATGTTCCTTTGTATATGATGCGACAGCATAAATGAAAGCTTTTATACCATAAGTTCTGGTCTTTCCAGTCACGTCTGGGAATAATGCGTATTATTTTCTTGGGAAAACATACTTTTCATATCTCTTGCCCCAAAGATTGGGCTGTAAGCCATTTTCTAGCTAATGACTCTTTGAAGGTTTCTGAATACCTGCCTCGGGTAAAATCGAGAAATCTTTCTACCTGTTGCACCGCGATACAAACAAGATGATAGACACAGGAAGGTTTGGTAATCTTGATTTTGTAGAATCTGCAGTGACTGTGTCAGAAAGTGCAAAAAAAAAAAAAAAAAAAAAAAAAAAAAAAAAAAAAAAAAAAGTTGTAAAGTGATTTTCTAAGTATTTCCTAACTTTATTTTTCAAAATGTGTATGAAAATTAAATTTAAAAAGATTTTTACATGTCAGAGAATAGAGAGTTAAAATTTAAAGAAAATGCTTCTTGGGAGAGAGAGATTTGTCTATGTTTCTAGTGCCTTTCTTGTCTTGATTGTATGGTCAGTAGGCAGTCTTATATGTTTTTATTTAAAATAAAGTATTCCATGAAAGCAGAATTATATATACTGTATAATTACTAATTTTTGCATTTATAGCTAAATTAAACTGGAAATTTGCTTATAATGTTGAAATTGCCATGGGTAGGGATAAACCAAATAAGAAGGGTCAGATCTTGTTCACACATTGTGAGCAGATCGTACTAACAGAAATCACTTTATTGTCTACTTGGTAGCTGTGTTTTAATATGAAAACAGCCATGAATTCCTGTTTTTTAAGAATTTTACAAATGATCACTGAGTGAACTACAAATGGTTTCTCCATCCCATATTGAGCTGTTGTTGGAAAAACAACAAAGATAATCTATTTCTTTAAAATATTTGTGCAGAAACTGCATGTAACTATAAGTTTCACTCCTACCATACATACTGTATGTCTGGGGAAGTATTCTATCCTAAACTTGCCAATGTGCAGAACAAAATAGTTTTTTTAAAGAATGAAGAAGAGAAAAAAAATATATGAATATATATATATATATATACATTCTGTATTTTACGTGAAGCAGAGTTATCTTCTGTAGGGTTTTTGTGTATTCACAAGGTGATATTTGTATTGTAAAACAACAATGGTGAAGGAAAATAAAAAGGCTTTTGAAAAATGTAGTTTCCTTTATGTTTTTAGTATTAATCTTAAATTTTAAGCTAGGTTTAATCTTCCCGACCTTGCCTTTGATTTGACATGTAATTGCACTGTAGGCCATCAAATTGTATGGAAACTGCATTGCTGTTGAATTGCTGTTCACCTTTGGCAAACCAGTGCCTTATCTGAAATAAATACTATGCAATACATTCTGACCATGTGGGAGCTGGGAGCGGATCTGAGAAGCCCTCCTTGGAACCATCCCCAGGGCTTGAAAAATCTACCCCAAAAGTGCTGTGGCGGAGCGCGTGGCAGGGCAGGCACGCTGTTGTGAGTACTTGATGGTGACGGTATCATTTTTTGTTTCTTCTGTTTTAGGTTAGGGTTTTTGGTGGTGGTGGTGATGGTAGTGTTCTATCTTTACTTCTCCGCCCTCTTTCTCAACCTCCTTGAGGAATCATTCCTGTGTTACTTCTGCTGCTTTGCCTCGCCGTTGCCTGGGATGCTGAGCAAGACGAGCCCGTTCCTTAGCAGCTCTCCCTGGAAGGGAGAGGATTTCTTCCTACTCCACGTTTCTTGGCAAAAGTCCTTAGCAGCAGTATTTGCAGAGCCATCTGCAAGTTTTAGGGATTAGCTCTGCATGCATTGCCTTGAGTTCACAGTAATTGTCTTTGCAAGTGTGCGGTTGAAAGCTGATTTTAAAACTAATGTAAGCACTCCAGCATTGTCAACACCTGTTTAAATTTTAAAACATGTAGCTAGTGTCTACACACCAAATGTTATGCCCTGTTTCTGGAGTCTAACTCGAAAGTCATAAAACGTGAGCGTAGCACTCTGTAAGGT
>JAOWBP010003659.1:4235126-4256477 GCA_028571105.1 Tragopan temminckii | reverse complement strand
CTCTCACTGCCTGTACTTGCTCTTCTTTTCCCGCAGTTTGACCAGTAGCTCCTTGCCTAGCCAAGCCAGTTTCCTGCCTCCCCTGCCTGCTTTCTTATTCTGAGGGCTGGGGAACTCTTGCTTGTCTCAGAAATGCATCCTTAAAGACGAGCCAGTTTTGCACCACTCCTTTGTCTCTAAGGGGGATCTCATCCAACAATTCCTTAAATAAACTTTGTTCTCCCAAAGTTCTGGGTCCTCAAACCACTCTTTGCGAGGCCCACATTCCTCAAGTTCATGAACGTGACCAGGGCATGGTTGCTGCAGCCCAAGATGCCTCCAATCTTAATGCCTTTAATGATCTCCTCTGCATTGGTGAGTGCCAGATCCAGCAATGCTTCGCCTCTAGTGGGTTTGTCCAACACCTGAAGTTGTTGTCAGTGGACCCCATGGGACTCTGAATCATTTGCAGCTCGCTGTGTCATTTCCCCAGTAGATTTCTGAGTGGTTGGAATCCGCTATCTCCTATTTATTAAAATAAATTTCCTATTTATTCTTACTATAGATTATGATGAACCATCACCAACCCAGAAACCAACAACAAGTGGTGGCTCAGGAAACTACTTACTGGGTGTAGGTCGGGCAGACTGCACAGGGCCCGTAGCAGAAATTCCTCTGGTATGTATGGGGAATTGCTCAGAAGTTCAATTAAATACTGATTTTTCATCATCTCTAAGCGTTGCGGTGGGCTTTTTTTTTTGTTTGTTTTTCTTTTGTTTGGTTGGTTGTTTTTTTGTGTTTTTTTTTTTCTCCAGAACTTCTGCCTTACAAGCTCTGCGTTAGCAAATGGTTGTCTTCATTAATAATTGTGTGAATTGTCATGTAATCAAAAGATGCAACTATCTTTAGTTGCATCTCTGAGTTGAAAGACTTCTCTGATCTTCTGGAAAATATGCACTGAAAAACATATACAAATGAACACATCCCATATTTTGTCTGATGGAGATCTTCCCTTCCAGATGGGCTATGCCAATCCAGACCAGGTGGGTGGTGGACTTCTCACACGCCTCTACAGCCGAGCTTTCATCGTGGCTGAACCCAATGACTCCAGGAGAGTGGTGTTCGTCAGCATTGACATAGGGATGGTGTCCCAGAGACTGAGGCTGGAGGTATGTGGCTGGAAGTAATCAGTCTGCAAGGTCTGAGTGGTGGCTGGTGTTAGTATTAAGGCTGTAGACACTACAAAATAATAATGAATCTAGCATCATGACTGTTTGGTTGGGGATCTCTTTGCAACACGATTTTGAAAGATGTCCTGTCTCTTCTGAAGAAGAGCTGCTGATTCCTCAGCAAATGAGGCTTTTCTCAGCAGAAAAATTATCAAAAAATATATGTGACACTTGGTGCCTGAGTAAATCTGAGTTTCTAACGCCACAGAGGACGAAAGGAAATCCTTGAGACATGGAGACTCCCTGTTTGACTTGGGTGGACTGAAAGTTGGCCACAGGGGTCTTCACTTTTAGATATATTATTGTGTAATATATATATATTGTGTAATATATTTTAAGACTGTTGTCAAGTCAACAACTACAACCTACTTGTTTGGCCACTGGTATAGGAGTATGAGGTGGAAAGTGAGGAGTGAGGAGCCGGAAGAGAGGCTGGGTTTACTGCAGGGTTTGGTACAAATCCCCACAGCCCTTGAACACGAAAAAGGGGTTTTAGGACCACTTGTTTTCCCTTAGGTGTTGAAGGAACTGAAGAGCAAGTATGGCGAGCTGTACCGAAGGGACAACGTCATCCTAAGCGGCACCCACACGCACTCAGGGCCTGGTGGTTACTTCCAGTACACACTCTTCTGGATCACTAGCAAAGGGTTGATCAAACCAAACCTCAATGCTATAGTGAATGGCATTGTAAAGGTAGGGGTCACAGGGGCCAGTGACACAAAAGTCCATGAACACAGAAAAGGTAGGGGAGATGCTTTTGTGACCAGCTCTTGCTGTGATGTTCATGGTAGCACCTCGAAAGAATGCTGGGGATGCAGCAGCTCTAAATCAAAGCAACTTCTAAATCACAGAACAGTTTTGGGTGGAGGGGGCCTTAAAAATCATCCAGTTCTAACTGCTGCCTTAAAATACACTCAGAAGTGGTTTTCCGCTTGCCAGCGAGATCAGATCAGTAAACAAAAGACTTTCTTTAGAAAGAGGTGGTTGTGGCTGATTTTGAAATGTTACTTATAATTAGCTTATAATTTTCTAAGATTTTCAGCTATTTAAGAAAAGCAAAGCAAACAAAGCCCCAAAATCCCAAGAATGTGTTAGGACAGGCAGGGAAGGAGTTTTCCAAATAATCTCATATATTGCTCACATTTGTGGTCTAATATCCTTCTGATTTTCAGAGCATTGATATAGCACATCAGAACATGAAGAGAGGAAGGCTTTTTTTAAACAGAGGCATGGTAGAAAACAGTCAGATCAACCGCAGCCCTTACTCGTATCTCCAGAATCCAGCATCCGAACGTAGCAGGTAAACTCGCCTCAAAGATGAGAGCGAGTGTTGGGAGCCAGCTGTCTTTGCAGCCAGCTTTTCCTGGTCATTTGTAGGATGGTCCAAAAATGGAGGCAAGACCTCAGCAGAATGACACTGTCACCATCCTGGGTTGTCTGGCATCTGCATTCCCAAAAAGGAGTTGTACACGGAGGCTTGGAAGTTGTGGTTGTTCCTTCCAAGCATGTGAGGCATTGGCTAAAGATGTAACCTTCTGCATTATTAACTACAACAGAAAAAGAATGTCCTTAGTAGGCACTGTATGTCAGACAGCCTTAAAATGCATGAGGCTGTATTTGAAGAGAGACCCTCCCTCCGTCACTAAAGGAAGCAGTGCCTGAGGTCAGCAATGACCATACTTCTTGCTTTATATTCACAGCTATTTTAGGATGGTCCTGTAAGGTCTCAGTACGTCCTGGTAATATCTGTAATATCCTCTTTGTTTTCTTGCTCAGCCCAGTGGAGATTTAACAACATGGAGTCTGACTCTGGCCTTGGTGCTAATGTGATTTCTCCACTTCATTGTCCCAGGTACTCAACCAACACAGATAAAGAAATGGTGATGCTGAAGATGGTAGATGAGAACGGACATGACCTAGGACTCATCAGGTACTGGCTACTGAAGTAACACTCTTCTCTCTTCTCTCCAAATTCACATAAACCAGAGAATGCCAGGAGTGTGGTTCAGGGGTAGTTCCCTACTTGCACAAGCCTTCCCACTTTTCAGGAAGGTCTATGTGACTTTCCTACATACCATTCTTCCCAGATAGTCAGTAGAGGGTCTCTGAGGGAAGAACAAGATATGGTGAGAGTCCTCGAGGGCGTAAACCAGATCAGTGTCTCTCATATGCTCTGGAACTGCAATGGGCACTTCTCTGGTTATGGCTCCTACACTGTGGCTCGCAGAGGAGCCTGGAAAAGATGACCAGAGTTGGCCTTCCCTGATAGGGGTGCAGAAACCTCCTACCTGCTAGGTGTTTAAGGCTCATTCAACTCAACAGTGTAGAACAGGGGATGAAGATCAGACTGCCAGCCTTTGAGGCTCATTCAACACCTTGTATTTCACTCAAAGCATGCTGTTCCTGGTGCTGGGTGCCTGGTGCTCTTTTTATGACAGCCATCCTATCAGCACATCTTCTTGGCTGCTCGAAGTTCAGAGCTCAAGGCTGGGCCAATGAAGTCAGATGCAGTCCTGAAGCCAGTGGTGTGATTTTTCCACTCAGAAACCAGAACTGAGTCTGACTGCATTAGGAACATTTTCCTCTGTGATTTTCCCCATATTCGTTTCACAGTCAGTGGGGTGAGGAAAAACCAAGGCTCAGCGGTCTTATGATACGGTCTTGTCCCACTGGCTGTCATGCACAATCATTAAACGTGCTGTTTGACAACCTCTGCCCAGTGAGAGTTGAGCAATCTGCTGAAAACATAGTTTTATCCATGGAGGGAGGGCCCTTCCCAGCTGCAGTGAACCTTGGAGCTAATTTGGGGTTCAATTAACTGTTGGTGGCCCTGGTGATTACAGTGCCATCTGCACACTCATGATCTGGCTCTTTGTAAGTCCTCCTGTTCATGATGGGAGAAGATGTAAATAGCTCTGCTCTTGTTAATCCAGCCCTGAGCGCTGGTGGTCTGGCTTTTTATTTCCCCATAGAAAATTCCCATAAGTCAATGGCAAATATTTAGGTAGATACATTTAAATAATGGATTTCCTTATGTGTCTTCTCTTCAGCTGGTTTGCCGTGCACCCTGTCAGCATGAACAACACCAACCATCTTGTTAACAGTGACAACATGGGCTATGCGTCTCTCCTGTTTGAGCAGGAGAAGAACAAGGGTGTGCTTCCTGAAGAGGTGGGAGCATTTTCAGATGATTGAAAATAATGGGGAAAAATAGTGCAACAGGGAGGGGATGGGTGATGCTTACTATGGTCCGTAACGGGCTCCTTTGAATAGTGAAATAGGACAGTGGGGTAAATGCAGCAAAAGGAGGCCAAAGATGCATCCCTTGATCTATTTATTACTGGAGACACTGGAAAACACCAGAAAGGCAAGCATGGGATAGTAGATCCCATACACTGCATATGTAGTGTAGGATCAAGCCTCTGGTTACTTGTTTCCTGCAGCTTCCAGCTGGTTCTGTCTCCTGGTCTTCATATGTCCAGATGCAAACACAGCTCCTTTAGAAAGTATGATTTCCCTTGACATAGTGCATGGTTATGGATGCAAGTTGGTGCAAGCTTACATGCACACAAGGCTGTATGTGTGAATATGTTTGCAGGATTTGCCATTCAGCTGTATGGTTGGCTGGACAGTTTCGTCTCGCAGTCTCACAAATGACTAAAGAGCTGATAAGTTATGAAAATAGCTGGTGTTGACACATGCCATCTCCAGAAGGGGGGAAACAAGAAGATGAGCTGAGAGCTGAGTTCAGCCACACTTGGTGTGCACTCAGCCTTGCTGCTCTTGATGTTACCTCCTGCACCCATACCCACTGGCTCTCACCCTATAAATCTGTCATGGTGAGAGCCTAGCAGAATGAAAATCCAGATGAGATTGCTGCAATGAGCGCTCAGTGCGTGATCAGTGACGCACAGAGCTGGGAATGCAGGGCCACATGGAAGGAAGAGGTAAATTGCACGCTTGCAGCCCCAAAAGAACGAATGCAGGCGATGTCTGCAATCACTGCACATCAGTAAAACCCATCTGACAATGTCACTGTTTTACAGGGCTCTTTTGTTGCTGCCTTTGCATCCTCCAACCTGGGGGATGTGTCTCCCAACACCAAAGGTCCGTTCTGCATAAACACGGGGGAATCGTGTGATAACCCACAGAGCACCTGTCCTGTTGGGGGGGTATGTATGGATTGCTTGATCCACTTAAATTAGAACAAAAAAGAAAGCTTGAACTGGAACTGCACATACAGCACTGTGTGGTGTTTTCCTACAATTCTGCATGTAAAGAACCCCTTTGGGACTGTTCTGGGCACCCCTTTAATAAACATAACGTGTTGTCCTCCCTATTTTCTGACCAGTCAGCCTAGATCCAAATGTGTCACGCTGCAAAGTTGCAGTGGTGCTGTAACCAGATTTCCTACATTTTAGGTGGCTAACAAGAAGCTATTAATTCCCATGTGAAGAAAATCACTTGTACCTCCACCCGCTTGGCAGCAAAATGCTCTCCATATTAACAAGCCACTATCATTTAAGCACATTTCTTAACAGGCATCAATGTGCATGGCCATGGGACCTGGCACTGACATGTTCGACAGTACAAGAATTATTGCACAGAATATTTACTTGAAAGCAAAGGTGAGTGATGTTTTGCTTTACAAATGTGCCTGAGTGCTCTTATTACAAAAACAAATGTGCATTAATCTGAGCAAATTTCTTGCACTTGCTCTTTCTTTCAGATTTCGACAAAATCCATGTTAGTATTCTTAAAGAAAATTTCCTTGTTATCCAGGAAGTGCACGCATCTATTTAGATATGCAATCATAGGCCTTGCAATTTGAAAATGTTTTTCTGAGGTTTTAATCTCCTCCTTGCTACTGCACAATTGGGGTGTTGCTCCCTTACAGTTTCCCCTCCAAGTGCACGCAGCTCAGAGAGATCAGGTGGGAAAACCAGGGGTGTTGGAGACCCCTGAAGAGCTCCAGGACACCATCACGTGCCACTTCCTGGCACCACTGGAATATGTCAGCGGAATGGAGAAATGACTCTTCTAGATGAAGCTCAGAAGGGCTAGATGCCCAATTTGTCCTTCCTCAAGGAATTCTGCCTGTTCCTGACATCTCCCACTCCAGCAGGCCCTGCACTGTGTCCTGCTTGGAGTGCTGACCTGTTGTGTCCCCTAGGAGCTGTACACCAGTGCTGCCCAGGAGCTCACTGGGCCGCTGCTCTCCGCTCACCAGTGGGTCAACATGAGCGACGTCCAGGTGCAGCTCAATGCCACGCACACGGTAAGGGTTGAGCTCTCACAGTGAGATGAGACAGACTGGAGGGAAGTGGCTTTAAAATCTCTCTTGTGTTTTTTGTTTGTTTTGTTTTGTTTTTTCCTCTCTTTTGATTAAGGTTAAAACATGCAAACCAGCCTTGGGACATAGTTTTGCCGCAGGGACCATAGATGGAGTGGGGGCTTTCAACTTCACACAAGGTGATCTGCGGAGTGGGTTTCAATGTGGCTTTATGCACATAAAGCAAGGCACTCTGCTCCTGCAGAGGCTGTGCAGCAGTAGTGTTTAAGAGATGTTTTTCCTCCAGGCTCAGTAGAAGGGGACCCGTTTTGGGACAACATCCGGGACCAGCTCCTGGGAGAGCCATCCAATGAAACAAAGGCTTGCCACCAACCAAAGCCAGTCCTCTTTAGCACCGGGGAGGTAAGAGCAGAGCAGCATGTGTGCTCTGAGCCTGCCATATTGGGTGGGATTCTGCATTTCATTTTCCAGAGCCACGTAATTCTCAAGTTCTTGTTTTCAATTTCTCTTTAACAAACATTCATTTTTTTAAAAAGTAGCTTTTTTTTCAAGCTGAAATGCTGCTCAGCGGTGTTCAAGGGTGGTGTTGTCCGTGCTATGGGGTGGCTTGAAGCCAGGGCTAGATTGGGGTGTCTTTTTTGCTACTTTCCCATAAAAGTCATATCAATTTATTTTTCCATTTCAGATGACTTGGCCTCACCCCTGGCACCCTGACATCGTAGATGTTCAGATTGCTACTATTGGGTCATTGGCAATTGTTGCTGTTCCTGGAGAGTTTACGTATGTATTTCTTGTTCCACTTATCACAGCTGGGAGCATTACTATTGTAGAAAGGGAGAGCAGGCTAAAAATCGTCCCCCATATACATGATAGCTCTGCAGGCACCACATATATATATCCACTGCACTGAGTTGCCTGTAGGCTGTCTTCTCTGGTTCCTCAGAGATTCCCATTCTCTTCTCCATTGTATAAATGAATGAGATGGAAATGAATGTGCTCGATGAGCTTCTGGTGGCCTCCCCTCTGCCCTGTTGTGCTGTGTGGTGAACAAGTGACAGAAACTCCCTCAGTTTCTGTAGGCTGACATTGTTCCCTTAACATCCCTAGGACCATGTCGGGACGCAGGCTGCGGGAAGCTGTTAAAAGCGTGAGTTGTCAAAAATCACAGAATCACAGAATTGTAGGGGTTGGAAGGGACCTCAGAGATCATCGAGTCCAACCCCCCTGCCAAAGCAGGTTCCCTACACCAGGTCGCACAAGTAGGCGTCCAGGCAGGTCTTCAATATCTCCAGAGAAGGAGACTCCACAACCCCCCTGGGCAGATGAATCTTTCTGAGGGGGTACTACACCTGGAAATTCACATTTCTGGATCTTTCTGATCTTTCCCTCGTCCCCTCCAAGCTCATGTCTTACAGAGCTCTCCTTCTCATAGTTTCTTCACACTCACTTTGCATGCACTTACTGATAGACAAGAGAAATGAACATCCTCCCCAAAAGAGGCAAACTAATTAGGTTTCAATCCATTAACATAGCTTTTTGTGATGGATACATCTCATTCTCGACTTTGGTCTGAATACTTAATTTTGCCTACTGCTCCCACAACACATTGAGGCTATCTCACACTGTTATATTGCCAAGGTATTTAGGAGAACACAGATATCAGACTTCACACCCTTAAATTAACTGTATTCACTGGAGCATGAGGTCATTTTTCCTCTCTTTGTGTGGAAAGTGAAAAAGAGTCATTAATACACTTGCAGTGTGCCTTTCATGAACATCCAGCCCCATACCCACTGTAACTTTGTAATCTGCCCTGGTAAATAATAACATTACAATATAATAATATGACTGTGCATTAAGAAGTTGAGAAAAGATATGTGATTTATTTATTTCCCTTCTTAGGAATTTGGCGCTCATGGTACAGCAGGAATGGATGTTGTAATTGCGGGTCTGTGTAATGTCTACACCCATTACATTACCACCTATGAAGAATACCAGGTAACTGATTCAGTTTTTCCTATATGGGAATTATGCACACATAGGGTACTTTTCCTTTGCTATGAAAAACTGAAGATCCTGCAGCCACAATCCCAATACAACCTTGTTTATTTTGGACCAGTTAAAATGGTGCAAGTGCCAAAGTGCAGACCATTTCCAAGATTCTGGAAACTGACCTGGGAGGAGAGGATGGGAGAACTGGGGTTGTCCAAACCAAAGAGTCGGAGGCAAAAAATTATAAGCCTTTGAGAGAGTGAAAGAGCTGTGGAAAACAGAAGAGTGATAGCTGGTTCTCCCTGTTTGTGATGGATAGGAGAAAGAGGAATAACCTGAAGTCACAGCAGAAACACCTGGGCTAGCAGTGGGACTGTCTCCTAGCAATAAGGGAGTTGAGATGCAGGAAACCAACTATTTAAATAAGGATTATAAATTAAATATTAATCAATAAATAAATCCTTGCAGGTACAGTACTCTTCTTGTCTTGGTGCAGCTGGATGAGACACATACACTGTTTAAGAGTCCTTTAAGCCCCCCTTTTCCAATTTTGTCCTTTCCTAGGTTCAACGATATGAGGCAGCATCGACTATTTATGGACCGCACACCCTTTCTGCTTACATCCAGCTGTACAGAGGACTTGCAAGGGCTATTGCTATGGTAATATTTTCTGTATGCCATATGCTTGGATATGTACTTGGATAAAGAACCAGAGCACTGATGTGATTCATAATCCTCAGATGAGGAGCTAGGAGATATGGTTTAGTGGCTTGTGGTAGCAAAGGAGGACAGTTGGACTGGATGATCTTGTAGGTCCTTTCCAACCTTGGGATTCTATGATTCTATAATGGAGAGAGTGGCTATATGTACTTATGTGTGATGAATACATCTTCCCTCCCACAGAACACAGTGCAGGACTTGCCAAGTGGCCCTGAGCCCCCACTTTTCAATGTAACCAGCCTGACCTTGGTGCCTGTTGTCATTCCTGATAGAGCACCAGTGAATAAGACATTTGGGGATGTGCTTCAAGAAGTGAACGTACAGTATCGAGTGGTGAGAACTTCAAGCATTTGCTAAAACCTGTTTAGAAAATAATCTTTAAATGCTTAATTATTTTGCTAAGATGTCTGAATTTTCTAAACTGTTGTGGTGATCTCAAATCTAAAAGACATCATTGCTCTTTTTGGGTATGGGTGAAAAAGCAGATTTTAGCTGTACCCATCCATGCATGTGTCATGCACTTTGTTTTTGTACCTTCCACATGTACACCAAGTCAGAGAGCCCTCTTGAATTCTAAAAGCTCCTTCAAAATGCTTCCTTTCTTCCTTATTTGTGGTAATGAACCAAACATACCCCTTGACCATTAATTTTTATTTCTGCAAAATGGTTAAACACACTAGGAATTTTCCAAAGCAGCAGTACTCTTCAGATCAGAGTAGCAGAGGATAGACAGAGTTTTCATGCCAATGTCATTGTACTGAATGTGGTAAAAATTAAGGAGAAAATAAGTCCTTATGGTAATCAACATGAAGAAGATTCCCCCTTCTACTTCTACATAAAGTAACTGTTAATAATGAAGTGGTCAAATATTGTACAGTGATTTCTTTACAAGCAGAAATCAGGACACCTTTGATGTCTCTGGGATGGAATGTAAATGAAATAAAAATGTCGGAAAGGGTTCAGTTCTCAATATCTAAAATGTAGATAAGGAATTCAGAGCAAGAGCTTTCATTTCATTGCAGTGTCCAGCAGTAAGATAGGAAGAAGGCAGGGAGTTATTCTTAAAATCTGACCTATTTCCCTCCGTCTTTTACAAAGAAATTGTACATGCTGTGGTGTTTGTCCAACAACCAGGAAAGGGGAAGGCACAGAATAGCAGTTCATGATATAAATTGTCCACTGCTATTGCAACAAGTGAAATTATTTTAAGACAACAAACAAAACACTCTTAAGATATCTTCAAAGGATGTTATTAATGTGCATTGCGCTGCCCAGACTTTAACATAAATTTCAATTTCCCCCTCAGGGAGAAGTTGCTGCAGTAACTTTTGTAGGTGCAAACCCCAGGAACTCTGCAGAGAATATGGTAAATATAACACAGAAATGTTGGAGCAGGAGATGCTAAGGATTAGTTAATGTTTAGTTAGTGCATCTGTCTTATGCATTTAACTCACTGATGTTCTTGTTTCAAAAGGAGTAAGATCATGTGCTTCCAATACTTTTTGTTTTGCTGCAAGTTCAGAAGACAGTTTTTCCTATAGGGATTTCCTTCAGGAGTTCACTCCAACAGAAGATTTTTGGATTAAAGTCCTTATTTTGGACTTTTGTCTGTTAGAAACAATGTTGGCTTGTATTTGACATATTAGATATGAAACCCACACTCAAGGTCATATACAAATCATCCATGATCTATTCACACTATTGAAGTTGAAGGTACTTTTGCCATGCAACAGTCCAGTATAAAATGCCCTCCAGCTGGAGCAAGAGTGGACTCTAGTCTTCATCCTATCTGCCCAGTGCATCCATTTAATTAGCTGAAGAAAATTAGAAATGTAAATAATTCACTCCATCAGTCATCTAAGACAGAAACTGGTAGCAACTAACTTGCCTGTCCAATGGTCAAGTACTTTACATTCAGCATCAGGCCAATTCTCTTGTTTTTATTCCAGACTGAACACAACTTCCTGACAGTGGAGAGATATACCAACGTTACAGGGAGCTGGCAGGTGGTACAGAACGATGCCTCCTGGGACACCAGGTCTGTGTCTCTAACAGATTTCACTGCTTCACAGTCTCTACATGGGATTTGAGTTTAATCCAACATTGAGTTGGTGCTCTTTGGGAATATATCAGTCCACATTCATTTAGTTAACACATCCAGAACAAAACATTCAGCCTTCCCCTTGGTATATCTTATGCAATGAAGGCTTATAAGTTTGAGAGAGGTATACCGAAGAGTAAGAATTGGAGCAGGATCAATGTTCAATTTGTTCACAGCCTACATCCATCCATCCATCTTTAGTATTGTTCTCATGGATAGCATACCAAATAAGAGGCCCAGACAACAGTAGGGTTTTTATAGAAGAAGACTGTCTGGCTTTGCTGTACATCATAGAGCAGGAACAGATATCAATTTTAAAAGTCTATAAGAAAAGAAAATCAAGGTTAGAGATGTCAATCATGAGGAAAAACAGCCATTATGCAGCAGGGCTGATGTCACCTTTCAAAGCTATCCCAGAAGCCAGTATATGAAATAGAAGTATCAAGGGAGCCTTTGGTCAAACTTTTCATTTTGATGTTACTCTCCTGCTACAGTAAACCCAGGCACCTATAAGAACACACACACCAACCAATAAGAAAGTGGAAAACATCCTTTTTGGGATCTTCTGTCATTGCAACATCCCACCGCATATAACATCAGGCATCAGAGAGACAGTGTTCTCATGCTCAATGTGTTCTGGACTTGCTGGGCTCTGTCTTGGTGTTCGCAACAGTGGAGCATTAGATCAGACCCCACATCTGCAGTGTGGGCAGTTATCGCTGCCCTGGAACTGCTCAAGAGGATGGGCAGAAATTTGCCTAGCCCTGCCTTTTGTTAAAGGCAGGCAACAGAGATAAACGGTGGCTAGATCCCCATGAGCTCATCTGCCCAAAGTTCCTCCCAGGTGGGATCTAGGCTGAATTCTAGTTCCTGAGTCTCAGGGGTGTTGGTCCTGATTCAGTCTGCTGAGTGGGACAGAGGGTGGTGGCACAGGTCCATCAGCACAGGTCCATCAGCACAGGTCCATCACAGCAGCGTTTTGGGGTCACGGCACTACACACAGCCAAACATTTTTCTAAAAACTTGTCAATCCTGCAGAGCTTGGGGTTGGCTTGCTGGTTGCTGCTCTGATAGCCTAAATATATGAGCAAAAGGGTAATAGAAGCTCTTAAAGTATACTTAGCTGGAACACATTCATCTTATGTTAAAACAAACGTATTTTCTTGCTGACTCCAGTTTGGTCTTTCCCTCTAGGTTTTATTGGACCAAAGGGTCATCTGGTGAGAGCAACGTGACAATTGAATGGCACATCCCTAGCAGCACAGAGCCTGGCATCTACAGGATCCAGTACTTCGGGCACTACAGGAGGCTGCTCAAGCAGTTCTATCCCTTTGAAGGCACATCTGCAGCATTTGAAATTACAAACCTGTAGCCAACTGTTTTCATTAAAGGAATTGTTGCCTTTGAATAGTAGATTTGATACCTGTGATGTTCAAATGAACACCTGGGAGGTTTTCTGTGGCATTTTTCCTCTGTAGGAAAAATGTTGTTGTTGCTTATGTGCTTCTCATTGTCCTTTGCTGTGCAAAACTCAGCTTTCTGCAAAGTTTTGACTTTTACCTGCAATTCAGCCTCATTAGTTTGATATATTTTCATTCAAATAGTACCATTCCCAGATGAATCCCACTGATTCTTATTGTACTAAAAAATGAACTGTTTCTCTTTACTCACTAAATATATGCTTATTGATTGTGAATAGGCTCTCAGAAAGAACTAATGAATAATGAGACCTAATCCAGACAATAAAATAGTCCATAAAATCGAGCCCAGTCCATACAGCTGGGAAGAACTGCTGAATTCATAAGACATCAGAAAAGAAGATGTCTTAGTTTCAGCTGGGACAAGATTAGGACAACTGACTTAAATTGGCCAAAGGGATATATAAATGGTATTCCACACCATTATGACATCATACAGGAAGAGATTTGAAGGGGATGGGAGTTCACCTCTCTCTCTTCCACTGCTCCCTAGTTGGGCACTGACTGTCAAGTGGTGGGCAGTTACTTGTGCATCACTTATTATATACATTCACATACATATATTTGTCATAACTATTATCCTTTTCCCTAGTGGATAGTTTTATCTCAACTCACGAGTTGTACTTTGTTTTTTGATTCTCTCCCTCACCCCATTGGGAAGGGAGCAGTGAGCGAGTGGCTGTGTGGTGCTGAGCCACCCGCCTGGTTGAGCCACCGCAGTCATTTTGGCACACAACACAGAGCTTGAAGGGTTGAGATAACAGCAGATCTAACCTGACCATGTTATCACAGGGTGCTGTGGTGGTTTGATAATTGCTGGTCACAGTGTTAATTTTTTTCCTATTTATGGAGCTCTTTGAGAGTCTTCTCATGGAACTATATTGTGTAGCACCTTGCTTGCTGCTTATTTTCCCTTCTGCACTGTTTGTCAGCTCTGGCGGTCGGACTGAGAACCACTCTGTGGTCTTGGCTTACATCATGATAAAAATGGCTGCTGAGAAACTAATCACAGAATCATAGAATTGCTTAGGTTGGAAAGACCTTAATGATCACCAAGTCCAACTGCAACCTAACCATACCACCCAACTCTAACAACCCACCACTAAATCATGTCCCCGAGCACCACATCCAAACGTTTTTTAAACACATTTGGGGATCGGGAACCTATTCCAGTGCTTAGCAACCCATTCTGTAAAGAAGTTCTTCCTGATATCCAACCTAAACTTACCCTGGCACAACTTGAGGCCATTTCCCCTCGTCCTGTCACCTGTCACCAGTGAGAAGAGACCAGCCTCACTCTCACTGCAAGCACCTTTCAGATATTGGAAGAGAGCAATAAGGTCTCCCCTCAGCCTCCTCTTCCCCAGACTAAACAGCCCCAGTTCCTTCAATCTCTCCTTGTAGGCCATATTCTCCAAGCCCTTCACAAGCCTTGTTGCCTTTCTTTGGACCTGCTTCACCACCTCAATGTTCTTTCTGTACTGAGGTGCCCAAAACTGAACACACTACTTGAGGTGAGGCCTCACCAGTGCCGAGTACAGGGGCAGGATAACTTCCCTGGTCCTGCTCACCACAGCATTCCTGATACAAGCCAGGATGCCATTGGCCTTCTTGGCCACCCAGGCACACTGCTGGCTCATATTCAGCTGACTGTCCATCAGTACACCAAGGTCCCTTTCCATCAGGCAGCTTTCCAGCCACTCCTCCCCAAACCTGTAGGGTTGCCTGGGGTTGTTGCAGGACCCAACACTTGGCCCTATTGAAACTCATGTAGTTAACCTTGGCCCATCGATCTAGTCTATCCAGGTCCCTCTGTAGTGCCTTTCTCCCCTCGGGCAGATCAACACTCCCTCCCAACTTGGTGTCGTCTGCAAACTTACTGAGGATGCACCCAATCCCCTCATCAAGACCATTAATAAAGATGTTGAATAGAAGCAGCCCCAGCACCGAGCCCTGGGGGACGCTGCTCCTGACCAGCCGCCAAATGGATTTAACTCCATTGACCACAGCTCTTTGGGCCCCGCCATCCAGCCAGTGTTTCACCCAGCAGAGCATACGCCCATCCAAACCGTGGGGAGCCAGCTTCTCCATGAGGATGCTGTGGGGGACAGTGTCAAAGGCATTACTGAAGTCCTGGTAGACCACATCGACAGCCTTACCTTCATCCACTATGCAGATCACCTTGTCATAGAATGAAATCAGGTTTGTCAGACAGGATCTACCATTCATAAACCCATGCTGACTGGGCCTGATCCCCTGGTTGACCTTTAACTGGTCCATGATGGCTCTGAAGATTATCTGTTCCATAACCTTCCCCACACCGAGGTGAGACTGATAGGTCTGTAGCTATCAGGATCATCTTTCTGGCCCTTTTTGAAGATGGGTGTCACATTTGCCAGTCTCCAGTCTGCCAAGACATCACCAATTAGCCAGGACTGTCGAAGGATGATGGAGAGTGGCTTGGAAATCACATCCACCAACTCCCCCAGCACTGTAGGGTGCAATCCATCTGGCCCCATGGACTTGTGAGTGTCCAGCTTTCGGAGCAGGTCCAAAACCATTTCATCATAGGTTATGCAGGGTATAATGTGTGTGTACTCAGCATTGCAGTCATCTTTGGGTTTCAGAAACCATTTTGTGGAGACTATTACTAATTGCACACTTTGCTTTGTCTCCTTGGGGAGCCCAGCTATTGAGGAGATAAGGAAGTACATTTTCCAGCAGTTCCTCAGCATCCCTTTCTCTTTTATTTTCCTCCTTTCCCTAGATTAGTTACAATAGCCCTTGAGAATTTTGAATATCTGTGGGATGTTCAAATTAGTGTGCTCCTATTGCAATGTGTTGTGAATGTGTTTCAGGTTACGTTTAAGGTTAAACAATTATTTAAAAATAACCCAGAGATCTCTGTCCTGACACAGGATAGATCTGAGTGGCAGGGAGTGTAGGGTGGTATGGGCAGGAGCCTAGTGCAATGAACATCCCCAGAGGTTTGAAACTTCACTCTGAACAGCTGCAGAATCACGGAAAACCTGTGGAATATTTGGAAAAGGTCTGCCGTCACCCTAGCAATCCTAAAGAGACATAAATCACTGCAGCACACTGGGACCTGGCCCATGCCTACCGAGCTCAGCATCCTCAGGGGGAAGAAAATAATTCAAATCCTTCTGAAAGTCAGTTTTGCCATAAGGCAAAGTAAGGTCAAGGGACCTGCACAGGAGATCCAGTTCTTAGGAATAAAATGGCAAGATGGATGTTTTCAAACCCCCAAAGATGTAATCAATAAAATAACTGCTATGTCCCCACTGACTAACAAAAAGAAAACACAAGCTTTCTTAGGCGTTGTGGGTTTCTGGAGAACAAATATTCTGGATTAAATCTGATTGTAAACTCTTTCTACTACATGTCCCAGAAGAGAGATTCCACATGGGGCCCTGAGCAACAGCAGCCTTTGAACAGATTAAAAAGGAGACGGTGCAGTAGCCCTTGGGGCAGTCTGGACAGGACAAGATGTCAAAATATGCTCTGCACTGAAACTGGGGAGAATGGCCCCACCTGGAGCCTCTGGCAGAAAGCCCCAGGGGAGACTCAAGGTCAGCCCCTGGGGTTTTGGAGCAAGAGATACAGAGGATTTGAGGCCCACAATACTGCAGTTGAAAAACAGATATTAGCAGCCTGTGAAGGTGTCCAAGCAGCTTTGGAAATGACTGGTACTGAAGCACAACTCCTCTTGACACCCTGACTGCCTGTGCTGGGCTGGACGTGTCCCCTCCACACATCATGCTGCTGATGCTAAGTGGAGTAAGTGGGTTGCACCGATCACACAATGGGCTCAAACAGGGAATCCTATAGTTGTCCAGGAACTTTAGAAGCGGTTAAGGACTGGCCTGAAGGCAAAGATTTTGGAATAGAGGTGACATGTTGAAGAGTCTCCACTGTATAATAAACTGCCAGAAAAAAAAAGAGATCTGGGCGTTCAGGTTGTAAAGGTATGTCACGTAGACGCTCATGTACCCAAGAGTCATGCAACTGAAGGACATCAAAACAGCCAGCAGGTGGATTGGGCTGCTAGGATTGAGACAGCTCAGGTAGAACTGGAGTGGCAAAATAAGGGTGAATTATTTCTAGATTGGTGGACCTGTTTCACACCAGGCCATCAAGGAAGAGCTGCAACGTATAGGTGGGCTTGGGAATGAGGGGTGGATTTGACCATGGATGCTGTTGCACAGTGTATCCGTGAATGTGAAACACATGCTGCAAGGAGATAAAACCTCTTTGGTATGGAGGACGACAGCTGAAATACAAATACGAGGATGCATGGCACTTAGGCATCACACTCCCACAAACACACCATGGCAATCGCTGTGTGCTACAATGGTGGAAGCAAACACTGGCTGGCTTGGAACATGTCCCATGCCACCACCTGAAATGCTAACCTGGGTCTTGAAAAGTAAGTCTTGTGTTAACATCGCACCCCAGAAAGAACAGAGTCAGGAAATGGGACTCATTTCCAAAACAATCTCATAACCACCTGAGCCAAAGAGCACAGCATTGAATGAATATATTACATCCCCTATCATGCACCAGCCTCAGGAACACTGAATTACGCAATGGGCTCTTAAAGGCTATGCTGAGAGCAGTGGGTGCTGGGACATTCAAACACTGGGACACATGTTCAGCAAAAGTCTCCTGGCTAGTCAGTGCTCAGGGATCTGCCAATTGAGCTGGTCTTGCCCACTCAGACCTCATGAACCTCTAACCCTCAGGGTGCTTGAGAAGGCCCTGGGCAGCCTGTTCTGATGGATGGCAACCCTGAGCACAGCAGGCGGACTAGAAATGGATAAACTCTGAGGTCCTTTCCAGCCCAAGCCATTCTCTGATTCTATGATTTGTGTAGTGTCTCATGGCTAAACAATTGTAAATGTTTAATAAGCTCCAACAATGTATATTAATTTTGTATGTGATCTCTTTAATTCTTCAGAGAATCGTCAGTCAGATAACTTTGCCTCTTTTTAAAATCAGTAGGAGATACTGAATTATTCATTTTAAACCATCTGCAGTGAGTCTCAGAGACTCCCATCCGGAGGAGCTCAAAGCAATTGCAATTTTGAATCAGAAAAGAGAGACTTTTAGAACAAGGCAGGGAATTAAATCCTCAGAGGTGCTTTTACTGTCCTTTTCAAACAGCTTGCCCCACTGGTCCATCTACCCCACTTCTGTCTTCCCCAGTGGTGGCAGAGTCCCTGAAATGAGTTCAGCAGCACAGGATTATCAGAAAGTTTGTTGCAGTTTTTTTCCCTGCTTTGCTCTGCTCACATTTTCTTGCAGGACCGTGCACAGTAAAATACGAAGCATCCCCTTCAAACAGAGTTGGATCACTTTCATGAGACACAGGAAGAATTTTCTGGTCCGAAAGCTGTGTTGCTTTGGATAGATCCCAACATAACTATCATTCTCTTTCTGCCGACATTTTTTACATTTTATAAACCAGAAGACATTGCATGGAGGTGCTTTTGAAAATAAATGCATTTAGAAAAATGAAACAGTACTTCATTTCCTAGCCCAGGCAGCACTAAGATGGTTTATTTCATTGCTTCAGATGTTTTTCTTTGCACTATTGCATTATAGTAACAGTGGAATTTTAGGCAGTACTTGTATAGCACATGTTTATCTCTCAAACTTCAACATTTGACCCAAAAGAGTGTTTGGGTCAACAAGCTGGTGTTTCTTAGAGGAGATGTCAAGAGTGAGAATTAGGGTGTCTGTCTCTCCTGTGACATAGGTAGTCTCACCTGTGCCCAGAGTTCTGCACTGTTCCCTGTGGCAAGCTGACTTATTGCTGCGTCACCAGTGGGCACAGCTTTGTTTAAGTTTCGGAGGAGTGTTCAGAGACCTTCACAATTTTTATTTCTATACAACTCAACAACTCCAAGAACTGCAGTGAGCAACGCTGCTGAGCACCATTTGTTATTTGCTCTCAAACAGCTTTGTGGCTGTTATCTGCTGCTCACATACAACAAAAATGGCCCTTTTTGAGTATTTCACACCACGCGGAGGTGCTGTGATTAATTCAGAAGCCACTAGGTGCCAGTGCAGTTTTACATGAGAACAAGCTCTCCATTGAACAGAGCCAAAGCATATAAAATTTTTTTAAGAATTTAGGCAACTTGCCAGTTGTTAAATTTAGCTTTACTCATCACAGTTGCTCAACAGGGCTGCTCTCCTCTGATATATAGCCATTTGTGCCTTGTGTACGTGCTAAAAAGGAGAGCAGAAGTTCCACCTTTTTTTATCACAGGACATAAACTAACACGAACTTCAGAAACTTATCCAGGAGGTGCACACATCTATGTGCTAATCCTGGCTCTGCTGACCTGCTTTGCAAAGCTTGATCATGCTGCAATTGTCCCTCCCAAATTACCAACAGTATTTGGTTCTGTAGTAGAGAAGATAAATTAGGATCTGACCCAAAGCATGGGAGAGAAAGAGGAGACTCTCTGCAGTCTCTTGGTTTTCTTGTGGGCTTTTGAGTGTCTGCATGTTTCACGGAAGACCTTTGCAGGTCAACCAGCCAGCAGCTATGGCAAGGATCTGGGTCTGGAGAGGTGTTCAAGGTGGTGATGAGCCTGCCCCAGATATGCCCAAAGGAGAGAGAGGGCCATAGGCAGGGCCATCCACACACCCCATGACAGTTCTCAGTATTGACAGGGACAGTAATTTCCACTCCTTAAAGGAAAGAAGCATCCCATAAGAGTGACCCCAGGCTGCTAGTCTCTGGCTTGAATGTCATACTTGAGAGCATTTTTCCCAAAAAAGGGGAGATCCAGGTACATGTGTGATTGGAAGATGAGAAGAGATGGTCTATGGAAGCTATGGGAGACATGCAAACTCAAAAATAAAGCAGATCACCTTGAGAATCCCTGAAGACTCTATCCCATAAGTTTCTAAAAGAAGTTTCAGTGGGATGTGAAAGATACCTTCCAAGTGAAATGTTTCAGGGTTTATCCAGCTCCAGTGGAGTCTGCTGATTTTTCACCATTAATCTTCCCATTGCTCAAGGCTGAAATATATCTGGGACTTATTTGTTGGAGAATGTACATAGTTTTTGGCTCTGTCTTGCTATCCACTAGGAACCTGTATCTTTACAAATCAGAAATAATGTTTTCTTTTTAAGTTAGGATGCAAGTTTCAGTTTTCCAGTTTTCTTGAAAATCCTCCTTGCTCTCTGTAGTGGAAATGCTGAGTTACAGCTTGAAGCAGTGACTGAGCACCTGGTGGGAAGGCAGGGCCAACCCAGGGGAGCTCAGGTGCAAGCAGTGCACCTGAATGACAGCAAGGGACAGAGCCAGGATCTACCCTTTCAAAGTCCTCTTTGAAGGGCTGGTGGTGGAGGTGATGTTGTTTTTTTCAGGTATTCTGAAGGTAAGCAGCTCTTTTCCTTTGTTTATGTATCTGTGGCTGTTGTGTTTGGGTTTGTTCTCATTTGCTGTAGCCTAAGACTTTGCCACTCTGCTATTATCATCCTATTATAGCATTATGCTCTCCAAAATTCATCAGCCAACTGTAGAGCAAAGAGGGAATCTCTGTTCTCTAAAAAGTAGGAGGGGAAATGTTACAGCACAGAAGTGAATCCTGCCATTGCCCTGATTTCAAACAAATGAAAGCAGGACATCAGGAACATTTAATGAGGTAAAATAACAGAGCTGGCAGAGCTGTTGCTCTTGCCAGAGCCCAGAATACAGCTGACCTCTTTGTAAGTATCTAAAAACAACGTCAGACTACTTTGGAGAAATCCTGTTTGGCTTACTAGGGATGCCTTCTGTTGCATGTTGTACGCTAGCAGAAGAATTAGCAGTAGGTTTTCCCATATTTCTTGGGGTCAGGATCTCTCTGGAGAAGGGTCCCAAATGTGCAAAACAAGAACTTAGGGCTTGCACTGTTTGAATGTTGGTTGTGGAAGCAGGAATTGCTACCACTCAGTCATTCACCTGTTAAAAATCTATCAAGTCCTCATTCTTTTAGAATGGCCAAGATGGTAGCAGTTTTCCTGTTGGAGACCTGGTGACAGGCTCTTCCCATGGTGCAACCAGCCCTAAATGATGTATCACCCTGTCTATCCTCTTACTTTTCACCCCAAGGCATCTTAACCGGGATCAAGTAGTAAACAAAGGTCATACATTTGTCACAAAAGTGCTTCCTGCAGTGACAAGGAAATAAATATTGGCCGAAGAGATGGAGGAAAAAAACCCCAAACTTTTGATTTTTTAAATGTACATGTACAGAAGTACAACAGTATTTTCTGCTGCATGCAAATGCCAGTGGCACCAAAATGCATGTTGAAAACTCCCAGCATTGCCAAGCAGTTTGTGACCTTGCTGCATGACAGAATCACAGAATGGTCAGGGTTGGAAGGGACCTCAAAGATCATGAATCTCCAATCCCTCTGCCACATTCAGGGTCACCAACCTCCACATTTAATACTAGACCAGGCTGCCCAAGGCCCCATCCAACCTGGCCTTGAACACCTCCAGGGATGGACGGGGCATCCACAGCCTCTCTGGG
>JAOWBP010003659.1:4188187-4234971 GCA_028571105.1 Tragopan temminckii | reverse complement strand
AGGTACTGAAAGGCTGCAATGAGGTCACCCTGCAGCCTTCTTTTCTCCAGGCTGAACAAGCCCAGCTCCCTCAGCCTTTCTTTGTAGGGCAGGTGCTCCAGTCCCCTGATCACCTTTGTGGCTCTCCTCCAGACCCTCTCCAACAGCTCTCTGTCTTTCATGACCTCAGATCCATTCCTGCAGAGCAAAGTGTGCTCTTATTCACAGCGTACAGGATGACTCTTTTAGATAAAACTTAAGGTATGAAAGAACTGAGGCATTCATATTGGTTTTAAAAGTTTTAATGAGATTTCAAAGTCCAGTTAATGCCTTTTGATTACTCTAGAATTACAGATTTGCTTCACAGAATCATTTCCTCATAATGGATGATTGAGATGCTATTTTCACTTCATTCTCTTTAAACATACACAATTGTCCTCCAGTAAATGGATGATGTGATTTTTCTACACTTCATAGTGTTAAAACTCTATACAAATATTGTACTAAGTGTACAAAAATAAGTGCTTCATGCACACACTTTAATACTGTTTCTTGTCCTTTTCTTTGACATCTTTCTGAACTTATATAAATAACTGAAAAAGCAGACGAAAGTTACTGAACACGGAAAGCAAGAAATGTTTTCTGCCAATCTTAGTATTTTTTTTCTTAGAGAGAGACACGGATATATTATTCATTGGCAGTTTTCTCAAACACAAAATAGACAGAAGAGAAAGTAAAGCCATGGTACCAGTAACACTCTTGGTTATCTCAGCCTCTGTGAACAGGATTGTCATTTTCTGCAAATCAAAGTGTGCTGAACAGTAACCACAGAGGGCTGTAATACCTTTTGGACCACCCTAATGAGCTATTTTATAAATAGAAATAGTCTCATAGTGCCACAAACTATTCAGTTTATATGTTTTTGTTCCATTCCTAAGCAAAATCAAATCAGCCCAAGTATGAGAATGCAAAACACTTGGAGCCTGCCCATCAGCACCTTGCCCCAGACCATCATGGCTGATACAGCTGTAGGGATGTGGGAAAAGCTCCATCTCGAGTGACAGAACTGCTCACATGGTGCCACAGTACCTCATTTAGACTGGATGGTAAATCTGGGGCCAGATCAGCTGGAACTGATGGGCAATGCCAGTCCACCCTGGATGACTTCTGATACTATGATTTTGGCTAATAAACTTGGATCCACCCTCTAAAGGAGGAAAATACAGTGGTGAAATAGTGCCATGGTAGAACCAGGCAGGGATTCAGCCTTTCAGGTCATAAATTCTGAAGGTTAGCATGCTAGGCTGAGCTGTTTCAAGGCTTCTTAGCATGCATGGGCTAGAGGATTAAAGCATGCACTATAGTTATCTAATATCAGCTTTATCCTGTATCTTAAGGCATTGTTATTCCTTCTTCCAATGGCTAAAACAAAGGGACAATTCCCTCCTGCCATAAACCAGAGGGAAGTCTCAGCATCCCCAAGGCGTATGGACACATCACTTACCAGAACACAAAGTGCACTGCTGGCAGACGTGAGTTGCCCCAGCGAAGCCCATTCTGCTAAATTAACTTTTGCAAGAATCACAGCAGCCTTGCTTTAATGCATAAAGCAGCGTTATCAACAAGACAGGGCTCTTTCTACCCTGTTGAAAAAGGTGCCTCTTATTACCAGGCAATGGCTGAGCTCTCATGGTCTAATTAAGTAGAGAATTGGCCTGAATAAATAGCAATTCTCTGGTCCTCAGCCGTAATTGTTGAAAAAGTGTTCCTGTTTTTCACTGAATATGTCACTGGATAGGAGGCAGGGGAAAAAAAGCCGTTATTTGTGGTTGTGTGATTGTAGGTACAGCTGGGAAGTAGCAAAACCAGAGACAAAACTCTCCTGAATGTGTGCCTCTTGGTTAAAATCAGATTATCGTGAAGGAGAGTACAAAGAAGCCTGTAAGTCTGGACAGACATATTTATGATCAATGGCTCTTTCCTTTGGCTGTTTTCTGCCTGGTTGGAGAAATTCTGGGGTATGCCTGGCTGATGGTTTGGGGTGAACAGAGGATAGTATTGCTGTGTATTGGGGATTGCTGGGACACCCTCTCTTTCCCCAGCCCCACATCAAAACCTCCAGGGGAAAGGCTGATTTCAGCATGGTTTGTGGCTTGTAAACACACACACAATAGTGTTTATATTCATATGTGTATATACACGTATACATAAACACACCTGAGAACCACTGGTTTCCTGGGCTGAGATTTTGCTTTCTAATGTGAAATCTGATTTTGAGTAATTTTTTTAATTTTCCTTTTCCCTTAATGTCCTACTATGAAATTAAAGAACTAACAGAATGAGACTCTGACTAAAAATTAACTTCGGGTGACAGATTAGATTAAAATCATGAGGGTGTGAGAATTACCAGACTGAGAATTTTCCTACCCGCATCTGATTTAAGGAAACTCACAAAGACAGGGCTAAAATGCTCCATAGCCATCACTGCGTGCAGCAACTGCAAAGGCAGGGTAGGCTTCATATGCTGTGTATGTGGCCAAATCCTGTCCCATCGTCACCGCCTGTTTGAGCTGAGTGGCTGTGACTGTTGTGGCAGCATTAGCAATGGTGTATCCTGCGAGGGGAAACAGAGAGAGAAGAAATGTGGATTCTTGAAAAGGCATTAAAAATCTACCACTGCCTGGTGGTTTTTTGTTTTTTTTTCTGTTTTGTTTTTGTTTTTGTTTTTGTTTTTAGTGGGAAGGCTGATGTCAATAGGAATTACGTAGGAAACAACTCATTAAAGGGATGACAGGTGTTCCGACACAGCTTCCCACACGTGACAAAGGAAATGAAGCACTGCAGAGAAAACTTGGTCATCTTTTGTAGAGAAGACATTGGTACAGCAGGGGAAAAACATGGCTCTGACATCCTTTGTGGCCCAAATACATGCAGTTTGGGACAGCTGTGTTAGAGAGGAGGGAAAATGCTCTATGCAGTATAAGGAAGAAAATATTTAGCAAACTGGATTTTTTTCTATCAGTTTCTAATGGGAAACATGGATTCAAGACTTTGAAATTTTCTATGGGAAAATGTTAGCTTTGCTGATTCAAAATGAATCATTGGGAAAACAAACATCATTTGGGGATGCTTTGTCTGAAAGCAGAGTATATATAGTAACTCATCAACCAGACCACAGTATTTTGCTATGAGTGAATAAAGAATCGAGATGATGCCCCAAAGCAGGCGGAGTAAGTGGAGTGCCCGTTGGCTCTGCTACCAGACTACACCTCCCAGGATACAAAATCTTTGACCAAACCACTGGGATTGACTCAGGGTCAGTCAGATCTGCAGTTTTCTTGGGGCAGGAAATGGAGATATTGGGCAATGCCAGGAGTATGCTGCCTCACTGAAGGTGGTACCTTGAGGGGAAGCATGAGGAATTCATGATGAATTCAATGTTGTGGTCGCTTAAAGTATTTTCTTTCCATCAGCAAAGTGAGGTGCAATTTGGTTGGGAATTAAGAAGTATGTTGTTTATAATGTGTCTGGCACAATCCTAAGAGAAATGAGCTGCTACCTGGGCATGGCCTGAGCTATGTGGGGCTCCAGTGAGTGCAGGCCAAGCACCGGTGTGTGCTGCTGGCAGAAATATTAATGTGTGTCTATTTGTTGAGTTTCCAAGACAAATAAATAAGGGTGGATGAAAGAAAAATGAGAGATTATAATTAAGCAGTAAGTGGGGACTGGATTCAATAAAGAGCCCATTTGGTTTCCACACTGCGGAAGCTTGCACAAACCCAGACAAATTGATTTTTCTGTGGCTTTTGTGGACTCCTGTGGCAGGAAGACGGATAGATTTTTTTTTTTTAATCCATCCTTGAGACACTCCAAACAATTCAGTAGTACTGACTAATGCATTCCTCATGTGCAACTTGGCAAATGCTATTCCCACTACATCAGAATATCCATTATGCTGGGGAGCACAGTGCAATGCCTGCAAGCTGGACTCCTGCACCTGGCTTATGTTTTTCATGATTTCCCAAGCTCTTTTGGGTCATTACAAGAGTTGTTGGGAACAAACTCCCAAACTGGAAAAATAAACCTCCCTGTGGAGGTGGGAGAGAGATGGGATCAGATCTGGCTTTCACGTCTGTGTCATTTTTTTGGCAAGTGAAACTCAGTGTGTTGATTCAAAGGGAGCTGGAGTGCTAGAAGAGGATGATTGACCGTGGATCAGTCAACTAGAGTGGCACTGGCTTGGGCATAGCCATCAAGTCCACAGAGGTGATGCATCACAGATGTGGAAAGCATCTGGTCCTGTGTCCTTCTTGGCACTCCCATTGAAGGGAGGCATCTGCAAACTGGAGCGTGGCCAGCTCCGTCCTCAGCAGCCATGAGTGTTAATTCCTGACACATATAAGGAATAATGTAGGAAAAATAACACTGCAGGAGACCTCTGCTATACAGACATTGATATACCTGGAAAAGCTGGTGCTGCAGGAGGTACCTCTGTTCCTTCAGTGGGAATCCCCAGTGTCTGCAGGGTGTACTCTGCGGCGTAGGTTTTGGCTTCATCGATATAGGCACTGAGTTTGGGAGGTGTGAAGGGATGGCTGTGAACACAACAACCTATTAACTTTTTTTTTCTCTCTAGGCCTATCCTGTGTAATATTTTAATCCAACCATAGTTGGCATGATACCACATATCGAATAGAAACACTGTGTTATTTTGCTGATGCATTAACACTGCCTCTCTCCTTTAGCAGCCCGGCTTATTCACTGAGATTATCACTCCTGTGTTGATTTTGATCACAACATCTTTTGAGAGTGTGTTGTCTATTTTCAGTCCAAAAGAAACCCTGCTGCAGTCTTTTGTTCTCATTAAAATATACCACAAACAATATTTCAGATCAGAAGTGTTTAAGATCATATTTCGGGCCTAATTAGCATCATGTTCCTACCAGCTGTTTTCTTTTCCCTTTGTGGACTACTGTATGTTTCATTTTCCTTCTAATATGCACTCCTTTGCCTGCTGATTTCTAGCTTTCTGTAATTCCTGAACCATCATAAAGAGCCTACTAAGCATGGCAGAAATCATTATTGTTTTGTTTTGTTTTTTTTTAGCTTATGGATGAATTTCTCTCTAATATCTAAAAAAAAAAACCACACACAAAAAAACAAAATAACCCTGGAAATAGAACTTGTGCCACTGTATTTTGCAGACAGATGTTATGTTAAGTATGCTTTTAAAAATTTCAGAAAACTCAGACAGTTACGTACATGGTGGGGTTCTGGCTGGCGAGGGCAGGAATGGTGATTTTGTACAGGAAGAGCTGTCTTTGGTCTTGGCCAATTGCAGAGTGGAGCTGGTAAACAGGCTGTCCCCAATTATTTTTCTGGCAGATTTCTTCCAAGATCTAGGAAGAAGAAGGGATTTGCTCAGGTTAATAGCTGCACGTAGCCTCCTGCCCCAGCTCCAGCCCCTGCACTGCTCAACCTCCTCCCTGGAGGAGGGTTTCCCAGGGTGTAGAGGCAGGTTCCTAAGGTCTCAATGTAAAAATAAACAGCAGATAGGATATTACAGCTCAGCTTGAAATACAAAATTCATCTAAACGTATTACACCTTAAAATGCCTCAATTCTAGAAGCTAATTGTTACCCCATTAAGTTGGAAGTCATTTTGCTGATTAGCCATTTCATTCTGTAATTTCTATTATCTGCACAGTTTTATCTGAATTCTCCCCAAAAGCTCCATCTATGCATGTCTTTTAATGCTCTGGAAGTTACCACAGTTGCATTTATCTTCACTGCTCTGGTGCCTCCCTCCCTCAAAGGGTACAGTGTAAAGAAAGAAGAAAAGGCTGTGTTTCCATCCAATTAATTATTCAGGCTTCAATAGACGATTTCTGCTCCTCGTTTGAAAGAGAAATGCTGAATCGCATTGCCCTTGGACTTAGCACAGCCTGTTCCACAGTAATTGGGAATCGCTCTCTGGAAATGCTCTTGGTTTTACTTTGTATTCTTATTTTTAATCCACAGGCTCTCTGTCCCATTTGGGTCTGATGCCATGCCATGCTCCTGTGCTCCCCACCAGCTGTGGGGATAACTCCACCACGCTCAATGCTCAGCTGAGAAGTCGCTGGGTCTTGGGGCTTATCCTACTTGAGCAGAAGGTGGGGTGTCCCCAGCCATTTTTCAGTGCCGGAAGGATCTGCATCTCAGTGACACAGGAAGGCAATTTGGCACTCCAAAGCAGGACAAAAGATCAAAAGTTCTGGTTGTCTGTTGAAATAGGAATGTCCCCAGGCATGAAGCTGAGAACTGGGTTGGACTGGAGACCCTCAGTATCTACAGTCTAAGCCTTCCTGCAGCACACCTTATTTAAAAACTACATGTAAAATGTAAATGTTAATGCTGCTTTACATCTTGTAGATATAGCTCTGACGTCTGCTGCTCTGTGCATGTACCCCACCCAGTTCATTAGATTTCTTGGCTGCAGTGACAACTGTTCCCTGCTGTCCCAAAGTCACTGTATGGATATTGTTTTTGCTGTGTTACATCACCATGTAAGTTCTTGGTGATGGAGATGCATTTATGAACATGGAGCACCCTAGCTAGGCATCAGGGTCCAGCTGACAGGTATGAATGAGGCTGTACTGAAATAAGCTGTGACTGAGTGGGATGTGCTGTTGTGAAATGGCAGTAGCGAGCAATTAGGGAACTCAGCTGTTGGCAAAACATGCCCCCCAGTATTGGTGTTGCAAGTGGCCAATGCAGTTTCTGTGTTGTCTGGCACACACTGACCTGGCAGTGGACGGGTTCGTCTTAGGTTGGAAGAGCAAAAATGCTGAACTGCACCTGCTCTAAGGCAGTGCAGCAACGGTCAGGCTATTTCACCCCTCTAATACATTGGTAACTTGGAGTAAAGAACAGTGAAACTTTGCAGGGGAAGGAAAAATCCATTCTGCAGGTTTCTAAAGGAGAACAGGTTGTTTTATAGACATTTGGTAAACAGGATGCTGTGGCAGTTTAAATGTTATCAGAGATACATTTTCATATCCAGGGTGCAACTTACTTCTTCGATGATTCAAGGGGAGGGGAGCTGCTGTAAGAGAAGTGTCCTGTGAAACCTCTGGACCTTGTTCTGTGTTTGTTCTGCTCCATCCCTAGCTGTCTATCTGGATCCCACTGCCATGCACACGACCATACCAAAGGCTCCTCATGCACCCTGAGCTGCAGCATTCGGCTGGCTATTGTCCCATGGTTATTCTTGGGACACGAATCTATGACTTGGGATTTTGTCTCTCAGCTTCAGCCAAGCCCTGCTCTCCTGCCGTATCACAGGAGATAGCATGAGCTTATGTGCATATACGCACCTAGATAATGTACTCCATTACTTTTCCTTCTTTGTACTGCATTGGAATAATAGCACTGTGGCAGCAGAGCTCTGTGCAATGCCAGGGCCAGTTTGGAAAACAGATGATTCTGCATTTTTCCCAGCAAAGACGCTATTATTTTTCTATCTGTGTGAAATAGTTCCTTGTCGAAGTCCCAAGTGACACATTTTATTTACTGTGTCCGCTTTAGGTGAGAATTTCTTTACTCCACAGTGATTTTAAGGATGGAGAATCATAATTGGATTTCATCATGTACCCATGGGAGCTCATAAGAATTTCCCTCAAAGGAGAGCAGGAAGTGTCCTCCAGCAAGGCAACTGCACACTGCAGGATGCAAATAGTGCTATTATTGTTGTTTCATGTATTTAAAGATTTATGAATGGATGTCGTTTTCAATCACCAATGCAAATTCAAGCAGGGGCTGTTTTTCTGGTAGCAGCTTAGGCTATGTTCCCTGGCCTACCTTTCCTGCACATACCTGAGGAGCAAGTTTGACACCTTGGGGCTTTAGTGTGACGTGGTTCATCGGCGTGAGCTCCATTCCTGGCAAGAGGTCGTAGAGTTTATCCTCTCCCCTCTTTTCTCCTTTGAGCTGGTATCCACGCCCCAGGCCCGTGTACACCAGATAGCCGCGACCTCCCAGTCCTCTAACTCCCGCAGCCCCTACAGGTACATTCATGTAAATTTCTAGGAATGTAAGAAGGCATTAAACTGAATCAAATCACCGGAAAAGTTACCCTGATTGTCCCTGCAATGGAAAAGTTAGGCTCACTAACTTTTGGCTTGGGAAGCTGGAGCTTGGGAAGGAGGTAGGCAGTGCCCCAGCAGCCTATTGCTGTGGCTCGGCATCACTGTTGCGTCTTTTGGATCTGGAATGGGTGAAGGTGTGAAGTGCTGGGGGGAACCCTGCTTCCTCTTGACCCAGTTCCATCTCCTATGCCCTAAGCAGCCAAGGGGAAGTGCAACTTTTCACACAAGTCAGTTTGTATTTTGTGACACTTCTCTAACCAGATTCGTAATCAAGAGTTAAGTATCGCTCACCATTCACCAATATAAATTCAGTTTCTTGAAGAACTCAGATATTTGACAATTCCTCCCTTATATGGAACAAAGCCCATTTTCCAACCCCCATTACATTTTTGTTTAAAGAACACTGCTTGGGAGTTTGGGGAGAATGAAAGGCAAGAGAGGACTGGTGGACTGGCACCTTAGCCACATTGAGATCTCTTTGGCTATGGGGTGAAGACACGAGGTTGCTGCCACTGGCATTATCTTTGGAAGACAGACCAAAGGACATGTCTTTTCTTTCTTTCTTTCTTTTTTTTTTTTTGTAGCCCCCAAACTTAATTCTGCATGTACCAGAGGTTGAGGGTGCCTGAGTGTGGGAATTTGCTTTGGTCCTATATGTCATCACCTGGGTTCAAAGACAGAACCTCAGCTACCTTCATAAATATTCTGTTTTCATAGGCTACTTATTGTTAGATAATTAATTAAAATATTGTTAGATAAAATTGTCATATAGTTATAATAAATATTTACAAAAATTATTATATGTATTAAAAAAATCACATATCCCAAAGCACAATATTATTTTCTTGTTTTCTGTTCTGATTCCTCACACTACTTCATCACAATTTTAAAATCCCTGGGAAACGCTGCAGCTTTGGGTCAGAAAACACTAGGACTGGTAAAAATTTCCTTGTGGGTTTCGAAGCGAAGGGGATCTACCGCAAAGGGCACTGCCTGTGGCCGGTTGATGGAGCTGGCTTTGAAGGGCAAGGAAAATTGTCTTATTTGGTTTTCCCTGCTGGGGCAAAACCAGGAGGATTCTCAGTTTATTTACCCTGGAAGGAGAGAGATCTGAAAGCTGTTTCAAGCTTGCTCTGGGGACTGGTTATTTTTTCATTCCCTGATTAATCTGCTGGAATATGACCACGCCTTTTGGGAAGGACAGCGATTATAAACTCTTTCCTATCCCTCTTTCAAAGGGATGCAGGATCCAGGGCAAGGCCAAAGCCCAGAACTGAACAAGGGAATAGGCCCCAAATGCAGGAAGAGTTAGCTTGCTAGAGCTTAGTATTGTCAAGACTGGAGTTACCTCTGATGGACGGGGGCCGGATGATGCTCCTGCTGCCGAGGCCCTTGGTGGCTGGGAAGTGGAGGTTGGGTATGGCTGCATAGGCTTGAGGTGCGTAGAACACTGGGGCACCCAAGTAGGTGGCAGCAGGGTCGTAGACGTGGCCAAAGGCATAGGTATATTCTCCCTGCAGCACGGCTCCTCTGCCACCTGTGCCCCGGGTATATCGAACATAGCTGTCCTTGTCAACGGGTTTGGCTAATGTCACCTCAATGGGGGACCCGTCCAGCACCTGCACACCAGAGGAAGCGCAAGGGTGAGGCAGTCTCCAAAGTGCAAGAGGATTATGCTAAGAAGGCAGCTTCCCTGTGTGGTTTACTAATAGAACGGGAAAATTGAGAAAACCACCTAAAGTAGAACATATGTCCCTCCCATGGGTGGAAGAAGGCATGGGGTAAATGAATATTCAACCTGGATAGAGCATCCAGCCCTGGCACCAGCCAGCAGGGGCTACTTAACTGAATTAGCAAAGTTGTGAAACCTTTTGAAAAGTTTCCCTTCCCTCCAAAGCAGTATGTAGATCAGCCAGATTATATGTCCTCCTGTGGAGCACAGCAGTAGCACTAACAATAGGAACAGGGTTAACACCTCTTTGGGAAAAACTCTTGCATTACAGCACCATGTATTGCATGCAGTGCAAAAAAGTACTAAGTACAGGAAGCTCCTTGCAAGTCTGCCTCCAAATTTGGAGCAGATGTTTAGAGTTGACCTTGTTTGTCCCTCTCTGCCATTCACATGCTTCCCTTCCAGTGTTTCTGTTGGCGAACGTGAACTAAGTATGACAGCACAAGCCGGGGGAACTCGAAACCATTCTTTTTCTAGATCTCATTTTGGCACTGCTGTGTCTTTTTTTTTTTTTTTCTTTTTCCCACGATAAAATCTACCTGTGGACTGAAAAAAGCTAGGACTTTCAGGATGTTTTTGTAGCTAATAAGCCAGGCAGCTTTGTTTTAGCTGCATTATATGTATTATTGTGCAAATAAGTCCCACAAATCCACATTTGCAGCAGCTTTACCTTCCCATTCAAGGCTTTCATAGCATCGACTGCATCTTCTCTTTTGTTAAAGTGCACAAAGGCATAGTCTCTGATTTTCTTTACTCTCTCTACTGCACCTATGGAAAACATTGGAATATCAGTTGAAAATATGTGTTTGTTGGAAAGTATAGATCAGAATGAGCAATTGTGTTGGGCTGTGAACTCTTGGAGAGCAAAAGCTGACTAAGTGGAAGAGTGAAAGTACGGTTTCTTCATACCTCTTAAAATGTACATATCATGGAAAGAAGACAATGGCTGTATTATTTCAAGTAAAATAGAAACATTTTTTGTTCAGACAACATCAAGATTGCCATTAAACCAAAGTGGTTTGCTCCTGTCCAAAATGCTCTGAGGCTGTCTTTGGTTTTATGTCTCCCTTCTGTAACAGGTTCTCAGGACCTGAAGGGCTGAGCGAGGCACCTGGGACCTGGTTAGCTGCAAGTAACAGCACTGTGTGTGATCGCCATCTCTGTATTTTCACATGCACCCCCAAACATATCTTGGAAATACAGCTAATGGATCCAGAATTACTCTTCTATTGCTTTCTTCCCTTTTAAAGCTGAACTGGTACACAGGGAAATATGTTATTGCTGCAAGAAAGCACTTACTTAAATAACTGCAGAAGAAAAAATATTTCTTTGGAGTTTAGAGGGAAGCATTAGGAGCTCCAGGGGACTAAATGAAGCCTGTCCCAGTCCACAGCTGGAGCAGCCTGCACGTCTGCAAAATGGCACTGAGACAGTAAGCGGCCCTTTGTGTCCCCCTGGGATCAAACAGTTATTTTGTAAGCCCAAAATTACAGGCACTGTATGCTGATGCCTTGTTTACAAGTCAAGGTTTTAATTAACTCTCTGAGTTTTGAAAATTTCCCTTTCTCTCCTTGAGAGCATGCTGCATTATCAAACCCAGCTTTTAGCATCACCCCACTTGAACTGCTGAGGGCTGGAGCCCATTTAACTGAATGGAAAATTTTCCAGGGAAGGGGATTTTTGCCGAGATCTCTTGGGAGCGAGGGCAGGGCTTTTCAGTGATGCCTGTTTCTAAAGAAGCCCTTCAACTGTGGATTTGGCACAGATTTAAGGGGTAATACTAATAGGATATTACAACTCAGGATGTGTAAGTAGTGTTCCTGGTGGCAGCTAACCAAAGCAGGAGGTGAATCACTGCAGCCTCTTGCTGACTTGTTTGGTTGTATTCTCACCATAACTTCAACTGCATCTGTTATCCTCAAAGCTCAGGTTTTACTCCTCTTATGCACGCTATTTCTCTTTGAAAGCATGGCACAGCTTTAAGAGCTGGTTACATCCACAGCAAGTAAAAAAATAATACAATTTCCAGCATAAGAAGTACAATGATTCAGTGACAAAAAGGCAAACTAAAGGAGAAGCAAGTCCTTTGTTGTACTAGTGTCATTCGAAATCCAGGGGGAAAGCTCTCCAATGTGGTGTTAGAAAGTGGCATTCCTTTATTCCTCATGGCACACACCGGGCAACTTGACAAGCAAGCACGCTCATCCAGAGTTCAGGTTCTACATCTGAACAGTTAAGACATACATACGCAGTACATTGGCATACATATTAATTCCTTTTCAAGGTCTCATAGATATGTGCTAATGTCACTTTGAGCATGTTCAGTGGCATCTAGGGTGGTTGAGTGCCCACCTACTTCTTCTCCATTTTCCACCATCAGCTTAATCACTGAGACCTTTAACTGGCTTTTCCCCAGTTTGGAAAATTTCCATTGCTTATTAGGCCATAGTGAGCAACTTTTAAAACAATATATGTAGAATCTGAGGAAGATGTCCTTGCACCTACTGGGTGCAAAAGATAAAAGTATTCTGTTGTGACTCCTGTGCTTCTTGTGAGGCAAAATCATTGAGGTAAAAGATAAAATTGTTCTATTATGTCCCCTCTGCAAAATTATTGAGGAAAACAAGATTATTCACCCTCTAAAGTTGAAATGGAAAGTTTTAGAACTATCACTTGTATTCTTTTTGCTGAACTAATATATTGGTTCTTAAACTGTTGTACTAATCCCTATTGCTAAACAAACCAACCTATACCACTGTTTCTCTTAAGAGCAGAGCAGATGACGATCACCAAAGTTTCAAATAGATATAATTGTTTTTCTGGGCAGTGCGAGCAGTTCAGTGATCAGAAACATAACTGAATAAATAAAGGAGGAAATAATTAAGAGGATGGGATGACATTTAATTTGAGGGGAACAACTTAGTGGTTACTTTGGGTACTAGCCGGTATCATTGGAAGGACTCAAAGAGATCTCATAATGACTTTGCATTGCAGCCTAATTAAAAAAAAAAAAAAAAAAAAAAAAGATATGTATAGAGCAGAAATGAAAAGTAAGGGAAGAAAAAAAAAAGCTCTGAAGTGTATTTTTAAAAATTAATAGAAGGAAGTTAGCAGGAATGAGATGAAAGGTAATTTCACATTGCCAAGTGTAAGTTACTAATGCCTAATGCCTAAATGGACTGTGTGGCTTGGAGAGCTGCAGAAATGTGTTATTTTTACTTTGTTGTTTTTGGGTGGAATTTTCTAAAGCTGGAGTAATTAATAAGTAGAATCTCATTTGAAAGCCAGTAGGATTTTTATTCCCCCCAAAAATGCCTTGATTTTTGAAAATCTCAACCTAGCAGCATGTGTGTGTATATATATATACACACACCAATATATACCATGAAGGAATACCTCATTTCCTGCATTAAATCATAGAATCAAAAATGGTTCGTGTTGGAAGGGATCTTTAAGATCATCTAGTTCCAACCCCCTGCTATAGGCAGGGACAGCTCCCCCTAGACCAGGTTGTTCCCTGACCCATCCAGCCTGGCCTTGACTGCTTCCAGGGATGGGACGTCCACAACTTCTCTGGGCAACCTGTTCCACTGTCTCACCACCCTCACATAAAGGATTTCTTACTAACATCTAGTCTAAGTCTACCCTCTTCCAGTTTAAAACCATTTCCCCTTGTCCTGCTGCTACCTGCCCTTTTAAAAAGTCCCTCTTGGTTATTCACAACTTTATGGGAGAATATTTTTGATACGAAAACAGTAGAATTCAGCGTTTATGTAGATTTGATGAAGAGCAATTGTTTTAAATCACAGCTGTTATTTCTGTCATTCCTTTCTGTAGATGAAGGAAGCTGAAACTACCCAGTTGTTTTACTAACTCTCATTTAAAGGAAGACACAAATGAGTCAAAATCATTTTTATGACATGGGTATCCCCACGCATCACTTTAGATCACTTCCAGTTGCCAGCTGTGATAAAAAGGTTGATAGTGTCAGTAGCTGGAAATTTAGCAGCCCTTAGTGGAATGACATGATGTGCATGTTGGATAGGAGTGTTCAGCTTAAGGATAATTTCTGTGGCATTACACACAAACATTTTATAGTGGAAAAACTGTTATTTTTGTCATACTTACTTCAGGGCTACTATGTCAGTGAGCTCCTACCTTGTTTGATGTTGTTGAACTCCTTTTCTATGGTCTCTTCAGTGGTCGAGAGCATGAGGTTCCTCACATAGAGAATTTTTACCGATGACATAGTGTCTTCATCCACTTCCACTTCTGGTTCTGCCCAGTCAACAGCAATAGGGTGTCCCCACAGTTGAATCCTTCCTTTAAAGGGATTGACATCATCAGTGCCAGACAGGCTTTGTTCCTCTCACTTCTGCTCACAGACTATTTCATATGCAGTGTGAACAGTAGAGTAGGACAATTCTACAAAAGGAACTGAAAGAAATCTTTCTAGCACAAAGTACTGCCTTTTAGCTAGCTCATTCCAAAAAGATGGTCCCACTTTCAACGTACACCCACTAATGCCTTAGATGCTGCAGAAATGCAGCAGATGGAATTTTAAAAGTGAAAATACAGCATGACTCACTAGCATCTGCATTCCCTGAAGCACTCTCTAAAGGGAAATATTTTAATGAATATACTTCTCTTCTAAAGATCCCTGTTGGCTGCAAATTGTTAATTCCCTAGATAATTGAAAAGGGATCCAGAAGTCCCAGTGGACGAAGTTAAATAGTAAAAGTAAAGATGTCCCCACGTGCAAGTATTTGAAGTTGCATGGGCCACTACAATTGGGTGAAGTTGCAGCAGGAGCAGTAGAAAAAGGGGAAACAAAAAATAATGAGGGTGTGAAGGAGAAGAAATATGGGTTTTATACACAAGGGATTGAGCTGTTGAGAGGCAGGAAATAAAAAGAGCAAATGAAGAGAGAGTTAAAAACGATGCTGTCATCGTGTTATCAATCACATTGAGATCCGTCATCATTTACATTGAATTACCTAACCCATTAAGTAATTGATTAGCCAGTTAGTGATATTCAATACATAATGAAAACTGATGGCTACAGCTTTGCCTCAAAGCCATGTGATGCTGCAATGAATATTACTCCCCAGTCCGTTCTGTCTCCTGCAAGGAGACCTTATTCCCGCTCCTCTTCAAGAGTGGCTGAAATATGGCCACTCCTCAACACCCAGAGCTGTACATCTGGTGTCCCCTGTGACATGCTTTTTCTCTGACAGTTTTCATCAGCCCATCAAACATGGCTTTGGATGCACAGTAAGGACCATTCTCTGACTTGGAAACATGATCAGTGCTGGATATTATCCCGAAAGAATGAAATGTCTGTATCTTTTGAACATTTCCCTAAAAGAGTAACCAGGCCTGTCTGTGGTTTTCTTTTTCTTCTTTTATCTTTATGACATGAAGCTTGGGTCCTCCAAGGCCTGAAAGCATGCTAAAACTTAGGAGAAGCTTGCAGAGGGAAAGTGAAACTCTCAATAAGCATTTTTGGAGAGATCTTAAAAATGGCATCTCCACTTAGATTGTATACCTAAGATAGGATGGGAGCTCCAAAATACAGGAAAATTTGAGAGAAGAGATAGAGTTTGGAGACCTGTTCCTTTCTTTTTTTTTTCTTTTTTCTCTGTAATAGGACTGAAAAGTTGAAGAAATAAAAAGTGAAGGGTCTACTCCTTGCTAGGAAGGCTTGTGGATTAGCTAGGATCTGCAGAGCTCCATGGGATTTACATTCAGCTTTTTGTGCTGCTCAGTCTGACTTGGGCAGAAAAGGATGGTAGCTAACAGCAGCCAGCTAAAATAAAATCATAGAATCATAGAATGGTTTGGGTTGGAAGAGACCTTTAAGATCATCTAGTTCCACCCCCCCTGTATAGGCAGGGACACCTTCCACCAGACCAGGTTGCTTAAAGTCTAATCCAGGCCGTGGCTACTTTTTCGGTGTTGCCATTTGCAGCTCAGTGGCCAAAATAATGACCTGGCTGATTTGTAGTAAGGAGGTAAGCTAAGCTTGGTTCCTGCACTACCAGCTTGCTAGAACCCAGTCTTCTCCCATCTTCTTATTCAACCAGGAGACAAGACAAGGTTTTCATAAATAACATTTTACTTCTTGAGCTTTTCTACCTCTTCTACATGCTCCCTCAGAAAGAAGAGAGTTTCAAAGTCAAACAAATAACTTGATAATTATATTCTATTTCACGTTCATCCAATGCATCAGCTGGAGACACAATTCAGTCCTGGCTTGAAACCTTTTTCAAGTTCCTCCCGTATGTTTGCAACATCAGAAGACTCTGGATCCTGCTCAGGTCTATGAAATTCCACAGACTGTTTACCAAAATGTCCCTAAAATGGAAATCACTAGCACACTGTACAGGGCTGTTCGGGGCGACATGCTCGTTCCCATCTGTTTCTCTGCTCAGGATTCCAAATGTTTTGCTCTCTCAAGGCTGCCATCAGTGGAGGTGCCTGTGTTTGCTCCTTCTTTCCTTCTCGATATAGAATTCATGACAAAGCTGTGCTGAGGCAAAAACTAACAGTAAGGATTCTTCTAACTAGAAGCATGCTAAACTGATGCAGAAAGCACAGAATACAAAGAAAAAGAGTCAGTGTGAGATATCCCACTATAGCTAATACTAAGATACATACTAACACTTGAAATCCTGCTCATTTTTGACAACAAGATGACTTAAAAGACATGATTTTAGTGGACCATTATATAGAAAGAATTAAAGATTGGTGAGCTTGATGAGAGATGGACAAATCTCAAAGCAGAAGCTTTATTTAATTCTTTCATCAGCAAGTGAACTGGCTTTGACAGAGCAGTACTAGAGCTGCTGAGCAACGAAAAGCATGAGAAAAAAAAAAACACAAGTGAAATCAATGCAAATGCAATTAAGTGTTTCCTTTGTTTATCACCTATCAATCCTCTCTCTGCTTCACAATGAACCCAGCACTAAATGACATAGAATTATTATCAATATTATTTATATTCTAGAACAATTCTTCTTTTGAGGTTTCTTTCCTAGATGGAAAATACTGGTTTTCAGGAGCATCCTCAGTACACTGTCAAAGTTGAATACATTCCTAGATCCTTCCCCAAGTGATGCTTCCCAAGTGATCATAGATGTTTTATTTGGAAACCTAGGTGAACATAGGATAATACATAACCTATAACAGGGCTGTATGGATACACACAGCTAGATCCATCTAGCTATATTTTAATCATTTCAGGTTCCTAAATGAGGTGCCTGGCTAACGAGCATGGCAAAAATCAGGGTCTGCAGAGTCCCCCATACCACACCCCAGATTCAGGACATCTCCAGCAGCCAGCCTGGCATACCGGGGACCCTCCTTGCTTGAAGTGAATCATTGGCAACCAAGATGAAAAACCAAGCAGTGTTTGCCTTCTTGGTTACATAGTTGGGGATTTCTGTACGGCAAGGTGTACACATGCATCTGCTACACTGAAGCTGCCCCTACTGCCCTCACCACCCGTACACACCTGGAAGTAATTTTCTCCTGGCCATTGCTGCTGCCCGGTGACTTTCATATTCCACAAAAGCAAAGCCCCGGTTTTTGGTTTTATCAGCTGCACTAGGGTAGACAATGACATCCACAACTCCGTCTGTAACTTTCTTCATCTCTGCTAAAATTTCCTCTCTTTTCTTCGTTTTGGGGATCCCCCCCACAAACAGGCGGCAGTTGTCCACGCTGGCACAGACTCCGAGGAGACGCCCATTCCTGTGGAAAAATGACATTGTTGGCTAATCAGGAGCACTTGGAGAGAGGAAAAAAAAATCTCCTTTTTGTCCTAAAACACAAGGCATTTGGAACGGAAATTCAGGTGGTCTTGCTCAATGCAAAGGTTTAGATTCAAAGTGAAGGCTCTGCTAGATTTCACATCAAAGTAAAGCAGGGAATTGAGATCAAGAAGAAACCTGAGCAAAATTTTCCTTTTGACTCCTGGGATTCTCCCTTCTACTAATTCCAAAAACAGCTGCTACCGGGCAATTACACAGACCAACTAGGACATCGCAAGGACTCTTGATTTGCCATCAGCGTAAGCCAGGATTTGTTATGTCCACCAGTAACTCATAGCTTCCTAGTGAGCCTCACAGCTGGGATTTTGGGGGAAAGAAAATCCCTTGTTATGCGGACACACTATTTCAGAGTTTACTGATGCCCATTGCTGTGCAGACCGCAAGGAAGAATTTCCTTATGGGCACTTTGCTCACCACTTTGTGCTCCAAGTACCTCCTGCAGTCTTGAGAAGTTAAAAACTTTGAATTTAACTTCTTTAGAAGAGTCTTTGGAACAAGCGGAATAAGAGGAGGAGGTAGAAGTGGCTCAAGTCTGATATTTAAGACCCTCCAGCCTCTGATAAAAATCTTATTTCCATGCTACCTTTTGTGCCTTGCAACTCGCTCATTCTTAGGGCTGCTAGTAAAGCAAACACAATCATAATTTAGAACAAATAAAATAAGAGCCTTAAAATCGGTTGATCTCCAAATGCTTCTAAGCAGAGACATCTACTCATCCCACTTTGAACTGGAAAAAAATTAACTGGGGATGAAATCAAAACAAAACGTATTGATAGACCCATATGTTGTTGATTTCTGTGTGTTTTGTTCCCCATTTTTAGTCACAAACAGGAGGAATTTTTCTGTTTCCGCCTATTAAGAAATGTCACTGTTTTGTCAATTGGTTTTTATCATATTTTGTTGTTTTTTTTTGTAATTGCTCTGTTTCCCTGCACATATCTGCAGTATAGCTCAAGTGAGACACTGTGGATAGGAATATATCAGCAAAAGCCCAGAAGGAAACATAACAACGGTGGTTCAACGTCTGTTAATTTGATCCAAAGCAAAGTATTTTTTCCAGTGTTCTAGTGGAATTTTTATTTAGTTTATCTGTAAGGAAGAAATATCCTGCAAAAGATTTTGAGACTGAGTGCTATGTACTGCCTTTGGACTACAGCATAAAGCAATGACTGCACAGGCAAATAAACAGTGACTTCCTACAAAGTTTAAGTATCTAAAAAAGCTTTCTTTAGACTGTAGGGACAAAAATTAATTAACACAGATTAATACAGCGTATGATTTAAAGTAGATGTGAAAGTGTTTGCCATGCTTACCTAATTTCATAGTTATTGAGTTGCTTTATTGCATTCCTTGCCTCCTGTTTATTCGAGAAGGTTACAAATGCATAGCCCCTATTGTTGCCATTGAAGTCCATCATCATTCTCATTTCATAGATTTTGCCAATCTGTAAATCAGAAGAAAAGTCATTCCTAAAGAGGTGTTTGCCTGAAAGGTGGGAAGGTGTTTCAACAAGGCTAGATACTTCCTTGACTGTATCATGCCAGAACTCTTTGGATACTTCTGTCTACAGATAATCATCTATATACTAATGAATGATTAATATACTGAGTCACAATTCTACTTTCTTGCCTTTTTTTTCTGATAAATGGAAAAAATTCATTAAAAAAAGGCCAAAAGTGCATAAGTGAGAAGAGTTGTGGGAGGGAGAAGTTAAGGAGGAGTTTGGCACTGACTCCAGCAGCCCCAGGATTTCTGTTCTCTCCCCACCAAGGAGTCTGTACTTTAGTTTTGAGATACAGTAGAGAAATCAGAAAAAAAAAGGGCCTGAAACTGGAAGGCCGAGGGGCAGCAATAGGATTGCATGGCCATTGGTGTCTGAATGGTATCATCTGCTCACGTTTGTGTGCAGCAGTTGGATGGGTATGTCCATTTCCTAGGTGGAGGGAGGCTTGTTTTATATAGCTGAAAACAAACGTATTTGGGAACAACCTCCCTCATACTCTAAGCAGGAACAGTTCTAGTGTTAGATCAGCCCTGGTCACGGTGATAAGGCAACGTGGCAGGAGGTCGGAAGGGCTGCCACTAAACCAAGGGCAGTCTGGGACAGATCACTTCTAGTTGAGGCTGGAAAGGCAGAGCTGAGCATCTATAATCTCTGCTCAGTAACTACCTGCCACAAAGTCTTACTTTTTCACACAGGGGTATAAGTTCGTCCTCAAAAAGGTCTCGAGGCAGTTTCCCAATGAAGATCTCACACCCCCTCTCTGGCGGAGGGCCGTCCCAGCCAGGGGGTGGGCCACCATATTTCCTCTGCCCATTTTCCTACCACGGAAAAAAGAAAAAGAATTGTTTAAATGCAGACTTCAGACATGGATATGATTAACCCCTTATGAGGAATGAAATTTATGACACACTCTGTTATCAGAGTGCTTGAGGCAAACACCCTCTTTCCTCTCAAGGAGCAACCTTTATGGACTCAAGAAAAGAGAATACAAGTGTTCGTTGGCTGTCTCACCATCAAATCTGTGCCCAGTCTATCCCAGTTACTGTGCTGGTGAAGGGTCTGATTTGTACCTAGCTGAGTTTTTCTAAGAAACATGCATCAGTACCTTCAGTGAGAGATTGCTGTCACAACTCAGATGTCTGAAGTGGAGACAAACACCCTCTCGGACAATGTTGGGGCAAAGGAGACACCTGACTATCCAGGACTTTCTTTATGCAAGGAGCAGGACTTGGCACCCAGTGATACCCAAAGATGTGACGAGCCAATTATTTCCACTTAGCCTACGTTTGTCCTAGGCTAGTGTCTCTCTGTTATCCTCTCCTATTTTAAACCACCTTTACTATACTTCTCCTCTTTTCCTTCATTTCTATGCTTTCTTCCTCTTTCTTTCTGTCCCTTTTTCTCCATTCCTTTCTTTCTCTTCCCTCCTTCCTCCTATCTTCCCCACTTCTCTCCTTCCCATTTCTGCTCTCCTTTTCTTGCAGTGATGCTTTGGGTCCGGAGGACTGACACTTTGGTTAATCTCCTCTTTTTGTCTACTGACATTTCTATAGTCATTTCCCACCCTGGATTACTCCAGGAAAGAGAATGTCTGAACGGATGACTTATCAAGAAAACATGAAGGATTTAAGCTTACAGCAACCAGGGGTTCTTTCAGGAAAATAAGAATATACCACAATCAATATCAGTTTTCCTAATCCTATAACCAGCCCTAAATTATTCACGCTCATTCCTGTTTTGCAAATAGGTCCAGCGTATTGATGGAGCTATTTGAAATTACAAATAAATTTTCAAAGCAAAACTAATGAGAAGATCATGATGTTTATGGCTATTTCTCTGATCTCAGTTTACTGAACTGAGCACAGTGCTGGCATGGGATTTTTTGTCTCTTGAGCCATTTGTTAGAAGCGAAGGTTGTGTATTTTGTTACGGTTGTCTGTGCTCTTCACTGACAAGTTGGCTGGAAGAAGCCCTTGGTCATCTAGAGAAATGCTCATCTCATCAGTAAGAATCTGAAAAGGGCGGCATAATTTTAGCATCCTGTTTTAAGCTGAGTGAGAGAAATGGTTAACATTTTTCATTTTGTCAAAATATGTGGGAACTTGTGTGCTAGGAGAGAAAAAAAAGTCTATTCTCAGTGGCTTCATTTGTGGCTTCAAGGCAGCATCTCACCAAACTCATCTTGATGAGGTCTTGGAAGGAAAGGAGAATTTCATTGTTCCCTCTTTGAAGACATGGGACCCTGGGATGTATTGAAGAAGAAGGTATTCAGCTACAACAATAGGTAGGCTGGAAACAAATGCCCAAAGAGAAGCAGAAATGAGGGGAAAAAAAAGAAAAGAGAGAAAATGTTAAGTTTGAAAGAAAGGGAAGGAAGGAAAGAAAGGGTAGGAAGAAAGAAGAAGGCTCTGAGTGGGCGAGTAGGCAGAAATCTGTGGTTTAGGAATGAGCTATTGCCAGGTGTAACTGTACGAAAGTCTGAAAATCAGGATAAAGAAAATCACAGGAAGTCTAATACAGAGAGACGCTACTTATCTTCTCCTGTATGACAGAAAGGTTCCTTGAGTGCAGCAGTCCCAGTTGTCAGCCTGGTCTTGGGGCATGCACAGAATGAAGGGTTATATGAAAATGCTTTTTCCCAGGAGTCTCAGCTTTTGCTTTGGGCTTTTGTGCCCTCTAGTGCTATGCAAACCGAGGCCAAGTTCATGGCAACCACCAGCCTAAAGTTTGCCATTTTCAGTTACTTCTTCCAGGATGCAAGGTCAGTCATATTACTACCCAATGCTTTTGAAAAATGAGTTTGTTTTGGTCATGCTGACTAAGGAAGACTTCTTGAAATTATTTTGAAGGACCTGCCCGCTCTACACGTGCTATAACCAGAGGAGGATTTGTGCTTGGAGACCCTGAAGGCCATACTGAGTGCAGACCTTTGGCTTTGGGCAGGTAAGGCACCTGCACTTTTATGCATGCAAAGGTAGATCTGGGGCTCGCACACTGGACTTACCATGACCAAATCTGGGCCCAAGCTCCCCTGATTCTTTGCTTAGTGGGTTTGCTTTGCTCCACTGACACTGCAGCCACAGCATGTAGACAGCTATACTAACCACTCCCAAATCATAGCTGTGCTCCGTTGTTATTTCACCCCTACCATAGTTTGTCAGTAGGAATTCAGTGCTGATGCGTAAAAGAGAGCCCCTATTATACACAGCTCTGTGTAATATGTGTATTAGAGAAAACCAGAGACAGAGGAAGAAGCAAGGAACGCTTCATGTGTGCAGATTCACTGCACGAGCCCCTGGTGCTTCAAGATGAAACCAGACACTGCACATGAAAGGACGTGACTGTGAGTTCCTACCTGGATCAAATTATATCCTGTTCGCTGAATTAATGCACGGAGGGCGGCTTCTTTCTGTGTGCCGGTCAATCCATCCCCGGATTTGTGATTTGATTCCATTGTGAGTGATTATCAGCAAAAAATCAGGTTAATTAGGGGTGCTCACTGCAATCAAATTTAAGATAAATTAAATAAATTAATATGGCTAGGGGGAGAAAGTCCACTCTCCTGAGAAAGCTAACAGGATCATTCTTCCTAAGTCAGTCAGTTTGAGATTAAAAAAATTAAAAAAATAAAACCAACTACAGACCACGTAATAAGGAAAAATATCCCCCTCTTCCCTGGTGCTTGAAAATAAACAGAATTAAAATGCACAAATAGATTTTGTCCAGTGAGACTGCACACATATGCATGTGTATTAGGAGGGAAATGAGTGCAGGGTGCCTGCCCTTACTTTAACCACATGTCAGTGAGTCCTCTGTGCCACAGCACCCTGCTGGTGCTGGAAAGGAGTCTGGTACAAGCCATGCCCAGTGCTCTGTGAGACATGGGACCAGATCTGGGCTGTTTTTGAAAACTCAGGAACATGGGAGTGCTCAGACCTGTATCTAGGTTCAGGGTGGAGACAACCCCGGCTTTGGATATTTTGATTCAGAACTGCAGTTTTAAATCATACCTAATTGAAGATTATTTTTTTTAAAGTTTATTTTTTGGGCCATAAATACCATAAAGCTGAAATCTGCAACTGAATTGGGCCACACATGCTGGCACAGGGATTTCTGAGAACACACAGCTTACAATTTCAGGTTGCACTGAATGGCGAGCTTTGAGTCTATGCAAGCATCATGGGTCTGCAGATGTAGTGCTCAGCTTGAGGACATCTGCTTAATGACAGATTTTGGAGCTATTTATTCTTGGGTTTGTGGGTTGCTTTGTCTCTGATTTTGTCCTGTTCAAATTATCTCTGGTGTTTTAATTACTACCAATGTGCAGGTGCTGGGAGCTGGGCTACACCATGCAATAACTCTCTACCATCTCTAATTGCAAAATGAATGTTCTCCACAGCAACTGGAGTCTGATTATTGTTTTGGTTTATCTTTCATAGAATCGAGCCCATATTTAAGTGTGTTTGATTTTTTTTTTTCCCCATGTTATTCAGATCAGAAGGACTTCTTTAACACCTAGGAAAGCACAGTGAGGCTAGGGACACAACCCTGACCCCATTGCACCTTTGCCTTTGTCAAGAATAGTACTGAACCCCTCTGATGCTCACAGTTCCCATGCCTGCTGACTTCTGCAGAGCTGGGTTTGGCATGGCACAAGGTGGGATTTCCTCTGGCACTGAGGCCAAGCAGAGCCACTGGCGCATCTCTCCACCATGCTGGGAAGTAACCAGTTGAGCCTTAGTGCATTTCCATAACAGTTGAGGTTCTCTGTTCTGTCTCAAGCAGCATCCTGGGTAGATGGGCAGCCTCAGAGCATTTTCCCTTGCTCCTGAATTACTTGGCTGGCTGCTCAAATGCCTTTGCCTGTGGTACCGTAGGTGCCACACGTCTCCACACCTGCCATCTGAGTAGGTGTGTCACATCCAACCCAAACCTTGACATCATTTCAAGCAACATTCAGTCCAGGGGATGGCTTCTTGTTGAGTAGAGAGAGCAAGCCATAGTGACAAGTGAGAATAACACATCTAGTGTTTGATACATTTGTATCAGGAGAAATATACCTCTTGGACTTCTGCCTGAGTTGATAAGACCAGACGATCACTTCTTGTAAGGCATCCTGCACATCTTAGCCTATTTGAGAGCAGCATGTCGAGACAGCTGTGTACTCCAGCAGAGAGGAACTGAGCAATCCCAATTTAGAGTCTGAGAGGAGCATAGAAGCTGTGGTTGCACGATGCTATGCCTTTAGGACTGGGATCTGCCCACAGCTGACCCAATGAGCCCTCCCATCCTTTACCTTAGAAGGATTGCAACAATTTTCCCTTATTGCATGTGTCAGCCCCATTCTGGTGAGCACAAGGGAGGAGAGTTGCTTTCACTGGACTGAGGAAACAAGATTATTTCCCTCCTTCTTTGTTCTCCGCGTCATTAATCAATTAGCAAATCTGCCCTGGCAGGAGGAACACTCCCCATTCATGGCTGCTCTTAGGAAGTGTGAATGCCTGCAGTAAATTAAGACAATACTTTTAGCATTATTTAACAAAAAACATGAAATTGAGTTAATTGTTCTGGAATTCAATCATTTCCAGGGGCTTGACCCTTAGATCGATTGCTGCTAATAATGACTATAATGATGAAAACTATTTTTAGAAAGACAGGAGGGTGATGTATTTTATTCGGAAGGTGTTTATGTTGAAATTAGGATCTCCAGATGTGCAGACTGTTCAGGCGCATCTCCTACTTCACGCTCCTTTCTGACCAAATTTTTAACAATACTGTTGTTACGGACCCACGACCTAGAACCCTGGGTCACTAGGAATGGAAGGCAATAATCTGATTTTAAATCAAGCATTGTTGCATTTGATTTTTCCTTCTCTGCAGCAAATGCTATCATTTATTTTAGGTTTCTGTTAAACTTCTAAAATGCCAAAACAACAAAATGCACTTTTTTGAGTACGGAGTCCTTTATCAATGAGAAACAAACTCATCGCAACATCGCTTGCTTCCTTACAACCACTTCTACGCATCGTTTCCTGGCCAGCCAAGGCATGCAGACTTCGTCCCTCTGTCCATCTGTCCCTGCAGTGGAGGAAAGATTGGACCCTGCTCTGCCCAGCGCCCACTTGCAGCCCTTCGCAGAAACCTGGTTACTGTTTCCATGAATGAGATAACAAAACCCTGTTTATCCTGCGCCAATCGATGAGCCTTCTTGTTTGAGTGTATCAAGCTGCTTGGACACATCCAGCAAAGGCTGTCCTACAGCAGTTAACCCTATGTGGACAGAGGATAAAAGCCTTTGGAAATGAGTGCCTTCACTGCTCACCCCTAATAGCCCAAGTGTGTGGTTACTGGAGAAAACTTTTTGTTTAGGTTTTCATCTTCCTTCATTTTAAGGATTTGGACTTTTCTCTCCCTCCGGGCTCTGAGAATGCTTCCCATACATATATCCATGATATGAACTATTCTTTATATTCTTCATCAGATCAAGTGCTTGAGGTTTCCTGGGCAGCTGTGAGATGCACCGGCTGTTTGTGTGAGACATGTTGCAGGACAGAGTCCAATTAAGCAACAAGGGTGAAATCCCTCTTCTCTCCAGGGAGGAGGTGTTTTCCAGGTTGTCTCACAGAAAAAGTAGGATTTTTTAGGTATCTAAAGGCAAACTGTATAAATTCCCTAGGTGCAGTGTGCCTTGTGGGTATGGAAAAGCAGTGCCCACATACAGTGTTTGCAGTATGCAAGTCTTGGGAAAAGAATTGCCTTTAATATTGCTTCAGAAGGTGACTGCTCTCTTGGAAACAGCCGCATTACTAGATGCACATGGTGCACCCCAAAAAGCCCATCAGAGTAGATGGCTGGTACTGAGCCTGGTCTCCTTCCTCACCCCGTCAGACTTGCAACACCACAATGTGTCAGATGTTTTGAAGCCAGCCTCCTCCCGCACCCGCCTCTGCCTCCTCTTTCACCAAGGAAAACAGCACGAGGGAAGCATCAAGAACTGGGCAGAAAGACAGCTATTTGGAAGAGATTAGTGAAAACTGAGATTTTTAGGAGCAGCAATCGCATTTGAAAATGAGGCTGATCTTTTGCAAAGAGAATGAGGAATAAGAAGACAGCGAGTCTGCTGAAGCAGTTTCTAATGTTTAGTCCCGGAAGTTGCACTTTAACAAATCAAGATCGAATTAGCGCAGGGAAGATCCCTCCTCCCCCTAGCCTGGTCTGGCTTCATTTTTTAGCACCCATAGGCTATGAGCATGAGGAAAGCGCTAAGAAGCAGCTGCAGGGATGATGCCAAACATCCTTATCTGCTTATTGAAGTGTCAAGTCAGATGCTGCAGGGACAAGCATGTGGGGTATGCAGGGCACCCTGGTCCTGCCCCATTGGTGGCTTGCACCCCATGGTGAAACCTTGGTAGGGAAAGGAGCACGGTGCAGCCTCCCCATCCCCACCCCAGGTGCAGGAAACCGGCCAAAAGGCCCTTCCATGGGGTGGCTTTCTGAGCCTTCTCCTCGTACCCCAAAACCTCACGGCAGGATAATCCCGAGGGCAGCAGCCTACCTGAGCAATCTGGGAGATCACCGTTCAGGAATAGCTCTCCTTGATTATGGGGAGTTTGCGACGTGTCACTCCGGCTATTCCCCAATCGTCATATCAAACTCCAAAGGTTCAGTGGCCCCGGGCTGGTTTACAGTCCCTGCAGGTTAAACGTTAACCTGCTCTATCTCCCAGCTCCCCACAGGCCTTTGACCAGATAGCTGGGTCACCGTTTCTCGGACAGCACCTATGCAGGCTGATTTTTGTAAATAAATAGACAGGACCGCAGTCAGATCATGGCTCAGGGGCAGGTGTGGAAACCAGGTCCTGCTCCTGTTTATGCACCCCGTGCTTTCTGTGCCAACCCATCTCCATTGCTACTGCTCACAGCAGAGCTTGGTGGGAAGGGGCAGGGTGCAGGTCACAGCAGAGGGTTGGCTGCCTAGAGGAAGGCCAGCCAGCTGCACCACGAGCCTACATGTGAGCTGCAAGGTGGCAGAGCCCCTCGTGAAAGCTGCCATTCTCCTACTCCTGAGACTTTGCTGAGCTTGGAAAAGTGCCATAGTGCTGTTTGTCCAGTCCTAAAAGCATGAAGTATTCCAGTGTGGTGGGGAGATGTCAGGGCCCTGCTCAGCCCAACAGCATATGTGCCTCAGTCGCGGTCCCAGTGAGGCACCGGTGCGCTGACCCATTTTTTGGCTTAAAACTAAAGCTGCTCCCAAACTCTGTCTGCTCTCTGTTGCCCAACTTTTTGCTGAATTCAGGGAGTCAAGCACAGATTTTGGAACTTGTTTTAAAAAGAAAAAAAAACAACCCACACAACCACCAAACACTCAATCCAGTCATAACCACTATTAAGTACAGCATCCAGTTTGGGGTCTGCTGCTTCTCCTGGCCTCCCAGGAATAACTGGAAGATGTAACACCATTTTTTGCCCCTATTAGAAGGGTTTTTGTCTCCTTGGTGTGCCATCCTACCTTATATGCCATAAGAAACGAGTCAGATTTGATCATAAATGACATCAAATTTCAAACATGGTAACAGACCAGTGTGCCACCAAACACCTCATACTCTTCAGGGAAAGAATCTGAAATAATTTGGTGACCAGACAAACTCTGCTGCCCTGAAACTGTGATACTGGGAAGAGAAAATCTACTCCAAAAAAGTGAAGTACTGTGCATCTTCATGTGACCACCAATAAACCAAAGTCATAGAAACTTCTCTCTGGGGAAGAGGGAGAGAGAGAGAGAGAACAGCATAAGATAAGAACTGGAAAGTGCAATACATACGGTTGTGTCTGAGAAGTTTGATATCCTGTCAAGGCAATCAGCCATTTTACAAATTTGGGATCCCTCTCTGAGAACAGTTTTCTCTCCATGTGTTTTCTCAATGATGAGCTTTTCCAAGGCAAAAAAAAAAAAAACAAAAAACACCAACTCATGCAGCCACAAGTAACTGTGACAGCATTACTAGGGAGGAAAAGCCATCTGCTCGTTAAGTAGAATGCAAACAACAAATGGTGTTATATATGTAAATAAATAGAAGAGTTTGGGATGAAAATCTGGTTATTGAGCCCCATTTTTGGTAAAAACTGTGCTCCCACTGGTTTGACCCACAGGGATGGGGAAAGTGTGACAAACACGTATGAGTGCAGGCAGACTACAGATGCTAAAGGAGGTGGGATTTCAACTTGAATTTTTGGAAGGCCCTCAGATTGTGTGGGAAGGGTAGCTGTGATGTTTTTCTCCTCTCTCTGGGGCAGACTTTGCTCAGAAGAATAGACATGATCTGTTTATGCTTCCTTGAAAGCCTCTCAAGAGACATAGTTGAGAAACCCCAAGAGAAGTCAGACATAATTGCTTCCTTTTCCATAATCACTGTGGATTGCTTGTTTGAGGGCTTCCCACGGCTTGCCAGGTGGAATTAAGTAAAAGCACTTCTAGCTCAAGAAAAATGACACTTGAGCAAACATCATCCCTTGGTGTTAATTACTTGCTGCCATGAAAATCCTAAATTAAGCCCAAACTTCAGCTTCCTCTGGAAGTGCTTCAAGAAATTTCCTGGGATGCCCAGCAAGAGCAAATGCAGATCCCCACTGATGAGTCCTGCTGGCTGTGGTTGGGATCAGAAGCTTGCCATTAGCATAGTAATGAAGCCATTGGAAACATCTTTGATTTCAGAAGGAGCAGTGTGCTCTACCCAGGGCCTATCAGGGAGTCACTTGTTGGTTTCCACTCAGGTTTTGTAGTAGGGAAGATATTAATACATCTTTGGTCTTGCCTTGGGCACAAAATGGAGTTCCTTTGTCCCTGTTTCTCTTGCTGGGGAGTCCCCATCTTCTCAAACTGTTGCTTTTCCCAGTTTTTGGCTGAGATTTTTCAGGTCTAATCATGCCATAGGCATAAAGTAGCGATTTGCCATCCAGGAGCACTTCGCTTTGTGCCAGGAGGGTGTCAGATTGCTCTGCTGCCAAAGAAAATAAAATAAATTATAAAAGCTGTGTGTGTGGCCTCAAGATAAAGCTGTGGTCATGAGTACTCTTTTGATGTATGATATTATGATATGAGCTGTGTTTGTGTAGGGCTAGCGTTTGGATTTTGATTAAAAATTGACACGCTATGCTGGTCTGTAAGGGTTCCTCTATTCTTCTGCTTGCAAGTCTGATTTCTCATAATGAGGCGTATAACCCTCCTGCTTTACTACAACTCCTTCATTCCCATAGGTTTTGTTGTGTGAGTGACAGGCATGACAAAAGTATTAATAATGCTTTGTAACCACCTCCTAGTAATCATAATGCAGAAGTAGAGACCTGTATGTGACTGCAGGTTAGTATATGCTGTTGAGCAGATAAAACACGCTCATTCCTAATTTGCCTGCTCAATATCAGTTTCCAAAATCCATGTCAAAAAGTAATTGCAAAAAAGAGTGATTTCCAATACAGGAACTGGTGGTGACTTTGATTAGGAAGATGTTTTCATCTCTTCATTTTTAAAAGCACGCTTTCTTTCTGTACCTACTGGCATGTATTTCCTCATAGCAAATAATGCTTCAAAAGAAGTAGAAGTCACTAGATCCAAATTTTTGGCAAGTTAATTGAAAGTTACTTTCAGCTACTTTTAATTATGCTGAAAACGTCCCAGCCTTCTTCCTGACTTTTTCCCTTCTGTTCTTGTAATTTTTTGATACTATTAGTATGATTCATACGTGGTTTAGGAAGAAGATGAGTTTATCTAGTAATATACCTATCTATACCATAAATTAATAAAAAGTAACAATTTTCTTATAAAGCAAGATTCTCAACTTATGTTGAAAGATACGAAAGCAAGCCTTTAAAGGCATACGTTTTAAGGTTTATGTAATGTTAAATTAAAAAAAAAAAAAAGGAAATAAAATATTCATTGGAAAGAAAAACTTCTGAATATGTACTTCACAGGTAAAATAAAAGAGCTCCGACAATAAAAATGAAGACTTGAGTCAATATTTCCTTATCATGAGGGAGTAGGTACAGTTTGTATTTGGCTTACTTCTTGGTTATTTTTCCTGTTCCTTCTGGAGCAAAGTGATAAAAATAATTTGGTATGAAAATAGCTTTCTCTAAACTTTGATTTCCCAACTGGTGCTTATTTCACCTTTACATTCATTCCAAAGCATATGGGAACTGCTAGGTCATGGCCTGAACCAGTGATGGAGCACCTGGTGAAGGGGTGTGGCCAGCCCTGGGAGCACAGGTGGAAACAATTCACCTGAGTGATCAGAAGGGACCCAGGCTTCTCCCCTCCCAACCTCATTTAAGGGCTGGCAGAGATGAGGGCAGTGTCTTATAGATCTTCTTTGGAGTGTGTGGTGAGCTCTGATTCTTAGAAGGTGGGTGATTCCTTCTTTAAATAAAGAAGATAAAGATTGTGACCTTTACTGTTTTAAAGCAGCTGTATCTGCTATTGCCTTTCTCTAGGCAAAGTGATATGGTGTTCTAATAGCAACAGTTCTAACAGTAACTAAAACATTGGTGAAAAATAATAATTGGATTTACTGTACTAATCTCCAACAGTAAATAATCTGATGTTGTTAGGTCTTGTTTAAATATTCCATGTGCCATAACTCTTGAGGTTCATTGTTTACATTTCAGTCTATTAAATACATAGTTTAAACTCTCTGCTTGCTGAAATTGTACATTGTGAAACAATAAATGAGACTCCAAGGCCAGACGCAGCTATTTTGCAGCACTTTTTGAGGCTTGTTTGTGTTCAGGAGAGAAAGGCTTCTGTTTTTGTTCTGGTACCAGCAAGAAGTAACATGGGAAGGACAAGTTTTGCACGTATATTTGTTTAGGAAGGATATCCTGCAAAAGTTTTGTGAACACTATATGCCAGAGCTGCATGTGCTCTTCCTACAGCAGGCAATCCACTTCTACTATTTTTTTTTAGCAGTTTAAGAGAGGTAATCCTGAACCACTTTGGTTGAAATGAAGCTGTTCAATAGCACAAGGACCTCAGTGCCTGGGCTCCAATACAGGTGTAACTTCAGCATCCCTTGATTTTTTTGGGGTTTTGTCTTATGACAAAAGTTCAAATGAAGGGAAACTAGAACTATGCAAACAGCCATTGCTAGGTGTTAGTAATCAAAGTGAAGAAATACATCTTGTAGTGGTATCCTAGGGAGGAGAATAGAAAGCATGAACTTATTCATGTGACCGTGAACGTTTCTAAGGAAAGGTCCACTTCTAAGGAAAAATATTATGCTGTTGAATGAAGCCTTGTCACCACCATGGTGTCCTGCTTGTTGAAGTGGGAGATCTGGGTCAATAAATATTGCAGCTGTCTCCTGATCCTCCTGTGAGCCCAAGTGATGGAATATGTCCCCTCAGGGAACAAAGCAGTAGGAATTAGCCAGGTGCTGAGTAGCTGGTAACATTAACATCCATCCTACATCCTACCTAATAAGGGGAAGCTGGTGGTGAATGGGATTTTCCTATGTATTTATGTGCAAGCAGAAAGAAGAAGGGGTCAATGGCATTGGGTTTCTTTTCTGGAGAGAAAAAGTGGTGAATTTTGTGATTATACATGAAACAAAGAGAAGGTAGGAAAAGCAGTATTGATCTTGGCATGTAAGGACACTGAGAAGAGACAGTGGCATAAAATACTTCATGAGGTTAGGGAGGAGAGAAGGGAGAAAGGAGACTAGATGGCACTTAAAAATATTTACGTATTAAAAATAATTATTTTTTTAACAGTAATATATTTTAAGCTTGATGACTCATATTAAGAGGCTATTGAGTAAAATCAGATTTTTCTGAGTAGCATGCTGGCAGTTGTAAGCCTGACTTTGCCTCTAAGCAGAGCTTTCTAATCTTCAGCCTCTTGGGAGGCAAGAGCAAGTTGTTTGGGAGGCTGTGCTCTTCCCTGTGGCTTCTGCTTTTTTCCCCACTTATGCTTTGCTTCAGGGAGTATTCTGTAACTTCTGAGCCAAACTGGAGAACACAGGCATGCAGAATATTTCCAAGCTCGCTCAAAGAGGGGAGTCATGTTTCTGTGACTTGTACCTTTCTAATACTTAGTGTTTTTTTTTTCTCTGAAAAGCATTTCTGTGGCATACCAAATTGCAGCTTGTTTTATGATGATGTGATGCTGAAGAAAAGGGCGTTCTGGTATTGTTCAGGCAACAAGCACAAAACTTTATGCCGTGGCCACGTAACAATTACAAGTGATTCCAGAGCGAGTTCATAACTGTAGGACTTTGACATCCTGACTTGAATTTTGTAAGTCTTTGGCAATTCACAGAGGAATAAAGGAAAGAAATTACGCTAGTCAAAGCACTGTGGTGTGGTGGGTGAACAAAGCAGTCAAACAGCATTTACTCCTGACAACTTGTGCCAGGTGGAGTGAGTGTGGCCCAGCTATTTCCCTGCAGCAGGAAAATGATTTACTTGGGTATGTATTAGATGATGGCAAGGAAAAAAAAAAATGAATTAAGATTCTTGGTGAAGCAGAAGGAGCCATGAGAATAAAGCAGCAATGCATTGTCTGTCCCTTGCTGTATGTCACAGCCTATACGGTACACACTTTGGGGCCCCCTAAAATGCAGATATCTTAGTAGCAGAAACTTAGGTAGCTATACCTTAGACAGCTGGCTTCTGAGTGCTGAGAGCCAGAATCAATGTTGGCCAAGACATAAGCTTTTCTTTGACATTTCTCAGTCTGATTGTCTTTCCATTTATTTTTCCTTTCTCCCAGTGCTTAATCAGGTAGTTTGTTACCCAGTGGGTTGGTTTTCATCCTGGGTTTTCTTGCTCCTAGAGATGCGGAGTGACATGGGATTTATCCATTGGCTCTGAGACATCGTCTGAGCCTAGGTCATGGAATTATACTGTATCCTGAGTTGGAAGGAACCCATAAGGATCACTGAGTCCAACTGCTGGCACCACACAGGACCACACAAAAATGAGACCATATGTTTGACAATGTTGTCCAGATGCCTCTTGAATCCCAGCAAGGCTGGAATCCTGCCCACTGCTCTGGAGAGCCTGTTCAGTGTCCAACCACTCTCTGGTAAAGAACCTTATCCTAATACACAGCCTGACTTTCCCCCAGTGCAGCTCCATGCTGTTCCTTCAGGTTCTATTGCTGTCACCAATGAAAGATCAGTGCTGCTCCCCCTCGTGAGGAGGCTGTAGGACTCGGGTTGGAAACAGATAGCTTGTTTCTTCTCTTGGGAGGATTCAAATAGCAGCTCAGGTCCAAACCATGAGGCCTGGACCTTCCACCTGGTCTAAATGTGACCTCACAGGGCTGGGGTTGTAGCAGGCGGGAGGCTCAGGTGGGTGGCTGGGCTGCTCTTCTGTGATGGGCCAAGTTCGAACAGAGCAGGGCTGTGTGGCAAGGTGGTCTGTTTATTTTTGGGTATATGACTGCTAGCCACTAGCAGGGTAAATATTTAATAGAAAAGAATGGAAAAAATAGGTTAATCTGAATAGTTTAGGCAGGACTGTGTCACTAGAACATAGGAGTAAGGATTTTTTTTTTCCCTTTGAAGCATATTTTATTTTTTTTCTTTAAATGAATTGGAGCTCTTGTTAGCTTTCGGGGTGTCACAGTTTGCTTTGCTGTTTAAAAAGAGCTCCACTAGCTGATGGGTTGCCAGCACCCTCTCCAGAGCTCCCCTGCCTGATGATGTATGGGAAATGTCTTCATTTTGAAGTGGTGTTTTTAAACAAACTTCTTTCACCTGCGGCCAAGTTCAAGCCTTCAAATGTTTTCTTGCCCAGAGAAACACTGTTGCTTTTGAATAAAAAAAAAAAAAAAAAACTGACAACACTGCTCCAGAATCTATTCTGATAACTACTTCTGAACTGTGACCACTGAAGCTATCTGGGGCTTAGGTTATCTGGAACCATGAAACATTGCTTTATTGATAGGAGCTGCTTTGGGCAGGTGAGACAAAGCCATCATAAAATGGCTTAGGTTGGAAGGGACCTTAGAGATCATCTAATTCCAACTCTCCTGCCATGGGTGGAGTGACCAACCACTACATGACGCTGCCCAGGGCCTCATCCAGCCTGGCTTTGAATGCCTCCAGAGATGGGGCATCACAACTCTCTGGGTAAGATGTCTCAGTGCCTGACCACACTGTGAGTAAAAAGCTTCTTCTGAACATCTAACCTAAGTCTCCCCTCCTTCAGTTTAAAGCCATTTCCCCTTGTCCTGTCACTACCAGACCATGTAAGAAGTAGATTCTGCCTCCCACTTGTAAGTTCACTTGAAGTACTGGAAGGTCACAATGAGGTCTTCCTGGAGCTTTCTCTTCCAAAAGCTAAACAAGTCCAACTCCTTCAAACTTTCTCTGTAGGAGAGGTGCTTCAGCCCTTTGATCACCTTCATAGACCTGCTCCTATAGGTCTGCATCCCTTTTGTGCTGTGGGCCTCAGACTTGGATACAGTACTCCAGGTACTCCAGGGCAGAGCAGAGGGGGACAATCACCTCCCTCTCCTTTCTTGTCATCTTTCTTTTGGTGTAGCCCAGGATATTGTTGGCCTTCCAGGCTGCAGGAGCATGTTGCTGGCTCACGTCCAGCTTTTCTTCCATCATGACCCCCCCAAATCTTTTCTGTAGGGCTGCTCTCAATGAGTTGTTCTCCCAGTCTATATGCATATCTGAGATTGCCTTGACCCAAGTGCAGCACCTTGCACCTGGCCTTGTTAAAGTTCATTTGATTTTTGTGGGCCTGCTTCTTTAGCAGGTCCAGATCCCTCTGAATGACATCTCTCCCTTCTATTGTGTCAATTGTACTACTCATCTTGGTGCTGTCACCACTTGCTGAGGGTGTACTCATTTGGGTCATTGATAAAGACATTAAAGACTGCTGATCCCAAGAAGGAACCCTAGGGGTCACCACTCATCACTGACCTCTACCTGGATGTAAAGCCATTGACCATAGCCCTCTGACTGTGACCTTCAAACTGTTCCTTACCCTCCAAATAGTCTTGCCTTCAAATCCACCTCTCTCCAATTTAGAGATAAGAATGTGGTGTGGGACCACATCAAAGGCTTTGCACAAGTCTAAGTAGATGACATCAGTTGCTCTTCCTTTGTGCACTGGTGCCCTCATTCCATCACAGAAGGTCAGCACAATCTGCACTTGGTGAAGCTGTGATGGCTGTTTCAGATCATCTCCACATCTTGTATGTACCTTAACATCTTGTACAGGAGGATCCATTCCATGACCTTCCCAGGCACAGACATGAGGCCCAGCAGCCTATGGTTCTCCAGGTCTTCCTTCCTGCCTTTCTTAAAAATGGGAGTGATGTTTCCCTTTTTTCAATCACCAGAAACTTGACCTGACAGACACCATTTTTCAAATATGATAAAAAGTGGCTTGGCAACTGCATTAGTCAGTCCCTTCGGAACCTCAAGATATATGCCATCTGCCCCCATAGAGTTGTACATATTTCACCTCATCAGGTGGTCTTGAATTTGCTCTGCTCTTATACTGGGTGGTATTTTGCTCCCCCAGTTCCTTGCTTAGAAGTTTAGGAATGTGAGTTATGAGAAGACTGGCCATGAAGACTGAGGCAAAGACCTTGTTCAGTACATCAGCCTTCTCCATGTCTGAGGAGAAGAGCTCTCCCTTTCCATTTATCAGAGGGGGGGTGCACTCTCCTTTGCCTGTCCCTTCTGCCTAACGTAACTAAAGAATCCCTTCTTGTTATTCACATCGATCACAGAGTTAAATTCTATCTGCATCTTGGCTTTCCTGAATCCATCCCTGCACATTGGGATTTTAAATGTGTGGGAATTTAAGAAGTGTTTGGGGTAGTTTTTTTTAATGGAGATCTCATGATGATGAATATAGTAAGGTCTAGTAGGTGTACGTGAATCCATAGCTCAAAATCTTCACCTCTCCCTAGCAGAAAGTGCCTTTTTAACATGCTGTTCCTAAAACACCTCTGTCCCTGGTAACTCCCTCTTCCTACCCATAGGAGCCTTCACTTCTGCCCAGTCTTGTTGTGAGAGGAGACCCCATCCTGGCCCTAAGAAGTCTCTGTTTGCTGACATTTGAGACAGTTTCAGCTGTGGCAAATTGTCATTTTTTTTCTGGGGAAATTGTGGCCTATTGGGCAGCTCCAGGATGATTTTCTACTGGAGCTGTCACCACAAATACATCCCTTCTGTGTAGCTGAAGGAGTGCAGAGATGCTCACCAGTGAAGGATGCTGTCCCAGATTTGAGACTCATTCAATTTCTTGTTTTTTAGCTATTCTGTCCACTGCAAGTGCGGTTGCTTGCAGTGTCATGATCATGGAAGTTGAATACACAGCCAGAAAGGAGATGTAACTCTCTAGCCTTCGTTTACCTTCTGATTTCTGTTGCCAAAATACCCTTCCTGGCAAAGCTAGCTAGCAATATTGATGTCATGTGATGCTTTTTTTGGTCCCTTTTGAAAGCAGCTGAACTTGTCAGAAAACTTTTCACATCTGGAAACTACTGAAGTCTTTCCAGTACTCGGTAACAAATAACAGTTTTGTGATAATGCATAGTCCTGGGTATTGCTTAGAAATGGCATGTTCCAGATATTTTAATTACTAATTTGTGTGGCTGGGGAAAAAAATGTTTGGATTCCGTGCAGCCAAGCAAGGCGTGTAAATTCTGTATCAAAACAAATATTCTCCCTGGGACTATAAACTTTTGGCAGTTTACAAAGAAAAAGATTTAAATGGGGATTCATTCAGCTGCTCTATGGAGCGACTCAGATATCTTGGATGTCACAAGGGTTCAGATTTAGCCATGCTCCATCCCCAGCAATAAACTATTATTGTTACTACTTGTTTGGAACAGCCCCCTGCTAAGCAAGGAGTAATGCAAAGTTCCCCATGCATGCTGAAACCCTGTAAGTGGACTACTTAATTTTTTTTTTAAATTATTATTATTTTTAATTTTGGGACAGCAGTGGCAGCAGACTTTGATTGGATTGGTAGGCAAAGATTAGATAGGGAAGCTGGGTCAGTGGTGGAGATGAGCGGGATGGGGCAGCACCAGCTTTCCCCCCCACGCAGGGTGGGCCTCTCATTGTAGGATGTATAGGAACTGCTGAATCACAGCCTGAACCTCTGAGGTGAGCAGTGAGTCAGTCCTGGGAGCACAGGTGAAGGCAATTCAGCTGTGCTACCGGAAGGGGTGAAGCCTGGCTTCATCTCTCCTAGACCCCATTTAAAAGCTGACTACCAGCAGGGAAGGTTCTCTTTTGGAGATTGCTCCTCTTGGAGTCTTCTCAGCAAGCCCAGGACAAGAGTAAGCTTTCCATTCATTCTTCTTTGGTGTGATAACCTGTTTAGCCTAACTTTCCTGTATATTTCTTAATTGTAATATCTGTATATTCATTGATTATACAAAGGACAACACAGTTTTAGAGTTGTAAAGCAATAGCTTTCAAAATTTCTCTGGAGATCTGTTGCTCAAAGTGAACTCAAAGTTTTCTCCCTCTATATATAGAATATTTATATTCTATATGAGTCAGTTTTGTGAAGGTGACGTGTAAGTCAAAACCACAGCTTTGTAGGTTGTTTGGTTTCTTCTCTAACACTGCCAGAGATTTTCTGCTGCCATAGCATCGTGTCTTTGAACAGAGGTGCCACAAGTCTTGGGGAGGATGCTGGTGGTGGTGATGGTTGGTACTTGTGTTACCTGCAGGACTGCTCAAGGAGCTCTAAACAGCTTGTGGGTGGAAACAGAAAATGCATGTGGTGATGCCTTGCTCATCAGCAACTACTGTTTTTATTATCAGAAAACATCAGCAGTAACTGACTTCTAGTTGTACTGATGAATGTTAATTTGAAGACTAGATGTCCATATTGTAAGAGCTATTTCACAGAAGAAACCTCATGGAAAAATGATTATTGGGGACAAAGGAAGGATTTCTTCTTTGAAGAAGAGAGATGCACCAAGTCTTCAACTCTCCAAAATATTCCAGTACACAGGAAGTAAAAAAAATGCCCTGTCCCTGGTAGATTCCTTGGTTGTCTTACCACTGTCTCTTTGCTGTAGATTACATACTTAATTTCTCCTGCACAGCTAAGTAATTGGATTGCTGCCATGTGCCTTGGAACCTTCCTGACATCCAACAAGACAGTCCAGGGATAAATGGCTCCTAGTTTCCATCAGCGATTGGGACTATGGGGCCCCTCTAAGGAGGAGGGGGTCCTGGACCACCTCTGTGAATGTGTGGGCTATCCTCAGGCCTTTCACAAGTAGACGAAGCATGAACCTTTTGTGAGGTTCCAAGTGGAATAACTGCATTTAAAGTACGACTGTGGCCAACTCTACTGACTGTCCCAAAGCGTATTAGGATTTGCTGCACTCTGGGTGACGTGTGTAGGTTTTTATAAGGTGTTAGTGCAGAGCCGAGGCAGCCAGCAGTATGCTTGCCACTCTTCTGCTTTACTCATCATGAAAAGAATTCAATGCGATTCCACTTGCAAAGCCTTGCTCTTGGGGCTACAGCTCGAGGACAGAGCTGGGTGGGAAACTCTGCGCTTTGGTTCAGCCAGCAAACTAAAAAATACGTACTTTTGGTCAGCTAGAATGATTGTGTGTATTTCAGGTGGTGTTTTTTTTTTTTTTTTTAATTTTTAAATTCCCCTTGAGGAATGAAGAAACCTGAAATTCCTTTGGGTTGACTCAGCTACTGGGGCTATTTTAAGATGAAATGTTGCACTTAGTCAATATTGTTTGATTATAATTCCTCCCTTTCCCCATCCCCCTCTCCTTTTTGTTTATCAAGAAGCTCTCCATAACATGTAGTGGTGACGAAATCTAATTTTTTAATGCAGTTTTCCTGCACATTGAGCACTAAATCTTACTGTTGTTGGAGTGGGAACATAGCATTCACTTGTCACCAGCCAGGTATCCCTAAAGATCTCACTGCCCCATTAATGCAGCACTACTGATCCAGGAAGAGTCATGGGCTGGCCTCTGCTTTGGAAGGAGGTGATGAAACCTGAGACAAAGAAAGTCATGAAATCAGAGCTCAAGTGCTGTGGTGTCATTTTAATCATATCCTCAGCACCAAAGAGAGACTTCCATCCTCAGGTACTTATTTTTTTTTAAGAGAGGTGTAAGTTGACCTCAGAGTTATGTTTTTGTCTATTGGGTTTGATTTTTTTCATTTTATTTTTTAACCTCACTGTTACGTCTTGCAGGTGAGAACTGTCACAGTGGTGCATTAAAGGGGTAAATATCTTCTGCTGTGCTCCTCCTAGTATGACCTGACCTGGATTTCTGCTGTGCTGGTAACACATCTGCATTTCCCTATGAAATAACGTCTTGGCAGGAGGGGTGAGCCACAATGAACACTTCTATTAATCCAGTAACTGTAACCATCTTAAAGAGTGATAATATTGTTTTCGTATCACTTGTGCCAACTTCTAAAGATCTTTTCAATGTAAATGAGAGAGCAGTGAGTACATATTTTGTAGTTTGCTTGTACTTCCGTTAGAGTACCAACATCATGAGAGTTTAGTGAGCAGTGGCTCCTTGCAAGCACTGAAAGACAATCTGATGATCCACTGTGCAGCACAGGGGTTACACCTCTGTTTTCCCCTCCCCAGGCTTATTTCCCTGCAAGCACTTTGAGTTGTGCTGAGCCAGCCTGCCTTGCACAGGGAATGTACTTCCCTTTGGGTCTGGCACTCCTCTCACTCCACAACCCTTTTCCCTTTTTATTACCTTTTCTGGAATCAACAAGTAATTCTATTCCAGAAATAGCACTGTTTTTTATACGTAAGCAGGCTCATTCAGTTTAAGTCAGATGAAAGTTTTAATGCTGTTGACTATGGGGTGGATATATAAAACAGAGCACAGAAAATAAATGTGTTTATCTTGAAATTGCAGAAGGTCCCCAGGGTTTCTAAAAGTGGCTCTGCAGGAATGTCCCAAATCATAAAATGGGAAAAATATTCAAGATATTCAGTAACTTCACCTACTCAGTGTTAGTACTGAAACTGTGTTTCAGTGTCGGCCCTCAATGAATTGTCGGGCCATACTGCATTTATCACTAGGCTTCCCCCTTACTGTGATGCAGCCAAATTTCAAACCTCAGGAGAGTCACTCTGTTGGTTATGGAAACAGGAAATACACACAGCAAAGCATTGCAAGATATGAGGATAACAATGGGCTGTGCTAGGTAAAGCTACTGTTTGTTTTCTATTGCAGTGATCCACGTTTAGCTGCCTATAAACTTACTGAACTTAGATGGATGTTTTCCCCTTAGACTTGGGCTGAGTTATGTTTCTGAAAGGTTTTATCTTGTGAGGGAGGAAAAAAAGCTAAAGAGCAGCAATCCTGCCTGCCATCAGCTGTGTAGTACCTCTGGGCTCTGGAATGGCTCAACCACCAGACATCCCAGGATTCTGTGACTTGACCAATTTCTTGCTACCACAGTCAGTGGTTCTCATGCCTTCTTGTCTTCTGCCTTTAGCTGGAGCTGCTGCGTTTGCAAGGAGCTGAACCCAAAGGTCATATGTGAGTCTTCTATATAGAGGTCTATATATTCTGCTCAGAGTAGAAAAAATGAGTAGGCTTCTGTGGAGACGATATTTAACAGTGGTTACTTCTCTTGATATTTATTCCAGGGCAGCCACCTGACAGAAGAATGGGACCTCACTGCTTGGATGTGGGATGTTTGCAAGCACATTCCTTTCAATAAAAAGTTACAATGAAGAGCTTAGAGCTGTTGGTTGGATACAGTCAGATGGGGCTTAAATCACACAATCATCCGGAAGTACAAAACTGCAAAGATCATGGCTTGTTTCCAGATATGCAGCACTGCTGAGTCTCTGGCACTAAATCATATTAAAATGTGAGTTCAGAGGGGCTGGCAAGACTGATGACATGAAGTGCATGTCCCTATGCAAATGCACTTTGATTTTTAATTAAAACAAGAGGCTTTTAGACTTTGAGAGTACCTCAGGTGCATGTAAGCTACTTCTGAAAAACGTGAAGCTGTGTGAGGCAGCAGAGCAGTGGTGCTACAGGTGATGTAGATCTGGAAGTTCTTCTGCAGACAGATACCACAAGCATCAACTCAAAAATCCTGCAAGTACCACTCAGTAACATTAACAGCCTTTGCTGTGTGACCAATAGTGTCAGCAGTACTAGGGACATCTTGCACTTTGGTCCCTTCTGCCAAACATACACCTTTATGGCAACCAGGAGAAGGACTTTTGCAGTGCCCTTTTCATAAGCTTCACATAAAACAGTTGTTATTCAGCATATGCATCTTCCAGTGTAGGGTCACCCAATTTGTGGTTTCTTGAATTTCAAACAGATATGTGATAGAATTTGTTATGGTGTAAATACAAGTATATATAATAAAAGTAAAACATGGGGAGAGTCCATTTACAAGTAGGAAGAATACCTGCTAAAGCACTGCAGTCAATTCGGAGTCAGCTCTGTAAACCCAAGATTTCATTTAATGGGCCCTGATCTTGCTGGAGAGTGGGATGAAGAGGTTTCATCCCCCTGGGTTCTACCACCTTAATTTTTGTTCTTAATGAAGAAACAGATTCTTGATCTGGATGGTAAATGGTGACTTTGAATAGCAAATCTCTGCTGTCCTTTTCCTTTAAAAAAAACTAGCACAAACTGTTCTCTGATGAACAAGGCTGTCCATGTGCTTACCTAGCTGTTCTAAGGCTCTGACGTGGGAAACTGGTGATGCGTTAAGTGCTCAAATGCAGAACAAATCCACCAGAGGAAAAATACTAATTTATATTAAGCACATCTGGCTTTTGTTGGTTTTGCTCAATGCGCTGAGCTGGTCTGTACTGCAAATGCTCCCATAGCAAAAGGTGCCTCTTGTTGCATTTGTGTTTTCATCTTTAACAGAAAGCATAAGAAAAAAGAAGTCATGAATATAGCTTTGGGCTTGAAGTGAAAACCAGACAATACTGGCAGATTGTGACAACTATATGCCGTATGCAAGATTCAGTGTGCTGAGTACTCACAGGCTGAGGCTGATATTGACGGTTCTGTTGGGAAGTTTCATTGTTGTCAAAAATGCTGCGGAAATCCAATAGGAATAGGAAGCTACAGGGTGTTCTGTGGGGCTGCAGGTTTTGCTGAAAGAAAATAAACTGTTAATCCCAAACACCAAAAATATTACTACAAAGATGAGAAAGTTTTTTTTTTTAAAAAAAAAAAAAAGCTTCATTAATCATCATGTGATGGATGCCACAGGGCAGGGCAGTAGCCAGCCTCATCTTGTCAAATATTCTTGGTGTGGTGGTTGAAATTCATATTGTGTTTTAGGAAAGTCGTAGGTTGAGCGCCAAGTAATACAGGAATAATAATAACCAACAGTGGATTTAATGACAGCACTGCCCCACAGTTGGGCTGCAAATGGCCTCATTGATGAAGGGCCCTCTGGACCTGACTTTAGAGAGACATTTTTGACATCTCAAGTGATTTCCAAGCTGTTTGTGCTGGAGTTGTCATCTCTAGCGTTACGCTCAAAGGCAGCGGATTAGCAGAACTCAGAAAGGCAAAGATGGATTACTCCTGGAAGCAGATTCCCCCAGACAGCCCCAGCCATAACACAGCCAGCTTTTGGAGCCAACCGGAAATAAACTTGGAGTGGTGCTCAGAAGAGCAGCCCTTCGCCTGGTGTCATTTTCCCAAGATAACCATCAGTTGTCGGGCTAAGCACACTGCTTTTATTTTGGCACTTGAGAATGACAGCAAGGAGCAGAAAGCCTTTTAGATTTGTCACAGATGAGATGCTGAGCATTTTACAGAGACATGTTGGTCTCCAAATAGACCTTGAGTGGCTTAATATATTTGCAGAGGCTGCCGGCAGCTGTGCTGTGTCTCAAAGTGCCTCCAGCCCCAGGCTGTGTGACTGTGAGGTGGGGGCCTGAAGCCACTTCCCTGAAAAGATCCCAAAGCCTTCAGTCTGTCCTGTCTCTTGTGTGATGGATGTACTTGTGTAAGGGATAAGACCACAGAATCATGGAACGACAGGCCATGGAAGGGACCTTAGTGCCCGTCCAGTCCCAACCCCTGCCATGGGCTGGTTGCCCCCCGCTGTGTCTTGAGCATCACTGTTCAATGAGAGGACAAGGATCTACAATTATATTTTAAGCAGAAGTCATGAGTTTTGTGTCTGCAGCTGCTTGAGTTATCTTATTAAGAAACTATGTAGTGGCTTCATAGTAGCTCATTTCAGAGCAGGGAGTCCCTCTCCTATAAGAACTGCACTCTCTGGGAAGCAAAGAGCCCTTCTGATAAAGCAGGATGGAAAATAGCTCAGAGCTCTGGAACCCCCTAGTTAGCTCACGAAGGACACAGTGAGTTCTCAGCACGGTGAAGCATTACAGGAAGTTGGAATCAGGTCACTCATGTCCTTTCCCGTCACCAGCCTTGGAGCAGCTGCTTTATCAAGAGCTTAATTCTTCTTAATATGATTCTTTCTTTCTGAAGAATGAGCCATTGGGATGTTACAGCCTGGCATCTGTAACTGTTAGTCTGAAATATTTCCCCGTGTCAGAGTACTAATGCCAGTAGTAATAACAATAATAATTCCTTATTTCTCATGCTGGGGAAATGTATCTACTCTGTATGTCAGATCGCTTTATAGAGGATCATTTGCTTCTCTTTTCAAAAAAATAATACTTAAAGGTAATCACAAAGACTTTCCTACCATGAGAAGTCTTGTGGAAAATGTATACACTTGGGTTTCAAGTCCTGCAGATCTCGAAGTCTTTCTCTTTAATAGAGTAACTCCCTGCACATGCGCAGCCTCCCAAGGAACCAGGGGTGTTTCTAACTTATCTGCTAGCAGCCCAGGTGAGGGCCACGAAGAGCTGAAATGCTCTGCAGGTTGTTGGAGGTGCTCAAGGCCAGGCTGGATGGGGCCCTGGGCAGCCTGGTCTGGTGGGGGCAACCAGCCCACAGCAGGGGTTGGAACTGGGTGACTTTAAGGTTCCTTCCAACCCAAGCCATTCTATGACTCTATGCTTTCTTGCAAGGCGAAGGGATTTTTGTTATCAATTCTATCATTGTTTTCATTTTTTATTATGCGTCTTAAAATACACATTTATAGAAAAAGACATATAGTTCAGAAAACTCTGTGCCTTTTATGATTCGTTCATTTTTCTGCCCATCTGAAATTTTGCAGACACTTGTGTGTAGCACAGGAGTACAGCCTCATTGGCCACAGCTGTAGGGAGGGAGCCCTTTCTGGGGCAGCACAGGACAACCTGCAGGAATGCAGGTGTACGTGCTCAGAGTGTCTAAATATGGATGATGGATTTCTGCAAAACAGAACTGTGAGCAGATTAAATGTTATAGCCCAAATCCTGCCTTTTGATGACCTGGATGACTTTCTCTGGCCCAAAGCTGCCTGGGAGCAGCAGTGTTGCTGGAAGTGTGATGGCTTGCCTTTAACAGGAAAAGAAACATCCACACAGCCCTACAGAAATGCCCAAGCAGCATCAGCCAGATCAGCAGAGTTTTTCACTATTGAAATAGATAATCGTGAAGTTTAGTTTGTTTTATATATATTATTTTCCTTTTTGTGTAGGTGAAATGCAAAAACTGCTGTTCCCTCACTGCTTCGCATGACCTCCAGCCTTGCTGCAGGGCTCAGGCAGCAGCTGGGCCATGGAGCCAGCAGAGGCTGCAGGGTGGGGATAAAAACCATCGATCTCATGCATCCGGGCTGCAGTTCAGTGTCCTGTCAGAGCTCACCGAGGGCTGCTGGCACAGCCACGGTGGGGAAATTACAGCTGTGGGCTGAGTAATGTCTGCGATCTGACCGTGTCAGGGGGCCTGGCATGACAAATGAAGGAGCTGATCCTTCCTGATCGATAGCTGGTGTGCTCACATTGCTGTGTGCTGATAGCCACTGCCAAGGGGCTGTGCTGCTGCCTGCAGCAAGGAGCAGGGGACACAGGGCAGCATGAACCCCAACTTTTCCATGGGATTAAGCTCCAGCACTGCATCCCCAGCCCTGCACCCCCACAGCATCCCTGGCCCCCACCTGGGCTCTGCTGGAAAGGTTGGAGGGCTGAAACCAAGCAGGAGGCCTGGCCTTTGACTCATGCTGTGAGCTATCTCGATGCTTTTTGGAAGCTGTCTGTCTGTGGGTAGCACAAGAGTGGCCGGGTGCCAGGCTGTTTCCTGGCAGGAGCTGGGATGGGGCAGCGTTGGGTGGCAGGGAGGGACAGAGTGCTACAGAGGCTTGTGGTGAAATTGCTGATGGATTCAGTTCAATCTCTGCTCTTGGTATCATCTGCAAATATCTAGATCTATGTATGTGTGTATACTTCTTATAGTCCAAAGTAGATCACCATATGTGCTTCCTCTTCTGCAGCTCTAAAGCAGCCAGAGCTGGCTGGGATAGTGGTACTGACCATGTGCTACAATTGAAACTGAGATCACAAAAAGATCTGCTTTGCTGCCTTGTCCTTCTTTAACTGAAGCAATGCTGATTTGGGACCAGCACTGCAGAGATGAGACTGTCAGCCTGTCGTGGCAATGGCAAGGCCTTGGCAACTGTCATAATTGGCAGTAAATACATACTTACACTTAATTCTTAGCATGCTGCTGCGTGTCTTCTGCATCCACATGTAAAGGAAAATAGGACCTTTCCTACAACATTTGCATCTACCTCCATCTCTGATTAAAACCGCCTTATGGCCTCTCTTTGCACCGTGGTTATTCCAGCATTTATCAGGTTCTTGCTTTCTGTGTGAGGCCAGTTGTGTAGGCAGCCCTGGAACCCTGCACCAAGCAGTGCTTACAGCATAGCCCTGACAAGTGCTGGCTGACAGCGGCGCGATGTAACTTCGGTGTCTGCTGAGGATAGAGCGCACCTTCGGGCGCTTCTCTTCCCCGTTCCTCGGCAGCACTTTTGCCAAGTCCTTGGGGTGCTCCTGCTCTCCTAAATACCCTCCTCCCGCAACAGTGTGAAAAGGCTCGGTCTGTCTGTCGGTCCGTCCGTCCGTCAGTCCGCCTGCCCCGCGCAGCACGGCGGTTCCCGGCACCAGATGGCGCTCGCTGCCTTCCGATGAACCGAACGCGTTCAACTTTTCCCGTCCCTTTCCTTCCCACCCGCGACTCAAGCCCCCGGCCCGGCCCGACCCAGGGATGCTCCGGGCTGTGGATGGGACCCGGGAGTCACTGCGGCCCCGGGGCGGGCATATAGCGCGCGTGAAGGCTACGGGAACAAACCCAAACGTGGGGAAACAGCCCCCGGCCCCAGCTCATTAACAGGGAGGCCTCTAATTGCCTTCCCCGCTGATGTCGGGCTTGTCGTGCGCAGCCGTTCCCCCCGCGCTCCCGGGCTGCCCGCAGCCGTGGCCCCGCGCTCCGTGATGGGCTCCGCTCACTGCGGCGTGGGGTGGGACACGGGGAGCCCCGGTGGGACGTGGGGTGTCCGTCGGTGTGCGACGTGGGGCGTCCGTCGGTGTGGGACGTGGGTGCCCGCGAGGGGTGGGCTGGGGTTATCCGGAGGGAAGTGGGGGCCGAGGGGAAGGATGCGTGCTGATCTCGGAGAGGGATGGAGGTACCCCGTGGTGATCGGGG
>JAOWBP010003659.1:4162436-4181565 GCA_028571105.1 Tragopan temminckii | reverse complement strand
GCTCTCAGCTGGGTTGGGGGGGATCACAGGCTGCAGCGTGGCAGTGAGTGGTTCTGGTAAAATAACTGGAAAGCTGCTTTCTTCTGCTGCGTTGGTAGTAAGAAGGCAGTGTCTCCAAGGGAGGCATTCCTGCTTTTCATCTCCCAGCACTTATCACTGGAGGGCAGTGGTGTCTGGGAAGATGACTGGAGGAAGAAAACCACAGATAAATAACGTGGCACAGCTCCTGGAAGACGAATACAACATGTGCTCGAGGATTAGAGTGAGGATTTCAGAATTTACTGACATGGAAATACCTTCTGCGCAGTTTAGCCTCTGCATGAAAAACCCGGGCTTGTTCTCCACAGCAGAGGGGAAGGTGCTGATTTGGGTAGCAGGGCCCTGTGTTTGATGGGCGCAGTGCTGCTGGCGCTCAAGGAGTGTTGGGCATCACTCTTAGACGTAGGGTTTGGGTGGTGCGCAGAGCCCACAGTTGGATTCTGTGATCATTAAGTGCCCCTTCCAATTTGGGATATCCTGTTTTTCTATGATTTTAGGGTTCTGTGAGATTAGCCCAGAAACCAAGGCCACAATGCCTCCTTCCCACTTGTGTGACTTCTGTGGTGGGAGAAGGAAATGTAGCACGGAAATGCCTCACTGCACAGCTCTGTCCTGCTTTCTGCTGCCTCCTTGCCCCTTCTTTCTGCAGATTCCTTTTTGTTCTGCTCACACAGAGATGCTCCCATAAAAGTTACAGGGTCACGGAGTCTCTAAATGAGGGGCAGCTCCACCAGTGCCATAGTGAAAGACCAGGAAGGTGGGTCCATTTACATTCCCTTGCAGCAAACACCCTGCACATTTCACATGAGCACCACAGGCAGTAAGAACTGTTTTTTTTTCAGTCACATGTTGGGCTACAAACAAGACTTGAAAGCCTTGCTCTAGTGAGATCCATGGGGATTTGGAAAGCAACAAAATGACAGTGTATTTTTTTTTCTTTTTTCTCTACATTTCCTGTTGTCTTTTGTTTAGAAAGCAACAGTCATCCTATAATTATTCAAGGGATATTTTAGTTTTTCCAGTTCCTCAAACAGCAGATTACTTTGGAAGCACTAGAAAAAATTCTTGTACTTCAAGCAACAAACAAACAAACAAATAAACAGTTGACTTTTACTTTTATTTTCCTGTGAGGATAATTAGGGCAAGGTTTAACTGCAGAATCACATCTTGCAGAGACAAGCATGTATCTCAGTTTAGGTTCCTTTCATGGCCACAATGCAGAGGTCAGCAATGTCACGAGAACTTTACAGTGCTAACGTGTATTGGTTTCTTTTATGCTGTGGTCACTGATAGAATGGAAATAAAGTTGTTTACAAGAAGATAGTGGGATATTGATCTCCTCAAGATAACTGTCTCCTAAGTGTATCACTTGGATCTTCGTATTTTTCTAGTAGAGGTGCACTCATGGCATTCACCAAGCAGCAAGGAGCCTTAGTTGTGCTTGCAGTAGGAGAGCCGTTCCATGCAGGATGATGCTATATTCAGCTACCATAACCTGCAATTAAAGAATTCAATTCCCAGATCTGCAACAGAGCGCCCGAGAAAGGCCACAGGAACCACCAGCTTTCTATTGAGTTCAACCTGCCTACTTTCTTGACCTGTTGGCCTTTGTATATGGCTCTTGCATTTTGAAATTCAGTTTTCCAGCAAGGGAGTTTATCCAAGTAGGCTGTGTGTTTACTGAGTAATAGGTGTCAAACTGTGGATTTTTTTTTTTTTTTTTAATGTTCTGTAACAGTTTTAATATTTTGGTCTGGAGCATGAGAATCGTGGTGGCAATTTTGTCGCACTGAAGATAGGGGACAAACATGGAGCACTGGAAGAAATATGAAGTCTGAGTGTGGCAGACAGCAATGAACCAGACTTTGTTTTAATGTGGAAAAGAAGCAATGATGATTAATTGGGCTTAGTGAAAGTGGGGAAGAAAACTGGCTTTATGACTCTGAGGAACATTATGTTTGCTTAAACAGATATGATTTATATGAGTGTTTCTACTGCAGTGAGGAGGAGGATGGAGGATGTTACAGTCCTGGAGAAATTGCCCATAAAACTAGCCACAGTTTCACATTCCTTTTGCTGCATCTGCTTTCAGACCCTTAGAGTTAGCTTTGTGAATAGCAAAAATCCAGGTAAGTGCAATAACCTTTTGAAGAAAATCCACTGGAAAACAAAACAAAACAAAAAAGCCTCAATCTATTTTGAATTTAAGATGATAGTTAGAGATCCCATTATTTAAATGCATATATCTGTTATTTCGAATGCTGAGAAATGTTTAGCTGGTATTGGCAGATAGAGCACTGCCACACATGGGTTGTGCAAAAGGAAAAAAGAATGAATGCATTGAGAACAGAGTTGTTTTTATTGCACAACAGACTGGACAGCAAAACTGCCCTGTGTCAGTTGTTGTGCGATTACTCCCAAATACATATGCTGCTCATTTCCTTGCCATCTAGGGGTTGAAGAAGGTTGAGCTCTCCATGACGGGGCTCAAAATCAGCTCTGAGTGAGGAGGTTCTCCTTGGGATCAAAACTGTTCCAGGTCACGGTGGGCCTCCAGCTCCATCAAAAGGAGCCACCGGGATAGTGGGGGTGAGGATGCAGCCATAAAGCTCATGCAAATGGAAAGCAGCAGGAGTGACCACCTTTATAGGGAACATTTTCATAGTTCCCTATAGAAAAACACCACAGGTGTTAGAAGATATTTTTATCTGTACACTTGAAAGCATTTTCCCTTGGAAGTGAGTCCCTTTGCACTCATTTTGCAGATGATGGGAATGTGAATAAGCTTCTCGTGGTTGGTGTGCTGGCTGGTAGCAGGGTCAGGATAGGAGCCTTGTGCCCTGCAATTTTGTGGACACTGCTCAAAGAGTAGCATTCTCTAGGGCTGTGCAAGCTATACTTCTTTTATGCATTTCCTTTGCCAGGTTCTGCTGCTGACATTGATAGAGTGGTAACCTTAAAATCACCATCACATTTCTGTCTGACTTCAGCTCTCTTCGTAGCTCAGAAAAGCACTATTGAATATGTAAAAAATTAATATCAAAGCAGCATTAAAGGCTCTTTTTTTTTTTTCCCTCACCCATTGATTTTCTTTTTTTCATGGTCCATTAAGAAATCTGTCTCAAGGTAAAGGGAGAAATCTGTCCATTCCCTTTCATTGCATAATGCATGGCTGGGGCATTAGCATGGTGTGTTGGCAGTCAGGCTCTCCCTGCCTTACTTTGATCTGCAGTTTTTATTATCGATGTCCAATTCTGGGAACGATCAGGCGTTCTGGAAACACAGACCATGGTAACTCATCTCCCTTGCAGAAACCCTGATCTTTTTATCCTCTGCTGGGCTTGCTTTTCTGCACAACTCAGCCGTTGCAGAGCAGAAGAGGCTGAACCAAAATTGCAATTTGTCCTCCCCTCCACAGCATTAAAATAATTATTTAAATTTCTTTGTGAAAGTCGACATTCTGTCTTCTGGAGGGGGATCGCTTGTGGCAGCTCCAGCCAGAAGCGTGCTCCTCTGGGAAGAGAGGCTGGAAAAGATGGCTCAGGTTGCCTTGGGTGTTATGGATATGAAATGAGGAGATCTGCTGGAGTAGTTTCTTACTCCGTTAATGTATGTGCTTGGGACAGAAGAGGAAATATGCATGGGAAAGGGAAGTGGGAATGGTGTTGGGGTTAACTAAAGGACATTTTTACAGAAATTTTGGTGCCTGATTAATCTGTGTCTCTGTGGTAAACTCTATCCTGGTGAAAATAACCAGCTCCTTGCAGGACTTTCTGCATCCAGACGCTGAACAATTTGTGGTTTCCCTTGCCCATCTCTTTATGAGCTCTTGCACCTTTTCAACTGGGGTTGACCCATCTGTGCTATAGCTACTCTGATATGAAGGCCAAGGTAAAGCCAGTTTCCACCTTGAGCATTAGGTTGGTTGACCAGCTAGCGTGGGAGTCTGTTGGGGGAAACAGTTTTCTCATTCTGTTGCTAAATATAAAGCTGACAAAAATCAAGTCTTTTAATTTAAGAGTCTTTAAACAAAATCTAAATAAAACATGAAAATAAGGGCGGAAAAATCACATGAATTTAGTGGTTAGTTGTCTGCTTAAATTATGTCATTAATCTCCCTGAGTCATGTTTCTGCAAGCATTTTGCCTAGGCAGCATGTGAAACAGTCCGTTTGAGCTACTTCTTTCCCACCATGAATGTTCCTCTGACCCCATCCTGGGCCTGTGATTCATTAGGAACTGGAAGCAGCAGTTATTTGCGTGGGTGTTGAATTTACTCATCATGCAATCATTTTCACATTGTGAGGCATAATATGGAGCTGATAAAGTCTGTACATCTGCATTCTGTCTGGGCTTCCGGGCCAAGAAGTCTGTAGGATGTTGGACTGACAGCATTAGTAAATTCAGCGCGTAACCATGATTTACAGAAAAAGGCTTTACAATTGCATTTGTATTCACTTTTGAACCCTTTTACCATGCCTGAAAGATATCGAGTAGCCAAAGGATGAATGAAAATGAGTTCATTTTTCACAAGTGTTTCTGTTATAAGGCCAGCGAGTCCAGCTACAATCATCTAGCCTGACTTGCAGGAGATGGGCCATTAGCCTTTTTGGAAGTTTCGTCCTCTCTAGTGTATTTCTGTCTTAAAAAAAATAATAATAATAAAAAGCATGCTTTAAAAATTTGCTAGAGACTAAGAGAACACCATGATCCCTTGGGAAGATGGATTGCCCTAATAGCTGTGCCTTCAGCATTTGTTTTGTGTTTCAAGCCTTGGTTCATCTGGCTTGACAGCGCCACTGACCCCTGCTGCCGCTGCTTGTGGGGTGAGCTGCTCACTCTCATGCCTTTAACCACCACTCTGCCAGGATGAAAAGCACTGGGAGAAAAAATGTGCTCACTAAGTTCTTGTCTGTAGGTCAGTGTACAGCTGTTACTGCACTACATCACTGCAGATGCTTTTTCAACCGAATTTGCAAGCAATTTAACAAAAGCTGCTAAGTTGGATTCATGACATCTATTTCCACAGAGTCATATAGGTTGGCATTTGTTATATCGCCTTTATTTCTTCAGCAGTTAAATTGAGAATTGCATATCCCAGATGTTGTCCAGGATCAACATCAAGCCAACACCTGTACAATTCCTTTGACATTCTAAAAGTGTTTGTGGAGCACTTGCTTTACTCTGACCATCCTAAATGTCTCTTGATATTTGAAAACTTGCTGAAGATCATCATCAGAGAAAACCTCATGGTTCCTTGGTCCACCCTTCTTTCAAAAATCTGAAATCTCAGTGTATTAAGAATTGATGAAGAGCCTGGAGCATTTCCCCTTTGAGGAAAGGCTGAATAACCTGGGTCATTTTAGCCTGGGGAAAAGAAGACTGAGAGGGGATCTGATAAATATTTATAAATATCTAAATGGAGGTGGGAGGCATATGGGTGAGGCCAAGCTCTTCTCGGTGGTGTGTAGTGATAGGACAAGGAGTAATGGCCTGAAACATGAACATAGGAAGTTTGTGCTAACATGCAGAAAAACTTCTTTATGGTAAGGGTGATGGAGCACTGGAACAGGCTGCCCAGAGAGGTGCTGGAGTCTCCTTTCATGGAAATATTCAAGACCCATCTAGACTCCTACCTGTGTGACCTGTTATAGGGTACCTGCTTTAGCAGGGGAATTGGTGTCAATGATCTCTTGAAGTCCCTCCCAACCCCTGCAATTCTGTGATTCTGTGATTCTGTTCCACTCTATTCTATGGAGACAGATGGAGAGATTTGGGGTTGTTCAGTCTAGAGAAGAGAAGGCTCCAGAGAGACCTTAATCCCCCTTCTAGGCTCTGAGCAACCTGATCTAGCTGTAGATGTCCCTGTTCATTGTGGGGGAGTTGGACCAGATGGCCTTTAAAAAGGTCCCTTCCAACCAAATGTTTCTATGATTCTAGGAATCTGATTTTGTCTGCCCGTAGACCATGTCTTTCTCTATGTTTTATCTGCTAAGACACTGACCCATAGAGTCATTTTGTTTTCCAAGGATTTTCTGTGGATTTTGCCACCCTAAGGAAGATATAACTGATGAGTTTAGTTGTTGTAAATTAAATTGGTGGCCCTACCTGCGGTCGGGGGATTGGAGCTTGATGATCCTCGAGGTCCCTTCCAACCCAAGCCATTCTATGATTCTATGACGTGCAGCTTGTGCAATTCCAGTGTTTATAACCAGGCTGTGCTTAGGTGGGCAGGAGACGATTCTATCTGCCGTCTGATGTCTTGGCAAAGCCATGCTGGTGCTTTGATTTGTACTGTAAAAGCTCTCATTTCTCTCATTTTATGCTAACCCCTTTCTCCTCCATCTGATGCCTGGTGCTATAAGCAGAGGTGGTCCCAATGTTCTGCTAATGAAACTATTGAGGTAATGATTTCCCAGGGAGTAGGAAACATTTTCCAGGCATTACCTTGGTCTAGTCTTCAGTCCCATACCATGACAATGGGATCATTATGAGCCAATTTCATGTGCTTAGACACTGCTTTCACTACAAACAGGTTGTTCCCAAGCAAAGGAAATGTCATCCTATTGCCTGCTGCTCTTTAAAACCTTCAGATAGTCTCCCATGTTTGCCTTTACAAACATAGCTTTCACTTGTATACCCTCAAAGGTGTATGATATTTATTCAGCATAAAGTAATTGTTGTGTTTATCAGCGTGATAAAGTAGGTCCTGTCGCACAAAAGTAAGTAGTAGGTTACTGATCTTTAACCAACATGGGGGTTAAACACAGATTTTCCTTTTCTGGTATACTTCTCATTTGAGATCATTGCACGAACAGCAAGCAGGCTTGTAGCGAGAAGCGATGCAAGGCAGTGTGGGACTCACGTGGCAGGAAGCTCCGACATCAGGTGAAGCTTTCCTCAAGCAGTGGGACAACAATTGGAGTGAAAAGCAATTAAATCCAAACACGTGACCAAAAATATGGGGTAGCAAAAGGATGGAGTTTGGGGTTTTAAGGGCTTCAGAAGTGTATCTCTAGTTCTAAAAATGCTACATCTGAACTGAAAACAGTGGCTCAGCAGGAGCTTGTGTCTCCACACTGCACTGGGCCCCAGTGTAGGATCTCTTGGGTAGGTGAGCTGCAGGTTAGTGCCAGCAGACAAACAGACAGCCTCCAGCAAGACAGGAGAAAGAAAGCGCCCGTGGTCATTCCTCCTGGGGCATCTGGAACACCTAGAACGGGTTATGAGCTCTGAAAACCTAAATGCTTTCCCAGAAGGTTTGGTGGAGAACAGTGGGGGTGAGTGCGTGGGATTCAGCAGTGTGTGCATATGTATGACGTGGTGGAAGTGGTTGAAAACAACCTAAAATATAGTGTTTCAGCTGCCGGCATGCGGAGGGAGGAGAAGCTAGAGGGCTGCAGGGACCCAGGCTTTCCAGAATAAGAGATGCTTTCAGCCCTGTGTCCCCACCCTTTGCTGTTGTAAAAGGACTCATAGAGCAGCGGCCTTTAGCAGCTGGTTTGCATAAGGTAAAGTACACAGCGGGCAGTGCTCCCAGGTGCTGAGGGTAACCACACTCCCCCGGGGAGCTGGAGGATGCAGCCAGAGGGACCGGCGGGGCTGAAGGGCTGCACTGTTCAGACACAGGTATTTATATCTGCCAAACCCCTGGGTTTGGGTGGAGCTGCCAAGCTCCCAAACAACCACACGGAATATTTTCCTCGGCAGTGTTGGGGGGAGCGTTGCTGCTAATGGAGGAGGTGTTGGGTGGGTGCGATGTACTCCCAGTCCTCTCAGGACACAGTGGAGGTTTTAAAGCAAGATCAGCGTAGAAAAAGGGTGGGTGATACCAACCTCCTTCTCCTTTCTGGGTGCTGTGAAGACTATGCCACAGCTGTGCGGTTCTTCCCTAGGGAGAAACCAGTGCTGTGAATGCAACATTCTGGTTTCTGGGAGAGAAGATGGTTACGCATTAACAGAGAGGTGATGTCTGCTGGTCTACAGTCTTGTCCCTCAAAGTGCATTGTATTGACAAAGCAAAAGAAATAATAAAAAAACAACCCAACAAAGAAAGGTGCTTGATGGAGAGATGCAATTTTTCAGATTCCTTTAAACTGCATCCCCTATAAATCAAGTGCTGGGTGTGGGGGGATTTAATGCATGATCCTTTTGGTGGCTAAGTGCAGCCTCCTGCTTCCCGGCTGTGATCCCAGCTGAGGTGGGGCTGGCTGAGCTGATGGCTGGCGTGGACTCCAGCAGCTCAGCTGAAAGGCATCAAGGTATAAATAATTAATTCCCACTAAATTATTCAAGCTGGAAATACAGTACATGAATCTAGCAAGCTGACCAGGATAAGAATGAGTAATTATGTTAATTAACCCATAAAGCATGCAGCTAGTGGGAGCTGCAATTAGTTCATGTTTTAGGCTGCCTTATGTTTTGAGGAAGAGAAATAAGGCACGTTGGTATAAACTGCAGTTACAGTTATGAGTTAAATGATACAGTTTAAATGATCTACAGGCGAAGGGCACTTGCCTTTCATCAGTTTTGTGCTCAGATGGCAGGCTGGCCCTTTCTCCTTTGGGGGTGAAGGCAGGTATGTTTGGTTTTTAAAGCTTTCAGTACTGCTCTCTGCAAGAGCTCACAGCCATTTCCAAATATTAGTAGCGCAGTGTGAGAAGTTGTTCCTTAGATGCTCCACTTCTGTTTACTTATGCTGTTTCCTTCCTATGTGTCACTGAGTAGGGAGATGATTAGAGGCAAAAATCAATTAAAGTATTTTCTTTAAGATCCATTAGCATCATGGAAGAAGTGCTAATAACAATGTGCAAATTGAAGCCTAGTTTTGCAAATATACATAAGTAACATCACGCCACTCAGTGGGTAACAAAACACAAATATACAGTGAAATGCTTTTCCAGTAAAAATAAAGCATCACTTAGTAGTTAAAAGGAAAAATGCGGCACTAATTTAAGGCTTTGAGTTCAACAAATTGGTGTTAACTGAGATTTCAGAGCTAGAAACAGTCATTATCCAAATGTTCAGCTCTGTCTGCATTACTCTCTCCAGTGAATGAACAATGCTCAGCCTGCAGAAAGCAGATTTTTTTCCCCAGAAGATTTGAAATAGCTGTGTTCTAGACAGGTAACTGATTTTCACCTTCAGATGGAAGCATGCACTCTGACTTCTCAGGCGTACAAATGAATATGTACAGATTTGGTCCTCTTTTTGTGTGGATTGCATCTTCCCTAAAGGCATCATGCTGAAAAATGTATCTATCGCTTCTGATTTAAATGAGGAGGCACCTGCCACCCTGACTCCTTTCCATAAAAGCCTGTTTGGATCTAAAGGAGATTCCCTGAGGACTCCAGTTTTGTCTTGCTCCTATTTTGTTAAGAAGCACTGCTTTTCTCTATGAGGGTAACTCAGCGAGTGTTGGATTTAGAGGGATGCACTTTGCTGTGGAACTGGAAGAATGCTGCTAAAATGGGCCAATGGGAGAGAAACCGGAGACATCTTTCTGTTCCCCAAGATGAAATCTAAAGGCTTGGTGCTTACCTCTGCTTTGGGCTTTCCCTTTTATCTGGGAGGAGGGGTGAAGGGATTATCCTCTGAAAATCTTAAAACCTGCTTTAGATTTACAGCCTTTGGTGCAATTTTCTAGTAGGATGCATCAATGGACTCTTCTCTCTCAATGATTTTATAAGAACATTATTGGAGAAGAACTTGGATTGCAGAGAGATGACTGGTGCAGTTCCTGTTCCCCCTACATCTGCAAAGTCCATGGAGATGCTGCAGTGATATTCCTGCTGAAAATGTAGGAAGAGCAAGAAATGTTTGTGGTGAGCCAGTTGTTGCTTATTTCTCTGAAAGAGCACAGGCTGCAGAACTGTGCTTGGTTGTAGGCTGCATGTCAGACAGAGTGTGCATCTCCAGCTTCATCTCATGATAGGAACTTTGTGGCTTATTTCATGACGGTATCGCAGAGATCTTTAGTGCCTTAGCCTCAGGATCTCCCTTCCAGTGTCATGAGCTGGGCTAGTAAATGGATTACCTTTGCTTCCAACATTAACTGGGACGTACTATGACTTTTGACCACAATCTAGGCTGCCCTTACTTGGCCTACCAAAGAATTCGGTTCTGCGCCGCTCTGACCTGAGGATAAATGTATTACTGTGAACCGCTTAATCTGTTTGGGTTTGATTTCCCTCTTAAAAACATTACCTACCATGTCTGCTAAGAGCCCCCTGCAAAATACATAAAAGCTTGAAGGGAAAATGCAGCTACTTAAATCTATTGTTCTAGTTGGGCTCCCATATCGATTTTTTCCCTATAATTTAGTCTTCTGTCTTGGCATTTGCTGTTCTGCCATCCCGTCAATACCAATTCTGTCTGGAAATTACATTAAATTTAAATAAGAGTTTCCCTGCTCAGGGGTACAGAGGAAGTTAAACTTTGGAGTCTGGGAGGTTTCTTGGAGGTGATGGATCACTAGCAATTGCAGGGATAGCTGTACGTGTGTAGTGGTATTAACATGAATTGTTTGAGTTTAGCCGAGTTTTCTGAATGTTTTCTAGGAAATATAAGCAAAAAATGAAAAGATTTAGTGTTCTGAGAATAATTTAAATACCTAAAGAAATGAGGTTAGATCCAAATTGTGATATATATATTGAAAAAAAATAAATCCTTTTTCAGATCAGTCATGTTTAGCAATTAAATTATTCTGCTCATTCTAAGAGAGAGATGCTTAGGTTTATGCATTCTGAGCTAATGTGTGTGCCCAGTGCCGTCAGATGTTATCACAGCATGTATTGGGTTTTGAGTTGAGAGCCAGGAATCAGTGTGAATTGATGAGCTCCTAAAGGCTCATGTATCAGGCCTATTGGTAAATCAAATCATCGATTCAGAAGTTCAACAAATCCACCTTATGTATCTCTTCAAGGGAAATGCATATGTGGGTAAATCTAACCCATCTAAAATGCGAGGTCTGAGCTGCAGAGCTGCTGGGTATAGAGTTACTGTACCTCAGGAATAGTGAAGGCTTTGCCCATCAGGTAAAGTGAATAATGAGGAGAGAAGGCTGTGAGTTTGATTACTGCAAGGAACGTAGGGAGGGGCTGCACTGTGGTCTATATGGATGGCCTCTTTTGTACAAGTAGGCCCCACAAAATGCCATGCATTCACTTCTTCAGAGTTATAGCAGCAAACTCATTAAAAACTTCCAGTATTAACCATGCTCTCTTGCTGAGAAAGCAACGTATCAGTGGGAACTGAAAGTTGAGTGTGATCAATGCTCCTGCCTCTCTGCCCTTTTTTTAAAAATTTTTATTTATTTATTTATTTTTTAATACATACGTATTTTCGTATTGCCTTCTGGCTTTTTGTTGGTGGTGACTCGCCAATATTATTTGATGTGAGCTTGCAGGGCAGCAGAGGGCGGCATTACTCCTCGTGTGCTATGCTCTGAAACGAAAGAATTAAAAAGCAGGGGGAAAAAAGAAGAATGTGGAGAATGCTGCGCCTGCCAGAGCTGCAGGCCATGTAAGGGAACAGAGCAGGGCCAATACCCACCGAGTGGGGTGAGGGCATGGGTGCTACGTCATGTCCAAATCACGGGCTGAAGGCTGTTGTTGTACTGATAGCCATGGCTTTTATGCCAAAAGAAATAAAAAAAGAAGGAGCAGCTTTTACAAAAAAGACATTTGTTTGTCTGCAAAGGGGATTTTTGAAACTGGTTGCAAGTTTTCATTCTTGTAGCAGAGCAGATGCACAAAGTGTGTTGTCTGTGCCACACTGCAGGTTTTTATTGACCCTTTCTATTCTAACAGCATGAGAAACGCTCACAGCGTGTCAGAGGGTTTGAAGATGAGTTTGTATACTGAGCTTTGTGCAGACAGATTGCATATATTAAGGTTATTTGGATTAAGCCATGCAAGTAAAAGAATGGGTGATCAAGATTCAGCAGAAATTCCTTCTAACAGGAGGCAGTAAGAGATGGTGGCCAAACCTAGAATTGCTTCCTAGGGCACAGAGAAGCAGCCCCCAAATGCATGTTGCCTTCGCAGCCTCATTGCTTGCAAAGCATTTTTACTTCCAGATTTGAGGGACCGCCTGTGAGTCAACAACATTGCTGTTCTTCACCTGGATCAAAAATTAGGAGGTAGTGGAGAAGAGTTCCAGTAGTGAAGCTTCCCAGTGTGTTTCGTGGTGGAGAGGAGTTGCAAAGGTGAAGCTTCCCAGCATATTTCAACACAGGTTTTAGTTCTGTGCAAGACAGCGGGGCATCAGACAGAGCAAGATGGAGATGAAGTGAGAAGAGGGCTGGGGGTCCTGGGCTTTCCTAGCCCGTTTGCCCATGATGTGCACAGAGGTGGTCATGGAGCTGAGCTGATTTGGAACAGGACTCGCACGCAAGAGAAAAGTTCTGCCCATCCCCTGATGTACCCAATGCAGCAAGACAGTCAGTCATCAAAAGATGTTGGCAATGTGTAGGAAATCAAGCGTTGGTGGCCTCTAATGCTTTGATGAGTAGAGCAATCAGTTTGAGCAAACTGACAGAGCGGATGCTATGAGCAAAACATTTTTTTACACAGTTAGAGAGCTTAACCTGATGAAGTTTTCCCAAGCATGAATAAGAAATAGCTGTAGAAGTCAGTGAAGCGCTGAAAAACCTTTGTGAAACCCAATGTGAGCCCCTGCTCACATCTGCCTGGATGATTCACAGACACTTCCTTGGTATCCTAATGAGCTGGGTCCTCTGTGGGATACTGCCATTTATTTGGAGCCGTAAATGGCCACGAGCATCGACTTGGAGCACAAAGCTTTTTTGGAAATGTATTCTGCAAGAGAGGGTTTAGCACTGCTAAGAGTTGTGGACATAAACAGTTCCAGAGACGTGAATAACAGTCTGGTATTTTGGTAAAATATGCTTCATTGCTCAGGATGTGTTGGTGTCAGAGAAAGACTTGAAAATAAATTCTGGGATGAATCCATTTCTAGAAAGGCAGACAACTTTGAGTGCAACTTACATTTATCTATAAGAAACAGCAGTCTGTTCAGTTGCATAAAATACAGGTTTAAAATATTTTGGGGTTTTTTTTGTGCTTATTGTTATAAATACCTGAAACATTCAAATGATATTTTATAATAAGCAGAAGAATTAATTTGATTCCATAAAGAGACAGTGCAGTTGTTCACAATGCATCCATCATAAAATAATGATAACTCACTGGCTATTTTCATACTGGTCACAGTGCAATCCATGTTTATTTCGAACCCAATTTTGAATATAAATGAATTGTTTTGAAGGCTGGATAGATCAGCACAATGCGCCAAGGCAATTACGGCAGGTGACCAGCACAATACTGGCTAGAAGAGATAAGAAACACTGCTGGGTTGGGAAGGGTGAGGAGAGGGAGTGCCCAGGCTTTGCCACTGTTACAGTCGGGCAGCTAAGAAACAGCATCAGGCAGCCTCAAAATTGGACGGTAGGAATGAGCCACTATGGACTAAAATAATAATAGCCGGGGGGAGGGAGGGGGGAAGCAAGTCTGTCACCGTTTATGCCTTTCTGAGTGCTCTGAGTTTGACCTGTGATGAAAAAAAATCCGCAAAAAGGTGATGGAGGGATGAAGTGGCGGAGGATGTGGAAGGATGCTAAAAGCTGGTGAGTCTAGCTGAGTTTTTGTGGCGTTTTATAAGTATACCAAACATCTCAGGCTGACTACAAGGCAAACGTCGCTTTTGATCAACCCTAGTTTTTACCAGCATGCTGCTGAATACCAATGCAAAAATCACTGCTCCTAAACATACCATGAGATGCTGTTACTGCTAGTCAGAGCCCCGTGCAGCCTGTGCACAGAGAGATGAAGGTATGATCCCACACTGAAAAGGTTAGCAGGAGCAGGGGGGTGAATTCAGAAGGATGGAGTCTGACCCCAGGTGCCCCGCTGAGCACCTGATTGCTGGGGTCACATAGAACAGCACGGTCAGACCCATGTTCTGTATATGTGCCTTTTCAGAGCAATGTAATGCAAAGGTGTCACAGGGCATATGGTGGGCATCTGGAGGGTTTCTGGCAAGGGAATAGCAGTGATTGAATGGCCACGGGCCATTCATCAGCATCAGCTCCGATGCTCGGTTTCTACCTCCCTGCAAAGGCTGCAACTTCCTCAGCCTCACAGATGTGAAATGTAATGACCAGATTGAATCTGCTTTGCCAACTGTCAGTGTTTTCTATGAACTTCTCCTTGATATCCTGGATATCAGGGCTCCAAGACCTGATTCAAGATCCAAGATCTTTTTCCCTGCACTTTGTTTAATTGGTCCCTTGGATCGTTTGCTGGTAGCTTAAGGCTGAAAGCAAGAAAACAATATTGCCAGGGCTCTCCTTGCCTAAATGCTGCTTTTGCTCTACATAGTACTGGGACTAGTACTGGGACTGCTGAGAAAAGCAGGGGCATAGTCAGTGTCTAATTGTAACAGCTGCAAAGCAGCACCAAGTATTTACTTTGGTGGTTTTCAGAACAAGTTGCTATTTAACATGAGCTTAACACAAGACTTCTTAAGGAAGCTGAATCATTTTGAAGCTTAACCCAGCCTGTAGTGAGATGTGCCTAGGTCTGGCCTCACTTCCTGACAGGTGGGGAAAAACCTGCTGGAGCTGTTCAGGGACTGGAGGGACAGTGGTCCTCACTTGCTGTCTATAGTCTCAAGAGTGTGTGAGAATGTGTTTGCTTCCTCCTGGAGAAAGCCCAGTTCCAAAGGCTTCATCTAAGGAGGTGCTACCTGGTATCCTTTCCTACCCCCTAGGACCCGCGAGTGGCACTGAAGGAAGGGGAGGGAGACCCACTGCCACCACCACAGGCATCTGATGGGCAAGCTATTGAAAATCCAGCTTTCTTTGCCATCGTGTATTACAGAGACACTTTTCAGCTAAAGCATGCCAGATTCTGGGTCTGTGGTTTCTGGAGACACATAGGCTGGGAAGGTGTGAACAGGGGACAAAGCTGAGAGATGGAAGCCAGAGGAACTTCTTGTTGTTCCAATGGAAGAGGCTTTGTATTGTGTTGAATATTGGGAATAATTGATTTTGTCACGTAGACATAAAGCTGGTGTTCCTCCTATAAATGGTCCTCTACTGTTTTGGCTCTACAGCCCACCTGGCTGTGACACTGAAAAGCAAGGATCGAAGAGTTACGCCCTGTCTTTCCAGTACATCCTTTGCCCATGAAGAATGGGAGATTTGAATCTTAGGTCTGATTATGGCACCCACGTGTGTGTGTGACAAGGGAGGGAGGGCTGAAACTGCCCTACTGCATTGCATGGGTAATTCTGTGTGGTTTTACACTTATCAGGGCTCATCAATTTGCTGTGCATGACACTAGCATTCATTTGTGCATTATTAAGTATGCCCCTAATGTGATATAAAAAGCTAAATGTTTTACCAATTACAGTACAGCACATTATTATTCCTTCTTGTCTTTGCAGCATGCCTTTTTTTGGTACCATTATTAGACCTTGGGGTATTTTTCTCATGCACTTTATTTGCTCCAAATGATCCTTGTACTGGGAAGATTTCCTAGGGCAGGCTGGAGCGGTTGCACTCTCCTTACAAGAGCTTCTTCTTAGTGCTTCTTACTGATAATGGGAAAAATCTACATACTAAAGAAAAAAAAAAAACAAAAAAAAACATTGAGATAATCCATTTGAGGTGTTATTTCCAGCACTTAGGACTCAATGGGGCTTAAGAAATAGCACTGGCTGGAAGAATTCCCAGCCCTGGGTCTCTCCATCCTTGTGGTGGGGAGGGACAAGCAGGTCCAGCTCTCACTTTTAAAGGCTCCAGAAAGGACCAGAATGAGGAATGTCCAACGCCAGGAGAAAGCAGGACTTATTTTCAGAGAGAAGTGAGTCGGAAGTACTTTCCAAATACTGCCAATTCCTGCTCCACAGTCTTAGCAAGGCTGCTTTGATGCAATAGGTCCAACTTCATCAGCATCCTTTAGGGCAGAACTATTTCCCAGCCCTCCCCTTCAAATCTGCAGGACACCACGGCACCAGAAGGAGGTGCTGGAGGCAACTTGTTTGGAGGCAAAAAGTGGAAAGAATGGTCAACTGTTCTGGTTGGTTTTACCTGGGAAGGTAAAAAGGAGGAGCTTGTTCACAGATGGAGGCATACCCATTGCTGTTGAACACCATCCCTCTCCTCACTCTATGCTGAATATAAGGGAGATTATAACCTTGGCTGACCAATAAATGAGTTTTATGCATGTGTTTTGCATATGTGTGCTGCTCTCTTCTAGGTCATCTTGTATTTTTGCTTCTTCACATCAGAAAGGTGTTACACACAGGGAATGCATTTATCTCTTTCCTATGGGTCTTGCACCTTGCCCAAAGTCCTGGCCAACATCATAAAACCCAAGTGGTTCCACTTTCTTCTGCAGGCTGAGCTGCTCCTATGGATCCTTATGAAAGGGAGAAAGGCTTGGAGAAAAAAAAAAATAGTCTTCTACGAGGAGAAAGAGGTTTATGTATGTGCTCAGCAATGCATCCCCAGCTTCTTCTTATGCACTGCCCTGGCCACAGTAGCAAGGTGACGTTTGCCTGCTAGCCATCCTATGCTACTTGAGCCTGTCATAGTAAGCCTAGGAGGTCCTTGCAGAGTGAGGAGCTTTTTGCTTGGAAAATGGCAGCTGAGTGGGTACATTTGATGGCAGATAATCCTTGAAAGTGAAAGCTATTAAAACTCAGGAGTTGTGCAGAAGGGAATTACTGTGAGCACATCAGAGCCATTCTGGGGAGAGGCAGGGATGGTGCGGCTGTGCTTTGTGGGGCTGCCTGTGATTCCAATCAGCTAGCCATGCTGTAGTATTTTGGGACAGGTAGACTGCAGATGCTCTATTTTTTTTCTTCTTGGGCAAGGCAAGGCACAGCATTGCAACGGCCGAGTAGAAATATGCTTTAGGATGATGGCTGCTCCCTTAACAAACTGCATGCAGCCTCACCCTGTTCTCCTGAAGCTGAGCCAGTCAGTGCATTCCTGCCATTCTTCTCTGCAGAACCATTTCTTTCCATTCAGAGGCTCAGGAAGACAAAGAAGCTGCTTGGAGAGCCTGAGATTTTTTGATGGGAACATGGAGTTGGGAGCACTGGGATAGGAAAATTTATTTTTCTTAGAGGGGGGGTGGTAGCACCTACCCAAGGGGTTCTTTACCAAAATCAGGAAACCTGCTGCTGCCTTTGGGTGGCAGAGCTCAGCTGGCAGCTTAAGAAGGTCTTTAGGGTGCTTCAGCCTCTGGTAACCAGGGAAGACCAGCCACAAGTTTACTGGTTATAGCCACAGATCTAAAATTGAGCCACACAGTCTCTCCTCTAGGTCTTAAGCAAACTTGTCTTCCACCTGTAAACAAAGATCCCCTTTAAGTATACTTAAATTCCTTGCCAGTTTTATTTCTCATAATTTCTCATGTTTTTCTCTGCATCCTTTCTTATCTCTGTAATGTTGTCTCAGTTGCAGGCTGTGCACCTCCAATAAGAACCGAGCAGTGTGGCTTTGCTGCTTGTCATTGAGAAATTATGCATGAGTTTCCCCTAGGGCTGTTGTTGTCTGGGAGCCTGGTGGGCTTCAGCTAACTGTATCGCATCTTCTTGGTCCAGGGGGGCCACATCGCTTCTGGGGGGAGGAAAACAGTAAGACTGCAAGCACATTGGTTCCATGCTATTACATTTTTTTTATCATTGACTTCTAGTTTGCAGGCAGCACGCGTGCATCTATTTAACACCAGTCATATTTAAAATGGAAATGTTCAGAAGATATTTGGTACTTTTGTTCCCAGTGAGTTTCGGAAGGTTGCAGTGGAGGGGCTGCACAAAAAGCACTGCCTGAACTTAAAGCGTCGTGGCAACCCATGAAAGCAGCCAGGGAACTTTGCTTTTGTGCCTGGCACGTGAGTGTCAAGAAGAAGCATTTTGCATAACCTTTTTATAAATTATTTTTGCATGTGCATCTTGCAAAATGTAGGAGGTACCAAGTATGTTGGCCAACCTGCAGAGCCCCACTCCAGGTTTCTGAGCAGAGCCCAGGCCCTTTCAAGCAGCAGTGCTGAACAGGGAGTAGCTGCCATTCGTTGTCCATTCTTGTTTGATTTTTTAATTCTATAAAGACCATCTTCAGGGTCAAAGCTGGGACTTTGGATACAACCAAGTGCTGCTACGCGACGCTAAAAAGAGCAAAACAACTCCATAAACACTGTCTGGATCTCTCTTGCTGCCTGCTCATGCCCTACAAGGAGGTTGGAATTACCAGCTGCCACGTAGGTACCACGCACTGAGAACCCATCCATGGCTGCATCCTTACTCTCTCCTCCTCACACCAACCTCCTGGGAAGGAAACCGTGGCCCAGTCGTGCTGCCTCAGGCAGGGCCTAGGCTCCGTCCAGCTGGGCAGCAGGGATTTTAACGGATTCCTCCCCGTGCTGCAGCGTTACCAGAAAGCCCAGCACGGTTTGCCCGTGGCCGCCTCTCTGAAGCCCGAGGGCCGGGTGCCCAGCTGTTCCCTCCGTGCACGCAGACAAACGGAGCCATTTGGTGCCAGCGTGGCTCCTGGATTCGTTGTTTTTGTGTCACAGCCCCGCAAATGGCACGGCGCGGGCAGAGCCCCGGTGTGCAGCGGTGCCTCACCGCTGAGAAAACCCTGGTGCGTTTGGGATGGCAGAAGCCGGCTTCTGCGGAAGCAGTGGGGCTGCACGGAACCCGCTGCCCCGACTTCAACTTATTTTAGTGCTCTGAGCCTCACACGCCCCACCGACCGGGCCGTTGCAGCACGGCCGCTTGGCCGGTATCCCCACTGAAACAGCCAGGCTGAGCGGGAGCCGCGCCGCCGCGCGACCTACGCCGCGCCGAGCACTTGACGATTATCGGTAACGGCGTGGTCCCACAGCAGGCCGCCGCAGCGATCCGCCGCGTCATCGAGTGGTAAACCCCCAGCATAAGACGGTTTAGCCTGGTAAACTAGAGGTATCACCAGGAGACAACGAGAGGACCACGCAATGACCATCCACGACACCCTCGCCACCTACGACGAGCGCGCAGCCGGCACGACCGACGCC
>JAOWBP010003659.1:4130151-4162381 GCA_028571105.1 Tragopan temminckii | reverse complement strand
AGGAGAAGATCGAGGAGCTGCGGCAGCGGGATGCGCTGATCGACGAGCTGGAGCTGGAGCTGGACCAGAAGGACGAGCTGATCCAGAAGCTGCAGAACGAGCTGGACAAGTACCGCTCGGTGATCCGGCCCGCCACGCGGCAGGCGCAGCAGCAGAGCGCCCGCAGCCTGCAGGGCGAGCAGCGGACCAAGCGGCAGGCGATCTCGGCCGAGCCCACCGCCTTCGACATCCAGGACCTCAGCCACGTCACGCTCCCCTTCTACCCCAAGAGCCCGCAGTAAGCAGCGCCCGCCCGCCCGCCCGCGGCGGTGGGAAAGTTGCGAGCGGAGGGCTCGGCGAGCGGCGGGGCTGCGGGAGGGGCCGGGCAGCGCGCGGTGCCGGGGCGGCTGCCGTCCTCCGGGCTTTTTCCACCGTTAGCGCAGCTCCTTATTCGCGCCCGGCTCCGGGACGCGGCCACGTGCGGCACCTGGCGGGCGCTGCCTCCTGCCGCGGAGCGGCACCGGACCCCTTCCTATCAAAGATACCGAAGCCGCGCCGCTGCCGCGCTCCGGCCGCTCCCCATCGCCCTCCTCGGGGCCGCTCGCTGCCCCGGCACGGCGGGACCCCGCCGCCTCGCCCTGCCCTGCCCTGCCGTGCCCCGCCGTCTCCTGGCAACCGCCCCGCTAGGGATGGATGGATGAATGGAGGGAAGGGCGGCCGTGGCTCAGCCCCGCCGCCGCCCCGGGACCCTCTTCCCGACTCCCCCTTCCCGCCGCCGTTTCTCCGCAGATATTTTGCCCTTTTAAGGCGAACGGCTGCGACTCAACCCGGCGGCGGGGAGGAACTGTGGTGGACCCACAGAATGCCCCCCGACTCCCCACGAAGCCGTGGGGGGGAGGGGCGGGTCGGCTGCTGAGCCCCCCCGGTGCCGGGCGGCTGAAGCTGGGGCGAGGGCGGCGGGGCGCTGCTCCGTGCCGCCCGCACACCTGTGTGCCTTCGGGACACGTACACGGTAGGGCTGCCCTGAGGGACGGGGCTGCCCCTTAGCCACAGCGCACACCAGCCCCGCGCCCACGCAGATACGTGCTTTTCCGTCACGGGGCTGTGTGTTTGCCCCTTGGTTACCCCACGAAATGGCGGTGGGTGTCAGCAGGACGAGGCCTTGCTCTGGAGCGGCCCGGCACGGAACGGCCCCAGCCGCTGCCCTGCGGCTCCGGGTCAGCTGGTGTGCTTCTCCTGCTTTAAGTCTTGAACCGAGGGTTTGGGTTTTAAATGAGCCTCCTAGAGCTTCAGCTTTAAACAGAGCAAACCTCGAGTCTCTGCTGCATACAGCAAAACACGTAGGAAGCCTATCAGGGCTTGAATTAACATTTTCCAGCTTGAATTTCAGTTTGTGGCTCTGTAAATGCTTTCTCATACCTTCACTCAGGGTGCAGTGCACTGTCTGCCTGAAGCAGTGCTTAGTATTGAACTCCTATGGTCAGTGTTAGACGTGTGGTCCCCTCGTGCCATTTACAGTGCTCTGAGCTAAGTTGCTGCTGCACATTTTGTCACTGAGGTGGGGAAGATGGCTTGCCCACAGTCCCAGGGGTGCACATTACTCTAGGAAGTATTCACTATTCTGCTGAGACAGCCTTGATTTGGTGAGCAGGAGCTCTCAATGCCTCGTACCTGGCCTGATACTGTGAGGCAGTGCTAGGTCTGTGGCTAGGCAATTGTTTCAGCCACTTACTGAGTCCGTGGGGTATGGCACTGCTGAGCATTTTCAGTATGAGCATTTGAATGGAAAGGAAGAAACCCCTATGTAAAAGAGAAAAAGTAAGCTGTGTGTTCCACTTACGAGGAGTGCTTATCATTAAAATCCGAATGAGCTGCTGTTAGTGGTGTCTGCACCTGGGAGACTGAGGAATTGCACCTGGTTTAATTTATTGGGATCATTAATACCTAAATAATGTTTTTTTCTCACACCTCTATGCATGTGGCTTGCACAGCATTTAAAAGCAAGTCCTTCTCTTGAGTAGATTGTGCATAGCAATCTTTAGGATGCGTTGTTTAATGCAATCACGGTGGTACTGAAGGTTGAGGTGGAGAGTATCCGGAAACAGCAGGAAAAAAGGACTAAAATGTGAAAAGCAGGGTTGACTTTTTCGTCCAGTGGATGCTGAATTCTAACAGCTCCTGAAGTGATGGGTTCCAGCCTCTGATATCTGCCCATTTTCCAGCATTGTACAAGGTGGAATGCCAAGGAGACAAAGAGGAAGCATTCAGTTTTAGTCACCGTTGCAGGGTTGGGCTTATTTTGTCTCTGATTAGTTTTCTATCTATCTAATGTAAAATATGAGTTCACGTGAAGAGTTTATGACTAAAATATGCAGGACACACTCTGCTGATTTCCTTTGAGTTAGGGGACCAGTGAGGCATATTGGACATTTCATAGAATCATTCAGGTTGCAAAAGACCTCTGAGATCATCTAATCCAAGCATCAGAAGTGGCACCTTTATCAGTCTTTGTATGCAGGTAACTAGAAAAAAAGTTATCTGAAGTAGCTTTTCTTTTCCCCCCCCCACCCCAGAGGTTGCTGAAAGTGGCTACAGTAAGTGGGAATAGACCATGGAGAAGTCTGGGTGGTTTTCCCTGCTTGAAGAATGCAGTGACAAATCTTTATCTCCCCTCCATCTCCTCAGATTGCTGGTCTGTTTGTTTTTCCACACCTTTGACCCTTCACGGGATATATTCTGCCTGCTAACAGCCTGCCAGCATTGAAGTGATACCGTGAGACAAAGTTTGTATCAACAGTTATTTCAATTAAGATTTTACAAAGCTGCAGACCAAAGAATAACCTGAGTTAGGTTCTGAGTGAGGAATAGCCAGGCTGTTCAGTGAGATGTAACATTTGTTTCTCTGTTTTCCTGTTTTGTACTTAAAATGAGAAAATAGCCAGGACTTTTACTCTAAAAGGAAGTTTCATTTTGTCATTGGTCACAGCTGTATCTTTTTTTTATTATATTTTTTGAAGGCAGTGTAATCAGCATATTTTGTTTTTCAGGAGGAAAAAAAACTGTATGAGCAGAATAGAAACCAAAGCAGAGAGCTAATGAGCATGAAGGATGTGTAGGGCTCCATCTCCTCTTGTCAGAGGTGGTGTGTGCTCTGTCACTGCTTTCCCTGAGCTGAGGCAAGGTGCTGCATCATTTATAGGGACTTTTGAGTAAGATGGAAAAAGTCTTGGTTTTATGAGTTAACAGACTTAGGAATGCTTCAAATGTAAAGTTGGGAAATCTTCCAAATACGAGAGATTCGTTTGTGAGGGGAGGAGCAGTCTGTGAGTGGTATTAAAGAATTCTGGGTTTAAAAATCCCAAAATGGTGTTTCATTGCATAGCCTTAGGGAAAGTACAACATATGTACAAGAGATTTAACAACTAAATTGGTTCTTTGAAGGCAAATGTGTACATCTATGGGCCAGGGGCGTATTTGTAAGCAGTCATAATAGTAATAAAAAGCCAGAAGTATTAGAAAGGCACTTCATATTCAGAACATAAAATGATCTGCTGATATTTATAAATGACATCTATGCCGTGGTACCTAGGAGCCGTCCGGTAACTCAGAAGCTAGTTCTAGAGAAACCAGCAGCCCCTTATCATAAAGCCCACACTTTCCTGTTTCTAAAATAATCCAGACAATGGTTGCAACATTATTCGACCACTCAAAGCAGAGATTGATGAGGGGCCTGCGATCAGGAAGGGAAACAACTGCTTCGGAGTGATTACTTCCTGAAATGTGGGGCAGGAGCTGTGAAATCAGGAGAGGACTGGTGGCCTCTTTAACCGTGTTGCACACAGGTATTGCTGCCGTGCTGCAGGAGATAGCAAAGGCTATCAGCAGCCATAGACATAAACAGGCAAGGGTGATGCAATCTTTCATTTTTCTTCTGTTTGAAACTGGAATTCCATGTGATGTGTCCAGCGACCGATTGAAATTCATTTATGATTAAGTAATGAACTGCTGGAATTGCTTTTACATGCTACATGATAGAATGCTGATTCAATCTGAAAGTGGTTTAGCATTGTTCTGAGGAGGAATCTGTGTGCCTGGGTCTGCTGCTTCATGCTTAAACTGGCATCCGTCAGCACGCTGCTGGCTCTGGGTACATGGGACCTGCTGCCCACCCAGCAGCCTGGTCCTACTTGTGAGGTGGGCTGGGGCAGCCCTGCAGAGCTGCCTCATGAGCAGTCTGTTCTTCTGGTTCCCCTGGCATCCAACCTGCTCGTCTCCTCCTCCCAGAGCAGCTCGGAGAGCAGGGCCTCACGCTCTGCAGGGATGAGTTTCCACTGCAGAGGATTATATGCTTCCTGACAGCAGTTTTACATGTGGCACGTCAAGGACAGTGCAGAATGCGAGTCAGTCAAATGTGCCTTTCCTCTGTTTTGACAGGCCAGGTTTGGCAGCAGCGAGGTGCCACTGCTGGTGGATGGGGCTTTCCTATGCACTGGATCACGCGTGTGACTCACGCCTCAGTCTTTGCTGTTTAATGCCTTGTGAAGCGGCACAGTAAGGTTGCTGATAGGTTCCCTCTGCCTATGAGTCAGCCTCCCGAGGCTTTGGTGGCCAGTGGTGGTAAGAAATAACTGTGGTATTTAGTTATTAGGCAGGGGACATAGTTTTCTATCTATTGGCAAGTAGCGTATGGGGCATCTCTGAAATAAGCTTCTTTAGGCAGGTAACCTTTATGCTGGATGTAAACTAATGACCAGAGATGTTTTAGTCAAAGGAAAGGTCAAAAATAAGGTATTAACACCTTCTATTTGTTTTGTGATTTTCTGCCCCGCTGCCGATTTCACTAGGGAGGATTAAACTTTGCTGCCGTTTCTGTTGCTTTTGCTTAGTAGCAGTAAGCAGCACACACTCCTTGAATTTCTGCCACTTTTGGATGTTAATCTTAGCAGCATAGCATAATACACCAAGTTTTTAAGCACAATCACTTTTGCTCAGAAGCTTTTTTGAAATTTTAATGGTGACTGTATGCAAAACAAAACTATTTGGAGAGCATAGTAGCTTTAAGCAAGCTAATAGCTTGTAACAAAAGGCTGTCATTAACACAGAAACTATTTTTTAATTGAAATACATATCTGTAAGTTCACTTTCTAGAGAATTAGCTTTTTTTGCTCTTCTCTGTGTCATTGAGTGATAGATAGTTCTAAAGTACCTCAGCAGAAATACTGCCCCAGGCTGTGGACATGAATGCCTTCTCTCCAGACTTGCTGTGCAAGTAGTCCTGTGCTTTCACATCCTATGTTCCTAAACACAGTATGCATCCTACACATCAGAAATGAATCGAGAAAACCCACTGCATTGGTGTGCTGACTGTGAGCAAAACTGTATGGAGCGGCACAGAGCTTCAGACTGGTTGCTCCCGCAACAAAACAAACAAAAAACTCATACCGCAGTGGCTTGATATGTAACGGTTTGCTTATAATGCTTGAAGTGGAGTCTGTGGGATGCTAAGATTTCAGAAGTCATGGAATGTGCACCTTATCTTAAGGTAAGGGCTCCCAGGAAGCTGCTCTGATTTACTGTCTTAAATGACACCCCTTGCTGCCTGCGCTGCTGGTATTTCTTGACTCTGGCTTTTTGTGGTGCCAGAATGCTTGCTTTTGTAGCTGGCTAAAGAATAAATATCTGTATGAATGTTTTTCAGTTGCTGCTTTGACATTTCCAGGGGGTATGTGCAGGCAGAGAAGTCCATGCCATTTTGTGCAGCTTGTTTTTGTTTTGAAGATCTAAAAGAGCAGGAAAAAAACAACCAACAGAAGTGTGTGCTATGCTGGAGCCTAAAACAACTCCTTCATCAAATTATTCCTTTATCCTTTTCTGAACAAATATAGAAAGTGGTGTGGTTGCAAGTGTGGACATTGCTTCGATACGTACTGTGTATACTGACACCCTAAAGTCTGAAATTGTATTAAAGGTCTCTGAGAAGCAGTGGAACAGCATCTACCTGGGAGGGTTTGTGTCACGGAGATAGCTACAGCGTACTTGTGAAACAGCGAGCATAGGACTTGCATTTTGCAATGTTCGTGCAGTCACTGGTTTCCTTGGAAACTAGTGCCTGAGCACACACAGCCAAACTTGAACACTGGTGCATGGTCTCGGAGCAGAAAATGGGCTCCCAGAGTTTAACATTACAAAGTAGAGTTAGGGTTATTTGTTTTTTTTGTTTGTTTGTTTTTGTTTTTGTTAGTAGCAATCTTGGAGTAGGATATTCCCGAAATAGGGCCTCTACTCATGCTGCAGCATTTTTCCTATCTGGATCTGTGTTTTGTTCTCCAAACTCCCCTTTTTGACTTAGTATGTGAGCATATTTGTCGGAGTTGTTTCCCGTTCAGCACACAAACTGTGTTAGGAGAGCCATGGAGCAGCTTCGTGCCGTAAGCTGGAAGTGGCTCTGCAAACTCTCCAGACAGGCCTGCTCATTTTCTGCATTACTGATGGTGGGTCATTGGAACAAGTAGGAGAAGTCATCATGTAGCTGTCTGGGTTGTCTGGAAGGGAGACTGTAGCCTTGTAGATGCCCACATACTCTGCTCAATGTTATCGTCGTAGCCCTGCTCCCAGCACAAGTTAGTCCCTGGGATCTCTCAGGGCTTCTTTCTGTTTAAACTGCCTATGTGATGTGAACTTCACGCAAAGATCCACTGGGTGAGGGGAATTCATAAGTGTTCTTGTAATCCGCAGACTAAACGAGGCAAATAACTTTCTTGGTGGGTAATATCTCTAACAGAAGAAATCAATTGCTGCCTGACTCAAACAGCACGTTGAGGCAATAGGCAGGAAGTCAACAGTGGTGTAGTTAAACCAAACGTGATGCAAATAATGCCACACAGCTCCAAGTTCAGACTTGTTTGAAACAACCTTAATTGTCTTAATTGCTATTGATATGCTTTGAAAATCATGTCCCCTAGGAACCTGAGAAATTCCTTTAGTTAGAGTGGAAGATTGTCTTTCTGAGTTGGAAATACATGCACAAATACATACGAATGTTTGCCATGCAGTTTCAGTATGATTTACATTGGTAAATTTCTGTAATGGGTTATGAGCAAAGTTTGTAGTGGTAGCTAAACCTGATCACATAGAGGAGATGTGCATTTTTTGATAATTACTACATTTTGTTGTAGTTTTACTGTTTTTTTAATTAAATGAAATAGATGAATGGTTTTGGCCTGTGATAAATGGCACAATCTTGAGCTGTGTTGCTCATCACTGCAGATGTGGTCTTGGTGACAGCTGTGACAACAGTTCACTTTTGTTGTCTTTGACCAGCCTGCTGGATTCCTGCTGGGAAACCTGCACGGAGATGCAAAGCAGGCAGCAGCAAGAACTTGCTGAAGCAAGACAAAGTTTTCTCTTTCATCAGAAGTGAGGACAGAAAAACTGAACTTTCAGGTGTTGTGAAAGGGGCTGAGGAGGGCAAAGGAGTTGGTACTTCCAGCTTTCACACTGACTGGTAGCTGAACAAAATCCGGCAGGGCAGGATTGTCAGTTGAGATCCGAGGGCTGAATTTGTTGCATCTGTTCTCTTCATGTCAGACTCCACATTCCCTCAGAGATCCCTGTGTGTGTGCCAGGGGTGTTCTCTGTCCACTTTGTGGCACGTATGTTGGCTCCGTGTTTCCAGAGCCCTCTCTCTGCCTTTACCCCTCTATCCCTTCTGCCCACTCTGGCAAGGTAAACTGTACTTCCCAGGAAAGGGCCTCTTCCTCCTTAGCCTCATTTACTTCACTGGATCTCTTCTTCATTTCTGCATCTCCTTCTTTTCCCCAAGGTTTTTTTTTTCTCTTCCTACAGATGTCTGCTTATCTTTTTCCTCTCAGCCCCAAAGCTCTTCATTCTGCTAAGCTGTCCCATCTGTTAGGCTTTACATCTCCCTAAGAAACCTCCCTCATTTCCTCTATATATCAGCAGTCAGAGAGCTTCCAGTGGCTGTCACATAAGATAGTGCGGGAAGCTTGATTTTCCTGACAATCCAGCTTTTCTGTTGTGTCAGTTTGCACAGAATCAGTGCCTTGTGGCTGATCAGATGTGATGTCCCAGGGGCCTCCTGTTATGGGCAGACAGCAATTCCATCAGGTTGGGTGCCTGGACCTTGTTCAGCTCAGCCAAAAGACCGATAGCTCACATTGCTGCCCTGAAAACCGGCACCAAAAAGGACGTGCAGCAACCTGTTCTCTTTGCGTCAGGGCATTTAGTGGCAGTGGCTTTGAGTTGTATTGACAAAACATTGCAGTGCATGCAGGATGATGGCAGGATGTCATTCAGCTGTTACTCGATATGTCTTGGCGCAGCGCTTGATGAAGTGCTGCTCCAGTACTGAAGTAAAGCTGAGGTTAGTTGTTACCTGTCCCCTCTGTAGACTAACAGTCATGTCTTGCTGGTGGGCACTGTGCAGATAAAACATGGACTAAGCCTCAGTTACAAATGGGGTTTTCTGCCTTCATGCCTGTACATAACTTACTGTTGAGTGCTCTCAGGGTGCTGTTTATCTAGACTTGCTAGGCGTTTAAGAACTAGTTGAGCTGTGTATATGTGCACATACATATTTTCTTCCATACATGTCTTTGCACTTTTAAATCTTGTTAACAGAGCAATTGCAAAGAGGGGAGAAAACATCTCCTGCTCATCAGATACTTGATTGCTTTCTATTTTCCCAGTAGAAGTGCAGATCTGCAAGGCACACGAGAGAAATGAAGCGTGGAGAGATGACGGCTTTTCTCCATTAGCAGTATACCCAACACAGATGTACTCAGATACTACGATAATGAGTACGTTGGGGGAACTTAAATAAGGCAGATACTCTGATCTTACTTGAAGTTGCCTTGGTTAGAGCTTTGCTTGCAGTTTCTGAAAGGAGGAGGCAGCAATTGAGTTACCATTTGAAGTTAGATTTGTTTCTGCAAGAAGATACTTTGAACGTTCACAGCAGTTCCGCTTGGAGAAGAGACACAGGTGGTACAGCTCACTTATTTTGTTGCTTAACTGACTCTGACGTGGTGTCTCAGAGCCACAGCTTGCCTTGGCGTAAAGAGCTCCTGCAGCCTTTTTTTGGCAGTGGTGCAGGGATCTGTTTCGGGATGGATACTGTGTTGCAGCCCAGCAGTCTTTCATTAGAGGAGTCCCATGGGAATGCTAACTATCCATTCTATTTCCCTCCATTCATTAGCTAGATTTATTAATGTCCCTGCAGGCGGGCGTGCCCCATCAAGGGATGCTTTCTGCAGACATGGCAAGCCTGAACGCTGGAGTACAAGAGCCAGTAATGGTGACAGAGGGATGTGAATGTGCCACTGCTACTGGTTACGTATTAGGCACTGGGATGAGGGACGTTTGGCTCTGTGTGGCTGCAGACCTGTCCTCTGCTTCTGTCATGCATGAAGCAGCTGCTCTACCTTCTGCTTTGCAAGTGTTATCTCCTTATCAACTGTTGTGGCAGGTACTCCACAAACATAAGTTGTCCATCATGACTAGGAGCAAATTAATGCTTCCCTAAAATTCCCAGCTTGTTTTCCTTCAGCCAAGGATGGATGAGGAGATGACTGTTACTGTTATTTAGTTAGGTAAAGCAAGTCCAAAAGTGATAGAATCAAACAAACACCAACTTTTTGATTCCATGCTGGTAGTCTTGCAAAGGTACAGGCAGGTATTTTTTTCTGGAAAGCCAAAAAGAGCTCAAAGAGTCAGCCACTAGCCTGATGGAGCCTTGCTCGGGGCGGTAAACCTGGGCTGAGGCATAATCCTGGTATTTGCAGGTGCAAATGGAAAAGCTTCCACAGAGCATGAGGCTGTCCCAGCAATACAGTGAGGATGGACACCTGGGAGCTTTGGTTGAAATTAGGCAGATCCAGGCGTGTGAGGCCATGCCTCTCAGAATTCAGGTGGGGACTAAAGCTCTGGAACATGGTGGCTCTTCTTCTTACCTTCATTTTAATCAGCAATTCCATCCACAAGCTACCAAGCACTCTTTCTATTGCAGATTTAACCAAAATGAACCTGTTTCTTCTTTAAAAAACAGAAACAAAACCTGTATCCACTGCAAAAGGTTCTTGATGCAGTCTGCAATGGACAAATGTTATAAATGAGAGTCATGTCATTTGGTTAAACTCATTGGACTTAATGGCTGCAAAAATTTAGTCTGCAAGGCCAGTACTAAGGAAGGCAGCTGTTGAAATACAGTCAAATAATCTTCCAGAGCATTGTGGCAGCTTTGTTAAATCAGTACTAAATTTATGAATACGTAAGAAGTATAAGACATCGTGAACTGGTGCCCAGTTTGGGTAGGATCTGGAAGTGTAGGTGGAAGTTAAGGCAACATGACTTACGCACTGAAGTAAAGCAGGTGTCCTAGTGATGGCTGAGACAACTGTGTAAAATGTGCATGCTTGAACAAGGAAGATAGAATCTTTACAGGTATTTAAAGTTTTTATGTATATTGGAGACCCTTATAAGGCTCAGATGCTAGTTCCTGAGTAGTGCCTACAGGGGAAAGAGCCTGACTTACTTATTCTTCTGAACAGGTTTTCTTCCTTTCACCTTCATCTGCTTGCTTTCAATCTTCCAGGCACTTTGCGCATTTTTGGAGGACCTGCAAGTCTTGGTTTTTTATCTGCTTGTGTTGGTGATCCTGGAATTGCTCAGCCACGGCCACTGAATACCTTGATACCATTTTCTCTGGATTGCTTTGTAGACTCAAGTGCACTTTTCTGCAGTACAAATATTGAGAATAAAGGGCAGCTACCTCAGCAAATTAGCGTGAAAGCATTGGAAAAAATTGTAGAGTATGATTTTATTTAGGAGTAAAAAACCTACCCTTTGTCACCTGTTGCCTGTGCTTTTCAAAAAGTATCTGTGAGGTTTTCTGAGAAGTGAAATGGCTTGTCTGTTTGTGCCTTTGGCACTCATCTAAAGAGGTAAATCAGATGCTGCATTGACAGCGATTTGCCTCTATGATAGAACTTCAGCAAGCAAAGGCTGATTTCAGTGATAGTAGAAAAAAAACCATTCTACATAGGCCTAACCCTAGGTGCGGTAGTTTTCATTGCAAAAAAAGTTCTCCTCCACATCCTGCAGGTGCACAGGTGTGTGATTCCATTGAAAAAAATATCTGAAGGGCTATCATGCTTTTTAACCAGCAATCTCAAAACACTGAAACCTAGTGTTTTGCTTACCATCCAGAAGGGCTTTTCTTAGAAGCAGCCCCAGTTCTGAATGCAGCCTGTCTAAACCTGCCTTGTACTGGCACCTGTGTTGTGCTGGATGAAATAGAGCAATTGACAGCAGGCCCATCTTGAATAGTCGCCTTGTGATGCATCTGCTTGGATTGTCAGAGGCTGGGTTCCCAGGCAGGAAAGTCTGAGCAGAGTGCCTTCTCTGCTGAAGCTGAGGCTAGGAGCCCATCCTGCTGCTGGAGCTTCAGCTGGAAGCTGCCTTTTTGCACCCAAGGCTCAGATGGGTGGCCATGGTCACTTGTGGGAGAAATTTGTTTTGAGGAACAAAAGCAAATTCCCCATCTGAGAATATAATAAAATGGTGATGCTAAGCTGGCTCCTTACAGCCTCTAAATACAGAGAAAATAGCACATAGTAGAGAAAAAGATGTTTGCTGAGTTAAGTGGGCTATATTTAGGTGCCAAACAAACAGATTTCTGCTTTTGACCCTCCCCCTCACACCCCCAAAACCGCTTTTTATACTGTCTGCAAATGTCTTGGCTGTTCGTGGCTTCTGTTCTCTGCAAAAAGAATAATTGTGAGCAGCAGGGAGAGGACATCTGTTACAGCTGAAAATAAAAAAAGGCAAGCTCTTAGGCATACAGCCACTGTGTCCATCCACACTGCTCTCTCCTCAGTCCCCTGTGAGTGCTGCATCTTTGGACTCTTGTAGTTTCAACACAGTTGATGCTTAAAACAAAACAAGATCCCCCTAAACTCTCCTCTGTCACCTGCTTGATCCAGACCTATTAGTCTGTCCATACGTTTTTGCCTCATGATTTATCTGGGATTAGAGGTGAGACACCAGGTGTCACACCTGCACGGGAGGAAGCAGCACTAGCTCCTGTCTGCCCACCGCTTTACAGGCTTTGTTCTGTCTGGCGTTCTGTGCTGATTAACGAGCCTTTGTAAATTTCTAATTTTTGTATCCCAGAGAGTGTGTTAACTCTAATTCCTTCATAAGCAAAACACTTGGTGATTAGAAGTTAGGTTTTGTAGCTAATTAAATAGCAAACGACAAGGCAGAGCCTTTAACAAAAACAGGTCACTTAAATTGCCTGTGCTCTCCTTTATTGCGTGTTCTTTTTCATAGGAGGAGGATCTTCCCCATGTTTCCACCTAAATAAAAGAACTGAGTGGATGTGTGGTTTATATAGCATTTTCTTTTCTTATTAACTTGAGAGTATATTGCACAACAGTTTTTAAAATATGGCTTATTGCTGTTGGAGATGTCCCAGGCGTGTGAACTCCTGACAGTTCTGACTAGCTAAAATTCAGTTTAAAACACTGGTCTGTGTATTCTCCCCATCGCTAAGCCTGAAGGCTACGAGGAGCCCAGCTGAATTCTTGGAAGGTATGGCTGTTGTTTGGGGTTTCTGCTGCTTAACGTCCAGCTGTGTGTGCTGGGTGGATCTGTCCAGAAGGTGAAATGAGAGCACCTGCAAATCCTAATTCTGTCTGGCACTTCTTTGTTCTCCTCTCCTGACTCTACAGACTTCTCTGGGCTGCTTGGGAAAGAAATATGACAGCCGTAAAACTAAAGCTCAGGGAGATATCAGGGAGACAGCAACTAAGTTTTGGATTGCACTGTTGTTCCTCAGTGCCGTCTCATAGCACAGGACAGCACTCAGCATCCACTGGATCTCAGAGGCCATGGTAGGAGAATATCAAAGACGAAACGTCAGTAGAAATTCAGTTTCCCAACTAGGGTCAGGTGAGGAATTTCTTGGATATTATGGGTTTGTAGCAAGTCACATCATTTAACTGTAAGTGCTGTTATTGGATTTGTTTAGATAGATAGGATTTCATCGTTCCCTTGTGCATTTGCTGCCTTTCCTGGAGTCCTGTGGGGGCTTTTTGCAGTGTTAGCGTCTCCATAGGTGCTATTAGCTGTGTAATTAAAGTGGTCTTGTGCTGTGCATTTTTTGCTGTGGCATAATCATTAATGTGATTGTCAAAACTGTTTAATTTGAAATTGTGATTCAAGGATGAAAAAAACCCTCTAGGTGCTTTGAATGAAAGCAAGGAGGACCTGAGGAAAACGCCTTGTTGGATAGTTGTGTGGCATCCTCAGTGATTTGTATGGAAATGTTCGTGGTTGGGTATTGCTCCTTTACAGGAAGATGGCAGAAGGCAACTATTTTGTGCTGGGGACCCAGGTTAAGCAAACTGGTAAGCACCTTTCACCTCCTCTTAGCCCTGTTTCCTCCCTTCTCTGTTTCAGCAGTTTATTTTCTTGCCAAAAGGTAATACAGAGGTTTTTCCTTGCTTGACAGCTGATCAGGATTTATAGCTGTGGCTTATCCAAACAACCTGTTAAAATGTTATGGAGTGTTTCAAAAATAACAGTTGTCATAATTCAAACGAAGAACAAATAAACATTCATTGTCATGTTCTACTCAGTGTACACAAAACTGTGTGCACACGTCAGCTGAGATTGGAGGGACAAATATTAGCCTGAGATCTCTTTCACTCAGAAAGGGGCTGTCTAAATATTCCGTTTTAGTAATACGGAGGCATTAGAGCTCCACAGACTGCACCGATTTACTTGACCTTTATCAATAGAACAGCATCATCTCCCCCCTTCCAATAAAAGAAAGTAGTGCAGATTTACTATTCACCTTATATAAGACTTGTTAGATTTTATTCCTTGACCTTAAAGGCAGATTGTGCAAGTTGAAATTGGACAGAACAGCAGAGTGCATACCAGCTCTCTCACATCACTGCCAAAAACCAGCAGATGTGTATACATAAAACCGGCAGGTGAAGACTGTTGTGTTTGTTAGGCGTCTTGTCTTTGAATTTAGCTGACTTCTATGAGTTACTGTATGGGAGGAAAGAAACACTGTGATAAGTTGGGCACCTTGTAATGTTAATGCCACTGACCGCTAAAATCATGCACTGTGGAGAAAGAAAAATGGGGGAAGCCAAATCTTAGTAATGTGTTTAGCATCAGGTTAGGGACATTACAAATAATGTTTTAGAGAGCTTTTGTCTCTTAAGACATAAAGATGAGCAAGTGACTGATAATTTTATTATTGTAATAAAGGTTAAGAATTGATACAAGTAAACAAAACCGAGTAGTTATTTCAGTTGCAAGAGGTGGGTATCTGTTCTCAGTGTTTCATCATGGAGAAACTACAAAGGCTTTTGCTTCTGGAGTGAATGTGCCTCATAGGAATGCAGGTAAAATTAAAGTGCATTTCCAAAGAGCTGTCAGGGTACTGCAGCTAAGCTAGCTTAAAAAAAAAAAAAAAAAAAAAAAAAAGTTTTGTTAGATGAGCAGAGGAATTTCATTTAGAACAGATGAATCCTGCATGACCCACTGAGTGACCTATGCACTGCATGGGTTAGGGCAAATAAGCTGAAGTCCTTCAAAACTAAAGAACATTTGAAACTTGCTCCAAAGGCGAGCTTAAAAGTGCAATTCTGTAGACATGTAAGCAATGAAGTGCATAGAGATCAGCTGCTGATTTTGGTATTGTCATAGAGCTATCTTTTACCTCCAGCTGCTGTTGCTGTTCGCTAGCAGGAAGGAGCTAATAGGCTGAATTGAGGTTGGGGGGAAAAACCCAACAACTGCAAGTTCTGCTGTTTGCTCGTTCACTTGAAAGGTTTGTATGTTTTTGTTCCATAAACTCGCTACAGGGGAGGCTTTTTCCCAGAAGCTTGTGTCAGTCACTTTCTTGGATCATTGGTTTAACGTGCACTTGGGCTGATCTTTTTGCTCTTGAATATGTGTATTATTAATGTGTATTCTGAGGACTTGCATTTGCTTTTGACTTTGAGGCAAAGAACTGCCTGAACATCTTTAAAATGCAGTTAAATGTCTTCTAAGTAATGCTCTTTAGGTCTGTCAGGGTTAACTTTTTTTGAGTTGTTTCAGCTCACTCTAGTAGTTCCTGTTTCCTATTCCCAAATAACTCCTTGGCATGCATATTCTCTCCATCTCTTGTTAGCTCTCGCTGTGTATTCCTTCATGTAAATATTTCCAAAACGCAGCCTGTGTACTGTGGAGCAAACTGAAATGTGAGAGAATTGTAGCAATGCTTTTCAAGGAGTGAACAAAACCGCATTCCTAATTCTGTAAAATATTTGGGACAGAGGAAGCGAACTGTTTCCCTAGAGAGCCACACGTGGGAGGAGCACTCTCACCAACTCTTTGTGGTATGCTTATTTACTGTTCCACTTTTGTGTGTGTGTTTCCCCCTCCCCCTTTTCCCACCAAACCTAATGTGAGTTATCACCTAGTTCTACCTCTTGCACAGTGAGCCCTCAGGGCTCTCCTGTCTTGCTCAGCTCTGTTTATAAGCTGGCCATGTCTTCCTACAGACCTTTACCTCCTGGCCCAAGGCTCAGCTGCTTGTGTCCTGTTGCAGGCTGTGGTTTCCTCAAGCTCCGTGAAGGAGCTGAGTGGTGGAAGGATAGAGAAAAGGGAACTGTGTGATGCAGTGGGAATGTCAGGTAAGGTACTCAGAAGAGAAAGAAGGACGACCCAACGTTGTTGTGTTTGGAGCAGGCAATTTTGGTTTTGAAGGTGGTGTGGGAAGGTGCTAAGACATAAGGGTGCTGGGAAAGAGGAGAGAAAATACAGGATAGTAATGCAAGGAAAACAAAATAAACATGATGCATAGTAGGCATATGAGCAAACTTACTTTTTTGTTCATATGGTGCAGATAAGGGTCACTTGATTGTGTGCTCCTTTCTGGCTTACTTCTTCTGTCCTTTCACTGTCTTGAAAGGTGTTTCTCCCCTTCCTTTAGAGCCTTCCAGATGGTCTGCACTTAAGGACCTCAGCAGCAGACCTGCAGCGCTTCTTCATTATAAATTATGGGCAGCAGGGCCATTGATAACTGCCCACAGCTGTAACATATGTTGCAGTGGGTGCTCTTAAATTGGTGCACAATAAACCCATCCCTCTCCTGTGTGTCATACATTGTAAGTATTTTGGGAGAAATAGTGAAAACTGAGGTACTGTTAGCACTTGATGCTGAATTATGGAATGCCAATGGCCAAGTAGCATCTTCCTTTGGATTTCATCAGATATAACAAATCCTAGATGTGGGACATCATTTGAAATGGTGAGTCAGTTTTTCAGGGTCTGCCGCTTGAGGATTAAAAAGATAATCTTTCCTGCAGCTGTTGGAGCTGTCTTGCATTCCTCTGAGTGGGATTCAGGTATTTTGGTATTTCCTCTTGTGTGATTCTTGTTGCTCTTTGTTTACCTCCCAGCGCATCAGTATGTGTCTGTCCTTTTTACGGTTGTGCTTGCATTATTGTCATCCCATCTGTGTTCACCCAGTCTGCATCTGCAGTTCTTGAAAGGGGATTCCTCATTCCCTGCTGCGACAGCAACAAGCTGCAGCTACATTTCATGCACCCTGCCTTTGAAAGCAGAGCCTTGTTTGCTGTGTTTGCCCATCCTGTGATGGCAAACATGTATGTCTCAACAGAATGAATCTTGAGCATACCTGTCTTATTAAAGGAATTGCTTTCTAGGCTCTGGAAGAGGCAGAGTAGCAATCTACTTAATGCATGTTGTAGGCTATACTCCAGAAGCAAGCAGTGCCGTTGTTTCCTGTTGAAATGGTCCTGCTTGTAAAGAGCAGAGCTTTCCCTTGGGAGCACCTCAGTGTTTCTCATGCTGTGATTATGGCTTGCTTTTCTGCTAGGCTGTAATGCCAGTAGGTTACAGTTGCTTGTAGGGGAGGGTGCCTTACACTGCAATCATCAAAACTCACTCAGAGGGATGAAGTCCCAGGTGAACATGCTGTTCCTTGGCCTTACCTTGGCAGTACACGTTTACGTTGCTGCCTCCTCCTTTTGCTTTTGCTTGTATCCGTTCCTGTTGGTGTTCCCTGAGGGCAAGTGGTGCCATAAAATGTGATGTTACCAGTGCAAAAATATCCTCTTCTTTGCAAGAAATTGGATGTTTCCCTTGACAGCGTACTTTCAGGCCAAAGTTCCTGGAAACATTCAAATCCTCTGGAGGGCAGTTATTTTGATCAAAAGAGAGCCATTTCCTAGAGTCCTTGAAATCAATCCATCTTTTCCTTGCCTTCCCCTTAAAGTTGGTACTCTTCTGATGTCATTTTTTTTGTCATGATTACTCTTCAAAACAATTATTTTAACTTCTTTCTGACTTGCATTTACTCTTGATTGGATGGGGTGGAATTGCAAATATCCAGTTTGTCTCTGAATAGGGAAATAGGGAGATTTATCTGAATTTCCAGCATCTGTAAAGGTTCTCCTTTAGTAGGCAGTCTGGGACTTCATGGGTGCTGCACTCTTGGTAGACTTCCTAAAATAAGTTTGAGAAAAGGTTGTTGCTGTCGGGATGTTCTTCATCCCTCAGTCAGAGAGATGGTCGGTACTCACGCAGTGGAAATACAGATTAGAAGGTAGTACTTTGAATGTGACCATTTGTCCCTGACCTGACTTTGAATAGAGAGAAACTGCTGGTGGTTGGCTCCTAGTATGATCCCCAGCCTCGCTGCTTCTCCCTAGGCAGCGTATGAGTCTCCTGCTGCTGTTCTGTCTCCGTTTAAATGTTATAAAGTTGTATGACTTGGTTCCTTAGAGTTCATGTTGTCTGCCAAAAGGTGCTTGTCCGAATGTAATCTGGTTTATTAGTAGACTAGACAGAGCCCACATGATGGTGCTCCCACAGCTCTGCTCAGGACTGCTGTGTCCCCAAAGCGACCTTTCTGAGAGCGGATCCAGCGACAGCGCTCGCCTGCTCCTTGGCTGCTGGGTGAGGATGTTATTTAGGTAAACCCATACATCCTTCCAGTATTTGTCTCTCAAAGCATGGCTGCTAATGTCAGTCCTTTTACTGACCCTTAACAAAGGAAGAAATACTTCTTCTTCAATTCCTAGAGATATTTATTGAAGGACTAAGGCTCCAAGTGCTTGTCTGCATTCTGTTCCTGAACACCTATATTATTTAAACCAGGGACTTTGCCAGGCAGCAGAAAAGCAGAAACAGTGAAACAACTTACATGGTGACAGTGCCATCCATCAGAAGTGTTAGGTGAATCAGTAACTGGCATTAAATCTGTCACTTTTTTTTTCACAAATCACATTTTCTGTGGAGCCCCATACTAAACCTAAAGCTGTATATTTGCACTGTCGTGATAGTTTTCCCTGCTGATGCTCTTCTGCTGAGGAGGAGCAAAGTGTTTTTGCAGAGCACATTCATTTTGCCTGGACAACAGCACATTTAGAAAAGCTTGCAATGTGTTTGTAGCCTCTAATCCAAGAGACGAGAGCGAGCTGTCTCTGCTCAGAGGATCTCTAATTGGATTTCTGCATCTATTTAAATTAGGTTATCATCCACTTGGCAGATTTCCTGCTTTTTCCACCAGGGTGAAGTCCATCTCTGCAGCAGCTATCTGTGACTTTCTTCTCCAGGGCATCTGAATGCAGTTCTCTCTGTAAGTGTTCATTTATCACTGTGAAGCCATGCAGACCTCAAAATATGCTAATAAACTTTGGGAAACTGTTTTAGCTGCCATTTAGCTGCAGTCCTCATACCTGCCTCCAGTCAGCTTGCTGCTTGGAGCTGCCAGGAGTGGAAGTGTATGTGGATAATTGTTTGATTGATGGGGAAACTCTTGCCCTTAAAGTAGGAGGTTCTTTTCAAGATACATTGCCGTGACCTTCAAGACATTTTGCCTGGATCTCCACGGTTCAGTCGTGCAAACTGAACCCTGCTGGAGGAGTTTGGGTGTTGCTGCATCCCTTGGCGTTGCAGCATATGGGTACATATGTTTTCTCTGCTATTTCTGTTGGTGTGAAAAGTCTCTTGCGTAGTTACACTGGATGTGAGTACCAAAACTGAGAGATGTGTGAGAACACCACTCCTCAAAAGACCATGTTGTTTAGCCAAGTGTGTAGCATGTAGCTTGTTCCGTTCCTCCTTTGACATTCGCTCACTATGTTTGTTCACCTCTGATAAGCTGCCCGAAGTTTCGCTGCTTCCTTCGTCTAATAAAGTGGCTGTTCGATCCTGTTGGGAGGTATTGGTAATGGCTTCTCAAAATGAAGCTCATGTGGGAGTTGTTCAGAGGTGTCAGGCATCTCAGAAGCAGGCAAATTATATTGGGAGGAGATGATTTTCTTGCTGACAGTGCCAAACATTTCCAGTATCTAAAGCTGGGTTTTTGTAGGATGGAAAATAGTAGCCTAGAAAAGGGTGGTGAAGATCTGTGGGGTGAGATATATTTAAATACAGGAGTTAACCAAAAAAACTTCCCCAAAGAACCTTGCATACAGCGTTTTCATCCTAACAACGGTTTTCAGTGAGGGAAATTCAAGGAGAAATTAACATTCTTTTCCTTAAATTATTTTGCTTCTTAGATGTTGAATGCCAGAATATGATATAATGAGCAACAGTGTAAATGAACGGCATGTTTTACTGATATATTTAGAAGTGCTAAGTGGAGCTCTCTCATCAACACGTTCTCTACAAAGCTCCTCTATTCTGCAACTACAGGTCATATTTACATATAAGCAAAATGGAAACATGAGGTTCATTTTCCTTTTTTAAAGGTTTAGATCAGGGCACGGTTGCTTTCCCTGTTGTCTCTCTAAACAAAATGTCAGTTTAAATTGTTTTTAGTGTACTCTTCCAAAGAACACGTTCTTCCATCCAGCTAAGCAGTAATGGCCTTGGCTCAGGATGCTTCAGATCCCTCCCAGAAATGTTCTCTTCTGACCTGAAGCCGCACCGCTGCTGTCTGTGGTGGGAAAGGCAAGCATTTGGTCATGAACATCAGCAAGCGTTGTAAAGGCTCCACGTTACTTCGTCCTGAACTTGAGTCCTGCTGTTTTTCCAGTTAATGGGACGAGAATAGCTCTCCTGAGTTATATTTACGTTTCCCTTTAAGAAACGTTTAAAGCGATCTTTGTCCGTAGCCAAAACAAACAGAGTTATCAGCTATTAACAGTGTTGCAGTTGAACAGGACTGAGACTTTACCAGAAGGTCTTTTCTGTCCTGTTCTGCTGCCACACAGTGTGTGAGTCTTAAAGGGGATCCGTTTATCCTTTTGCAGGCTGCATTTTTAAAGCCAGCCAGCATTTCTGTTGCATTGCTGTCATGCAAGAAGTACCCGCTGCCAGCCTGCAGTGCCAGATGTCCCGGGGCGCTGCAGGGGCAGACCTCCACCTTTCTGTAATTGACTTGTCAGAAATAATTCTCCTCACAACATAAACGCTTTCGTTTCAAAACCGCCTTTCCCGAGGGCAGCGGAGCTGAAGTTGGTGGTTGAGGGATTGAAAAGTCATCCCTGAAAGTTGTGCTTGCAGCCTCTCTTCTGCAGGAGCTGAAGAGACGCCCACACTAAATAACAGCACAGGGAAGAGATTTCAGCTGCGTTGTTGACAGTCGTTTCGATATCACGGAAGGCTTTCTGATTTCTAGGCTCTTGTTTTTAAACCTCTGTGTGTGTGACTGGCCATGCGACGGTATTCGTAAAGAGAAGATGAAGTGTCTGGATGAATAGGCGGCTGTGTGGGATGTGCAGGCTTGTAGATTGAATAATCACACAGTAAGCAACAGCAATTGTACAGCAAGGCTTTTGTGCCGGACATTACTGGTTTTTGGGGGATGTGGGCTTTTTTGTGCTCAAGGAGCATCTCTAAAGAGAACTTCTAAAACGTCTTTTTCAATGGACTTGGCTGCTCTTGGTGATGCTGTCCTCGAGGCTTACACATCGATTTCTGTCAGAGGTTTTCTTGCTTTTGTTCGCTGAAGAGGAGGATGTTGAGGTCCCATTCCAGAGCAGTGTGTGAGCACGTGTTCTGTTCTTATGTGCACAGGGACTTAGAAACAGTGAAGCGCTCTGTGAGCATGGGCTTTGGGGGTTCCTGAACCTATAGAGGTGTGCAGTCTTTGCACTTGAACAGATGCCCCTTATGAAAAGGAGGTTTGTCTAGGCACAAGTTAAAGACAGGTTCTGCAGAGTTTTGTTTAATACTTTTTGCAGTGCATTTCTGTTCGGCTGAGTAGTTTCTGGAAAGCGGGAGCGGGCCTAATACTTACCTGCGTGCACCTCTTGGAAAGATCTTTTCTTCTTCTTCTTTGCACCTTCTGAAAAGATCTTTTCTTCTTTTTTTTTTTTTTTTTAATCCATAGCTACATTTTGTAGAAGTAAACACTTTTAAACATGTCTCCGTGTAGATTTCAAACAGGCAATTGTTGTTCATCTGTTGCGTTTAATTCGAACTACATTTTTACAGCAGCGAAGAAACAGAATGAGAATGATGCTGTGGGATGCAGTGCTGTTGAGCCAGGTCTGCCTATCAGTAAATGCTAAGTCCTCACCTTGCAGGGAGCTGCATCCTTACTCATTCTTACTGCTGCAAGGCTCAGCCCTGGCAGCGAGCTCCAGTTTAAAATGGTTTTGGTATGCAGCTGTGGCATTGTACATGTGAACATTCTATCATTCAGATCTGCTTCCCAGATACTCTTTGTTGGTGTTGTCTCATGGATATTCTGTACTTCTTTTGTTTTTCTTGACCATCCTTTGCTCTCTATTTGAATTTAAGGCTTGTGCTAACTCCCCTGCAAACAAATGCTGTGTCTGTCTAGTGCAGGTCAAGGAGGGCTCTCTGATCCTGCAGTCTTCCTGGATGTATGCTGCAGTAGTTTTTCCATCTTCCCTTAAATTCTTCCTTTCCTTACACTAAGCAAGCAGTTTTCTGATGTTGAAATAAGACCTTTTGGGACAAAGATTAGCTTTTTGTTCTGATATTGATCGTACATGCCCGAAGGTACCTATCTAACATGAAGCATGTGGATTTTGGCTGTGAGTTAAGTGACTGAGGTGACTGTCAATTTTGCACTTTGTAAAATGTAAATTATGGGCAGAGTAAGATAGGCTGTACTGTGGGGTTTGGTATATTAACTTTTCTTCTTGTCTAGGGCTGTATCTTCTGCCTTCATGTGTTAGTTTGTGTTGCCAACAGGTGTTAGCAGCAGGGCTTTGAGCACCATTCTAGAACAGATTTTGCATTTTATGACCACTGCAATAAAGCAAACCGTTAACACTGGCCTTTTCCGGCACCTGTACAGAGTCCCTTTGTGCCAGGACAGAAACTGCAGATGAATTTTTCCCAGGCATTTTGCTGTGAGGTTGAAATGCTGAGGAGCTGTCTCTGAAGGACTGGAGCAGCCCCTGCTTGGGGCTGGGCAGTGTGCAAATGCACTTCTGTATGCTGTTCTTCTGAGGGGCACTCAGCCTGGCACAATGTTTTCATGGATGAAATATATTTATAGCAAACTTCTTACGGTGCTTTTTGCATGACTTCTGCAAATTAGGATGCAATTAGCTTGTTCCTACTGATGCCTTATTAGTTAGCATGATGGGCTTAAACTCATTTGGGAACGGATGTATCACAGATGATTATGCCCTTTTTATTTTTTAATTTTCCATTGCTTTTGATCATTATTTTTTCAGAAAACATTGCAGATTTCTGCTTCTGGAAAGTAAAGATGGTGGCTTCATTCTTGGCTCTGAATGCTCTGCATTAGGAGCTATTCAGTTGAGCTCTAAGTAGATATTCCTGACAGTGCCCCATTCCTGAAACAAGGTTGCACAGAAAAAGTCTGTTCCATAATAAATACTGTAGGTTTATTTTGTTTGGAGGTTGTTTCCATTAGAAACTGTAGTTAAAAAATGCAGACTAAATACTCTTCAACAGTAAGAGATATTGAAACAGCTGTATCTTGTTTAAACCACTTGCAGGTGTGTGTTTTTGACCATTTTAAATACCTTTTTTTGTATCAATAGGTAGACTTGTGTGTTAACACTTCTGCAGTGGATGTAGTTTTCAAATAGTAATGGAGATGATTAAGGAATGGTGTGGTTCACAAAAGCATTGGTTCCGGGTTAATTGGGAATTATGAGCTAATTTATATGCTTTGAGTTTCACATCGTATAAAAATAAATAGAGAAGAAGAAAAATCTATTTACCTGGAGCTTCATCTGTGAATTACATTGAAATAAAGCTGTGTAATAAAATAATGTGGAAATTGCTGAAGGCCCTGTATGCACAAGTATGCAGGAATGGTAATCTACACTGCATGAATAATTTTTTAAATTATTAGACTGACGAATACTCTCTTGCAGGGAACAATAGAGTAAATCTTATTGTAGCTATGACAGTGTATTTTTAGTATCAACTAATTTTCAAATACGTCAAGCTAAGCTTTGCTTTTTTTTTTTTTTTTTTTTTGAGGTGGATGGAATATTTCTAGATGAAAAGGTTTGTGGCTTACTAGCTACAGAGCGTGGTTTGTTTTGATGCTAATATGCTCAAAACATGCTGTTTGGATCATGAGGTGCTTGTTCACTTCACAGGCACTGCTCTGGGGCTGCTGGAGGTGCTTTTCTCTCACTCTGGGCTAGTTGCATTTGAAGTCTCATTTAGCTAACTATCCTTAAATAGTAACACCTATTTTGGTCATATTCAAGTGTGATAGAGCTATTGCCCAGAATGTTCAGTATTTAGTTTTAAGATGCTTAGATGTTGAGAGGTGGAACTGCTGTTGATGTCCTGAGCTTTCCCTTCTAATGCTAGCACACTTCTGCTGTTAAAAGCATTTGGATTACTCAGTCGTTCTCTGAGCTTCAGTTTCTCCAGTATTTTTGCTTTGAAAGTAATGCCTTCTATTTTATTCTATTGGCCCCCAGTGTCAGAGTGGATGTTGGTGGTACGGCAGTAGAGGCTGAACCTTCCCACCAATGTCCCATTCCATGTTGTTGCCGTGTGACAGATGGCAGCAGAGGGGCAGTCTGACAGAATGGTATCTGACATGGGAGTGCGTGTGAAGCAAAGGTGTGTCACTGAATTCCTCCATGTGGAAGACATGGCACCCATTGACGTTTATCAATGCTTGCTGAATATTTATGGAGACCAGCCATAAACGTGTGTGTGTGAGCACAGTGAGGCGGTGAGTGGTGTGTATCAGCAGTGGAAACAGCAAGGTGCCATGTTCTGGATGGCCATGCACAGCTGTCACACCACGAGATGAGGAGTGCCTCAATCAGCCTGTTCATGTGAATGGGTGGATTACAACCACGGAACTGTGTAAAAGCTGAATATCAGCCTCAAGGAATTGGAAACAATGGTGGCAGTGTTGGAATATCACAAAGCTTGCAGCACGTGGGTCCCACAAATGCTCACACAGAAACAGAAGGAACACTGTATGTAAGTTTGTCAGAACCTATTGAACCAATAGGAGGCTGAAGGTGGCAGTTGCCTGGATGGCATCATTACCAGTGACAAGACGTAGGGTCACCACTATGAGCCAGAGTCAAAATGGCAGTTCACGGAGCGCTGATGTGAGCTCCCCATCAAAGAAAAAGTTCAAGACACAGCCCTTGATGGCTGAAGTGGTATACATTGTCTTTTGGTATAGGAAAGGGATGATCCTCCTGGATTTCCTAGAACTTGGAAAAGCCATCAGTTTTGACCTCTACATCACAATGCTGGTGAAGCTGAAGGCTCAAACTTCCAAAGTCACACCAGAGAAGATGACAACCTTTCTCCTGCAGTGTGATAATGCCAGATCTCATACCAGTTTGAAGACCATGCAACGCATTGCTAATCGTGGCCGAACTGTCCTACCACATCCACCACATAGTCTGGATTTGGCACTTTGTGACTTCCATCTGTTTGGAAAAGATGGGCTGTGTAGGCAACATTTTCTTAGCAGCTATGCCATCATAACAGTGTGAAACAGCGGGCCACCTCTGTTGGTGCAGATTTTTATGAGCGCAGCATGCGGGCTCTTGTTCATTACTGGTGAAAATGCACAGCGAATGGTGGTGATTATGTTGAGAAATAGTATTCTGTAGCTGAGAATTTGCTCTCTCAAAGAGTGTTATTTCGCTCTTTGTATCTGTTGTAGTTTCCATGGAAATAAATAGGCATTACTTTTGGAGCAACCTATGTATGTTGAAGAGAAAAGGCTCTTGATGCTATGAATCTGTTGGTTAGAGCTACACTGAGGCTTTTCTCAGAATACTATTAAGCTCACAAATTCCAAACCTTTGTTCATCTTGCATATATTTTGCTGCTTCTCCCCAGAATGGATTTGTAGCAGATTTTCTTAGCCCTTCTGCTGCCCCTTTGCTACTATTTAGACCAGGCTTCCCAGATCCTTTCAAATCCTTTGTTGTCCTTGCTTCCTACAAGAACAGCATTGCTTCTTTCTGTGGGCCCTAAATTAACAGGGAGGTCCAACATACCCATGTCTGAATTCCTTGCATCTCTTGTGGCTGTTTTTCTAAGCATGAAAGGCTGACTTTATTTTATTGGGGAGACAGTCATTTTGAGCCTTGCAATGGAACAAATGGCTGGAATTGGAATGCTGGCTGATATGACTACCGTGAAAGCTTTTATTATGCTTTCTTTTTCAGCGTGCTGTTTGAGTAATGCTAGTAATTAGTGTCTTTGTTATGAGGCTTATGGGGACCTGTGGGGGTGGCTGAGACCAAAAGAGCCATCAAGGCACAGCACAGAAAGTCTGCTCTTGCTATACTGTGTGGAACAAATAAGGAAAGAGAGTTATCTGCCTTATAACCAACCTTAAAATTGTCAACTTCTACGCTACTGAAAGCGATGAAAGAACAACACAGATGTAGTTTTCTTCCTGGTGGTTTTTATTTGCTTGTGCAAGGAGTTAGAATGATAGCACATGAAGTTAAACTAAATTTCTCAAGATCAAGGTTTCTGGAGCAGTCCATTCCTTCTTGCAGGCAGTGCTTGAAGTCCAGTCTACTTTTCATCCAGTGCTTCAGTAGGTCAGTGCCAATGGCCTCTCATGTGAAGTAGAGCATTTCGGAGATGTGGCTGCTTTTGGGGACTCTAGCTTTGTCTGGACCTAGATGTAGCATCCTCACTTGTTCCTTTCCATAAGTTGCTCTAGGAGGTCTTGCAAGATGTCATAATGTGGTGGGCACAGTCAGATTGGAGGCTTCACCTGCGTTGTCAGAAACAACCGCTTCCTTTCCAAACCTTGCACAGTTTAGAACTTCAGACCGTTAAACCAATTGCATGCCAAGCCAAAATTGAGTGTCTCATTTTGTGAGTGCTAATAAAACTTTTGAATTTTCCTGTTAGTCGTCAAAGCAATGAATTGGTGATGTTTAACAGTGGTGCCTCCTCTGCTGGAATTCATGGTGTTTGGAATTTGATTAATACTCAGGGAATCACTGCAGTATCACACACTCTTGTATTCTCCAGTTTGTGTGATTTAGTAGGAATATGATAAACTATGCAGTAAATCCTTGGACTTCTTGTTTGTATTTCCTTTCACTTTTGTATATGGAAGATATTTTGGGTAGTTCTGTTATTCTTCAGTGTTATTACTGATGTAGCTAAAAAGGGATCTTGTAATTGCATGAGATCTATTTTCATTACAAAACTGTATCTAAAATTATTTACAAAAATCATTGCAAGTTAATTTTTTTTTCATCTTTTCTGATTTCATCACATTTTTTAGGGAAAAAATCTGGACTTTTTTTTTCCCAAAGAAATAGTCACTGAGGCACTGTGTGGTTGTCCCAAACTTCATGTTTGAGCTCGGTGGATGGATGTTTGGCTAAACTGTGCTTTTTTTTTTTTTTTTTATCCTGCAGGTCCAAGGAGCTAATAAAGGAAGCTATCCTTGACAATGACTTCATGAAGAATCTGGAGCTGTCTCAGATCCAGGAGATTGTGGATTGTATGTATCCTGTGGAGTATGGCAAAGACAGCTGCATCATCAAGGAGGGAGATGTGGGTTCCCTGGTGTATGTCATGGAAGGTATGGTTTCAAAAGCTGATATCTTTTTCCTTTATTTTCCAACATACATGGAGATGAAAACTGCATTTCATGGGAAAAATCATTTTGCAGAAAGAGACTAAAGACATTTTCTAAATATGGTTGTTGAAGAATTTGTGTGGACTACTTTTGCTTGGAAAATTCCATGCTGGAATTGTGTGCCTCCCTATATAAAGAAAGAGGGTTAAAGCTCTTAACCCAGCACTGAGATCTGTTGGAATAAGCCACTACTAAATATAGTTCTTGGGCTTTGAGACAATACCTATGCTTTGCTGTATCAATGATTGGCTTAATAGAAATGGTGGTGTTACGGAAATGGAAAGTGGCTGTAAAAGGAGGAGACTGTGGTAATAGTTTGCTACCTTATAGACTGTTGTGAGAATGAGCTTTTGCATGCTGATAAAGTTCAGGGACATCTCTGCAGAAGCAATGTGTTTCATAATAGAAAATGGTATTTTTCTGCCCTGTGCACAAAATGAGTGTAGCATCTGCAGTTTAGCATGTCTGATTTGTCACAGTATGTGTTGTGGCAGGGTTTTATCTTCTTGGTGAGGTGTGAGTGCAACAGTGGATGTTCTGTTTTTGGGAGCCGTTGGGTTTCTGAGAGTCTCGTAGCTGGATGGGTGTTGTCAGCACTCTGCTTTTCCAAAATGTCAGCTATTTGCATTTTGTGTCTTACTGTTTCCACGTTCTTTAGCTTTGCGTGTTGAATTGGGCATATTTAATGTAGGTGTGTTTTTTGATAGGAAGTTTGTGTTTCACCTGTAGGAGTTACTAGGCTTGATCAAACCTGATGTCCACCTACGGCAATGTCCACTTATCTCTTTGGCTAGTGTCTAATAGCGAGTTCTGAGGTAAATGTTGCTGTTTTAATTGAGTCAATGCAACAAATGAGTTCCCAGCTTGATTTGATACAGTACACATAGACAAATACTTACAAAATCTCTTGGTACTCCTTAGGAAGAAGTAGACCTGCAAGCACTGTGTCCAGATAATACCCAAGGAGAACAAAGGTTTCCTGCTTGTCTCTGTCTTTTGAGCAAATATGAGAAAACTCCAGATTATGTATAACTTGTGTGTTTCTGTGTATTTACACATGCACAAATTAATTTCTTAAATTGTCCTTTAAACAAAAATATTTTCGAGGCAGTAAGCCATCCTTTAAACATGGTTTCCTGCCAGACTCTTGATGCTGTATAGTTGCAAATATTCTTCACTAGTTTCCCAAAACAGCTTTAAGGTTCTGCCCTTTTAAGGTTAAATCCTTTCTCATGGCACAGCTTTAAGTCCTCCAGCTTTTAATATTTACATATTTTCCACATTCAAATGGCATTTTGCATTATGAAGTAGTTAGTGGGAGATTCCAGAGCAAATATATGCCCACCTCAGCATTACATGGAAAGGTGTAGGTTTTTCAGTCTCGCATTTTGAGTACAGAAACCATTTTATTGAGGTGCAAGATTTGTCTTAGCACCAGTAAAATGCTTTTTTTTTTTTTTTGTAAAATAGTGAAGTTTTCATATCACACAACTCTGTTTCCCAAGTGCCATCATGTTGGAGGCATATTTCTGCTGTGTGACTGGGTTTGGATGATGATGTGTTCCATCCAAACCTTGTAATAACAGCAGGGTGCACTTATCTCCTGTTCAGTGCTGTTGCATCCTTTGGAGAGGAATTCTGGGGGATTTGTGGGCAGACCTCTTCCCACTGTTGTTTGAAGCACTGAACGTGACCTACGACTCAGATGGCCTTTATTTGATATATCTGATGTTGTGCTATTACTGTGGCTTTCCTGAATTTACAATGTGTTTCTAATTATTGCTCCAGACTCCATCCCTTGACTCTCATCTTCTAAAACAACTATATGTCAAAGACAACCTCGTGGCTTTTGGGCTCTTCAGCTTATTCCTGCTCTTCTGGAAGGTCTCTGTGTGCGAGGGCAGGATTGGCTCACCCCCAGTATTTGGTTGGTCTTGTGATTTAATTTAAGATTATTTAGATAGCTATGTAAATATGTATAATGCTTTACAAACAAAATTATGTAGAGTTTATAGCCTGTGTTTAGAAGTAATGCAATGAGTGATGATGAAGTAATGGAAATGAGAGATGATGTTATCAAATGTCTTGGTTTATGGTTGTTACTGTGGGCTCATTTGCTCTTTTTGGCTTATCGCTATATCCTTTCAGCTATTCAAACAAACAAAAAACCTACAACCAATCATCTATAAACTTTATTCTTCATAGAGTTCTTCTGAAAAAAATCCTATCTTGATGAATATTAGAGAGTGATTTTTTTATTTTCTCAAAAAGTGCATAAGCATTGCAAATGTTGTTTCGATGTATTCCTCTTTCCTTCCTTGCTTGTGATGAATATGAATACAAATTAGTCATGTTGAGCGTTTGATAACCAATACAATCATGCAAATTTCTAATTTACGATTCGACATTTAGATAGAACCTCTTACCAGAAGTCTGAGTTATATATGGGCGATGTTTCCTTAGACTAATTATAAATAATGATTTAAGTAAGATGGATTTGAAAACATCCGTCACTTTCATTGTTGCTTTCTGCATTCGCTGATCACTGTGAAGCAGCAGTAGTCTCCATTTTAAATTTTCACTTATCTTCATAAACCTTGTTAGACCTGCAGTCTCTACAATAATTATGATCTCTGAATATTTGGGTTCTTTATCCTGGATGTTAAGATGCTTACTTGTGTGACGCTTGCTGTGCTTGGTGAGCCTTAGAAGGCTGAATAATGATGAGCCCCAAACTCTTCCTTCTTTACTATGGCTTGATTACGCTTTCTGAAAGTAATTCTGGCATTGCTATATTCCTGGGGTGAAAACGGCCATTGTAGCTCAGTGAAAAGACAGGAAAGCCGTGACTGCTTTTCCATTCTCTCTTTGATCCAATCAGAAAGATAGTTCACTACTGCCCAATACCAGGTTTGGGTGAGCTGTCATTTTTTATTCATGTGTTTGCCCACGCTGGCAGGTTTGATTCTTTCCACTCTGGTTTTGTGCTCTCATGCATGCGATGAGTGAATAAGAACTGTGTTCTGTGTCCTATTATTTTTTACCTTGCATCAGATTTCCTGCCCTACCTGTGTTTCTTTTTATTTTCAGGAGTGCTTGTACAAACTGATTGTACTCCAGAGATGACAAGTTGTTTAATAGAGTGAAGCTTGAAAAAATACTGAAGTTACTGAGAGCACAAGGAGAAAATCTTCCATGTATTTCCATATATCAAAATTCAAAGCTGAGCAGGGAGAAGTGAAACACAGTATGGGAAGATGGGAGGATACTGGAAACTGAGTTGTGCTTGTTAGAGAGCTCTCCAAGTTTGCACTCCCTTGGGACAGCCTTGCAGCATGGAGACACATGGGGTCCAGCCCACGAAAGGCCAAGGATCCCCATTTCTCCTGCAGCACCCAAAAAGTTGTCTTGTAGCTGTGTTTGAAGGTGAAAATTAGTTGTGATGTAAGCAAGTATTTATTAGGGACTGAGATTCTTGGAGAAAGGAGCTCTGACCACCTACAGCAAAAGCATGCCTTCGGGCTGTTGAAGCTGGGAGTGAAAAGAGGGATGAGTGATCCTTGGCTTATACATATGAACTAGTCTCTGCTGGCACTCTGACTGCGAGTCAAGCAATTTTGAGGATAAAATAGCTTACCAAAAATACTGCCTTTCTTATTAGTGCCTCATCAGGCTTTTGTCTTAAAATTGAGGTTTCTTTCGGAGTGAAAAAGGGATTATCTCTGTTGGTCAATTGTATTCTGCCTCTAGAATCAGTTTGCCACTCCGTGTTTTAAGGTTAAGAAAAAAACAAAAGTTCTCCAAGCTCTGGTTTTGGAGGTTTGATTTGGTTGACTTAAAGCCTTTTTTTGGGAACTACATTTCTAAAACTTTTCAGAAATTACTTAAGAATTTGAAAACCTAGAAAGGTCTCTTTCTGAGAGATGCATCTAGATCTGTACCATGTTGACAGCTTTGAGTTATGTGTGGGTGTTACCTCGCACTAATGAGGATAAATGTGATATCCCACATCTGAAACCAAATGTTTCCTCTTTTGCTCCCTCTCTGTCTGAACCTGTCAGCTGCAAGATGTCACACTTGATGGCTGCATTATGAAAGGAAAATATGTCAGCAGAGCTGCAGATAAATCAGGCGACAGTGTGCAAGTTTTAGGCTCTCATGTGAATAACAGTTGTGCCACTATAAACAGACGTTCAGATTTTTTTTAGAAACTATATTAACAGGTGTAAGGAGTCCTTCTTTCATGTTGGTTTCTATTCCCATGAAAAACGGAAAGAATAACACTGTGAGTGGAGTGGAGGGGACCTAAAGTACTTGAAATGATTGTTTTGTAGCTTACGATTTTGTGTTGGCAGTGTGCAGTAGCATCCTCCTTGGCTCTTTGTTCTTCTGCAAATAAATATCGAGGTTGCACTAAAACTCCAGAAGCTGAGCTGAGGGAAACAGCCCCACCAACACCTGTTAAGCTCCCGGTGCTGGACATATGGAAAGGGAAAAAGCAGCTTTGAGAAGAGCCCATATTGAGAAACAGTCTATGGTTTCCTCAGCCCTTATTTTAATAGTTTCTCCTCTTAAATCTCCTTGAATTTCATTTTATTTTCATCTTCAGTCAAGAGGATTCTCCTTTGGGAGACTTTGTTCCTTGCTTTACTCTTCATAGAAGCTTCTCCAAAGTGATGAAACATCTAATTATGACTTCCCGTGGGGGGGTGGGGTTTGGGACATCAGAGAAGTCTTGGGAAGGAACATATTCCTAGAAAGTGCAGGATTTGCAAGGATATCAAGCTCAAAGTTTGCAGAGGAAGATGAGCACTGTCACTGTAGCCATGTGAACTACAGATAGGGATGCAGGAGGTTGTAGGAGATGTCCCAGCAGAGCTGTCTCAGGTGAGACCCTCAGGATCTCAAAGCAGCTCCTCAGTCTGTTGGGATTTCTGCCAATGAATCAAAACCTAAAAAGACTTGTAAATACTGTCTGTCTTCCCTAAGACATCAGCTTGATGCTGCCTGGAGGTTGTCACAGCTTTTGCCTAACTTTTGTGTTTTATCATTCTGTTTGCCAGCGTTCTTCTCTTCATTCTCATTTCTGAAGGTGTGCTGGAGCACATCATCCTCTTC
>JAOWBP010003659.1:4111236-4124160 GCA_028571105.1 Tragopan temminckii | reverse complement strand
TGGACACCTTCTCCACTGAGATGATGCTTGAGGTGCAGCTCAACTTGGACACCTTCCTGAGCCTTGAGTAGGCTGAAGCATGGCATGGCATGGCCAGAAATGGACCTTGGTGTGCTCACCGAGGGCAAGGTGGAGAACCTGCCCATCCTGGCTGCTCCCTGGCTGCCTGTGCCCCAGAACTGAGCAGCAGACACTGCTCACCAGGCAGTGGGTATCGCTCTCGCACATTTTCTCCACTGCCCAGCCATGCTTTGGGGAACCTGACGTGGTGCAGCAGAAGATGATGCTGTGTGGAGGCTTGCAACAGAGAGCTGTTAACATGCAGGCAGTGACCACTCAATATCTTGGAGAGACTTCATGACCTCTGGGAGCTCCAGCCTGTGCACAAATGTCAGTAAATGAATTGTATGAACAAACACTCTGTCCATGACCATCTGGGCAGAGTTTTGCTGGGGAATGTAGGCATAGGGGGCTGAGTGCCCCACTGCTGCACAACCAGGGAGCATTGCAGAAACACGGACTGACTGAAGTTGGAAGGCTTCTCTGGAGGCTACATGGGGTGGCTGTAGGAAAGAAGGGGAAAGACTCTTTAGTATGGTCTGTCTGATAGGACCAGGGAAAATGGTTTCAAACTAAAAGAGGGGAGATTTAGATAGAATGTAATAAAAAATTATTTTATGATAAGGGTGTTGAAGCACTGGCATGGGTTGCACGAAGAGGCTGTGGATGCTCCATCACTGGAGACATTCAGTATCAGTCTGGACAGGGCTCTGAGCAACCTGATCTAGCTGTGAATATCCCTGTTCACTGCAGGGGAGTTGGACTATATGGCCTTTAAAATTTCCCTTCCAACTCAAACCTTTCTATGACTCTGTGATTCTCCACTAGGGAAAGTATTGCTGGTGTCCTTTCAGGCTTTCAGCTGTGTGTGATGGGCTATGAGCTGGAGGATGGATGGTCAGAGCCCCTCGGCTTGGAGGAAGATGGCTGGGACTTGTGTTACAGCAACGTCCTTGGGATCCATGTTCTGCCATCGCTAAGACAGGTGTGCTTTCCTCAGCAGGTGGTAGCACTTGTTACCTGAAGGTTGATTGCTAAGGCTGCAGGTTATCTGCTCTTTTTTTGAGCCTAGATTTTCCATCAGTCATTTTTCAGTGTGCTTTTCATTCACTCTGTTATCACCAAGAACTAAAAAAAATCTGACTAATCTTCTTGAAATAGTGTAAAGCTACTTACCACTCTATTTCTTCTTAGATATTTTAGGATGAAATTGCAATTTTTTTTTTTCTTGTTTCCCCAAACTGCAATTAAGGTACTTTCGCATTTGGAGCCAGGTCCTTGTGTGACAGCAAAGTCCTGTCTGTCAGTGAGTTGCTGTCTCCACGCTGTAGTGATCTGGTGCTGTGTTGTACCACAGGTAGGTGATCGGTAAGTTCAGCATTCCTCTTAATATCTTGTCCTCAAGCAAGGCAAATAAAATGAAGGAGAATGAAAGGGTATGCCAAAGCAAGAATAAGTAAAGAAATAAATAAAATGCTCACAGGAAGAAAATACGAATGGGAATAAATGTGGAGCAGAACAGTGTATTTATACGGGGACTTTCCGAGATGGTTTTTCAACGCTGATCGGGCTAGGTCAGTAAGAAATGAAGCAACAAGATAAATGCTGTAACCTAGGTGAGTTATGTCTAAACAGTCTGTGGGTTAACAACTCTCACTGGGCTTTTATTAACCCTTGGTAAGTTACAAGGATGATATGTCTTAAATATACAGTTTTAGTTTTCGAACAGCTGTGACTTCAAATTGGCATTCAGGAGACCTTTTCCATAAATCTTGTATTGTATTGCAGCACGCAGAAGAGCGAGGTACTGAAGGCTTACTTCACTGCCTTGAGATGTGTTACACTCTGTATTCACAATATTATGCAGATCAGCTGTCAAACTGTGGAATATCTGAGTGAAGAATTGCTCTGATCTGAAAATAGAAATCACTCTAATATTACAAATTAACGATTTTGAAGAGCTCCATAAGAAGTAGAAAGAATCCTCGTATATAAAAGTTTGCCACAGACATCTGTGTGGTGTTTGAGCATTGTGGCTGTCGTATCAGCGTTACTTCTTCTTCAAGCCCTACCAGAGACCTGGTTATTTTCAGCTAAGGTTGTTTGGGACGTTGCTCTCTGAAATGTCATTTTATAGAGCTGTTGGTGAGAAGGGATTTCCCCTCTGATCTTGCAGACCTGATCCTCAGTGAATGCAGCACTCCTTAACCTGCACACTCTTCCAGAAACTTGTGTATTTTCCTAAATCCAAAGAAATCCCCCTCTAAAGTAAGTAGAGAACAAAGTCTCACCTCTGTCCTTGTGTAGGGGATTTAGTCTCACGTCCTTTAACAGCCCATTGTGGGATTTTCAGAATGCCATTGGGAAGGGCAGAGAATCTTTCTTGAGAGTAATATCCTGAAGCTGTTAATAAGGGTTGTGAGACACTTAGGCAGAGATAAAAAAGTTGTGATTGTGCCATTGTAAATCCACCGAAATAATCCCATTAGTACAGAGGGTTGTGTACAAAATAAAGAAGTATGCAGTATGTGCATTTCTCATATGAAGTCAGGCCTAGAAAAAATTTGCAAATAAATTTAATCTGACTGTCTGGGAACAGAACTGTTCCAAGGTGTGCTGCCGTGAACTGAATTAGATACACGCTGTTACTCGATTAGCAAATGACTTTTCCTTAATTACCATCCTGTCCCCTTTGGAAGCTGCAGCATCTATGGTGACAAATGTCGGAGTACGGAGATGTGTTCCCTTGCTGGAATGGCAGTGGAAGAAGACAGCCTGTTTCTCCAATAAGCTGGTGGGGAGACGTGCAGTTGTGCTTCAGGCATGGAGTCACTGTGCTTTTATTTTTGCTGCTACATTGTGGTAAACGGAGCATATTTCAGTTCTGCTGTCAGTTAATGAACAGCTTTGTGGATTGAAGTTAATGGTTTCACACCAGAAACCTCTCTCACTTTTACAAATAAAATGAAGAAGGAATAAGAAAAAAACACCTATTCAAAGCTGTGCTAGTGATTTGAAAATGATCACAGAAAGGAAAACTTCATTACGTATACCAGGACAGGCTAAAAAAGGCACAACCGTAGCATGTTGAATGCTGAAAGTGTTGACTTCTTGCATCTTGTATTGGTGGTTAACAGTAACGAGCAGTTTTGCAAAGCATGTTTTGAGGTCACCTGCTTGCTTTGCCAACCCAGCTCAGCACTGTCTGTTTGGTCCAGTAAGTCTTGTGAGCAGGGAACTGGCTCCCTTCCACCTTGGATTCTGCAGCCTCAGAAGCCACCTTTTATTTTTCTATTTTTTATAATTTTTATTTTTTTAAGATCCCAGATTGAGTTTTACTTAATTTGACAGGTATATAAATAGTTTTTGTATGTGTAAGCTGAGCACAGTTGCTGTCAGTGAACTCTCAAGACTAAACCTCAGGCATTGCTGCTGCGTGGTGTAAGGCTTGGCGTGTCCTCGTGTTAAATCTCCGTAGTGTTGATGCTGTATCAAAAAGGTACTGTGAAAGCTCAAAGTGTGGTAGGGAGAGGGATGCTTGGATATGTGGACTAGCTTCATTTGGAGGAATGTCTTGATAACTATTACATTTCTTTTGAAAGAAGCATGTTACCAACATTTTCACCCTATTTCCTTCCCATCCTTCTTAGGAAGCCTAGTGATTACCGAATAAACATGACCATGATTGGCTGGAAGCAGCCACAGATGTAACTGTTCAACATCTAAGCCTAGTATCAGGGCATGATGAGGAAAAATATTAGCAATCTGATGACAGATGATTGCTGATGTGCTGAAATATTACTGTTGGCTCTCTCTAGACTGCTTTGATTTCTGACATCATTCTGTCATACAGTCAGAAAACCAAAAACTATGAAAACAGCCTGGTTTTCCTGGAGATGTTGAAGTCCTTCATGTCATGAAGTTAAAGCAGACTTAGAATAAAGAAAAGAAGACTGAGCTGATTTTCTAAAATAGTTCCTTGCTGCTCTGTGTTAGCTTCAGTAGTTCAATTGGCAGCTGTCTCTCTCTAGTGAAGGGAGTGCTGCTTGTCAGAAGACCATAGCTTTTATCAGCTTTACAGGCCAACCAGAATTAACTTGCTGTGTTTTGAGTGCATAACACCCATCTGCTCTGTGAATAGGTGAGTTTGCACACACTCTGTTATGTAAAAAATGGTGATTTTACATAGGGTTTTGGTGAGATGCAACTCAGCTCCTCTCCAATGCTTCCAGTCACAAGAAGACTGCTTTCCCTTTCTTCTTTGATAGTAGGGAGAATACAAGGCTTAAGTTTGATTCTCAGGTTGTTAATAAAAGAGGGTGACCGTTCCAGCAGTGTGCTTCAGCTTTCTCCTAGCTGATTGTATTCTGTGGGAAAGGACAGCTGGAGCTCTTGTCTATGAAAACCCTCATCTGAACAGAGAAGCTTTTTCCTCCAGTCCATGTTGAAGAAGGCTAAAAGTCTCTCTAGTATGGAGTCTGGGGAGCTGCTTATGCCAGTTGAGTTCTCACTGTACCAAGAGAATTTTCACCCATCAGCTGCCACATCTCTGTGGATGAGTAATGATGCAGTGAAACAAAATAGGAAGGAACTAGGAAGTGAGAGATCATCTGTGTATAGCAAGATATGAAAATACAGGCTGTGCACAAAGCAGTAGAAGCACTTAGTAGCCACTGGTGACTTTGTCCCCATGGAGAATGGGCTCTGAGCCTGCATGCCAGCTGCAGTGTCTGAGGACGGCATGAAGGAAACAAAAAAGTGGATTGGAGTAAGCTGCAACCATCAGTTTCCCCCCGCACACGCTGGCTTTGCAGTTGGCCATGGGAAGAGCCACCCCATTGGCAATGCCTCCATGGCTCTAGCAGCAGACATTTCTTCTTTGTGTTTGAACAGGCTCTAAGGAAGAAGAGTTAGAATATTTTGAGAGCTAAAATAATACCCAAACCACAAATCTCCATGAGAAATTGTGGTTTAAGAAAGCTGCCTAAGCAAAAGGTGTCTGTTTTCACTTGCCAAAAGCAGTCACTTGGTTTGAATTGCTGTGCAGTAGTGTGCCTTGTTGGGTGATCAGGTGAGATTTAGGAGTGCTCATCAGTACAAAGGGGAAATCTAAAGGAATGGTTTGTCTCACTTAATAGAAGAGGTACACAGGCTCATGCATAGCTAATAAACTTCTGTCTAACTTCTGAAGTTTGGTGCGTATTAAAATGCCTGCTATACATGGTAATTATTAAACCATTTTTCTGTTCATTTAAAGTCCGTGTTAATGACATAAAATAAGACTTCCGCTATTCTGTTGGAAATAGTTCGTGCCATTCTTTTTTCAAAAGAAGAAAAAAAAAGTCGCATTAGGATTACAACTTTGTCTTTCAAATTTAAAGCCCATTTGCTGAAGAACAGTAAGATCTCACATCTTGTCTTCCACCCCATTTCCAAAAAATAGGACTTAATGCAGCAAGTTCCACTGGAGGGACTCTCCAGGTGAAAATCCTTCATAATGGAGTCATTGTCATGACTACACATTGAGTAATGTGGGCTTTCATCTGACTTGCTGTTGCATCAGTGAAACACACCAACCTACTGTCCCTAAGCTTCGCGTTCTGCTCGGGATGGAGAGATGTGGCTGTTTGGATGGTAACACAATGCTGTCTGCATGTAGAGGCAGAGCAGAGCATTTTAGAACTTCCTTGCAATTTATCCATCTTTTGATCTTAAAGAAACAAACAAAAAAACCGAAATACATACCCCCACTCCATAAAGAAAGCCAAAAAACAGCCACAAAACAAACAAAACCCAAAGCCTCCAAAACCATCTTAAATCACTTCAATATGACAAACATCTGGCTGAATTGGAGCAGTATGAGCTCTTTTTACTCTTTGGCTAACGCATGTCTTTGAGGGTATCTGTATCTTTTTTTTCTTTCCAGCTTTCCTGAATGACTCCCTGATGATAGTTACCAGTGAGTTTGCTAACAGTCCTTACTGAGGGATTTTTCTTGATCTCATGTTGTACTCCAGCTTCCAGGTGTGATGGAGACTTTCAGAGTGAGCTTGTAAAGGGCTCTTCTCATCCAGCCATCAAAGTATTAAATGTGGAACTGAACTTTTTTTTTCCTTTAGCTGATAAAACTGGTTCTTTAGTGAGAGATACTGAAACCTATCTGTACAGAGCAATATCAGTGCTCAGCTTGACACTGGCCTTAGAGCTTCACACTGGGGGGAAGCAGACTGTGGTACCCTCAAACCTCCCATGCAGTTGCATTTGTCGTCAGCTAAAACCTCTGCTGAGTAGCCCTGCTCTGCTTCAGTTTTTCTTGCAAAACCTAACCTAATGTTGAGGCAGGGTCTCCAGTCTGTGAGTTTTACCTGCAGCATTCAATCCTGCTTTCTCTGAGCAGCATTTGTGCTACTGATGCCAGCATTAGGTTTATCTCTCCCCAGAAGAGGTGGGTATTGCTGGGCCTCTGTTGTAAATTTTGGAGCGCAGCTTTCAAAAGTGAATGGCTGAATTGAGGTGCTGGGATCTGTGTGTGAGCATTGCAGGGCTCCTGGGACGTCGCATCACCCTGGCTTGCAACCATGGCAGCATGGGTCTCCTCTGCACCCAAAGCCTCAAAATATGGTGTGTCCTAAGCTGTGTTATTCTGAAGCTGGCTGGAGGGACTTCAGGATCCATGGCTGCATTAAAACAGCATCTTGCACGATTACATCCTCCCCAGCTTTCCTGCCCTTGCCCAGCAGTATTTACCAAGTAAAGCATAATTTATACAGCACAAGAGCAGCCAGATAACATTAACAGATTTTAACAACAACAAAAAAACTTACAGGAGGTTGTTGATTTTTGTTCCTGTTTTCTGCCTTTTATAATTGTAGTTGTTCTCCCTTCTGCTGTTGTTGCTTAGATGCCTTAAGAATTTGCATTTCAAGGCAATCTCCAACTGTCTTAATTTAAAGAACAACCTCAGCAAAAGGAACTCCGTAACCCCAAACAGAAGCAGAGCTGAAACAATTGCTGCTATGTTAGGTGTATTAATCATGCCAGTGGATAACTGTTTATGCTGCTGTGTGAAGCAGAGGAATCCATTTTATAAGATGCGCACAGTTCTCGTCAGCTCCCCAGCACAGGTTAATAACCTCAAAAATGATTTTGATTCACAGCCAATATGGCTGAGGCTTACAGGGGAAGGCAGTTTGGGCTTCAGAAATAGGCACCCTGAGTTTGTCTGTCAAAAGATACCATTTCTTGCACCTTGGGAGCCTGGAGAATGGTATGATATCATGTGGGATGTGTCCTCTGAATGACCGGGGAAAAGAAGATGCCTAAACAGATGAAGCAGTTCAGAAAAATGGCAAAGAAAGATACTAAGATCTTACTGAATGCTGGAATTGAATGGCAGATTGTGTTGGTAGTCAAGTCATCGTACCTGTTTTAGCCCAAAAACAGGTCAAGGCTTGTGCAAGAGAAAATTCTTGTTGATACAGTTTGGTGCATCAGGGGCATCTGGGGTTCTGCCTGGATTGTGTAGGTGCAGACTCTTAACATCAGCCATGGTTGAATAGGAAATGCAACCACATGCCCTGGGAGGTGCAGGTGAGCATACAGGGGGCAGGACGAGGAAGAGTGACTGAGTGCTGTGTGCCCCAGGGATCCCATCTTACACCTTTGGGCTGTGGTCACACCCCCAGAGTGCTGGGGGTTTTTATTTCATCTGCAATGCAACATAACCAAACCCTCTTTCTCTTATTGGGAGAAGATGATTGTTTTTAGAAGCAAGCTGGTCTCCTGCACGCAGCGGAATTCGTGTGTTCAGGTTGTAAGTATTGGAAGTATTGGTTCTGAGCAATCTGCACGTTGAGAAATAGTCCATGGACCCCGTGTGAATAATCTGGAGTGATGTATATTAGGCAACTACACGGTCTTTTCATTAATGATTCAGGTAAAAATCATCAGATTTGTTTTGGCATGCATTATTAACCAAACCCCATGGAAGCACCAGGTGGCTGAGTATTTTATTTTCCTTCTCGGTGTCTTTTGATCAGCGAGAAATAGCATTTTCTTCCTCAGACTCGCACTCCATTATCTTGGCTTCCTTTCCCGTGTGACAGACCATGTGCCAAGGCCTGTTTGCGGTACATGTGGGTGCTGGTGCTCCCATCTGACAGCACAGATCAGCTCTTCCCTAGAACAGGCATTACAGGGAATGGCTGCCCCACAACAGCAGGCTCTGCATCAGAACCTCTCTACAGAGTCACCTAAAAGCCACGCAGAAATACGTATCATAATTGCCATTTCAGGAATTGAGGGGACTTGCACCCTGTGATTTCTGCCCCAGCCTTCCATCCCCACATCAGAGGAATTGCATTTGCCCTTTGGGTTCCTGTTTCTCAGTCTGAAAACGCTTTCTTTCCTGTCACTCATTATCTGCTTCACATTTTTGAGTGGGTCAGGAAACAACCTTTTTAAAGAGGGAAAACAGGTGCTGAAGGCATTTTCTTCCAGCAATTTGAAGGCGATACAGGAGGTTGGCTCTGAAAATGTTGGAAGGTTTTAAAATGTCTCTGTCTTTCATATGTGAGAAGGAAAACCTGTCTGTGATCTTTTATGCATCTTTGTTTACTCTTTTGGAGGGTACTTAAAGAAAAACAAACCAAGATTTAAGGGGAGTTTGCTACTTAATGGGTAGATAAAGTAGCTGATGAGGTGAGAATAATAACTAAGAAATGTTGCTTACTTAAATACCATTTTTTTTTTGGCCAAAATAAATATCACCTACACAATCCTGAGACCTGAGAAGCTCTCAGCAGCAGCTACGGAGAAATAGGTATGGATGGGTGATGTCTCCCCAGCGTCTGATACTGCCATCTAAACATTGCTGTGGCTCTTCATCCACAGCGCTAGTGTCTGGCTGTGATTCATCCCACATCCTCTGGCAGTTTTGGCGGCCATTTGGATGTTTTATTTTCCTCAGACATCAAGGTAGTTTGTAGAGGTGTTTAATAACTGGTTCAGATTTGAGTTGGAAGCGATTTCATCTTTCGGAAGATGCTCAAAATTGCTCGGCTTGTGCCCTTCCAAAAAAAATAATCAGCTTGTGGCAAGGTGCAACCATATGTTTATGAGTTCATGCTTTTAAGTGGGTTTCTGTACTGGATGTGATCTATCAGATTTGTGCTTTGCTTACGTGTGATGGGCATATAACACACAGGCATGTGTAGGCTGTTTATTATGTTTTATGGTGTTTTGGTTTGAAAATGTTCATATCCAGTGTCAGAAAACGTGGACTTTTGTCTTGCATATTAACTGAAATATACTGTCTTTTTCTGCAAGGAGGGAGACTGGTGAGCTGCCTGCAAGTCTGGCAGGTGGCTGGATGTGGTTCTGAAGATCCCTTTCAGTTGTAGTTGCATAAAGAGGGCGGAGGATCATCACAGCACTGCAAATAACACCTCCCATGTGAAGTCATCTTACGTTTCACACCCTAGCTGTGAAACCTCAACATTTTCAAACTTCTGAGTATGAGGCATATAAAGGACACCCCTCTTTCATCCCCAGGGCTCCTTGGAACTTGAGCTGACATGGTGCCTGCCACAGGCAGCCTTTAGCATGCAGGCAGGGCAGCTAAGGCTGGAAATCAGTCTGTGCTGCACTCTCAGAGCACTTGAGACAATGACCTCATCAAGCTCCAGGACAAGCGAGGCTTTGTGAAGGGATGGAGCCACCAGTGCAGAATTGCATTTTCACTTTGAAGGAAGCCTGGCAACGGTACTGATAACCCCTAAGCAGGGGAGAGCAGAGAAGCAACCAGATGGAGGACTCCTGCAATGCAGAGGCATTATGCTGATGTAAATCTCACCAATTCAAACTTATTTGTTTGAGAAAAATGATAGCTTGCCTTGCTAAATGCCTGAAGTGTTCCCAGTGAGAGAGAGCTCATGTAGAGGTGCATAGCAAATCTCTGTAGAGGTGCACAGAAAGAGTTTTCTAACTTAGATAAGCCCCAGGAGAGAGATTGCACAGCATGAGTGTTAAGCTTCACCTTTGTGCCAAGTTTTGTATTAAGCATTTAGTTCCTGCTCATTTTGTATAACAGATTCATTGAAGCATACTGACATACTGTTTTGAACCAGGATGCTCAGTTATTTGTCTATTCTGACAAGTCTTCTAATCATTTTTTTGTTTTAATTAGGTGTCCATGTCTTGAATTTCATTGCACTTGCACCAGGCTGCTGGTATTTGCATTTGAATTGCTTTCCTGGGTCTGACCAAACTTTAATTTTCGATTTCACAATTCTTTTGCAGTTAGAGATAGTCAAATGAATAAAAGATGAAATGTTGCTGGCTCTGTTTTGACCTGTACGAATTCTGCATTTCAGAAAACTTGCAGAAGAGAAGGTTAGCTGTGTTTGTGCACTTCTATTTGTACTCTTCAAATACCTCGAGTGTCCCAAAATGACAGTACAAGGCAGAAGGCAATGGCCAGTGATGAGGACGAAAGATAGGTTATGAATTTTGGAGCAAAGATCACCCTTCTGTCTGCATACCAGCCTGTTGTGCAGAGGTTGGTGTGCTGTGCTGCATACAGGTCCAAGTCAAACAGCCTCTGTGTCTCCAGGATGCTTTGGAGAGAGTTCGAGTGGTGCAAACCTTTTTTCCCAGTGATGATGCTGTCAAACCTGGAGGAAGGATGCCGATAGGAGGTGTTTGTAGAGCTGAGCACAAGCACGTGGTACAGACCGCTGCGGTCATTCCGAGTTTCATTCAGTAGCTGAGTATACAAGGTAACCTGAAGGAGATATGTGTAATTAGGGAAGGAAACCGCCAGACATTGGTGCCTAAAGGCAGATTAACCACAATGACACTGCTGCCTTCCTATTGCCATTCATGTTGTGTTTGTGCCGCTCGTGCAGCTCTGCGCATTCATGGGAAGTTCACTGCACCAGTAGCAATTCAGCACAGCAGCCAGTAATTCGGACAGGTAAGTGGTGCTAATGTGGTCTCAAACAACCAGAGTGGCTGTTTGGTGAGTTAGCTTTATTGATATGTCTCCCACAGCGCTCCCATTACTACTTGGGCTATTTTTCTGTATTCAGAATAACTTGCTGTTTGACTTCCTTAAGTAAATGTGTTTCTTGATTAAATAACCTCCTAGCTTAGTCTGCACGAACTAGAGTTACTGATGTGCCTGTTATACACTTACTCTCTTAAGGCCTCTAGAGGCTGCGTCTTCACCCCCACCATTACTCTGCTGAGCCCCCACTAATCTAACAGGGCCATGTGACTGTGAATATCGACAGGCAGCAGCTGATGGTGGGCCCAGCCCCACCATCCCACCCTTGCAGGGCAGTTCTGTTGGCTGCAAGAGGATGGCAATGAACAGAGTGGCAGTGCATCCTGGCCAGCATTTGGCTCTGGGCATTCTGAATGATCCCCCAGCATGGGCTCAGAGGGACGGATTTCCCTTTCTCACCTCGCCGTTTACCTCTCAACTGAGACTTTTGAGACAACCTCCATCCACACCAAACAGTGGTTGCATTATTTTCTTCATCTTTGGGATTTTTTTCTCCCCCAGGAGCAAAGCGAATGCCCTTTGTGCTGAGAACAGCTTTCTGCCTGAAATGGAAGCATGCTCATTTTCCACAGGACCTAAAATCATTTCCCCACCAGTTCTAATTAAGCACTGTTTGCACTTGAAATCAGGACTGTTTATACAAAATTAATGCTTTCAAATGTGATTAAAAAGTAAAGAGTTGAACATAATCTCTGCAAACTAATGAAAAAGAAAAAAGTGAAATGGTTGAAACCAACTTTGTTTACACACCAGAGTTACTTTGTATGCATATTCACTGCTGGCTACACTTTTTCAAATCTAATTGCTCTTTTCCCACTAAGCAGCTGATAATCAGATTTGCACGGTCAATTTAAAGAAACAAAGTATATTTAAAAGAAACAAGCAAACAAAAGGCTCACTCCAATCCCAGCTTTTATTTTCTGTCCTTCCAAGTTTGACCTGGTGTGAAGAAGCAACAGGTCGAGGGCTGTGTCAGTAGCAGCACAGATCATGATGCTGTCTCTGTTTTAAAGACAGCTAAAGTAGCCTTGTTTTTACTGAAATGCAACCAGCTCTATGTGTCTTTGTCCCCAAAGAAGCCAAAGAATGATAATTATCTACTGGGGTTAGCATTAGGAGACCTTGCAAGAAACTCTGCTATTTACTTAATCCTTCTCTTTTTGTTGTTGCTTTTCCCCTGCAACAGAAAGAGCAGCAGCTGAGACTCTTGCAGGGCAAAAACTAGAGACATGCTGATCTACAGATTGTGGCTTTGTTTGGCTGGAAGGGTTCACAGATCTCAAGCGTTTGTTGCTCCTCTTTCCTCCTATTTTTCAGCCTGGAAAAGCCTTTTTGCAAAGTGCTGTCAGCATGCCAAGCTCAAATCTGCAGAAGGGCTTTCAGCCCTTTGTCAGAGGTAGGTAAAGGCAGACAGCTGGATGGCTGTGCCAGGCTTGGGGTGAGGCTCTAGGGCTTTTAGTTCTCCTTCAGTTGATGCATGACATGCTCAAATCTTAGTAGTAAGGGTTGCCACTGGTGAAAGATGTGAGGACAAGCAGCTTGCCAGTACCTGGGCTACTTGAAAGATACGGGTTGTACTAGGGTTTTGTTGAGAGAGCTCATTCTAGTGGTAATCTGCACTTGATGGGTTTTATCAAAAGGAAGATATGGTTGCTACAGTGATAAGAACTGAGTGAACTTTTGGAGGAACTGGCAGAAGCTTCTATTTTCTTTTTGAATTGAGTGAAACAGAAAGGGTGGTATGTCCTTATTTCCTTATTTTCCCAGCACTAAAGGAGGACTTGGTTTGTTGTTGG
>JAOWBP010003659.1:4089886-4111136 GCA_028571105.1 Tragopan temminckii | reverse complement strand
GCTTTTTATACTCCCCAGGGGTACATGTGTCACTCTGGGGCCATCAACCACTCCTCTTCTTGTCACAAGTCTTCTTGAAAAAGATCTTGTGCTAAACTTTGGCTGGATTAATTCACTCCTAGGTTATCTCGTGTTGTGCCTTCAACTGCTGAGCAAAATGGATCATGTGTGAGTGAGTGCAGTACAGAGCAACATGTGAGCAGCTACAGAGACTGCAGATCTAGCAGAGGGATGCCTGGCATGTGAGGTCCTGGTGGAAGTTCCTCCAGGTCCATCTGGTATGGTTCCGCTTCCTTATTGACATTGCTACTTCAGATTTGCAGCTAAGATGGCTTTAATTATCCTAGTACTGTATGTTGTGTTTGGAAAATTTAGAGGTAAGGAAACAGTATTCTTGTGACAATGATGTTGTTATCTAAGCAGTGCTGTCATCCCAGTCTGACACAGCATCTGAAGGGCAGGAGGTGGTCAATGTGACCTCAGCCACATCCTTTTCAGAAGCAAAACTGGAGAAAAGGGAGAAACCCGACATAACGTGGAATTTATGCACACCAGCATGATCACTCTTGGGAAGTAGATACTGACCACTGAAAAAGGTGATACAGCCCTTGCACTGCATGGATTGGGTTTTCTTAACTGGCAGAAGAACCCGTGGTTGAAAAAGAAAACATACATACAGACCTGCTGCCAGAAGTGCTTTTGGGACTATTTGCTTTTTGCCTTTCTGTTTTCTATGACCCTTTGGCTTCTCATTTCTCTCCAATTTCATCTTCTGTCTGCCTGTTCCCACGTTTGTCTTGCCTTGGTCTCTTTTGATAGATGGCTGCTGGAAACGATTTTGATCACAGGTCTCCTGCAGAAGACCCTTGAGATGGGAGAAGAGCACATGCATCTCACTCTAAACTTGCCATAAGCCCTCTACGCCGAGAGTAGCAGCTGAGGTAGTGGGTTTTGAGTCTCCATGGAAATTTTTTTTAAGGTGTTTCTTTGGGTGGTTGGCCACGCCCTTATCCAAATGCATGGTGAGAACTGTCAAATTGCAGGTGATGAAAGGAGAAGCTAAGAAGAATGCAGATCCTTACACTGATTTTTTTCTTCAGAAAATGGAATTTCTGCAGTGTCGTAGACTGCAGAAAGATGAACGAAGGGCAGAATGGGAGGCAAAGGAGCTTGGGGATGTGCTGGGGAGATGACTGCTGTTTTCCCAGAGGATAAGTGATGGGGAGATGTCTTTCAGAGCAGAAAGGCCAAGCAGGCAGAGCCTAATTTGGATGGCCTGGTGATTTCTGGCACCTTCTGGGTAAGCCAAAGCACCCACCAGGCTGATATCTGAAGTCTGTTGGAGCGGGCAAGAAGGATTTACTGAGCTGGAGGGCAGAGTTACAGCTCATCCCTTTGTTGATATGGGAAGAAGGAGGTGAGGACCTGGTGTGAAGCTGCTGCTGCACGCTACATCTCTTTTCCAAGCCTGGGCATTGCTCTTGCTCCCTCCTATTAATTTCTGTAATAAACTGCTAACAGGTAAAATAATAACAGAACAATGAGTCCCAGGGTTTGATCTACTTACTGTTTTAAAAAACACAAGGGGAGTGTGAGCTACACTAAATAATTGTGGCTGTTAGGGTTATGATTGTAGCTAGATTGCACCAAATGGAGGTTTTCATTTTATTTCCTTTCTGCTTACCTCTGAGTATTAAATTGCACAGGAATTATGAGGTTTGCAAGCAGTGTTTTATTTTGGAATTTCCTTCATATTTTTGCTGTCTTGGAGTTGTGTTAATCTTCTTTTGCGTGGGCAAAGCTTTGAAGGCAAGGCTTGGAAATGGCATATTCTTCCCAACCCGGGAGCAAGGCAGCCCCGCAGGAGAGGGTGTTAACATTGTGCCCAGCTTTTTGTCCCAGCACAAGGAGCATAACATTGTGCTGCCAGAAAAAGATCACCTCTGTAGCCAGAAGAGTAGTTTGCTTTTGGCTCATGCAGCATCTCTAGGAGTAAATGTTAAAATGTTCATTTTTCTCTGCTGCAGTGTGCTACAACAGCCATGAAATGCATGTTGCTGAGTGGCGTCTTCTGCAGTAAACTAATCTGTAGTCATAAAATAATAAAAGGCTGCCAAGATGTGACTTTTTGGGGAAAAATGGATACTGCCCCAGGCTTTTAGCTTATACCTTCCTTTGTGGCAGTGCTTTTTGTGGCTGCGTATATCTATAGCCTGTGTTAATGCAAGAATAATGACAAAAGGTGCTTATGAGTCTATGTAATGTCTGTAATAATCTTGAAAACGATGCTGTATTACCAAAAAAAATGTTTTTCCTAGTGGTATCATAGGGGGCCAAACTGAATAAACAGTCGCAGTGTTGTTATTTGCTGCGCAGCACTGTGAGAGCAGCACTGCTGTGCCCATCTCTTAGAAGTTGCAGCAGCCCCAAATCCACTTCACCATGGCACGTCTGGAGGAATGTGCAGTGCTGAACCTGGCTGGTTTATTCAGTAACTGTTGCCTGCTGATCATTTTTAGCCATAATTACTGCTTGGTTCCCAGAGCTTGCCTGTTAGCATCCCCACAAGATGCATTTGATATGGAGCTTGGGGACATTCGTGAACCAGCCTGCTTCTGCTGCCCGTCCAGCCTTTGAGGAAGAACTCTGTAGCTGGGCTTAAAAAAACAGCCCGTCAGGTTATTTTAAGAGCAAAGAATTACCTTTCAACCCCAAAGCTGATAAAGTGTCTGAGCTCTGAGCTGGGAAGCTCTGGCACTCGCATTCTGTACGGAATGCATACAGATCTGCTGCTTCGTGGCCCTCGTGGTTGTGGTGTATTCACAGAGCATCTGCTTTGGATCACCCCATGTGTATTTAAAGGGTTGCAACTTCTTAGTTATGTTGCTGAGCTTTGCATTTTCAGTGATAACAAACTGAAATAAATATAATAATGAATAATGAATGAAATAATAATGAAATAAAAATAATCATTTAAAAGCTCTTAAACGTTAAAGGGAGGTAATTTTGGAAATGGTGAACAAAAAAGAGCTTAACTACAGACCAATGCATGCATCTTCTTTGTGAGGTTATCACTTATAGCGTGAAGTGATGTTAAAGTGACTTTCTGAGCCTGGAGTAGGGAGAACTGGTGTTTGGTTGAAGCAGCACTCGTTGAACATGGTGGCTCTGGTACTGTGATGCTGTGCTGCACAGAACAGTCAGAGGGGTGAAGGAAGTTCTGGGACCCAAATCCTCATTTGGATGTTTGTGTCCTCTGGTCTACAGAGAACATGCTGTGGGCACAATATTCTGAATCACACGCCAATTTTTAATGTGTTCTTGTTTTGGACTAATGTCCAACTCCATGTGTTTTTTCAGAGACATTATCTATTCCCCAGGCAACTCTCATCCTTAAAATACTCTTAAGCAAAGGTCAGTTTCACCACACACAGCTCTGTTTTAAAGGATACCATGACCATGCATTTTTCAGCTCGTCTTCTGAAATAAATTTGTGAGCCTCTCCATGCACATCAGCAGCTTAACATGTGAAAATACGTCCCAGGGTTCGCCGAGGATTTTGATTAATGCATTTCCACTAAAATGGAGAGAAATTTTGGCTGAAGCAACTGCTGATATACATCAGTGTAACTTCATTGGCTCCAGCCGAGCCTCTCGCATTCATAGTAGCCAAGCTTTCAGGCTATATGGAGCAGATTATTTTGTTGAATCGAATACTTTGTCAAAAAGATTAACCTGAACCATTTCTCCTTGTTCCAGAGTGTGTGTATGTTGATGGCAATGAGTCGGTTTTCATTCGGCAGGACGTGATTAATGAAGGCTGGAAGCCGGTGACAGAAATCAGTATATTTTTGCTGCAGATCTGATACAGTTGAGGTTTTGCCGAGATATATCACACGTGCATTCTTGTAGCTGAAAACACTTGGAGTACCCAATTCCTTAGGATGTACATCTCCGTTCTGGGTTCATGGTCTGGAAGATTTAGGACAAGCGTTTTCTTTATCATTCTGCAGCCTGATAAAAACACGACTGTGTATTTACAGAGAAGGGGAACTGCAGAAATTGGTGAGCATGCACTTTGAGCACAGTCCGGTGACGTTGCAGCAGTGTTTGCACAGGCACACAGCCCAGGTATGTAGAGCAGATGGAGCTGCAGTGCTGTTAGGCTGTCTCTCAGAAGATGCTTTGCCCTGGGTGTGAAAGCCTTCGAACCAAAGGTGCAGTTGGGATGTCCGTGTGAAGCAGCATGTGGGAAAACAGTTTCAATATCACCAAAATAAAAAAAACATTGCAGTAAAAGAAATAGATAATTTGACTCAAACAAACAAGTATCTCTTCCCTTCCACTTTTTATTTTTATTTTTTTTTAAGGCCAACCCTTTTCTGCAATACGAAGTGCTTGCTTGTGGTTTCCATTCAGCGGTAAGCAGGGGGAGGATGGATGTCACCTTCACTTCTGTGGCAGTGCATGTTTGCTCATAGGATTAATTCACGTGCTTTCTGGCATCACATTTGTGCTAATGGAAGTCAACACTGTGTGTACTTTTTTAGCAGCTTGAGAAAGCTTTGAAGAAATCTCGGCTATATGTCAACTCATATAAAGGAGTTCGTTTGTGTTTACCTTGGATGTGCAGGTTAGAATTGTTTGTTTTCTGTCTGCAGTGGAATTGCTCTTGATTTTTGCTTTTTTTTGATTGCTGCTAACATGCGTCAGTCCAAGCTCAATGCTGCCTTTTGTCGAAGCAGTAAGTGGGAGGGTAATGGAGAAACAGTTTGTGAAATGTCACCCTCGTGTAAACACATTGTTCTGCACCTTGTGCGGGAGAACAGCCAACATGTGTGTGTTGTGTTCTCTTTGGGCAGAGGGGGACTGCGCTGCTTTGTGCTGCTCAGAATTATTGAGGGAGAGCAGTGCTTTCAGTCCAGAGCAGTGCAAGATGTATTTGCTCTGCATCAGCTTGAGTACTTGGCCACAAACTGGTTCGTGCTCTTATGAATGTGGTGCTGCTGACTTCTGATCCGTCACTGAGTGCTTCATGTTCAGCTGCTTCTTTACTGGGCTTCTTAGATTTTGACTCGGTTTACTTCTTTCTTTAAATTGGGTTTAAGCTTCTGAGATTGCTGTGCCCCTCAGTGCAGTTGCTTAGAGGACACCCATGTGTTAGTGGGATTTCTCTATGGAGGCATTGCAAAGGGAAGAGATTTTGGATATTTGTTATACTTACTGGCAAATGAAGTGCAGGTGAAACACAAAGTGGGCTCAATCTCTGCTGAAAGCTGCAGAAGTTGCAGCATTTTACAAGCAGAGCTCAGCTGGTTTCACTGCGTAATGAAATTGGGAAACACAGAGAATGAAGCATTGGGAGCTTCAAATTCATGTTCCAAATGGATGCTAAATGAGTTTTTTGAGTTTTCATTATGTGAAGCCATGGGAATTGTCCATGCTTTAGGCATTTGGTATTCCTCTGAATGTCTTGTTAATTAAACTGGTAAATTTCCTGTTTCAAGGCTACTTTTCTTCAGAAGGTCTAAGCAAAAGTCACCATCTGCTACTTAAGTACTTCAGAAAAACAAGCCTCTCTCTGCTCTTGATTTCTCTCTGAGCCTTGAGGTCATTCTGATAATTGCTGACTTCCCTGAGCTCTTGTGTAAATTTTACATGACCTTTATTTTAGCAACATTTGTCCCATGCCATTAGAATTTTGGGAAGGTGGTTAAGGGTAGGCTTGCTTGAGCTTCATCTCATAGTGTGAGTGAAGTGGGGTTGGAGAATTTCATGCAATAAACTCAGCTTTAGGATAGATGTAGGATAACTTTTTCAGGGCCACTAAGAATAAGAAAGTCTATCATCTCCCTCTCTGCAAGAAGATGAAATGGTTGTTTGCCTTTTCTGGCACAAGTTTGGAGCTGGCACTGAGTTACCCTCTGCATGAATATTATTTTTGCTGCTTCTGTGCTGGAAAACAACTGTGTAGTTGCCATCTACTTATACTCCCACGTGCTTCTGGGAGCTGCTGTGCCAGCTGCCAAACCCTGGCTGGTAATTTTGATTGAATGGTATTCACTTAGCATTTAAATCGATACAGGAACAAGGCAACGATTGTAGCCTCAAAAAGGTGGGAGAGTCTTCCAAGGAGAGGTGTACATTGCAGCCTGATGTGTGAAAGGAAGGCTACTTCTAGTGAGCAGTTTTCAGAAGGTAAAACAGCGGGATTTTCACCTAAAATATATTTAATAGTACATCTTTAAGCTCTTCTATGGGCAAAACCCAATGCACTTGGGTTACTTCCACAAGTATTTATAGATAGATAGCACAGCAGAGCAACTGATGAAAGAATGCTCCTGTTTTAGGAGAGAGAGAAAGAAATAATTGCATATGAGACATCTGTAACTACGTGCCTGATGCCACTATCTGAAATAGTGAAAGGTGAATGTGGGGAGTGCAGTGTGGTGAGCGTGCTGCAAAGTTTGCTCTGTCATGGTGATGGAGAATGGGCAAAGCAATCCGTGTGAGTCCAAACACTGCTGTTTCACTGGATGTGGGAGAGAAAGTAAACAATGGTTTTGGGTAATGATGAAGAGCATGCTGAGCTTGGTTCACAAAAGAAAATGCACAATAATGTAGAGGGTTTTTTTCCCTTAAATTTTAGATTTTGCATTCATGTTTCCTAATCTATGTTTTCTTTTTCACACCACTTGGTAGAACTAAGAGCAATGCATAATAACTGGTGAGCTTAGCCTGATTTGAGCTGTAGATAGACAATAAACAATGATAGATTTCTCCTGAATGCCACCTATGAAGTGTCTGACATGCAAAACTAGGGAAGCCTGAGAAAAGGTCTCTGTTTGTGATCTTTCTTGCTTTCCCCCATCCATCCCTAGCTCTTAGCAAGTCACCACGAAACACTCATTAGTTGAAAGCAAAGCAAGGATTAATCAAGGAGAACTGGGACAAGCTGCTGCGCTGACGTGCTGGAAATGAGCTCTGCGTAGGACCTGAGTGTCCTGGTGGACAGCAGGTTGGCCATGAGCCAGCAGTGTGCCCTTGTGGCCAAGAAGGCCGATAGAGCATGGCCACATCTGGAATACTGTGTCCTAGTCTCAGCTCCTCAGAAAAGGATAGGAATCTAGGATAGAGGGTCCAGCAAATGGCATGGGACATCTCCCTTATGAGGAAAGGCTGAGAGCCCTGGGGCTGTTCAGCCCAGAGGAGAGAAGATTGAGAGGGGATCTTATAGATACTTACCAATATCTAAAGTGTCAGTAACAGTGGTCGTTTCTGGTACTGGTGTCTCGTGGAGAGGGCAACTGTAGAAAGCCTTTTGGTGAGACTTCATCTGTTTTTTTTATGTGTTTAGGTCATCTAGAAACCTATGTTTAAAGCTTCTTCACAGTTTTTTGTTCTCAAAAGCCTTAAAACTGTTATATAGTATTGTATATCTCTTCCTGAGATGGAAGCTATAGCTTTGGCTGAGAGAGCTGTCTTATTTGGGTAATACTTAGAAGTGGAAATAGCCTTACAGAGAAATTATCTCTACTAAGTTATCCTGGGAGCTGCTCTTGGAGGCTTTTCCCCAGGGATCCACCAGTTAACCATCGCCACTTTCTTCTAACCTCAGCTCAGCTCCAGAGTATGGCTGCTCTTCTTCCTGTGCAGTGACGTGGTAGTCATCCAGTTCCAGGCTATCTTGGTCTGAGAGGGGCAGGGGAATGTCTGGTTTCCAAAGCCTTTATTTTTATAGACTCAGCTGTATACTTTGTGAAGCTGTTCCCAAGAGAAGGAAATATTCATCCTTGAGAAGAGTGAGCCCTTGTCAACCATCACCTTAGGCAAAAAGGAGGGGTGTTTTGGAAAACCTAACAATTTTCCATGTGAGACTGAGGTAAGCAAAAGGCCTGGGCTAGGACTACTTTTGTGGGAAATTCCTTGTCAAGTGCTGGTCTGCATTCTCTGTAGATTTGGTCTTTTTTTACCAGGCAAATGGATCCAGCTCAGGACATGTTGCTGATAAAGGGCCATGTTAGGGAGCGCTATTGATACTGGATGACAGTATGAAAAGTACATGTGGACGCCTGAGATTTCAAGCTTTCTTGGGAACATATTCATGTGATAAAGGAAAACATAACTTTTAGCAGGGTGGAAGTTTTTTCCATGTCTCATCTGTTGACATTTCTTCCAAAGTTTGGGTACAACTAATATCAGCTGTTTCCTATGGGAAAAATTGAAACAAAACATGTCCATTACATAAGAAAGAAAAATAAAGCACCCTTCAGAGCAACTTCTGTTATTTTTTTCTTGCCATCCATGAAAATGATTAGTAAGGCAGTCCAAATCTCCAGAAAATAGCATTCTGAAGCCTTGGAAATAGAACTTATTACAGAATGATATTCTAATTCAACACAGTAGTTTTCATGCCAGAAATCAAATATTCTCCAGGAGTTTTGTCCCTGAACTGGATTTACTGACAACAATACATTACAAAGCTCCAGTCCAAGGATTATCTCAGCCTTGGAAAAAAAAAAGCCACCTATTCTGCCTCCGTGCCTCCAAGGACCCCTTGCTTCGGTTCATTTTTAAGGTCTCTGATATTGTTTCATCTGTATTTGCAATCTGAAATGCCATAAACTGTTTGATCAAGACCTTTTTTCATTTTCAACCTTTGCACTGTTTTATGTAGTCTCAATTTGGTATTTTTGGAAAATGTGCCTGGCTTTCTGTGTCTTGCACAAAAATTGTCTCACGGTGGAAGCTGACAGATTCGGGATCTCAAAAACCTGCACAAAGATGCATGCAGTGTCCCTTGGGAAGCAAGTGCTGTGTGGAGTGTGTTCCCATTCACCCAGAGGTTATAGATTTCAGTGGTAAGGAAAAGGCATTCTTGAATGGTTTTTGTTGATCTTCCTGTAAGCAGTAATTTTACAGAACAAAACGTGGGTTTTTGCAAACTTCTGAGAATAGGATTTAAAAATAATTACTGTAGTAATTTGCTTTTTTGAATACTGCCTGAAATACTTAAAAAAAAAAAAAAAAAAAAGAGAAATCCAGAAGATGAGCAGTTACAACTTAGTTGTGATATGAAAAATCTCTTTTCTCCTCCATGTTTTGTAATAAAAAAGCCTCATTCTAAGACAAATCAATCACCAGGAACTCCAGTGTGGAAATCAATAAAAATGCTATTTTGGTGAAAGGAAAAAGCAGGGGAGCAACTCTGCATTGCATCGCTGCCAACCAACAGAACGATGGAGAAGAAAGGAAATCCCACAGAGAACGTGAAACCTCTCCTTTCTGTAAAGGTATAATCAGCAGAAATTTGTGGCAAACTCAGACTGAACTTCACAGGTTTCCTGCATCCTGCAAAGAAGGAAGGGCCACAGAGCTGGGTGGCAAAGTGTCAGGCACTTCTCTTGTATGCATGAAAACAGCATCTTGAGCGTTGCACTTTTCTCCAGCGACCAAGTGTGGGCATTTCTTGTCCCCTGTCATCTCTCTCCAGTCACTGCAGTCCTTTTCTAGTTATTATTCCTACTACAGAAGAATTTTGCAATCGTCTACTTTTCTGATAGGAAATGCACGTCTGCCCACTACAAAAGTGACACTAAGGGGGAAAGATCTGCCCCAGCTTGGCATAGTTGTGGCTGAAAGGCAGCCTCCAATGAAGGAAACAAATGGCTTAGGGGTAGGGATCCCTGGAATCACCCCTGACTTTCTCCTCCCAGACATGGGGCTTGTTTTGCAACTTGTATGCTGAGTCTAGTTACCCGAGGCTGTATTTGCACCAGCTGCTGCAAACGCGGATGATCTGATTGCTGGAATTTAAATATCTTCATTTTCTACATGAAAGTCTAACAGTAGTATGAATTAACAGTATTAAATTAAAGGTCGTGCATCTCAGGTATCCTTCCCTCCTATTTTACATAGAAGTTCTCTCGTTTGCCCTGAGGAGAAGAGATGGTCAGCATAGTGAATGGCAAGGAGTTCCAGATGGCATCCCTATGAGAAGGGCATCCTAAACTAGGACCTAGGCGGTCCTGCAGCCATGTGAAGGGATAGAGTAGATTGAATGAAATGCCTCTGTATTTCCATACTTAAAATTTCCATGAGTAAAAAACGGAGCTTTTGCAAACTCTTTTTAAGACAATGTTTTATGCTTGATTTCACTTCATTTTCTGTTTTTCAGAAGAAGTGGTAGAATTTATTGTAAGTGTGATTTTCCTTTTGTTCTTTTCATTTCATAAAGCTATTTGGTAGGCCGCGTATTTCTGAATCTTGTCTTTTCTTATGTTTCATGTGAACAAAGCCTTGGTTTAGTAGAAGGGCTATATATGGCATATGCTTACCGAAAGGAAAATAAACCCAAACCGAAAATCCTTGTATCCCATCTGGCTCCAAGCCTTACTTTTAAACTGTGTAAGAATATTTTAAGGTCTGGATCCAAGTTAAACACAGCATTTACTGTATGAAGTGACTGCTATGCTGTGGATAACGTATACACCCCAGGGTCACCTGAAGGACCAGCGCTTGGCTTGCTGCTGCAGAGCGGAATTAATGACAGGCAGATGTTTTACCCAAGGTCCTTTTACATCTGGTTCAGAAGTTAAATTTACATTGTTGCTTCTGGTTCGTTGAACCAACAGAAATGTGTTTCATACTGGTGCCAAAACTGGTCTCAAAGGCGCCAGTCAGCTCAGCTCTGGGAACTCAGATCACGTATTGTTGGTTGCCTTTGGCAGTGAGCAACAGGCTTGCAATAATATTTTTGATTGCGATGAAAAGGTTTTCAATATTTTCGATGTAATCCACTCATAACCTCCCCTTTGTGGATGTACGAAATGGTGTTTTTTAAATAAATGTGCTTTGTAGGGCTGAGAGACAGACTTGAGTGGTGGATATGAATGGGTAGGTCTTGCTTAGTTATAATTTCTCTGTCTCTTATGCTGTAAGGAACAAACAGAAGGGATGAAATCCCTAATGGAAATCCCAGTGCAGCATCTCGGCCTTCCACCTGAGATTAATGTGCTGGGAAAGATACAAGAGAGATAAACCGGCTGTTTTTGTAGTGAGGATTTTGTTAATGCCATCTTAAAACTTGAGTGCAAAATTAATTATGAAGAAAGAAACAGGCAGCGAGCAAGGAAAACATGAGTGCTTCCAAGCTATTTCACTGTGTGTCAATTGCCCAAAATCTAATTTGCCATTGTTTACTTTCTGACACCCCAGTTGGGTGAATATGGAGAAATCCAGGAAGATTCCTCCTGCTTAATCAGTCTGAACGTGTTGATGTTTTCTCGGTTAATCCTGTGGAAGTTAGTTTTTCAATGGAGTATTGTCCTGTAGCCTAGCATTTTCCCAGTGTTTTTACCTCTGGGGATGTTGCAGACACAGCCTTTGTGGTCTGTATGTTAAGAAGACGACCAAGGCTGAATTTATGATGTCTCAGAAGACCTCTTGAGATCATAAAGAGCTTGAAGTCCTCTACGCTCAGGAAAGGAGCGCTCAACAGAAGGGTTTCCGTGTCTGGCTGTCTCTCTTAATCTGCTTTGATTTCCCTGAATGTCCCTAGGACTCCAAGGGCTCTTGTGCTGGAAGTCCCAGCCCATGACGCCGCCCATGAAGCTGCACATTGTTTCTGGTGCTTGATGGTTCTGAAGACTTTCGGTATTTCAGTCCAAATTGCAGCACTCTCTCCTACTTACTCTTTCCAATATCGTGCCATGCTGAAACGTCTCGTTGATTTAATAAATTGCCTAAGCACAAAAGAAAGCCCTGTTTGGATATTGGTGTTATCATTTCTCTACACTTGAGTGAACACTTGCTTAAGTCCAAAAATATGTGGCAATTGGCAAATAGACTGAGAAAAGTTACAGAAAAACAGTGCATGTTTATTTGTGATAATGTGAATGTTTTCTACAGTTTGCCGGTTCCTCGTCATGTGTTTGTGTGTAGGAAATTATAACTTTGTCTCTTATTAAAATAATTAAATACAGTCTGCAAAAGGGGATGCTGGGTGAGGCTATGCCTGCTGAAGCTTTTAATGTGGCTCAGTGGCTGTAGGAGTGGTGCACTGAAAACAAGTGGGTGAAAATGCAGTCTATTCAGTGTCTTATGCATTTCATGTCAGTAATTTAAAGAATTTGAAAACTGTTTTTTATTAGCAGAAAAAAAATTCTGATTTATTGAATCATTTTCATTTGCAGGTTATGAAATAGCTTGTTTGTTCAATCAAATACCAAGAGGCATCTGCAGTTCTGATAACCCAAGACGTTGACTCTGCTCAGACATTATTTTTGCTTACAGCCAGGAGAATAGAAGTTTGACAGGGAAATAATGTGCTTTAATGAAGTATTCATCCCTTCTCCCCATTTTTCATCATTAAAACATCCATTTCAATTTAGAAATGAACCTGAAAAGCCATGAAATCCACCATGCAGAACAGATGGTTTTCACTGCAGATGGAAAAAACTCAAGCTGTTCCTGAACAGCAGTCTATGTGTTTTAAGCAATTAGCTGCTTTTCTGGAGGTGTAATAGGTCAGCTCCTCACTTCTGTAGGAGGCAGAGGTTATTTGGCTGTAGCGATTAACTTCACATTTTGTCTTGAAATCGGCTAAATGAAGTTCATATTTCAGACACTGTGATTAAATGCAAGGGAGACGTAGCTTTTTGGTAGGGCTTGGGGCTAAAAAGGACGTGTCGTTTTTGTGGTTTTGTCCAATTACTTTGTGCATGGAGGAGAGATACCTGTATGTGGTTGGGTTTTGGTTCTGTTTTTATAGAAGCGCTTTGCTAAAAGCACGGCGGGTGTTGACTGTGAGCTTTGCTGCAGGTTGCGGCTTGGGGACGTGGAGGTTCTCTTTCACATTCATCCCTCCCATGGAACCCAAGCGAGCACATGATGGGAAAAACTTTCCTTTGAGATGTTATTGTCTAAGATATTCCTTCCAATCTGTGAAGGAATTTTTCCAGACTTCTTTGTGATGCCGTAGAGCTTCTCCATAACTTTCTAGGATCTGTAGAGAAATTCCTATTCCTTTTCCGCAGGTGAGATCTGGGGATGGACTGCGCCTCGAGTCAGCCTGATGCATCAGCACTGCTTTTCCTGAGCCTGCATTGCCACGGCCAAGACCGGATCTGGCCCAAGATGTTTTGTGCAAGAACAAATCCTCACTGTGGTGCGAGAGGTGCAGATCAGCTCCTAGCTTAGGCAGATTTAAGCAGCGGATGCTGTGGCCAGAGTGATTTAAAATGTTCCAGCTCTGGTTATTTTTGAATTGAAAACCTACAGAGGCACTTTCTATTCCATGTTCATCAGCTTCTAGAAGATTAAATTTCTTTTTGTAGTATTGCAGACAGCGTGACCCTGCTGGATTGTAAAATCCTGATAGGGTGCAATATTTAACGCAGCGATGCCCCCGTTGTGGGCTGGGCACAGTTTTCAGTTTATAAATACTGGCGTTATGTTCTCCCTTTGTTTCTGCAATATCTGTCGTGCTTCAGCCCCGCTTGGGTTAGCAGACTCGTGGCAGGAGCTAATAAAGAAAGTTGACTTGACATCTAACTCCTTCCATAGAGCTGAAGCAGCTCTCTGTGAAATTTGGAGCTATGTTTCATTTGCATCTTTAGGCAAGGCTGGCAACTGTTTAACCTATTAAAGCCAACTTTTGGAATGCTTTATTAGACTTATGTTTTTCCCAGCAGCACTCCTGCCTGCCGGACTCCAAAAGCAAGGCTTAAAGGATTTGTGCATAGCTCTGCTGCCATGTCCTGCAGCAACGCCTCTGTGATACTCGTGACAGCCATGGACAGGGTGAGGAGTGGTAGCTTCCATGGGCGGGAGCCACTCACACTGCCCTGCTTGTCACACAAGACCCAAAACACTTCCTTCCATCTCTGCCTTTGATGCTGAAGTTGTAGGGGCAGAAGGAGGGATTTGATAGCATTGTTCGGAGATGAGTGATTGTTGCATCAGGACAAAGGGATGTTTCATTTCAACCTTACCAATCTATGGTTTGATTAATAAAGCTGCAGATGAAGAAAAGTGAGATCTGAGCATCCACACTGAGCAGAGTGGGACAGCAACCACATCAGTGTTCTGCCCTCACCATGTGCCTGCTGAGGCAGGACAAGTTCATCTGATCTGTGGTGGAGAAGTGAGTTTTTCTCGAGCACTGATCTTTTCCAGTCAAAACGAAATGTCTAATGCCAACGGAAATCCTAGCTAAAATTTAAGAATAGGCAGCTTGCCTTAGTAGATTAACAAGTCAGCCTTGTCTAGAAGGGCAGAAGAGGTTGGTCCTCAGGTCTGGTCCAGAGCTGTGGAAGCTGTATTGAGTTAAAGGTAAAATCAGTAAGGTGCTCTAACCACAACAGAAGATCTTATGGCAATATCGAGTATCCTAGAGAAGAAAATTGCAATGCAGGTTTTTTGTTTGTTTGTTTGTTTTTTCCCCACTGCACAGAGACTGTGTTACAAATACTGTTTGTACCACAAATACAGAATGAATACTGGTTAGGTGTTGGATCAGACATTTCCATTTCCATGCGAAAGCGGTGTTTGCTGTGAAGGTGTTCTGCCTGTGAGCTTTGAACATTTTGCTGCATTCCAAGACTGCACATTCCAGTTCCTGCAAGGAGCTGCCATCAGCCCTGACTTGAAATACAGCCCTCCCATGTAGGAACAAAGAAGTGCCCTCCTTACTCACTGCTGGAGAGCTTTGGCTTTCTCTTTTTTCTCCTTCCCATTTTTACAAGGTCAGTGGCATAAAGAGACAGGGATCTCACATCTTTTCTGGACTTTTATTATTACGTAGACAAACCAGTGGCCTTCATAACTGAAATATTACCCTGGTATGCCAAACAGCCATTGTCAAGCTAATGAAACAAAAGGCGTCTGCCCCTCCTGACAGCTGTAACCTTGCAAGTTTTGATGAACAGATGTAGAGCAAATGCCAGTAAAAAAAGCTCAAGCACTAAACCTTCTCAACTTTGCTCAAAATTTCCATATCTGTGCCAGTTATATGTAAGCAATATTTAAATAAATAATTGAACCAGGTGAACTTATTTATTCCCCTTGCTGCTTCTCTGCACTTATTTGCGGTATTTCCTCCAGTAAACCTGAAGAGTTTCCACATTTTTCGTATAAACATGGCCAAGCCAAACAGACACAAACAGCCAGGAATTCAGAAATCACTGAATTTGCAAAAAAACCCCATTTTTTCTGAAGTTTACAACTTATTTAATTATTCCCATATGTGCATGTTGTGAATGTAGAGCCTATATTTAACCTCTGAGGCACTGTGCTTTGCCTGTACTAGGGCAGCCATCCCTCTCTTCTCTCCAGACTTCTGGGTTGGAGCCCAGGAGGCCTGATGGTCCTGCAGGGGCTGGATTTTGCACTGCCTCTGTTTATCCCAAGATCTCCATCCCAAACATCATCACTTAATGACTGGGTCCAGCTGTTCCATCTCAGGACATTCAGTAACATTCCTGTGTACAAGAGAGAAGTGCAGAACTGCTTGTTTCAGTGGTTCATCTTGTGGATGGATTGTGGTGGAGGGCATGAATCCTCGGATTGGAGAGGACCCATCCTGCTCAGTGTCAAAGGCCCAAGATCCATTTGATAATCCTGGAGATGATAGCTATATTTATTTGTAGTTAAACAGTTTGCCTTTCCAAGAAGACGTCTAGTCTTGTTGAGTGCTTCATGTCTGAGGGGGTTTTGGAGAACAGAAACTTTCAGCTGTGAATAAGGAGATTTGAAATAAGAGCTTGAAATGTGGGGAGGAAGATAAGTCTCCCTTGCTCTAAGCATGCCTGTGTTACTCTGAAAATTAGCACCAGTACTATGAGCAGCCTAATGCACACCGAGACGCATCAGGTGAGTGGGTTTTTTCTTCTGCCAGCTGTGGATGGGAAGCAGTTTAGGCACAGGGACTCACTGGAGAGGAGGTAAAATAAAAGGTGATCCAGCTTTCTCAGTGGAGCAAAGAAGAAATTTCGAAGCATAAATCACTGAGTTTTGGAAGAAACAGTGTTTTATACGTCCAATGAAAGAACTTTTTCTTCTAGAAAAACCATCAGACTTCTGGGGTCTCCAGGAAGCCTCTAAAGTGCTCATTTAAGGGCTTGATGGTCAACAATGTCCAGAGCTGTTTGTAACCCCTTTACCAGAGTAGCCCCTCTACAAGGCAAAGCTGTAGAGGAACATTGCTGTCATAAACACCTTCCTCATCAAGCAGGAGGTGTAGTCTCACTGCTCTCACTGCAGAAAAGCAGCAGAGACAAATACTTTCCTGGTAAACATAAGAGATTTGGAAAAGTCAAAAACCAGGCTGGAGCCCCACAGTTTCCCATCCTTTTTGCTGATACCTCTGGTAGAAGGTGCTGATTGAGGAGCCTGGGCTGTGCCAGGCATTGCAATGAAGCCGTGCCCGCATTTACCTGACATCAGGTGCACTCAGCCATCATGTGTTCATCGCCCATACAGAGCTCATCCTCCTGTCCGGGGAGATAATTGGATTGCCTTCCCTCTCCCTGCCCCAGAGAGCAGAACTTGCAGTAAGGATCTCCTCTGTGCTTTGAAACAACTTGGAGCTTTCTTACATTAAAAAAAATAATCAGAAGACAAACCAGAACCATTGATAAAATACTGCAGGCAGTCCCACAGCTCAGAACATGTTTCTGGCCTTCTGGAAGGACTACGGATGGCATTAATAAAACCCGACCTGGTATTTGGACCCTGGCTTCTCCTTTTCATTATGTTGCAGCCACTAATTCTCTGAACCTCTTTCTGGAGAATGAACAGGTCCTTCGGTGCTGTTGCTCATCCCTCCATTAAGGGAGCACACGTTGGGATGGGCAGACGGGAGCCTGGCAGCAGTTCTCATGCTTCAAAGTGATCTTCAGAGATTGTTCTCATTTTCAGCCTTTTCCTGCAAGGCAGAAGGGACTGACACTCAAAATCCTGGCTTTTGCCCACTCTGACAGTGCAACACAGCACAGGCTCCAGGTTGGAATCCAGGGCTGAAGGACCTGAGGGTTCCTGAGGGCTTGACATCAGATACTCAGTTAGCGCTTCTTTTTTGTTCAAATAATGGGCTTCTGCAAGAGCACAGAAAAATCTGGGCTGAGACAATCTCAGTACCATTGGATCCACTCTGTTGTGAGGCTAAATCCTATTCTTTGCCAGCTTTTTCTGAAAGATGGAGCAGTCCAGTGCAAACAATAGCCACGCTGTTTAACGCCCACCACCTCACATTTTTAATGTGTTTAACTCCAAGACGCTCACACAAGCCTTGGTTCCCCCAGGAGATTTTCCTGCATGCTGGGTGTGTGCAAGCCAATCTCTTCATTGAATTGTTTCCTCTAAGCTGTCTGTGTCTCTCTCATTTGCAGCCAAGCCTAAAGTGCAAACACTGAGCCGCTGCAAAAAGGGAATGAGCTATTTCCACCTTGACCAAAATTTAGGAATACAGGAAATCTTGCAAGAGTGCTTTTTCTCCTACAATTTCCAGTCTGGCTTGTAGATCAAAGAAGCCTTGATACACACTTGAACTCTTAGATGCTTATCAGTATGGAACTGAACCTCGAAACCTGCTGAGATTTTCCCGACTCTAGTTCACAGGAAGTAGTTATTCTTATAAGGAGGGAAAAATCCCCTAGAGTTTACTTGTAGGTGACTGTTTTCCAAAAGAAATATTCCACATCTGAGAAAGCAGGGCATGAAAATGACTTTCACACTAATGCATGACTTTCTTCTTTTCTTTTTTTTTTCCTCGTAGTATTTTTAACCCCACGGAGACCTCATAAGCCAATTACATGCATATTGTCCTTCCTCTAAAAGCCCTGTTAAAATCCAGGGTAATATAGAGCTGGATAAGAGAATCGTGCTCCAGAGCTGCTTACTGCTGGTGAAAATGTGCCCACCTCTGCTCTTTGTCTTTGAGCTCGGAGCAATGCACTGCAGATTCAGTCTTGCCCTGCTTTATCCCCTCTAAGTACAAGGTGGTCAAAGATATCACAGAGTACTGGCTGACTTTAGGGGTAGGGATCAACACATCTTTCTCCTGTTTCTGTACTGTAGGTTGTGGATGGCTCTTAGAAGCTTTGTTAATTTTAGGTATTAACTGGAAAGCCAGAGCAGATACAGTACAGCTTTCGCATCACACTGATGTCCTGTGTTCCCAGAATAACACTGTGAACTCTTGGGGACTTTTCAGCATTGATCTCAGAGTATCCATCTGCAATTATGATATAATGTTGTGAGTCAGGAAGCTCAAAGTTGCTTGGATCTCCTTCTCATTTCACCTCGTGAGCAGGATTTCGCTCTCTGAAGCCTTCAGCAGCATTGGCAGCATCCTCCAGGAGAAGTACATCTGTGGAGCAGGGCAGTAACTCCTCACTGGCATGCCTGCAACCCAGGCATGGATGAGTGTGGTCTTCAGATTGTTTTTTTTGTGTGCTTTTTTGTGTGTGTGGGTTTTTTTTTTTTTTTTTTTTTTTTTTTTTTGGTCAGTATCCTGAGCTAATATGTATGGTTAGGTTGGCTGTATCTTGCAAGGTACAACTGGTGGGACTGAATGGCCTGAGTTGGTGGAGCTGCTTCAGGAGCAGACCACTTGTTGGATGGGCTTCATTTGTGATGTGAGCAATTGGGCTTTCTAAAATTTAGTCTGTGGGGCTTGGTGGGTTTTATGCTCCTTGATCTTTCTGTTCTTCAAAAGCTGTGTTATGGTAACACCACACAGTGCTGATGAAAGCTTTTTAAGTTGAACAATAGGACTTTCTACTAAGTTAGGTTGCATGGATGTGTGTGCCATTTCTTGAAGAAGGATGCTACAGGTTAAATTGTACATTTAACATTTCCTCACTTATTTGCTCGTGGAGAAAAACCAGAGAGGTTGTCAAATGAGCATATGTAAGAAATAGGTGTAAATGATGCAGAAAGAGAACAAAGTGAGCAAAGAATGCTGAAGCAGCCTTTCTGGATTGTTGTGTTTTCCTTCTCTGTTTATCTGTGACTTTGCATGCTGGTCTGTAGGTGTGAGATCTAGCTATGCTATTCTCTTGTGCATCAGGAACTGTGTGGTGGGTTTAAGCCAACATTTGCAGTGCTGTCACAGCCTGAAGTCAGTGCATTGGCCGACACACATTAAGGTGCGCAGCACAAATTGCAACTCACCTTCCTACATTGCCACTTGCCAGCACCTCTCCAGCTCATGAACACAATTCTTATCTCAGTTTGAAGTCTGCCCAAGTATAACGTGCCAGAAGACTTTGCTTCCAGTCTTTGAAACCTTAGGGCACAGCAGGAAAACCATGTGCTGGTTGAGCATGCACATGGACCTCATCAGATGTTGCTTGACCTTATTGCCATCTGTGCTTTTTTTCAATTAAAGGGAGAGCTGAATGCCTGCTCAGCGTCAGAGTGTCAGTGCTGGCAGAGCAGCTTTCCTCCTGACAGGTGTCTGCACAGGATGATGAGACTGTGCTAGCTAATTGCAAGTAAAAGAACAGTCTGTATGGATACAGCTCTCACCTTCTTTCATGTTACAGTGGAATTGCCAGGCGACAGCCCAAACCAATGGTTGAGCACCAGGTGAGAAGGCATGGCTAACCCAGGTGCAAGCAATGCACCTGAGTGACCAGAAGGGCTGGAGCCTGGATCCACCCCTCCTCACCCTCATTTAAGGGTTAGCAGCCAAAGGATCAGCATTTGCCCGGATAGAGTTTGAATCCCACTTGAGCTGTTGCTTCTTGTTGAAAGAGGTGAGCTAATTTTTATCCTTATTGTATGCTATTGCTCTGTGGTGCTTGTATCTCATTTGAAAGCAGTGTTGTTGCCTTCTTGCCTTCTTTTGCCATGTGCATGCTCATGTGTTGCTTTTTGCTCGTGAAAGCTAAACACTTAATTGTATCTGCAGAAGCTGGGTCACCAGCAGGTTGGAGCAAACTGCCCACTGGCTTGTGCGGCTGTATGGCAAAAGGCTCCTGCAGAGCAGCTGTGCTATGCAGAAGAGATGATAACCTGAAGATTTAATTGTGCTGATGTTAGCAGCTGTGTGGGAATGCATGTGTATGCACATGTCATGTATAAGGGTGATGGCAGGGAATTGCATGTCATGTTTCTCAGAGCAGTTTGCATCCACTGTGGGAAACAGCTGATTGTGATGCAGATTGTCTGCCAACTGATTTTCAGCTAGATCAGCTTCTGCAGGGAAGTATGTAGTTCTAACAGTTTCTAATATGCACCTGGTGTTAAAGTTTCAGAATTTGAGTAGAACCCAGCAAAGTTGGGACCAGAGCCCCATGGATAAGGTATTCATCTTCTGACTAGCGTGCATCAAAAGGGCCAATCTTACTGCCTCTCATTTGGGAGTTATTTGTGTGCATTTGTTACAATTTCTAGCAGTCAGATTGTGATTAAAATGATCTTCTATTAAAGTGTTGTAATTATTAAGAAATGCTTATTAGTAAGCTTTTAATCACGTGTGAGAATGTAGAACAGCATTTCTTTTGGTGTAAGGGACTGTATTGTTAAGGGCTCAAGGTTTACAGTGTATGACACTGTTATAATTTGCATATAATCCAGTTTAAAGATGTATTAAAGTATTCATTTGGTGGAAAAAAGAAAATACAAACATTTTCTAGTGATTAAAACAATTATTTCCAGAGAATGAAGCATTTGTGTCTGGAATTCCAGGAAAGCAAGATAATAAAAATTAAAATTCCATGGCTTGCTTGAGTGCTAGTAGTTGTTTAGTTACTCTGTATTTTCAGCTCAGGCAGACTATCAGAATGCTTTGTTTTTGTGCCAAGATGTTCAGGGTGTGCCCAAACCCGTCCTTAAATCTCTGCTGCCATTAAGGGCAGAAATGAACAGGGCCTCACTGGCTTTGGTAGATGAAGGATGGCATCTGTCTCTTGTGGTAGGGTGAATCAGGGTACCTTTCCTTAGGATGGTTTTTTTCCTTCCACAGCAGAATCTCCTTTGGGACAGCATCAGGTGTAAGCAGCATCAAAGGGAACTGCTAGAGTTCAGCCAGCATTTAGCAGAGCCAGTTTTCCAGGCATGCTCCCAGTGCCAGAGCTGCCAAAGCTCATCTGCACAGTGAGGCTCTCTGGCATCTTTTGGCCACCAGCCGGAGCACCTCTAGCTCACTGCGCCCTGAGAGCATAGTGCAGGCTGCACTGGCAGTGAGAGCAGCCTTCTAGGGAATGCTGCCTGCCCCTAAAGGGATGCTGCATGGTAACTT